>CM061753.1:149986338-151186338 GCA_030979885.1 Lolium multiflorum | reverse complement strand
AGTTGTTTGCTTGATGTTTTCTTTCGGAAATACTTTCCCGCTAGTGCTCAACATATGGCTCTGCAGAGAATTTATAGTTTTGATCAAGAAGATGGAGAGAAATTGCCTGAAGCTTGGGCAAGATTTTGCTCTCTTATTAGAGCTCGGCCTGGACATGATTTGGAAAAAGCATGATTTACTTGATATATTTTATAGTGGACTAACCATTGAGTCTAGGGCATACCTGGATAGTTGTGCTGATTGTGTTTTCAGGAAGAGAACTCCGGACGAAGCTGAAGAATTATTGGCTAAAATAATCAAAAATCATGATGATTGGTCTACACCTGAACCAACTCCGACACCAATATTGAAGAAGAGGGGTATGATTGAATTAAATGATGAAGATATGAGGGAAGCCAAGAAATCTCTTATGGAGAAGGGTATTAAATCTGAAGATGTGAAGAATTTGCCTCCAATAGAAGACCTATGTAAGATAATTCCCCCTTCATCCACAATCGAGGTACATTCCCTTCAACGCTTTGATAGAGGAGATATCCCGTATTCAAAACCTCCTGATCAATGTTTAGATGAATTTGATAATTATATTGTTAAGCAAAATAATTTTAATATGAGAGTAGAGAATCATCTAATGGAAAATTCTCAAGCTATTGGTAAATTGCATGATATTGTGGAGAGAACCTCCAATGATGTTAAGATGCTTGTTAAACATTTTAATATGATTCAAACTCAAATTGATCAACTTACTAAAGTGCAAAATGACTTGTTAAAAAATACTCATGAAGAGAAACATGTTTATGAAGTAACAACTAGAGGCGGTGTTTCTACCCAGGATCCTCTATATCCTGAAGGGCACCCCAAAAGAATTGAACAAGATTCTCAACGAACTAAAGAAATTAGTAGTCCTTCTAAGAAAAAGAAGAAGAAACATAAAATTGTTGTAGAATCCTCTGAACCTGTTAATGATCCTAATAGTATTTCTATTTCTGATGCTGAAACTGAAAGTGGTAATGAACATGATGAAGATAATGATAAGAATGATACTCCTGATAAAGAAGAAATTGAGAAAGAACCTGAAAAGCATGCTAAAAATAAAAAGTACACTAAAGAAGATTTTATTACAAAGAAACATGGTAATGAAAGAGAACCTTGGGTTCAAAAGCAAATGCCTTTTCCTGCTAAGAAACTGAAATCAAAGGAGGAGGAACATTATAATAAATTTTGTGATTGGATGAAACCCTTATTTTTGCAAATCCCTTTGACTGATGCTATTAAATTGCCTCCTTATTCAAAGTATATGAAAGATATTGTCTCTAACAAAAGGAAAATTCCCAATGAGGAGATTTCCACTATGCTCGCTAATTACTCTTTTAATGGTAAGGTTCCAAAGAAGCTTGGAGACCCAGGTATACCGACTATTCCTTGTTCTATCAAGAATAATTATGTTAGAACTGCTCTATGTGATTTGGGAGAAGGAGTTAGTGTAATGCCTTTTTCTCTTTACAAGATACTTGATTTAGATAAGTTGATACCAACTGATATATCTTTGCAAATGGCTGATAAATCTACTGCTATTCCTGTTGGTGTATGTGAAGATGTTCCTGTTCAAGTTACTCAACATTGCTTGATATTAACTGATTTTGTTGTGTTGGAAATGCCTGAAGATGATAATATGTCTATTATTATTGGAAGACCCTTTCTTAATACTGCAGGGTGATACGTCTCCGACGTATCGATAATTTCTTATGTTCCATGCTACATTATTGATGATATCTACATGTTTTATACACATTATATGTCGTATTTACGCATTTTCCGGCACTAACCTATTAACAAGATGCCGAAGAGCCAGTTGCTGTTTTGTGCTGTTTTTGGTTTCAGAAATCCTAGTAAGGAAATATTCTCGGAATTGGACGAAATCAACGCCCAGGGTCCTATTTTTGCACGAAGCTTCCAGAAGACCGAAGGGGAAAGGAAGTGGGGCCACAAGGCGCCGCCACACTAGGGCGGCGCGGCCCCCGCGCGGCCCTAGCGTGTGGGGCCCTTGTGTGGCCCCCGCGTTGCCCTTCCGCCTACTTAAAGTCTTCGTCGCGAAACCCTCTGTACCGAGAGCCACGATACGGAAAACCTTCCAGAGACGCCGCCGCCAATCCCATCTCGGGGATTCAGGAGATCGCCTCCGGCACCCTGCCAGAGAGGGGAATCATCTCCCGGAGGACTCTTCATCGCCATGATCGCCTCCGGAGTGATGAGTGAGTAGTTCACCCCTGGACTATGGGTCCATAGCAGTAGCTAGATGGTCGTCTTCTCCTAATTGTGCTTCATTGTTGGATCTTGTGAGCTGCCTAACATGATCAAGATCATCTATCTGTAATACTATATGTTGTGTTTGTCGGGATCCGATGGTTAGAGAATACTATGTTATGGTGATTATCAATCTATTACCTATGTGTTGTTTATGATCTTGCATGCTCTCCGTTATTAGTAGAGGCTCTGGCCAAGTTTTTGCTCTTAACTCCAAGAGGGAGTATTTATGCTCGATAGTGGGTTCATGCCTCCATTAAATCTGGGACAGTGACAGAAAGTTCTAAGGTTGTGGATGTGCTGTTGCCACTAGGGATAAAACATTGATGCTATGTCTAAGGATGTAGTTGTTGATTACATTACGCACCATACTTAATGCAATTGTCGGTTGCTTGCAACTTAATACTGGAGGGGTTCGGATGATAACCTGAAGGTGGACTTTTTAGGCATAGATGCATGCTGGATAGCGGTCTATGTACTTTGTCGTAATGCCCTGATTAAATCTCACTATATTTATCATATCATGTATGTGCATTGTTATGCCCTCTCTATTTGTCAATTGCCCGACTGTAATTTGTTCACCCAACATGCTTTTATCTTATGGGAGAGACACCTCTAGTGAACTGTGGACCCCGGTCCTATTCTTTACATAGCATACAATCTACTGCAATTGTTCTTTACTATTTTCTTCGCAAACAATCATCTTCCACACAATACGGTTAATCCTTTGTTACAGCAAGCCGGTGAGATTGACAACCTCACTGTTTCGTTGGGGCAAAGTACTTTGGTTGTGTTGTGCAGGTTCCACGTTGGCGCCGGAATCCCTGGTGTTGCGTCGCATCACATTTCGCCACCATCAACCTTCAACGTGCTTCTTGGCTCCTACTGGTTCGATTAAACCTTGGTTTCATACTGAGGGAAACTTGCTTCTATACGCATCATACCTTCCACTTGGGGTTCCCAACGGACGTGTACATCTACGCGCATCAAGCTAAATTTTTGGCGCCGTTGTCGGGGAGATCAAGACACGCTGCAAGGGGAGTCTCCACTTCCCAATCTCTTTACTTTGTTTTTGTCTTGCTTTATTTACTACTTTGTTTTCTTCACCTAAACAAAACACAAAAAAATTAGTTGCTAGCTTTACTTTATTTACTGTCTTGTTCTCAATATCAAAAACACAAAAAAATTAGTTACTTGCATTTACTTTATCTTGTTTGCTTTATTTACTATTGCTAAAATGAATACCCCTGAAAATACTAAGTTGTGTGACTTCACAAACACAAATAATAATGATTTCCTATGCACACCTATTGCTCCACTACTACAGCAGAATTCTTTGAAATTAAACCTGCTTTACTGAACCTTGTTATGAGAGAGCAATTTTCTGGTGTTAGTTCTGATGATGCTGCTGCCCATCTTAATAATTTTGTTGAACTTTGTGAAATGCAAAAGTATAAGGATGTAGATGGTGATATTATTAAATTGAAATTGTTTCCTTTCTCATTAAGAGGAAGAGCTAAAGATTGGTTGCTATCTTTGCCTAAGAATAGTATTGATTCATGGACTAAATGTAAGAATGCTTTTATTGGTAGATATTATCCTCCCGCTAAAATTATATCTTTGAGAAGTAGCATAATGAATTTTAAGCAATTAGATACTGAACATGTTGCTCAAGCATGGGAGAGAATGAAATCTTTGGTAAAGAATTGCCCAACCCATGGACTGACTACTTGGATGATCATCCAAACCTTCTATGCAGGACTAAATTTTTCTTCGCGGAATTTATTGGATTCAGCTGCTGGAGGTACCTTTATGTCCATCACTTTGGGGGCGGCTACAAAGCTTCTTGATGATATGATGATAAATTACTCTGAATGGCACACGGAAAGAGCTCCACAAGGTAAGAAGGTAAATTCTGTTGAAGAAACCTCTTCCTTGAGTGATAAGATTGATGTGATTATGTCTATGCTTGTGAATGGTAGATCTAATGTTGATCCAAATAATGTTCCTTTAGCTTCATTGGTTGCTCAAGAAGAAAATGTTGATGTGAATTTCATTAAAAATAATAATTTCAATACCTTTACTTTGATTTATTGCTTTATGAGTTAACTCTTATGCAAGACTTATTGATGCTTGTCTTGAAGTACTATTCATGAAAAGTCTTTGCTTTATGATTCATGTGTTTACTCATGTCATTACCATTGTTTTGATCGCTGCATTCATTACATATGTTTACAATAGTATGATCAAGGTTATGATGGCATGTCACTCCAGAAATTATCCTTGTTATCGTTTACCTGCTCGGGACGAGCAGAACTAAGCTTGGGGATGCTGATACGTCTCCGACGTATCGATAATTTCTTATGTTCCATGCTACATTATTGATGATATCTACATGTTTTATACACATTATATGTCGTATTTACGCATTTTCGGCACTAACCTATTAACAAGATGCCGAAGAGCCAGTTGCTTTTCTGCTGTTTTTGGTTTCAGAAATCCTAGTAAGGAAATATTCTCGGAATTGGACGAAATCAACGCCCAGGGTCCTATTTTTGCACGAAGCTTCCAGAAGACCGAAGGGGAAAGGAAGTGGGGCCACGAGGCGCCGCCACACTAGGGCGGCGCGGCCCAGGCCCTGGCCGCGCGGCCCTAGCGTGTGGGGCCCTCGTGTGGCCCCCGCGTTGCCCTTCCGCCTACTTAAAGTCTTCGTCGCGAAACCCTCTGTACGAGAGCCACGATACGGAAAACCTTCGAGAGCCGCCGCGCCGCCGATCCCATCTCGGGGATTCGGAGATCGCCTCCGGAGAGGGGAATCATCTCCGGAGGACTCTTCATCGCCATGATCACCTCCGGAGTGATGAGTGACTAGTTCACCCCTGGACTATGGGTCCATAGCAGTAGCTAGATGGTCGTCTTCTCCTAATTGTGCTTCATTGTTGGATCTTGTGAGCTGCCTAACATGATCAAGATCATCTATCTGTAATACTATATGTTGTGTTTGTCGGGATCCGATGGATAGAGAATACTATGTTATGGTTATTATCAATCTATTACCTATGTGTTGTTTATGATCTTGCATGCTCTCCGTTATTAGTAGAGGCTCTGGCCAAGTTTTTGCTCTTAACTCCAAGAGGGAGTATTTATGCTCGATAGTGGGTTAATGCCTCCATTAAATCTGGGACAGTGACAGAAAGTTCTAAGGTTGTGGATGTGCTGTTGCCACTAGGGATAAAACATTGATGCTATGTCTAAGGATGTAGTTGTTGATTACATTACGCACCATACTTAATGCAATTGTCTGTTGCTTGCAACTTGGAAGGGGTTCGGATGATAACCTGAAGGTGGACTTTTTAGGCATAGATGCATGCTGGATAGCGGTCTATGTACTTTGTCGTAATGCCCTGATTAAATCTCACTATATTTATCATATCATGTATGTGCATTGTTATGCCCTCTCTATTTGTCAATTGCCCGACTGTAATTTGTTCACCCAACATGCTTTTATCTTATGGGAGAGACACCTCTAGTGAACTGTGGACCCCGGTCCTATTCTTTACATAGCATACAATCTACTGCAATTGTTCTTTACTATTTTCTTCGCAAACAATCATCTTCCACACAATACGGTTAATCCTTTGTTACAGCAAGCCGGTGAGATTGACAACCTCACTGTTTCGTTGGGGCAAAGTACTTTGGTTGTGTTGTGCAGGTTCCACGTTGGCGCCGGAATCCCTGGTGTTGCGCCGCATCACATTTCGCCACCATCAACCTTCAACGTGCTTCTTGGCTCCTACTGGTTCGATTAAACCTTGGTTTCATACTGAGGGAAACTTGCTTCTATACACATCATACCTTCCACTTGGGGTTCCCAACGGATGTGTACATCTACACGCATCAAGGGGCTGTTATTGATTGCAATAAAGGCAAGGTTACTTTCAATGTTGATGACAAGGAACATACTGTCTATTTTCCCAAGAGGATTGATAAAGTATATGGAGTTAATACAATTTGTAATGTGAAAACTATCAAGGTGGGATCCATTGATTGTCCTATATATGAGCCTAAAGAAGAATATCAAACTCTTGTGATTGGATCCATATCAATTCAATATAAGGTAACATGATTGATTTGAGGTTTATTTCTTCTTATGTCATATAAAATTTATTTGGTAGCAAGACTTGATCAACCTTGTTAACAAATATATTTTTAATGCATAAGAGAGCTAAACAACATTTCTTTCTTTTTTTCTTCCTCCACTTGTCTTACTTGTTGTAGCACTTTTTGTTTTGCAATATGCTTTAGTTGTTTAAGATTCTGGAAATCATTTTCCTGCGCAGTAATAATTACTTTAACACCCAGAAATGTGCATTTTTCGAAGTTCTCAAAAATTTACAAAAATTATACTGGTAGTCTTATTTTTCGAAGGGGCACCTGGGAGCACCTGGGGATGACCAGTGGGGCACCCCAGGGTGGCACCACAGGCCCGCGGCCAGCAAGGGGGCGCGCCACCCTGGTGTGTGGGCCCCTCCTTGCCCCACTTTTTCACTTCTTCCTCCCATTCTCTTCTCTCTCCCGAAAAAACTCGTACTCACTTTCTCTCACTCGCGTTTCTGCTCAAGAACTCGAGATTTCTCGATCTCTTTGCTCAGCCCAGATTTCTGTCTGAAATTTGGCACATTTGCTCTCCGGTATGTGACTCCTTTGATTATCCAATTAGAATTTTGTTTGGTTGAGTATATCTTGAATATTTTGCTGCTGTAGGTAACATGTTTAGTGAGCTTGCATGCTTGTTCTAAGTGGTAGAAACTAGTTTTGATGCATGTTTAGTACTCTAGCAAGTTCCTATAGTAGTTTTCCTCAATTATATACCTTGAAATCAAATTTTATAATGATTGTTGAAAAATTTCAGAAAATGGAAGGAAGTAGGCACCAACTAAACCAACAAGAATTGGAGGTGCAACAAGTCATGAGAGTTCACCGTGAAGAGGGAGTATACCCCTCTTATTACCCATGCACTGATTTTATGCGGAATGCAGGAATCTTGCAAGATGTTCAAACACTGATTTCCAATGCAGGGTTGGAAAGTTTTACTGTTGGTGAACCTTACCAATATGCGAAACTAACAATGTCGGTGGTGCAGGATTTCGAATTCCATCGGTCCCAAACTAACCCCATGGTTCGATACAAAGTTTATAATAAAACTGTCAACTTGCCCTTTAGTGATTTTTGTGCAGCAATTAGAGTGCCGCAGTGGGGATCCTACGAGAAGGTCAGGGGAACGCCGCGGGAGCTCTCGAGTCTTTACACAATGATTTGTTAAGGTAGAAGCTTCTCCGATGATGGTGGTAAGATTAGTAGCATTCAACTCCCAGCTATCCGCTACTTTGCTTATTTCGTTACAAAGTGCGTTCTTGCTAGAAAGAATGCAAGTAAGTTGTCTGTCCAAGATATGGCTTTCTTAGCTGCTGCTTTGCAACAGGATAGGACTTATAATTTGGGTGCTTTAATAGCTTGTAGACTTGCTACTAACCGTGGGAAGGGAGGAATTTGTGGAGGTCTCATCGCCTCTCGCTTATTAGCTATGCATGGTGTAGAACCTCACCATCTAGATATTCCGCTCTCCATGGAGAAACTTGATGTTGTTTCCATGATTAAACATGAGTTTATTTCAGATGCGTCTAATTTGAACAACCTGTATTATAGGATAACATTTTATAAGAAAAATTGGAGAATAACTAAGAAAATTGAAAAACTAGTACGATTGCCTGCACCTGTTCTGCTTAACCTTGATTCCAGGAAAGGGTGGTCGGTCACAGAAAATGAGCTAAATGCATACATAGAAAGGGAAGGCCATCATGCAAGGGAAGGCACGGAGGAAGCCGAGGAGCACCTCGAATATTCATCCGATGCAGCGAGCTCCTCATATCAACATTATGGTCATGTGGAGCCTCCACGACATTCTTCTGCGCAGGGGCCTTATTATCACTCCATGTACGATCCACCGGCGTGGAACCCCGACCCTCGTTGGGAATGAACTCCACTTAGGCCAAAAGCCTAAGCTTGGGGGGAGGTATACCGGCATCACTCATTCTTTGCATATTATGGTTGCTGGATACTTGTACATACTTGTTTAGTTTCTTAGAGTGGTTTTCTAATGAGAGGGAGATGATATTTGGGGAAGTGCTGTCCAAAAACAGATTCTGGGCTGTTACCAAAAAAATTCGTACGCACAGCCAGAACGTTATTTTAAGTTGAAATTTTTGAGCATGTGCCCCAGGTTGTTATCTAACTTTCATTAGTTGAATACTTTTTGAGCTGAGCAACGGAAGATTTTTTTTAAATTCGATTTCTGTACTGCTCTCAGGTTTTGGCAGATTTCTGCCATCCTGTTTTTCTGTGTTTCTGTTAGTTTGCATTCTCTTGTTTTCGCTTTGTTTCTTTCCTAAAACACAAAAAGACCAAAAATATTTCTGTTGTTTTTTTTCACCATTTGTTTATTTGGTTCTTTGCTCTTATTTTACTTTATTTGCTATCGTTGGTTTGCTATGAGAAAACCCAAAAAGATTTTGCTTTGTTTTCTTGTTTCCTTTTGTTCTTGTTTCTAACCCGAAAACACCAAAAATATTTGTTGTTCTTCTTTGGTTTTGTAAAGTTCATTAGGGAGTTCAGAGGTCTCCGGTGGTTGGAGCTTGGTTTCATTTCATATTATTATTCAAGCTGCACAAGTGAAAGGCAATAATGACGATCTATGGCAACTTGACTGTGGTAAGAGGCTGGTATGAACTCTATTTGTTTTCATTTTTGTACATATACTCATCCATGTGAGCATGCTTAGTTGGTTCATGTGAGGTATATGTCATTTAATGAAAGTCTAGTAGTTTATGATCTCTCATGATTAGTTCCAATCTATTAATAATGAGTAGCATGTCATGAATATTCGCTTGCATTGTTTTATTCATAGATCGGTATGATATTGTGGTATCCTCCTCTGAATAATTCACTTGAATCGACTTGGCACATGCTCACGCATGCATATGACTGAACAAAAGTCAATTAAGCCTCGATGATCTACTTTGCTTCAGAGTTCTTGTATCACTTTTATGCCTCCGTTAATTTTATTTTGTCGCAAGCATGATTATGATAGTTAATGCTCTCTTGATTGTCGCTTCCCAGTCTATTGCTAGCCTCCACTTGTACTGAGCGGGAACGCTGCTCGTGCTTCCAAACACCTGAAAACCAAGTTGTTCCAAAGTGTCCACCATAAATACCTATGCATGGCATTTCAAACCATTCCAAGTAAATTCTCATGTGCTACCTTTAAACCTTCAAACTACTTCTCAATTTGTGTTAATGTTTTATAGCTCATGAGGAAATATGTGGTGTTTTATCTTTCAACCTTGTCATTTACTCCGGACAGACTTTCACCAATGGACTAGTGGCACATCCGCTTATCCAATAATTTTGCAAAAAGAGCTGGCAACGGGGTTCCCAGCCCCAATTAATCAACCTTCATTAATAATTATCTTCACTTGTTTTGCTCTGATTCATCAGTAAGCAACTTAACCTGCAAATAGACACTTCCCCATGGTATGTGAATGTTGGAAGGCACCCGAGGATTTGGTTAGCCATGGCTTGTGTAAGCAAAGGTTGGGGGGAGTGTCATCCATAATGAAACTAAAATACATGTGTAAACAAAAGAGAAGAGGGATGATCTACCTTGCTGGTAGAGATAACGTCCTTCATGGGAGCCGCTCTTGAGAGTCTGGTTGGCGAGGTGGTTAGAGTACCCACTATCATTCGTTGACAACAACAAACACCTCTCAAAATAATTTTACTTCTGTCTTTGAAAAATGAAAAGCTCTAGCACATGTTAATCCCTGCTTCCCTCTGCGAAGGGTCAATCTTTTACTTTTATGTTGAGTCACCATCCTTTCTTTGAGCACTTTCTTGAGAGCATGACTGTCATTCTTAGTATAATATGCTTGTCCCAAAATATGATCAGCTGTGGTATAACTTTGATGCTTTTATCTTTGACAATTTTACTTCTAGTCTTTCTATGAACTTCAGAGGTGCCTGGGCATTTATGTTTTGCTACAAATACAGGCAAGCGAGATACCACTTTATCATATCCTTCTATGAACATTGCAATCCTGCTTATTGAAGTGTTTCATGATGCTTGTTATTAGTTTGTTGGTATCTCTTTTATGATTGACACAGTTACTAGATGACTTTATTTGCATGTACCTTATTATGAATTGCTTAAGCACTTGCCATATCATGAGAATATTTACATCATATGAACAAATGTGTTCGTGAAAGTTCTTTTATCGCACTCAGTTGTTAACTGAATTGCTTGAGGACAAGCAATAAGCTAAGCTTGGGGGAGTTGATACGTCCAAAACGTATCTACTTTCCCGAACACTTTTGCTATTGTTTTGCCTCTAATTTGTGTATTTTGGATGCAACTAACACGGACTAACGCTGTTTTCAGCAGAATTGCTCTGGTGTCTCATTTTTGTGCAGAAATCCAACTTTAGGAAAATCCTCGGAATTTATGCGAAAGGTCCTATTTTCCCAGAATATTGACGGAGCCAGAAGGGCAAGCCAGGTGGGGGCCCGAGGCCCGCACACACTAGGCCGGCGCGGCCAGGGGGGCGTGCCGCCTTGTTGTGTGGGCGCCTCGGCGGCCCCCCGACGCTCTCCTTTGGACTACATATGCCTTTCGACCATCCAGTACGCCGCCGCCATCGCGAAACTCCGCCTCGGGACCAGAAACTCCGTTTTGGCACTCCGCCGGGACGGGGAATTGGAGGGGATCATCACCGCCATCACCACCGACGCCTCTCCATCGACCAGCCATGTTTCCCCCATCCATGTGTGAGTAATTCCCCCGCTGTAGGCTGAAGGGGATGGTAGGGATTGGATGAGATTGATCATGTAATAGTCATAAGATTGTTAGGGCATGGTGCCTAGTATCCGTAGATGTTACTTTTATGATATTGTTGCAACTTGTTATGCTTAATGCTTGTCACTAGGGCCCGAGTGCCATGATCTCAGATCTGAACATGTTATTGTTTCATCATGATATGCATTGTTTTATGATCTTACCTGCAAGTTGTATACACACGTTGCTGTCCGGAACCCGAGGCCCCAAAGTGACAGAAATTGGGACAACCGGAGGGGAAGGCGGTGATGTGAGGATCACATGTGTTCACGGAGTGTTAATGCTTTGCTCCGGTACTCTATTAAAAGGAGTACCTTAATTTCCAGTAGTTTCCCTAGAGGCCCGGCTGCCACCGGCTGGTAGGACAAAAGATGTTGTGCAAGTTTCTCATTGCGAGCACGTATGACTATATATGGAACACATGCCTATTGATTGATTAGTACTTGGATACCGCTTTATTATTACCTGCAAATGCCCTACCATGATTGTTACATGAATTCTCTCATCCATGCAACGCCCGTTCATCCGTCCCTGTGCCTACAGTATTTTAATCCTGCTGTTTACTATAATCACTACTGCTGTCTTTATTTCACCGCTGCTGTTATTTCACTATTCCTACTGCTATAAAACTATTGCTACTGATAAACTCTTGCGAGAAAGTCTGTTTCCAGGTGCAGCTGAATTGACAACTCCATTGTTAAGGCTTACAAGTATTCTTTGTCTCCCCTTGTGTCGAATCAATAAATTGGGTAATACTTCCCTCGAAGACTGTTGCGATCCCCTATACTTGTGGGTCATCAGCGCTAACCTCTTCATCGTAGCGCCGCTAGCAATGGCGCTGAACATGTGCTAGCGTGGCGATGCGGGGCCCTCGATTCGTGACCTCAACTCCCTTCTCAAGGGTGCTACCCTTTTGAAGTTCAAATCCCCTCGCAAGGGCGCTACCCTTTGGAATATGTTAAGTCACGTGGGCCGCCTCCATCCCCTCCACCTACCACTTACCAATCAGACCCCCACCAAGAAGCAACCAAGGCGCGCCGACCTCTCTCTCCCCTCTCAAATCCTCCCCAAAATCCTCTAGATCTGAAGATATCTTCGTGGATTTTGGTCTCCACTTGATGCAAAGAGGTGTTCTCTCCCATCCACTTCATTTTGTCCGATTAATGTCATGTTTTTTGTTATATTTTGGTAAATCTTGGTAACCCTAGAAAAATTGGATTTGGCCACCATTCTATGTTCTATTGTTGTTGTATAGTCCATTGGTGGTTTGTATGATGTCTATGTAAGATTTATAGTTTAGGGTTAGCCCTAGATCTATTTAGTGATATAGATGTAGTTAGGGTTAGCCCTAGATCTATTTGGCCACCGTTCTATCTTGTTATTTTATTATTAAAATTCATATGTTATCATGTAATATACATATAGTTAATGCAATTTGGTTATAGATGGTGAAAATTGTGAGTGTCCACTATGTGGACAAGGACGAGCTTATGAAAGTCAATGTCGAGTTAGACCCTGATGAGGTTGTGATGGTGTTTGAAATAAGTCCCAACTATGCCGAGGTTGTGGAGAAAGTGAGGATTGAGTTGAAATGGATGACCCCAACCGATGACATAGAATTGGAGGGAATGTATAATGTTTTCGTTGGTATGCACAATCGTTGGAAGACAATGAAGCTCAACTCAGATGAAAGGTGGAGTGCATACAAGGAGGTGGTGGCCAAATCGCAAGACAAGGCTCTCGAGTTATTTGCCACAAAGAAGGTAAATGCCACTCAACCGCAAAAAAGCATGACATAGGGCATGAATCAGATTGCATGCACGTTTGGGAACCCCATGTTCTCCCAAAATTGTCCCCAAATCCATATGGCCCCGGTACACCTGTAACAAAGAAAAACACAATAAGTTCGGTTATCTCTAAAAGAAAATTGAATAACCTTGACGCGTCAATTAGTACCTGGTCGACGGTGAGCGTGTCAACAAACTCATTGATGTATTGCAAGTACATTCTTTGCGGGTCACTCCTGAACTCCGAAACCACGTCCCACTTGTACGCCCACGTATCCCTCCACAGTGGGTCGACATCATTAGGCCAATCATCATATGGGACATTTTTCGGCCAACCAACTGGAAACGTTCCCACATCCACACTGAAAGTAAGAGCAGCGGACCACCAATACCACTTTCACCTCCACGCCTGCGACAAGCATCGTCCAACTGCACACATAGGCCCACAAAGTTAATTTTGTGGTACATGTACATGGTAACATGGTTTCGACAAGCTTGTTTGGAGAATGCAAATGATTACCTGACGTTAAAGGTATGCCAGTGCCGCGGAACCCCAACTTTTAAGCCCCCGAGTTCTTAACACCTTCAGCCACATCCAACGAGCGGTCTGATACATCTCCAACGTATCTATAATTTCTTATGTTCCATGCTAGTTTTATGACAATACCTACATGTTTTGTTCACACTTTATGATGTTTTGATGCATTTTCCGGCACTAACCTATTAACAAGATGCCGAAGTGCCAGTTGCTGTTTTCTGCTGTTTTTGGTTTCAGAAATCCTACAAAGGAAATATTCTCGGAATTGGACGAAATCAACGCCCAGGATCTTATTTTTCCACGGAGCTTCCAGAAGACCGAAGGGGATACGAAGTGGGGCCACGAGGTGGCGACACCACAAGGCGGCGCGGCCAAGGAGGGGCCGCGCCGCCCTATGGTGTGGGGCCCTCGTGCCTCCACCGACCCTGCCCTTCCGCCTACTTAAACTCTCCGTCGCGAAAACCCTATGACACGTCTCCAACGTATCGATAATTTCTTATGTTCCATGATACTTTATTGATGATATCTACATGTTTTATGCACATTATATGTCGTATTTACGCATTTTCTGGAACTAACCTATTAACAAGATGCCGAAGAGCCAGTTGCTGTTTCTGCTGTTTTTGGTTTCAGAAATCCTAGTAACGAAATATTCTTGGAATTGGACGAAATCAACGCCCAGGGTCCTATTTTTGCACGAAGCTTCCAGAAGACCGAAGAGGAGTCGAAGTGGGGCCACGAGGTGGCCAGATGACAGGGCGGCGCGGCCGGGCCCTGGCCGCGGCTGTCACCTGGCCCCTCGTGCCACCTCTTGACCTGCCCTTTCGCCTACTTATAGCCTCCGTCGCGAAAACCCCGTACCGAGAGCCACGATACGGAAAACCTTCCCGAGACGCCGCCGCCGCGATCCCATCTCGGGGGATTCAGGAGATCGCCTCCGGCACCCTGCCGGAGAGGGGATTCATCTCCCGGAGGACTCTTCATCGCCATGATCGCCTCCGGAGTGATGAGTGAGTAGTTCACCCCTGGACTATGGGTCCATAGCAGTAGCTAGATGGTCGTCTTCTCCTAATTGTGCTTCATTGTTGGATCTTGTGAGCTGCCTAACATGATCAAGATCATCTATCTGTAATACTATATGTTGTGTTTGTCGGGATCCGATGGATAGAGAATACTATGTTATGGTGATTATCAATCTATTGTTTATGTGTTGTTTATGATCTTGCATGCTCTGTTATTAGTAGAGGCTCTGGCCAAGTTTTTGCTCTTAACTCCAAGAGGGAGTATTTATGCTCGATAGTGGGTTCATGCCTTCATTGACACCTGGGACAGTGACAGAAAGTTCTAAGGTTGTGATGTGTGATACGTCCCAAACGTATCTATAATTTCTTATGTTCCATGCTACTTTATTGATGATACCTACATGTTTTATACACATTATATGTCATTATTATGCGTTTTCCGGAACTAACCTATTGACGAGATGCCGAAAGGCCAGTTGCTGTTTTCTGCTGTTTTTGGTTTCAGAAATCCTAGTAAAGAAATATTTTCGGAATCGGACGAAATCAAGACCGAGGACCTTATAATTCCCGGAAGCTTCCAGAGCACCGGAGAAGGACGAGAGGGGAGCCAGGGGGGCCCCACACCACACCCGGCGCGGCCCGGGGCGCGCCCCCTGTGGTGTGGGCACCCCGTGGCCCCTCCGACTCCATCTCTTCGCCTATTTAATCGTCCCTGACCTAAAAACACCGACAGAGAAGACGAGACCCGAGAAAACCTTCCAGAGCCGCCGCCATCGCGAAATCAAGATTCGGGGGACAGAAGTCTCTGTTCCGGCACCCTGCCGGACGGGGAATTGCCCCCGGAGTCATCTCCACCGCCGTCTCCACCGCCATCTTCACCGCCATCGCTGTCTCCATGATGAGGAGGGAGTAATTCACCCCCGGGGCTGAGGGCTCCGCTGTAGCTATGTGGTTCATCTCTCTCTTTATGTGATCTAGTTGAATATCATCTATGTGCTACTCTAGTGATGTTATTAAAGTAGTTTTATTCCTCCTACACGGTGTAATGGTGACAGTGTGTGCACTCGTGTTAGTACTTGGTTTATGCTATGATCATGATCTCTTGTAGATTGCGAAGTTAACTATTGCTATGATAGTATTGATGTGTATTATTCCTCCTACATAAGCATGAAGGTGACAGTGTGCATGCTATGTTAGTACTTGGTTTAGTCGTATTGATCTATCTTACACTCTAAGGTTATTTAAATATGAACATTGAATTGTGGAGCTTGTTAACTCCGGCATTGAGGGTTCGTGTAATCCTACGCAATGTGTTCATCATCCAACAAAAGGGTGTAGAGTAGTCTTATTATGTGATCATTGTTGAGAGTGTCCACTAGTGAAAGCAGGATCCCTAGGCCTTGCTTCCAAGCATCGAATCTCCGTTTGTTTACTGTTTTGTTGCATGTTTACTCGCTGCCATATTTTATTCAGATTGCTATTACCACTCATATACATTCATATTACTTGTATTTCACTATCTCTTCGCCGAACTAGTACACCTATACACCTGACAAGTGTATTTGGTGTGTTGGGGACACAAGAGACTTCTTGCTTTGTGATTACAGGGTTGCTTGAGAGGGATATCTTTGACCTCTTCCTCCCTGAGTTCGATAAACCTTGGGTAATCCACTTAAGGGAAACTTGCTACTGTTCTACAAACCTCTGCTCTTGGAGGCCCAACACTGTCTACAAGAATAGAAGCACCCGTAGACATCAAGCACTTTTCTTGCCGGGGAGGAAAGGTAAAAGGCACTCATACTTCGGTTCCAGGTAACAGTACTTTTCTGGCGCCATTGTGTGTGCTCGAAGCTATTTCCTTTAGATCCTGCAATTGCATCTTTTTGTTTCTTGTTTTTATTTTCACTAGTTAGGCATAATGGAAAACAACAAAAAAATTGGTGAGCTTTTTAATCTTTTTCCTAATTTAGAATTGTTTGATGCGAAAATTAAAAAACCTATGGAACCTTATTTACATGATAATAGCAATGTTATTAGTATGAATGCAATTACTGCTAATGCTATGAAGAAGTCTAAGCTTGGGGAAGCTAGTTTACATAAAAATAATCTTTTTTGCTCCTCCGCTTTAGAAGAAATATTTTGCTCTGATGATGCTTTATCTCCCATATGCGATAACTCTAATGATGCTTCTGATATTTTAAATCCACCTGCTGAAAGTATTCCGTATAAAATACCTATGGAAATTATTGAACGTGTTATGGATAACCGCTATGAAGGGGATGGAACTGTCCATCCTAGGAATCATTTACTGTTTTTGCATGAATTATGCGGGTTATTCAAGTGTGCAGGTATTTCAATGGATGAAGTTAGAAAGAAATTATTTGTTATGTCGCTATCTGGTGAAGCGGCGCATTGGTATAAACTATTGAAGGACGGGCACTCTCTTGATTGGAAGGATATTGTGCCTCTATTTTATTCCAAGTTCTATCCTCCAAGTGAAATTCACAAAGATCGAAACCATATATATAATTTTTGGCCTCATGATGGAGAGAGTATTGCCCAAGCATGGGAGAGATTGAAGACTTTAATGCTCAAATGCCCCAATCATGAGCTTCCAGGTAATATCATCATTGATAATTTCTATGCAAGACTTTCTTTTCAAGATAAGACCTTGCTGGATACTACTTGTTCTGGATCATTCACGAGCAATAAAGAAGAGTTTAAAAGGGACCTTCTTGATCGGATTAAGGAGAACGCTGAAGATTGGGAGAACGACAAAGGTAAAGAGTCAGGTATAAATTATGATTATGAATGCATTGAAACTTTCATGGATAGTGATAAATTTCGAAATATGAGTGCTACTTATGGTCTTGACTCTCAAGTTGCTGCAAATCTTTATAAAGCTTTTGCTTCTCACATTGAATTGCCTAGGAAGAATTTTGATAAGTATCATGAACCTTTTAAAGACGCTTGCATGAAGAATGAAATTGTTGTTAATGATTGCAATAAGCGTGCTCAAACTCCTAAGAATGCTATTTCCTATAAGCATGTTAATTTTTGTGGAATACATAGACCTTGTGGAATTAATCAAATAGAAGATGAATATTGTATCCATCACAGAAATGAAAAAACTAGAAAGTGGTCTAGAGCTCTAGATGATCTTGGAGAAAAAGTGTGTGCCCTCTATCCTTTTATTTGTGAACTTTGCCATAGAGTTGGTCATTTTAATTTTCAATGCTCCTCCAATGATAATTCAAACCCCATGAGTGCTGCAAATTTGTATTGTGATGATGAAATTATTCCTAATCAGCATGATGAACTTACCTTATTTTTGAAGTGTGAAGAGTTATCAAGAAAAATTTCTTTGTTAAATATTAACGATCTTGATATTGATGATGTCCTGCATGGGTGTTTTTCTTATTGCATTGATAATAGCCATACAAATACTTACATACAAAATATTTTAGAAGATGACACCTTGCCAAAATATGATAGGACCGCTGTGTGTTTTCAACTAATTAATGAAAAGGAGGGATCCTCCCAAGTTTCTTCTATTGTTTCTAAAAGTAAATCAGGTTATGCGGACAAGCCACCCTTCAAGCCTCTTCCTCCTAAAGAAGGGAACGAGAAGAAGAAGAAGAAGAAGAAGAAGGGAACGAAGAAGAAGAAGAAGAAGAAGAAGAAGGAGAATAAAAAGAAAGAGGTAACGGCGTATCCCCGCGTGAATGAGATAACGCTAGGTAACCGTAAGTATGTTGCTCCTAATGATTATTGTGATAATGAATCTGAATACGATGATCTTCCTATGCCCTTTACATACATTAGCGATCATGATTTGAATGAGCATACTACTTTTGATATTACAAATCTCTGGGAAACTAATTCTGAAAATGATAATAATTGCCATAGTGTCAGTGCTATCCATGCTTCCTCCCATAATGATATAGAAAGCTCTAAGCTTGGGGAAGAGGTGTTTGAAAATCCTTTTGCTACTGGTCATTATGTTCTTGATACATCTCCTTCTAATAACAATGATGGTATGGTCATAGATAAACCGACTGTGAAAGATAACTATTCTATTTCTTATGATGACACTGTGCCTCCGATCTTTGATGATTATTATAAAGAATGCTATGATATAGGTTATAACTATCCTTATGAAACTTGTCATAGTCATGATTGGATTACCAAAAACAATTCTTTTAATATGCAACTTGTTTACCATGTTCAAATTCTTGATAATAATCTTGCTCCAATTACTATTAATGAGAATAACTCTTCTTATGCCAAAATTAATGATACTTCTATGCATATGAACCATGATAAGAATGTTTTAAGTGACGGGTATATTGTGGATTTCATCAATGATGCTACTGAAAGTTATTATGAGAGAGGGAAATATGGTTATATGCATCTTAATAATATTAAGTTTCCCCTCTTTATGTTGAGAATCTTTAAGTTACTCGTGTTTTATCCTCTTATGCTTGTCACTTTGCTCTTCATGAATTCATTTGTGTATAAGATTCCTCTGCATAGGAAGCATGTTAGGCTTAAACGTGTTTTAAATTTGCCTCTTGAAGCTCTCTTTTGCTTCAAATACTAATTCTTGCGAATGCATCATTAAAACTGCTAAGCCCATCTTAATGGCTATAAAGAAAGAACTTCTTGGGAGATAACCCATGTGTTATTTTGCTACAGTACTTTGTTTTATATTTGTGTCTTGGAAGTTGTTTACTACTGTAGCAACCTCTCCTTATCATGTTTTTGTGCCAAGTAAAGTTTCTATGTCAAAGTTGATATTATATTTGGGATCGCTGCGCAGAAACAGCATTGCTGTCTGTCACGAATCTGGGCACAGGCCTCTGTAGAAAATTCGAAAAAATCTGCCAATTTACGAGCGTGATCCTCAGATATGTACGCAACTTTCATTAGTTTTGAGTTTTTCCATTTGAGCAAGTCTGGTGCCATCTTAAAATTCGTCTTTACGGACTGTTCTGTTTTTGACAGATTCTGCCTTTTATTTCGCATTGCCTCTTTTGCTATGTTGGATTCATTTCTTTGATCCATTAATGTCCAGTAGCTTTGTGCAATGTCCAGAAGTGTAAAGAATGTTTGTGTCACCTCTGAACATGTGAATTTTTGATTATGCACTAACCCTCTAATGAGTTTGCTTGAAGTTTGGTGTGAAGGAAGTTTTCAAGGGTCAAGAGAGGAGGATGATATACTACGATCAAGAAGAATGAAAAGTCTAAGCTTGGGGATGCCCCGGTGGTTCATCCCTGCATATTTCAAGAAGACTCAAGCATCTAAGCTTGGGGATGCCCAAGGCATCCCCTTCTTCATCGACAAAGTATCAGGTTCCTTCTCTTGAAACTATATTTTTATTCGGTCACATCTTATGTACTTTACTTGGAGCGTCTGTATGTTTTTGTTTTTGTTTTTGTTTGAATAAATGATTGTTTGGGAGAGAGACACGCTCCGCTGGTTCGTATGAACACATGTGTTCTTAGCTTTTAATTTTCATGGCGAAGGTTGAAACTGCTTCGTTAATTGTTATATGATTGGAAACGGGAAATGCTACATGTAGTAATTGGTGTAATGTCTTGAATAATGTGATACTTGGCAATTGTTGTGCTCATATAGATCTTGTTTAAGCTCTTGCATCATGTACCTTGTACCCATTAATGAATAATTACATAGAGCTTGTTAAAATTTGGTTTGCATGATTGGTCTCTCTAAGTCTAGATATTTTCTGGTTGAGGTGTTTGAACAACAAGGAGACGATGTAAAGTCTTATAATGCTTACAATATGTTTATATGTGAGTCTTGCTGCACCATTTTATACTTGAGTTTGCTTCAAATAACCTTGCTAGCCTAAACCTTGTATAGAGAGGGAATACTTCTCATGCATCCAAATACTTGAGCCAATATTCATGCCATTTGTGTCCACCATACCTACCTACTACATGATATTTCTCCGCCATTCCAAAGTAAATTGCTTGAGTGCTACCTTTAAACAAATTCAAAAGTTATTACCTCTTATTTGTGTCAATGTTTTATAGCTCATGATGAAGTATGTGGTGTTTATCTTTCAATCTTGTTGGGCAACTTTCACCAATGGACTAGTGGCTTCATCCGCTTATCCAATAATTTTGCAAAAAGAGCTGGCAATGGGATTCCCAGTCCCAAATTAATTAACAAAAATAGACACTCCTCCATGGTATGTGATTGTTGGACGGCACCCGAAGGATTCGGTTAGCCATGGCTTGAGAAAGCAAAGGTGGGGAGGAGTGTCATCATAATAAAACTAAAATAAAAAGGCACTCCTTCATGGTATGAGATTGTTGGCAGGCACCCGAGGATTCGGTTAGCCATGGTTTGTGAAAGAAAGGTTGGAAGGAGTGCCACCCAAAAATAAAATAAAATGGGAGCCGCTCTTTGAAGGTTTGTCTGGCAAGGGGGTTAGAGTACCCGCTACCATTCGTTGACAACAACAAACACCTCTCAAAACTTTACTTTTATGCTCTCTATATGTTTTCAAAATCAAAGCTCTAGCACAAATATAGCAATCGATGCTTTCCTCTTTGAAGGACCATTCTTTTACTTTATTGTTGAGTCAGTTTACCTATTCTTTCTATCTTAGAAGCAAACACTTGTGTGAACTGTGTGCATTGATTCTTACATGTTTACCTATTGCACTTGTTATATTACTTTGTGTTGACAATTATCCACGAGATATACATGTTAAAGTTGAAAGCAACCGCTGAAACTTATATCTTCCTTTGTGTTGTTTCAAAGCTTTCTACTAAGAATTTATTGCTTATGAGTTAACTCTTATGCAAGACTTATTGATGCTTGTCTTGAAAGTATTATTCATGAAAAGTCTTTGTTATATGATTCATTTGTTTACTCATTATCTTCATCATTGCTTCGAATCTCTGCATTCATCTCATGTGCTTTACAATAGTATGATCAAGGTTATGATGGCATGTCACTTAAGAAATTATCATTGTTATCGTTTACCTACTCGAGGGCGAGTAGGAACTAAGCTTGGGGATGCTTGATACGTCCCAAACGTATCTATAATTTCTTATGTTCCATGCTACTTTATTGATGATACCTACATGTTTTATACACATTATATGTCATTATTATGCGTTTTCCGGAACTAACCTATTGACGAGATGCCGAAAGGCCAGTTGCTGTTTTCTGCTGTTTTTGGTTTCAGAAATCCTAGTAAAGAAATATTTTCGGAATCGGACGAAATCAAGACCGAGGACCTTATAATTCCCGGAAGCTTCCAGAGCACCGGAGAAGGACGAGAGGGGAGCCAGGGGGCCCCACACCACACCCCGGCGCGGCCCGGGGGCGCCCCCCTGTGGTGTGGGCACCCCGTGGCCCCTCCGACTCCATCTCTTCGCCTATTTAATCGTCCCTGACCTAAAAACACCGACAGGAGACGAGACCCGAGAAAACCTTCCAGAGCCGCCGCCATCGCGAAATCAAGATTCGGGGGACAGAAGTCTCTGTTCCGGCACCCTGCCGGACGGGGAATTGCCCCCGGAGTCATCTCCACCGCCGTCTCCACCGCCATCTTCACCGCCATCGCTGTCTCCATGATGAGGAGGGAGTAATTCACCCCCGGGGCTGAGGGCTCCGCTGTAGCTATGTGGTTCATCTCTCTCTTTATGTGATCTAGTTGAATATCATCTATGTGCTACTCTAGTGATGTTATTAAAGTAGTTTTATTCCTCCTACACGGTGTAATGGTGACAGTGTGTGCACTCGTGTTAGTACTTGGTTTATGCTATGATCATGATCTCTTGTAGATTGCGAAGTTAACTATTGCTATGATAGTATTGATGTGTATTATTCCTCCTACATAAGCATGAAGGTGACAGTGTGCATGCTATGTTAGTACTTGGTTTAGTCGTATTGATCTATCTTACACTCTAAGGTTATTTAAATATGAACATTGAATTGTGGAGCTTGTTAACTCCGGCATTGAGGGTTCGTGTAATCCTACGCAATGTGTTCATCATCCAACAAAAGGGTGTAGAGTAGTCTTATTATGTGATCATTGTTGAGAGTGTCCACTAGTGAAAGCAGGATCCCTAGGCCTTGCTTCCAAGCATCGAATCTCCGTTTGTTTACTGTTTTGTTGCATGTTTACTCGCTGCCATATTTTATTCAGATTGCTATTACCACTCATATACATTCATATTACTTGTATTTCACTATCTCTTCGCCGAACTAGTACACCTATACACCTGACAAGTGTATTTGGTGTGTTGGGGACACAAGAGACTTCTTGCTTTGTGATTACAGGGTTGCTTGAGAGGGATATCTTTGACCTCTTCCTCCCTGAGTTCGATAAACCTTGGGTAATCCACTTAAGGGAAACTTGCTACTGTTCTACAAACCTCTGCTCTTGGAGGCCCAACACTGTCTACAAGAATAGAAGCACCCGTAGACATCAATGTGCTGTTGACACTAGGGATAAAACATTGATTCTATGTCTAAGGATGTAGTTGTCGATTACATTACGCACCATACTTAATGCAATTGTCTGTTGCTTTGCAACTTAATACTGAATGGGGTTCGGATGATAACCTGAAGGTGGACTTTTTAGGCATAGATGCAGTTGGATGGCGGTCTATGTACTTTGTCGTAATGCCCGGATTAAATCTCACTATATTTATCATATCATGTACATGCATTGTTATGCCCTTCTCTATTTGTCAATTGCCCGACTGTAATTTGTTCACCCAACATGCTTTTATCTTATGGGAGAGACACCTCTAGTGAACTGTGGACCCCGGTCCTATTCTTTACATCGCATACAATCTACTGCAATACTTGTTTACTGTTTTCTTGCAAACAATCATCTTCCACACAATACGGTTAATCCTTTGTTACAGCAAGCCGGTGAGATTGACAACCTCACTGTTTCGTTGGGGCAAAGTACTTGGGTTGTGTTGTGCAGGTTCCACGTTGGCGCCGGAATCCCTGTTGTTGCGCCGCATCACATTTCGCCACCATCAACCTTCAACGTGCTTCTTGGCTCCTACTGGTTCGATTAAACCTTGGTTTCTTTCTGAGGGAAAACTTGCGCTGTGCGCATCATACCTTCCTCTTGGGGTTCCCAACGGACGTGTACATCTACGCGCATCAAGCACTTTTTCTGGCGCGTTGCCGGGGAGATCAAGACACGCTGCAAGGGGAGTCTCCACTTCTCAATCTCTTTACTTTGTTTTTGTCTTGCTTTATTTTATTGACTACTTTGTTTGCTGCACTTAAACAAAACACAAAAAAATTAGTTGCTAGTTTTACTTTATTTACTGTCTTGCTCTCCATATCAAAAACACAAAAAAATTAGCTACTTGCATTTACTTTATCTAGTTTGTTTTATTTACCGTTGCTAAAATGAATACCCCTGAAAATACTAAGTTGTGTGACTTCACAAACGCAAATAATAATGATTTCCTATGCACACCTATTGCTCCACCTGCTACTACAGCAGAATTCTTTGAAATTAAACCTGCTTTACTGAACTTGGTTATGAGAGATCAATTTTCTGGTGTTAGTTCTGATGATGCTGCTGCCCATCTTAATAATTTTGTTGAACTTTGTGAAATGCAAAAGTATAAGGATGTAGATGGTGATATTATTAAATTGAAAGTGTTTCCTTTCTCATTAAGAGGAAGAGCTAAAGATTGGTTGCTATCTTTGCCTAAGAATAGTATTGATTCATGGACTAAATGTAAGGATGCTTTTATTGGTAGATATTATCCTCCCGCTAAAATTATATCTTTGAGAAGTAGCATAATGAATTTTAAGCAATTAGATACTGAACATGTTGCTCAAGCATGGGAGAGAATGAAATCTTTGGTAAAGAATTGCCCAACCCATGGACTGACTACTTGGATGATCATCCAAACCTTCTATGCAGGACTAAATTTTTCTTCGCGGAATTTATTGGATTCAGCTGCTGGAGGTACCTTTATGTCCATCACTTTGGGGGCGGCTACAAAACTTCTTGATGATATGATGATAAATTACTCTGAATGGCACACGGAAAGAGCTCCACAAGGTAAGAAGGTAAATTCTGTTGAAGAAACCTCTTCCTTGAGTGATAAGATTGATGTGATTATGTCTATGCTTGTGAATGGTAGATCTAATGTTGATCCAAATAATGTTCCTTTAGCTTCATTGGTTGCTCAAGAAGAAAATGTTGATGTGAATTTCATTAAAAATAATAATTTCAACAACAATGCTTATAGGAACAACTCTGGTAATAACTATAGGCCATATCCTGCTAGTGGTAATGATTATGGTAATTCTTATGGTAGATATGAGGAAAAGATGCTAGAAATTGAAAGATCCACTAAAAACTTTATGCAATCACAATATGAGCAAAATCAATTGTTTATTAAAACTATGAATGAACAATCTACCTTGTTGAAAAATATAGGAAATCAACTTGAAAACTTGAATAGGGAGATTTCTGGTCTGCAAACTAAAATTTCAAATGCTGAAACCCGAATCTCATACATGTCCGCATCACAATCCTCTTTAATTAATAAAATGGCTGCTAAACCTGATGATATTGATAATAAGATTACTACTATAGCAAATGCCATCCAAGTTAGAATTAATGAGAATATAAGATTAATGGCTGAATTGCGTGCTAGGTGGGATAGAGAAGAAAATGAAAAACTAGCTAAAGAGAATAATGTAGCTAAAGTTTGGACTATTACCACCATTAGTAATGATAATGATTCACATGTTGCTGCACCTCCTACTATCAATGGTAAAATAATTGGTGTTGGCAATGTTTCTACTCCTAGTGCAAAGCGAACTAAAACTGCTGAAACTGCTTGTGATAAAACTGCTGAAATTTTTTCCAACCTTGGGAACAATGATCCCATTGCTGTAGCTCATAATGATTTAGATTTTGATGATTGCCACATCTCTGAAGTTATAAAGTTCTTACAAAAACTTGCTAAAAGTCCTAATGCTAGTGCTATAAATTTAGCCTTTACAAAACATATTACAAATGCTCTCATAAAAGCTAGAGAAGAGAAACTAAAACTTGAAACTTCTATTCCTAGAAAGTTAGAAGATGGTTGGGAGCCCATCATTAAAATGAAATTCAATGACTTTGAATGTAATGCTTTATGTGATCTTGGTGCAAGTATTTCTGTTATGCCTAAAAAGATTTATGATATGCTTGACTTGCCACCATTGAAGAATTGTTATTTGGATGTTAATCTTGCCGATAATGTTAAAAAGAAACCTTTGGGGAGGATTGATAATGTGCGCATTACGGTTAACAATAACCTTGTCCCCGTTGATTTTGTTGTCTTGGATATCGAATGCAATGCATCTTGTCCTATTGTGTTGGGAAGACCTTTTCTTCGAACCGTTGGTGCTGTTATTGATATGAGGGAAGGTAATATTAAATATCAATTTCCTCTCAAGAAAGGTATGGAACACTTCCCTAGAAAGAGAATGAAGTTGCCTTTTGATTCTATTATTAGAACAAGTTATGATGTTGATGCTTCTACTCTCGATGTTACTTGATTTGCACTTTCTGCGCCTAGCTGAAAGGCGTTAAAGAAAAGCGCTTATGGGAGACAACCCATGTTTTTACTACAGTACTTTGTTTTATATTTGAGTCTTGGAAGTTGTTTACTACTGTAGCAACCTCTCCTTATCATGTTTTTGTGCCAAGTAAAGTTTCTATGTTATAGTTGATGTTATATTTGGGATCGCTGCGCAGAAACAGCATTGCTGTCTGTCACGAATCTGGGCACAAGTCTCTGTATAAAATTCGAAAAAATCTGCCAATTTACGAGCGTGATCCTCAGATATGTACGCAACTTTCATTAGTTTTGAGTTTTTCCATTTGAGCAAGTCTGGTGCCACTTTAAAATTCGTCTTTACGAACTGTTCTGTTTTTGACAGATTCTGCCTTTTATTTCGCATTGCCTCTTTTGCTATGTTGGATGAATTTATTTGATCCATTAATGTCCAGTAGCTTTATGCAATGTCCAGAAGTGTAAAGAATGTTTGTGTCACCTCTGAATGTGTGAATTATTAATTGTGCACTAACCCTCTAATGAGTTTGCTTGAAGTTTGGTGTGAAGGAAGTTTTCAAGGGTCAAGAGAGGAGTATGATATACTATGATCAAGAGGAGTGAAAGCTCTAAGCTTGGGGATGCCCCGTGGTTCATCCCTGCATATTTTAAGAAGGCTCAAGCGTCTAAGCTTGGGGATGCCCAAGGCATCCCCTTCTTCATCGACAACATCATCAGGTTCCTCCCCTGAAACTATATTTTTATTCAGTCACATCTTGTGTTCTTTACTTGGAGCGTCGGTTTGTTTTTGTTTTTGTTTGAATAAAATGGATCCTAGCATTCACTTTGTGGGAGAGAGACACGCTCCGCTGTTGCATATGGACAAATATGTCCTTAGGCTTTACTCATAATGTTCAAGGCGAAGTTTCTTCTTCGTTAAATTGTTATATGGTTGGAATTGGAAAATGCTACATGTAGTAATTCTAAAATGTCTTGGATAATGTGATACTTGGCAATTGTTGTGCTCATGTTTAAGCTCTTGCATCATATGCTTTGCACCCATTAATGAAGAAATACATAGAGCTTGCTAAAATTTGATTTGCATATTTGGTCTCTCTAAGGTCTAGATAATATCTAGTATCGAGTTTTGAACAACAAGGAAGACGGTGTAGAGTCTTATAATGTTTACAATATGTCTTTTATGTGAGTTTTGCTGCACCGTTTCATCCTTGAGTTTGCTTCAAATAACATTGCTAGCCTAAACCTTGTATCGAGAGGGAATACTTCTCATGCATCCAAAATCCTTGAGCCAACTACTATGCCATTTGTGTCCACCATACCTACCTACTACATGGTATTTATCCGCCATTCCAAAGTAAATTGCTTGAGTGCTACCTTTAAAATTCCATCATTCACCTTTGCAATATATAGCTCATGGGACAAAATAGCCTTAAAAACTATCGTAGTATTGAATATGTACTTATGCACTTTATCTTTTATTAAGTTGCTTGTTGTGCGATAACCATGCTTCTGGGGAACGCCATCAACTATTCTTTGTTGAATATCATGTGAGTTGCTATGCATGTCCGTCTTGTCTGAAGGATCTATCACCTTAATGATTGGAGCATGCAAATTGTTAGAGAAGAACATTGGGCCGCTAACTAAAGCCATGAATCATGGTTGAAGTTTCAGTTTTGGACATATATCCTCAATCTCATATGAGAATAATAATTGTTGCTACATGCTTATGCATTAAAGAGGAGTCCATTATCTGTTGTCCATGTTGTCCCGGTATGGATGTCTAAGTTGAGAATAATCAAAAGCGAGAAATCCAAAATGCGAGCTTTCTCCTTAGACCTTTGTACAGGCGGCATGGAGGTACCCCTTTGTGACACTTGGTTGAAACATGGCATTGCAAAGATCCGGTAGTCCAAGCTAAGTAGGACAAGGTGCGGGCACTATTAGTACACTATGCATGAGGCTTGCAACTTGTAAGATATAATTTACATAACTCATATGCTTTATTACTACCGTTGACAAAATTGTTTCATGTTTTCAAAATAAAAGCTCTAGCACAAATACAGCAATCGATGCTTTCCTCTTTGAAGGACCTTTCTTTTACTTTTATTGTTGAGTCAGTTTACCTATCTCCCTCCACCTTAAGAAGCAAACACTTGTGTGAACTGTGCATTGATTCCTACATACTTGCATATTGCACTTGTTATATTACTTTATGTTGACAATATCCATGAGATATACATGTTATAAGTTGAAAGCAACCGCTGAAACTTAATCTTCCTTTGTGTTGCTTCAACACCTTTACTTTGATTTATTGCTTTATGAGTTAACTCTTATGCAAGACTTATTGATGCTTGTCTTGAAGTACTATTCATGAAAAGTCTTTGCTTTATGATTCAGTTGTTTACTCATGTCATTACCATTGTTTTGATCGCTGCATTCATTACATATGTTTACAAATAGTATGATCAAGATTATGATGGCATGTCACTTCAGAAATTATCTTTGTTATCGTTTTACCTGCTCGGGACGAGCAGAACTAAGCTTGGGGATGCTGATACGTCTCCAACGTATCGATAATTTCTTATGTTCCATGCTACTTTATTGATGATATCTACATGTTTTATGCACATTATATGTCGTATTTACGCATTTTCTGGAACTAACCTATTAACAAGATGCCGAAGAGCGAGTTGCTGTTTTCTGCTGTTTTTGGTTTCAGAAATCCTAGTAACGAAATATTCTCGGAATTGGACGAAATCAACGCCCAGGGTCCTATTTTTGCACGAAGCTTCCAGAAGACCGAAGGGGAGTCGAAGTGGGGCTACGAGGTGGCCAGATGACAGGGCGGCGCGGCCCAGGCCCCGCGCCGGCCTGTCACCTGGGCCCCTCGTGCCACCTCTTGACCTGCCCTTTCGCCTACTTATAGCCTCCGTCGCGAAAACCCCAGTACCGAGAGCCACGATACGGAAAACCTTCCAGAGACGCCGCCGCCGCGAATCCCATCTCGGGGGATTCGGAGATCGCCTCCGGCACCTGCCGGAGAGGGGATTCATCTCCCGGAGGACTCTTCATCGCCATGATCGCCTCCGGAGTGATGAGTGAGTAGTTCACCCCTGGACTATGGGTCCATAGCAG
The DNA here is from genome assembly GCA_030979885.1 of Lolium multiflorum. NCBI lineage: Eukaryota > Viridiplantae > Streptophyta > Magnoliopsida > Poales > Poaceae > Lolium > Lolium multiflorum. Next base: position 151,157,005 of record CM061753.1, on the reverse strand, counting down.
TAGCTAGATGGTCGTCTTCTCCTAATTGTGCTTCATTGTTGGATCTTGTGAGCTGCCTAACATGATCAAGATCATCTATCTGTAATACTATATGTTGTGTTTGTCGGGATCCGATGGATAGAGAATACTATGTTATGGTGATTATCAATCTATTGTTTATGTGTTGTTTATGATCTTGCATGCTCTCCGTTATTAGTAGAGGCTCTGGCCAAGTTTTTGCTCTTAACTCCAAGAGGGAGTATTTATGCTCGATAGTGGGTTCATGCCTTCATTGACACCTGGGACAGTGACAGAAAGTTCTAAGGTTGTGATGTGCTGTTGCCACTAGGGATAAAACATTGATTCTATGTCTAAGGATGTAGTTGTCGATTACATTACGCACCATACTTAATGCAATTGTCTGTTGCTTTGCAACTTAATACTGAATGGGGTTCGGATGATAACCTGAAGGTGGACTTTTTAGGCATAGATGCAGTTGGATGGCGGTCTATGTACTTTGTCGTAATGCCGAATTAAATCTCACTATATTTATCATATCATGTACATGCATTGTTATGCCCTTCTCTATTTGTCAATTGCCCGACTGTAATTTGTTCACCCAACATGCTTTTATCTTATGGGAGAGACACCTCTAGTGAACTGTGGACCCCGGTCCTATTCTTTACATCGCATACAATCTACTGCAATACTTGTTCTGTTTTCTTGCAAACAATCATCTTCCACACAATACGGTTAATCCTTTGTTACAGCAAGCCGGTGAGATTGACAACCTCACTGTTTCGTTGGGGCAAAGTACTTGGGTTGTGTTGTGCAGGTTCCACGTTGGCGCCGGAATCCCTGTTGTTGCGCCGCATCACATTTCGCCACCATCAACCTTCAACGTGCTTCTTGGCTCCTACTGGTTCGATTAAACCTTGGTTTCTTTCTGAGGGAAAACTTGCCGCTGTGCGCATCATACCTTCCTCTTGGGGTTCCCAACGGACGTGTACATCTACGCGCATCACCCTATTACCGAGCCACGATACGGAAAAAGTTCCAGAGATGCCGCCGCCGCCAATCCCATCTCGGGGGATTCAGGAGATCGCCTCCGGCACCCTGCCGGAGAGGGGAATCATCACCGGAGGGCTCTACATCACCATGCCCGCCTCCGGATTGATGCGTGAGTAGTTCATCCTTGGACTATGGGTCCATAGCAGTAGCTAGATGGTTGTCTTCTCCTCTTGTGCTATCATGTTTAGATCTTGTGAGCTGCCTAACATGATCAAGATCATCTATTTGTAATGCTACATGTTGTGTTTGGTGGGATCCACTACAAGAGAAGTTCTGATAGACAACGTCTCAAAATCGTCCGCTAAGGGGTATTTTTCGTCGCCTATGGGCCTAACCCGACGATATGGGTTCTGTTGTGGAAACTGCGTCAGGCAAAGTCCAACGACGTTTTTTCGGTCCGTCGCGCTTGGGCGCCCTTCCGCCACGGAAAATCGGACCGTTGCGCAAGTGTTTCGGGAGCCCGTTGACTGCGACGTCATGCAAACGACACGTGGCAGACGCCGTTAACGCGTTAACGGCGTTAACCGGCTGAAACCCCGTGGTAGATGGTAGGCCCACACGAGGCCTGCCACGTCTTAAGCGGGCCGGGCCAGTGACATAGTTTGTCAACTATATATGGGCTGGTCCATTAGTTACGTGGGCCGGGCCTAACCTCTAAGGTTGACTGGTCAAAACTTAAATGGGCCGGCCCATTTAACATGTGGGGTCCACCTTACGCAACGGGCCGGCCCAAGAATCAAGTGGGCCGGGCCAAAACACAGTGGGTCCCACTTTCTGTTAAAGGGCCGGCCCATTTAGTGTGTGGGGTCCACCATATAGCAAGTGGGCCGGGCCAAAAACAGGTGGGTCCCACTTTCCAGTTAAAGGGTCGGCCCATTTAGTATGTGGGGTCCACCATATAGCAAGTGGGCCGGCCCAACAAGATAGTGGGCCGGGCCAAAAACACGGTGGGTCCCACTTTCTGTTAAAGGGCGGCCCATTTGGTGTGTGGGGTCCACCATATAGCAAGTGGGCGGCCCAACAAGATAGTGGGCCGGGCCAAAAGCACAGGTGGGTCCCACCTTCCTGTTAAAAGGCCGGCCCATTTAGTATGTGGGGTCCACCATATATCAAGTGGGCCGGCCCAACAAGATAGTGGGCCGGGCCAAAACATAGGTGGGTCCCACTTTCCAGTTAAAGGCCGACCCATTTAGTATGTGGGGTCCATTATATAGCAAGTGGGCCGGCCCAACAAGATAGTGGGCCGGGCCAAAAACACAGGTGGGTCCCACCTTCTGTTAAAGGGCTGGCCCATTTACCATGTGGGACCACCATATAGCAAATGGGCTGGCCCAACAAGATAGTGGGCCGGCCCAATAAGCATGTGGATCCCACTATCGTGTAACCGGGCCGGCCTACTAAAGAAGTGGGCCGGCCCAAAATGAAAGTGGGTCCCACACTACTGTAAGTGGGCCGGCCCAATCTGTTGTAGTGCCCTACTTGTTTGACTAGTCAACTTGCATTAAATTTCATGAGCCTAAAATCTGATATCAATGATACACACAATTACATACACAAATAAAACAAGTAGGAAAATTACAAGGCAATTAATGTGCCCAAATAAAAAAATTACATAGAATCATTGAGGACTTCTATTAGCATCATCAATAACACGTTGACATTTGGCAATCGCCTTGATTGAATCTTGTGTACTCTTTGTCAACATATCAGCTACAGATCTTAAAGCAGCAATACCATGTCTTTTATAAAGTACAGCCTTGAGATATTTACTGTTTGATGAAAGCAATGGTCTAGGTTGACGGCTATGAGAAGATGCATCAGAAGAAATATCAGAACTTTTTGTGGGCCTCACTTCTAATGAAGATTGCTTCATCACAACTGCATTCTGATAATAATGCAAAAAGAGTTAAACGATGAACTATGCAAACATTTATTATGCAATGTAGATATAAGATAATAACAAGTTGCATAAATAAGACAATGTATGGAACTTGTACTAAGCACAAACTTACATCATAATGTTGCACAGGGTCGCTACAGATCCTTTTTTGGCGACTATCTTCTAATGATGACTGCTTCATTAAAACTGCATTCTGGTAACATTGCAAACATAGTTACAACAATTAACTATTCAAACATGTATTACGCAATGTAGAGATCAGATAACAACATGTAGCAGAAATAAGCACAAGATAAGATAAGATGCATGTACTAAGCACATACTGGCTCACTGCAGGTCCTTCTCTTGCGTGCACTAGTCGTGGTCAACATGCCTGTCATTTTAGGTTCAGCCATCAAGTGAAATGCTAATCCTCCTGCTCCATTGTCCTTAATCTGTGTTTAGATATCACATTTAAGACCAAGTCAGCTGGTTTCAAATAACAAAAAACTTGAGCTGCCAAATGAATAAGCCAATATTTACCAGATATCAGATTAAAACCAACTAGATGTTGCTTTGCATGAGATACGAATTTCAGACATTCAGATTTAGAGTAGGGTAATGCCAAGGTTTTCCACATAAAGTAAACTGGCATTAAGAATGACCAAATGTCAGGTTCAAATCACCTTCGCAGTTTCTCCAAGACAAGCATATCAAATAGGCAGAAACATAGTAAAGCATGAATGGCATTGCTATGGCAGGGTTCCAAGTGTTAATCTCTTGCATAAGGAACAATGCATATAGGTTATAGATAATAACGGAAGTAAACTGCCAAAATTACCAACCAAGAACTCAGATTCCAACCTTCCCTAGCGTCCCCGCTGTTAATGTTGGATGTTCTAATAAGTGGTTCGCATGATCAATCCCTAGGAAAAATAACATTGACAAGTCAGTCTACGATAATACAAAGACCAGACATGCACGCAGCAATAACTATATAAGCTAAAGACGAGGTATAAGAGCAAGCAGATTGGAAATGCACATAGCATGATTATAAAAGCAGTGTGAGAATAGCAGACACGAGAAAACAGCTAGCAGCTAGCGGTGAGCTAATGACGTGGTATAAGAACAAGCAGATTGGAAATGCCCATAGCATGACTATAAAAGCAGTGCGACAATAGCATGCAGTACAAAAACAGTTGGCAGCAAATGAATGGGTATAAGGCTATAAATATGTGGATGCACACAGGTGTCAGTAGAATGAACAGGATGGTAGCGACCGGATAATGCTTTTGTACTGTACAATATTTAAACAAACTTCATGCGAAGCAACACATCAAGAAAGTTAACGGCATATGAGATCTGCAAATAACTACACAAAACATGGCTAAAGAAACACCGCGATCTAACGGGCCAGCGTACTAACCAAGCTGCGGCGGGGTGGACGGGGGCGGCAACTTGCATTCCAGCGGCGGCGAACGCGGGAGACGATGAATCGACCCTGTTTCAGTAGAAGCGGGCGTTAGTGAAGCAGATCTGGTTGGCTGGCAAGGGATTCGGTGAAGTTGATACAGCCGCTGCGGCGAGGTAGTCGGTGGCGAGGTCGGCGGTGAAGCAGATCCGTCGGTGGCGAGGTCGGCGGTGAAGCAGATCCGTCGGTGGCGAGGTCGGCGGTGAAGCAGATCCGTCGGTGACGAGGGCGGCGGGGGAGCGGATCAGGTGGGTGGACAGCCAACACGATCAAGGCTACGCTGTGGAGGAGTATGCCGGCGGCGAAGCAGATCTAGTACTGTAGAGAGTCAGAGCTTTGGCGTGTGAGAGTATTTTTGAGCTAATGGGGCGAATGGTTGGTGGGTGGGTGTGGGCCTGTGGGGAGGGTTCGGGATCTAGGCAAGATATTTCATTGTTACCGAATGAGCCCTCCATGGTCGGTGGGTTGTAGCTTCCGGACCAGGGTTAAAAGGGTAAAACTGGTCACGGGATTTTCGAATGGATGCGGCGGGATGATTTGGCGCGCGGCCGAAATTTTCAGTTTCAAGCTACGAGCAGAACGACAAAAATAATGTTCTTCCCCAGGGAGCTGATAACCCACAAGTATAGGGGATCTCAACAGTCTTCGAGGGAAGTAAAACCCAAATTTATTGATTTGACACAAGGGGAGGTAAAGAATACTTATAAGCCTTAACAACTGAGTTGTCAATTCAGCTGCACCTGGAAAAGCACTAGTAACAGGGGTGATGTGAAAGTAGCAGTAATATGAGAGCAGTAGTAACAGTAACACAGCAGCAGTAATAGCAATATGAGAGCAATGGCACCAGAAAATAGTTGATACTACTTCCAATGACATGTAGAACGAGTATATAATGATGCGAGATGGACCGGGGTTCCCAGCTATCTACACTAGTGGTAACTCTCCAATAACAAGTGTTGGGTGAACAAATTATAGTTGGGCAATTGATAGGATTGAAATAGCATTAAGACAGAACATCAAGATTATTAATCATGTAGGCATGTTTTCCATATATAGTCATACGTGCTCGCAATGAGAAACTTGTACAACATCTTTTGTCCTACCAGCCGGTGGCAGCCGGGCCTCTAGGGAATCTACTGGAAATTAAGGTACTCCTTTTAATAGAGCACCGGAGCAAAGCATTAACACTCCGTGAAAACATGTGATCCTCATACCTACGCCTTCCCCTCCAGTTGTCCCAATTTCTGTCACTTTGGGGCCTTTGGTTCCGGACATAGACATGTGCAAACAACTTGTAGATACAATCTAAGCAATAAGTATAGAGCTTAAATCTAAGATCATGCCACTCGGGCCCTAGTGACAAGCATTAAACACAACAAGATTGCAGCAACAATAACTTCACAAACTTTATAGATAGACTAATCATAATGTAACAATCCATCGGATCCCAACAAACACAACACCGATTACATCAGATGAATCTCAATCATGTAAGGCAGCTCATGAGATCATTGTATTGAAGTACATGGGGGAGAGAATACCAACTAGCTACAGCTAGAACCCGTAGTCCATGGGGGAACTACTCACGGAGCATGATGGAGGCGATGGCGTTGATGGAGATGGCTTCCGGGGGCACTTCCCCGTCCCGGCAGGGTGCCGGAACAGAGACTTCTGTCCCCCGAATTGGAGTTTCGCGATGGCGGCGGCGCCCCTGGAGTCTTTCTGGAGTTTCGTCAATTGGTATCGCGTTTTTAGGTCGAAAGGGACTTTATAGGCGAAAGACAGTCGGAGGGGGTCGCCACACAACAGGCGGCGCGCCCCCCCCCTGGGCCGCGCCGGCCACATGTGTGGGCCCCCTGTGGCCCTCCTCTGGTCCCCCTTTGACTTTCTGGAAGGTTCCGGGAAAAATAGGATGCTGGGTCTTCGTTTCGTCGAATTCCGAGAATATTGCCCGAACAGCCTTTCTGGAACCAAAAACAGCAGAAAACAGGAACTGGCACTGTGGCATCTTGTTAATAGGTTAGTTCCGGAAAACGCATAAAAACATTATAAAGTGTGAGCAAAACATGTAGGTATTGTCATAAAACAAGCATGGAACATCAGAAATTATGGATACGTTGGAGACGTATCAGCATCCCCAAGCTTAGTTCCTACTCGTCCTCGAGTAGGTAAACGATAAAAATAATAATTTCTGAAGTGACATGCTACCAACATAATCTTAATCATACCATTGCAAATCATATGAGATGAACGAAGTGACTCAAGGCAATGATCTATAGTTGCTAACAAATAGATAACATATAGCAAAACTTTTCATGAATAGTACTTTCAAGACAAGCATCAAAAGTCTTGCATAAGAGTTAACTCATAAAGCAATAAATTCAAAGTAAAGGCATCGAAGCAACACAAAGGAAGATTTAAGTTTCAGCAGTTGCTTTCAACTTTCAACATGCATATCTCATGGATAATTGTCAACACAAAGTAATATGATGAATGCAAATAAGCAAGTATGTAAGAATCAATGCACAGTTGACACAAGTGTTTGCTTCTAAGATGGAAGGAAGTAGGTAAACTGACTCAACATAAAGTAAAAGAAGGCCCTTCGCAGAGGGAAGCAGGGATTAAATCATGTGCTAGAGCTTTTCAAGTTTTGAAATCATATAGAGAGCATAAAAGTAAAGTTTTGAGAGGTGTTTGTTGTTGTCAACGAATGGTAATGGGTACTCTAACTACCTTATCAACCAGACTTTCAAGAGCGGCTCCCATGAAGGACGTTATCTCTACCAGCAAGGTAGATCATCCCTCTTCTCTTTTGTTTACACATGTATTTTAGTTCATTATTTATGGTTGACACTCCTCCCAACCTTTTGCTTACACAAGCCATGGCTAACCGAATCCTCGGGTGCCTTCCAACATTCACATACCATGGAGGAGTGTCTATTTGCAAAATTAAGTTGCTTACTGATAGATCAGAGCAAAACACGTGAAGAGAATTATTAATGAAAGTTAATTAATTGGGGCTGGGAACCCCATTGCCAGCTCTTTTTGCAAAATTATTGGATAAGCGGATGAAGCCACTAGTCCATTGTGAAAGTCTGTCAAAAGTAAATGACAAGATCGAAAGATAAAACACCACATACTTCCTCATGAGCTATAAAACATTGACACAAATAAGAGATAATAGCTTTTGAATTGTTTAAAGGTAGCACATGAAGTATTTGCTTGGAATGGCAGGAAATACCACATAGTAGGTAGATATGGTGGACACAAATGGCATAGGTTTTTGGCTCAAGGTTTTGGATGCACGAGAAGCATTCCCTCTCAGTACAAGGCTTTGGCTAGCAAGGTTGTTTGAAGCAAACACAAGTATGAACCGTACAGCAAAACTTACATAAGAACAAATTGCAAGCATTATAAAACTCTACACTGTCTTCCTTGTTGCTCAAACACTTTTACCAGAAAATATCTAGACCTTAGAGAGACCAATCATGCAAACCAATTTCAACAAGTTCTACGGTAGTTCTCCACTAATAGGTTTAAACTACATGATGCAAGAGCATGATCTACTTGAGAGCTCAAAACAATTGCCAAGTATCAAATTATCCAAGACAATATGAAGCATTTTCTGTTTCCAACCAAATAACAATAAGTGCAGCGGTTTTCAACTCCGCCATGAACATTAAAATAAAGCTAAGAACACCATTGTTCATATGAAAAAGCGGAGCGTGTCTCTCTCCCACACAAGGATTGCTAGGATCCGAATTTATTCAAACACAAACAAAAATAAAAGCACACAGACGCTCCAAGTAAAGCACATATGATGTGACCGAATAAAAATATAGTTTCAATAGAAAAAACCTGATAAGTTGATGAAGAAGGGGATGCCTTGGGCATCCCCAAGCTTAGACGCTTGAGTCTTCTTGAAATATGCAGGGATGAACCACGGGGGCATCCCCAAGCTTAGACTTTTCACTCTTCTTGATCATATATCATCCTCCTCTCTTGACCCTTGAAAACTTCCTTCACACCAAACTTCTCATAAACTTCATTAGAGGGGTTAGTACTCAAAAAACTTTAATCCACCTTGGTCCTGTAGTGACACATTGCAAGAACTCAATAAAACATTAGCTACAGCTCTCCACGTCTAGAAAGCCTCACTTAAAGTCCACAAGAGACAATGCAAAAAACAGAGACAGAATCTGCCAAAACAGAACAGCCAGTAAACACGAATTTTAAAATGGTACTTCCGTTGCTCAAATCAGAAAACTCAAAACTAATGAAAGTTGCGTACATATCTGAGGATCACGCACGTAAATTGGCAGATTTTTCTGAGTTTCCTACAGAGAAATATGCCCAGATTCGTGACAGATAGAAATCTGTTTCTGCGCAGAAATCCAAATCTAGCATCAACTTTACCATAGAGACTTTACTTGGCACAACATTGCAATAAAATAAAGATAAGGAGAGGTTGCTACAGTAGTAACAACTTCCAAGACAAAACAAAACAGTAGCAAAATAAACATATGGGTTATCTCCCAAGAAGTTCTTTCTTTATAGCCATTAAGATGGGCTCAGTAATTTTAATGATGCTCTCGCGAGAAATAAGATTGAAGCAAAAGAGAACATCAAGAAGCAAATTCAAAACACATTTAAGCCTAACCCACTTTCTATGAAAAGGAATCTTGTACACAAATAAATTCATGAAGAACAAAGTGACAAGCAAGATAAAACAAGAGTAACTTCAAAATTTTCAGCATATAGAGAGGTGTTTTAGTACCATGCAAATTTCTACAACCATATTTTCCTCTCTCATAATAATTTTCAGTAGCTTCATGGATAAACTCAACAATATAACTATCACATAAAGCATGCTTTTCATGATTCACAAACACATAATTTTTATCAAGCTCAGAAATAATAGGATTAAAACTTTCAAACCCACTTTTATCAATAATATAACAAGATGATTGATCAATCTCAAAAGATATGGGACTCATAGATAAAGTCAAGAACTCTCCAATCCCATTTTCATTAGTAGTACAATTAATATTATCAAGTAACATAGGACCATCATCTAGAGATTTATCATAAACATTTGCTAAGCAAAACTCTTTAGTACCATGCATTTCGACATCAGGCACAAACAAAGCATTATCATAAGATTTATCAAAGTAGCATGGATTATCATGAATAACAGTAGCATAATTATTCTCACAAGTTTTACTCATAGGGAATATTTCAAGAGAATCCACAGGAACATAACATTCATCCTCTTTCGGTAAGCATGGAGGACAATCAAATAGTGTAAGAGATAAAGAGTTACTCTCATTAGAAGGTTGGCATGGGTAGCTAATCCATTCTTCCTCCTTTTGTTCATCACTCTCCTCTTCTTTTTCATCCAATGAGCTTTCAGGTTCATCAATTTCCTCCTCTTTTTCATCCAATGAGCTTTCAGGTTCATCAATTTCTTCTTCCACGGTTCCTGCAAATTGTGAGTGCATTCTTGTGCATTAATGAGTCTCTCTTTATAATCAATGATATAAGGATTATCACTGTAGCTTTCTATGCAAAAATTAAGGATAGAAGAGACATAATCTTTAAGGTCCTTACAAACACACAGGTTTCATAATTTTTAGACATGAATGATTCTATCTCAGAGGATCCCATAAATATGACAAATTGTTCTACCTCTTCGAACCCAAAATGAATATAGTTATTCCAATTATAGTTCATAATTAAAACTTCCTCACTAAAGCCACATTGAAATTTAAGATGTTTAGTATCCTGTTTAGAGCAACAGTTTATATCATGGCGTTTAAGCAAGATTTTAGCAATTGTATTTAATTTTTCTATCACAGCACTCATAACTTTTCCCGTTCTTGATTCTCTATAATTATTATATAATTCAATAAGCTCCAAATAGGTTGTAGGTTCTCCCATAGCAACAGTTTTTAATTTTTCGGTTTTTCAAATTTTTATGGATTTTCGGGTATATAGGGAAAATAAAACAAGACAAAAATAAACTAGACAAAAGTAAACTAAGCAAAATAATACTAGACAGAAATAAACTAAGCACAAATAAACTAGACAAAAGTAAACTAAGCAAAACAAAATAAAATAAAACAGAGAGAGAGGTGGAGTGTACTCCCCAGGTGAACTTATGAGTAGAGCTATGCCTCCCCGGCAACGGCGCCAGAAAATAGTCTTGATAACCCACAAGTATAGGGGATCGCAACAGTCTTCGAGGGAAGTAAAACCCAAATTTATTGATTCGACACAAGGGGAGGTAAAGAATACTTATAAGCCTTAACAACTGAGTTGTCAATTCAGCTGCACCTGGAAAAGCACTAGTAACAGGGGTGATGTGAAAGTAGCAGTAATATGAGAGCAGTAGTAACAGTAACACAGCAGCAGTAATAGCAATATGAGAGCAATGGCACCAGAAAATAGTTGATACTACTTCCAATGACATGTAGAACGAGTATATAATGATGAGAGATGGACCGGGGTTCCCAGCTATCTACACTAGTGGTAACTCTCCAATAACAAGTGTTGGGTGAACAAATTACAGTTGGGCAATTGATAGGATTGAAATAGCATTAAGACAGAACATCAAGATTATTAATCATGTAGGCATGTTTTCCATATATAGTCATACGTGCTCGCAATGAGAAACTTGTACAACATCTTTTGTCCTACCAGCCGGTGGCAGCCGGGCCTCTAGGGAATCTACTGGAAATTAAGGTACTCCTTTTAATAGAGCACCGGAGCAAAGCATTAACACTCCGTGAAAACATGTGATCCTCATACCTACGCCTTCCCCTCCAGTTGTCCCAATTTCTGTCACTTTGGGGCCTTTGGTTCCGGACATAGACATGTGCAAACAACTTGTAGATACAATCTAAGCAATAAGTATAGAGCTTAAATCTAAGATCATGCCACTCGGGCCCTAGTGACAAGCATTAAACACAACAAGATTGCAGCAACAATAACTTCACAAACTTTATAGATAGACTAATCATAATGTAACAATCCATCGGATCCCAACAAACACAACACCGATTACATCAGATGAATCTCAATCATGTAAGGCAGCTCATGAGATCATTGTATTGAAGTACATGGGGGAGAGAATACCAACTAGCTACAGCTAGAACCCGTAGTCCATGGGGGAACTACTCACGGAGCATGATGGAGGCGATGGCGTTGATGGAGATGGCTTCCGGGGGCACTTCCCCGTCCCGGCAGGGTGCCGGAACAGAGACTTCTGTCCCCCGAATTGGAGTTTCGCGATGGCGGCGGCGCCCCTGGAGTCTTTCTGGAGTTTCGTCAATTGGTATCGCGTTTTTAGGTCGAAAGGGACTTTATAGGCGAAGAGACGGAGTCGGAGGGGGTACGGAGCCGCCACACAACAGGGCGGCGCCCCCTCTAGGTCGCGCCGGCCACATGTGTGGGCCCCCTGTGGCCCTCCTCGTCCCCTTTGACTTTCTGGAAGGTTCGGGAAAAATAGGATGGGTCTTCGTTTCGTCGAATTCCGAGAATATTGCCCGAACAGCCTTTCTGGAACCAAAAACAGCAGAAAACAGGAACTGGCACTGTGGCATCTTGTTAATAGGTTAGTTCCGGAAAACGCATAAAAACATTATAAAGTGTGAGCAAAACATGTAGGTATTGTCATAAAACAAGCATGGAACATCAGAAATTATGGATACGTTGTTCTTCCCCAGGGAGCTCTCATTTCTTCCTCTTCTCTTTCTCTCTCGAGTCTCTCCCACTCCCCCGGCTCCTCTCCCCCTTCTCTCCGGCGGCCTCGCCGGCCGGAGACGAGGCCGACTTCTCTCTGTATATTGTACACCCTCCGAACTAAATTAATTGATTCAACTTTCCTTAGACGTGTATGTATCTAGAGTAAAAACATGTGTGGATACATCCATATTTAGATAAGCAAAGTTGAGTCAGCTAATTTGGATCCGAGGGAGTTAGTGTTGTTGTAAGCTTAGATCCAGTGTTTCCCATGAGCAGAATGGCGCAATGGAGTCGGGGATCTCGTCATCGGCTTCAGATCTGGCCTATGGTGAATCTGGCGGATCTTGCCGGCCAAACCCCGATCTGGTGCCATCAATGTGATGGCGCTAACGGTGAGGCTTGCTTTGGTCAGTGCTTCAGATCTGGCCAATGGGGAAGTCAAGCTGCTAAAGTTCACAAGCTCGGGGCATACGACGGCGTCATCCGTCTTGCCCGTGCACATCTTGGCCTTTCAGCGGCCCTTCTCAGAGCCAATATGCCGTTGCTGAGGCCCTTCTTCTCCTTCGTCCTGGCGACTACCGGCGACACCGTCCCAAGTGGTGCGTCCCCGGCGACGGAGTTGCTGGAAAGGATGCGGAGCAGAGATCTGATGTGCGGTCGAGAAGGACTCGATTGATTTTCTTCTATATGTTTTGGGGTCCTTTTTGTAAAGTTGCAGGTTCTATTAGTTATTGTCTAGTACTTTTGGTCCTCTATGTAATTTTTTGGACTAGTTTCCATTGGCACTGATAAACTTGAATTTTGACAAGTTCACGGGGAAAAAAATTCCTTTGCACATATGGCCTATCATGTATAAACATTCTTGAGATTTAAACTATATGTAATGTGCCATGCATTAACCCTAAACCATATATATGTAACTAACCCTAGCTGATCAAACCCTACTTAATTAAAACAAATAACCCTAAACTATACGCATGCACTTTATGCGCAAAGGCGCGGGTGCCTCTAATAATGTGTGTGCGCACTCGATCGATGATCCCTAAACCTTATACAACCCTGAAACCCTAATCCCTAATCCCTAAACCCTAAACACCCTAAACACTAAACCCTATACCCTAAACCCTAACCCTAACCCTAAACCCTAATTAAACCCTATATATAGGCCAACGACACTTAATTGTGCATCAAGCAGGCCAGGGGTGCCTCGCGGTCCTCTAATTAAATTAAATGTGCCATGCATTAACCCTAAACCATATATATGTAACTAACCATAGCTAATCAACCCTACTTAATGAAAACACATAACCCTAAAGTATACTAGCTATAACCCGATCTAATAAAAACATGCTCTATATATAGCAGCTAGCTAGCAAACCTTAGATTAACACCAATTAATATATACATGGCCTATATCGATCATGTTGTATAACATATCCCTGAGATTCATTAATTAATTATATAATTATCGTGATAAATTAATTAACTCTAATTTTGACAAGTTCTCTCGAATGAAAACACATTTGATTAAGTTGCCTCATAATATATATATAATTAGTGTGCATGCATGGCCTACCATGCATTCGTGCATATATTTTAATGTATATTTGAACATATTCTTGGGGATTTCAATCTCTCTCTCTCGATCATCTATATATCGTTGGTGGCCAAAAAACACACATATATATGCATGCAATTTATGCGTAAAGGCGCGGGTGCCTCTAATAATGTGTGTGCGCACTCGATCGATGATCCCTAAACCTTAAACAACCCTAAAACCTTAAATCTCTAATCCCTAATCCCTAAACCTAAACACCCTAAACACTAAACCCTAAACCCTAGACCCTAACCCTAACCCTAACCCTAACCCTAAACCCTAATTAAACCCTATGTATAGGCCAACGACACTTAATTGTGCATCGAGCAGGCCAGGGGTGCCTCGCGGTCCTCTAATTAAATTAAATGTGCCATGCATTAACCCTAAACCATATATATGTAACTAACCCTAGCTAATCAACCCTACTTAATTAAAACACATAACCCTAAACTATACTAGCTAGCTATAACCCGATCTAATAAAAACATGCTCTATATATAGCAGCTAGCTAGCAAACCGTAGATTAACACCAATTAAAATATACATGGCCTATATCGATCATGTTGTATAACATATCCCTGAGATTCATTAATTAATTATATAATTATCGTGATAAATTAATTAACTTGAATTTTGACAAGTTCTCTCGAATGAAAACACATTTGATTAAGTTGCCTCATAATATATATATAATTAGTGTGCATGCATGGCCTACAATGCATTCGTGCATATATTTTAATGTATATTTGAACATATTCTTGGGGATTTCAATCTCTCTCTCGATCATCTATATATCGTTGGTGGCCCAAAAAACACACATATATACGCATGCACTTTATGCGTAAAGGCGCGGGTGCCTCGATCTAATAATGTGTGTGCGCACTCGATCGATGATCCCTAAACCTTAAACAACCCTAAAACCCTAAATCCCTAATCCCTAAACCCTAAACCCTAAACCCTAAACACCCTAAACACTAAACCCTAGACCCTAGACCCTAAACCCTAACCCTAACCCTAACCCTCTGCCCTAGCTAACCCTAAACCCTAATTAAACCCTATGTATAGGCCAACGACACTTAATTGTGCATCGAGCAGCCCAGGGGTGCCTCGCGGTCCTCTAATTAAATTAATTAAATGCGCCATGCATTAACCCTAAACCATATATATGTAACTAACCCTAGCTAATCAACCCTACTTAATTAAAACACATAACCCTAAACTATACTAGATATAACCCGATCTAATAAAAACATGCTCTATATATAGCAGTGATACGTCTCCAACGTATCGATAATTTCTTATGTTCCATGCTACATTATTGATGATATCTACATGTTTTATACACATTATATGTTGTATTTATGCATTTTCCGGCACTAACCTATTAACAAGATGCCGAAGAGCCAGTTGCTGTTTTCTGGTTTCAGAAATCCTAGTAAGGAAATATTCTCGGAATTGGACGAAATCAACGCCCAGGGTCCTATTTTTGCACGAAGCTTCCAGAAGACCGAAGGAGAGTCGAAGTGGGGCCACGAGGTGGCGAAACACTAGGGCGGCGCGGCCCAGGCCCTGGCCGTGCCGACCTATGGTGTGGGCCCCTCGTGCCGCCTCTTTACCTGCCCTTCCGCCTACAAATAGTCTCCGTCGCGAAACCCCCAGTACCGAGAGCCACGATACGGAAAACCTTACTGAGACGCCGCCGCCGCGAATCCCATCTCGGGGATTCAGGAGATCGCCTCCGGCACCCTGCCGGAGAGGGGAATCATCTCCCGGAGGACTCTTCATCGCCATGATCGCCTCCGGAGTGATGAGTGAGTAGTTCACCCCTGGACTATGGGTCCATAGCAGTAGCTAGATGGTCGTCTTCTCCTTATGTGCTTCATTGTCGGATCTTGTGAGCTGCCTAACATGATCAAGATCATCTATCTGTAATACTATATGTTGTGTTTGTCGGGATCCGATGGATAGAGAATACTATGTTATGGTGATTATCAATCTATTATTTATGTGTTGTTTATGATCTTGCATGCTCTCCGTTATTAGTAGAGGCTCTGGCCAAGTTTTTGCTCTTAACTCCAAGAGGGAGTATTTATGCTCGATAGTGGGTTCATGCCTCCATTGATATCTGGGACAGTGACAGAAAGTTCTAAGGTTGTGGATGTGCTGTTGCCACTAGGGATAAAACATTGATGCTATGTCTAAGGATGTAGTTGTTAATTACATTACGCACCATACTTAATGCAATTGTCTGTTGCTTGCAACTTAATACTGGAAGGGGTTCGGATGATAACCTGAAGGTGGACTTTTTAGGCATAGATGCATGCTGGATGGCGGTCTATGTACTTTGTCGTAATGCCCTGATTAAATCTCACTATATTTATCATATCATGTATATGCATTGTTATGCCCTTTTCTATTTGTCAATTGCCCGACTGTAATTTGTTCACCCAACATGCTTTTATCTTATGGGAGAGACACCTCTAGTGAACTGTGGACCCCGGCCCTATTCTTTACATCGCATACAATCTACTGCAATTGTTCTTTACTGTTTTCTTCGCAAACAATCATCTTCCACACAATACGGTTAATCCTTTGTTACAGCAAGCCGGTGAGATTGACAACCTCACTGTTTGTTGGGGCAAAGTACTTTGGTTGTGTTGTGCAGGTTCCACGTTGGCGCCGGAATCCCTTGTGTTGCGCCGCATCACATTTCGCCACCATCAACCTTCAACGTGCTTCTTGGCTCCTACTGGTTCGATTAAACCTTGGTTTCATACTGAGGGAAACTTGCTACTGTGCGCATCATACCTTTCACTTAGGGTTCCCAACGAACGTGTACATCTACACGCATCAAGCAGCTAGCTAGCAAACCGTAGATTAACACCAATTAAAATATACATGGCCTATATCGATCATGTTGTATAACATATCCCTGAGATTCATTAATTAATTATATAATTATCGTGATAAATTAATTAACTTGAATTTTGACAAGTTCTCTCGAATGAAAACACATTTGATTAAGTTGCCTCATAATATATATATATAATTAGTGTGCATGCATGGCCTACAATGCATTCGTGCATATATTTTAATGTATATTTGAACATATATATTCTTGGGGATTTCAATCTCGATCTCTCTCTCTCGATCATCTATATATCGTTGGTGGCCCAAAAAACACACATATATACGCATGCACTTTATGCGTAAAGGCGCGGGTGCCTCTAATAATGTGTGTGCGCACTCGATCGATGATCCCTAAACCTTAAACAACCCCTAAAACCTTAAATCCCTAATCCCTAATAATCCCTAAACCCTAAACACCCTAAACACTAAACCCTAAACCCTAGACCCTAAACCCTAACCCTAACCCTAACCCTAACCCTAACCCTAAACCCTAGCTAACCCTAAACCCTAGACCCTAAACCCTAACCCTAACCCTAACCCTAAACCCTAGCTAACCCTAAAACCCTAATTAAACCCTATGTATAGGCCAACGACACTTAATTGTGCATCGAGCAGGCCAGGGGTGCCTCGCGGTCCTCTAATTAAATTAAATGTGCCATGCATTAACCCTAAACCATATATATGTAACTAACCCTAGCTAGCTAATCAACCCTACTTAATTAAAACACATAACCCTAAACTATACTAGCTAGCTATAACCCGATCTAATAAAAACATGCTCTATATATAGCAGCTAGCTAGCAAACCGTAGATTAACACCAATTAAAATATACATGGCCTATATCGATCATGTTGTATAACATATCCCTGAGATTCATTAATTAATTATATAATTATCATGATAAATTAATTAACTTGAATTTTGACAAGTTCTCTCGAATGAAAACACATTTGATTAAGTTGCCTCATAATATATATATAATTAGTGTGCATGCATGGCCTACAATGCATTCGTGCATATATTTTAATGTATATTTGAACATATATATTCTTGGGGATTTCAATCTCGATCTCTCTCTCGATCATCTATATATCGTTGGTGGCCCAAAAAACACACATATATACGCATGCACTTTATGCGTAAAGGCGCGGGTGCCTCTAATAATGTGTGTGCGCACTCGATCGATGATCCCTAAACCTTAAACAACCCCTAAAACCTTAAATCCCTAATCCCTAATAATCCCTAATCCCTAAACCCTAAACACCCTAAACACTAAACCCTAAACCCTAGACCCTAAACCCTAACCCTAACCCTAACCCTAAACCCTAACCCTAACCCTAAACCCTAGACCCTAAACCCTAACCCTAACCCTAACCCTAACCCTAAACCCTAGCTAACCCTAAACCCTAATTAAACCCTATGTATAGGCCAACGACACTTAATTGTGCATCGAGCAGGCCAGGGGTGCCTCGCGGTCCTCTAATTAAATTAAATGTGCCATGCATTAACCCTAAACCATATATATGTAACTAACCCTAGCTAATCAACCCTACTTAATTAAAACACATAACCCTAAACTGTACTAGCTAGCTATAACCCGATCTAATAAAAACATGCTCTATATATAGCAGCTAGCTAGCAAACCGTAGATTAACACCAATTAAAATATACATGGCCTATATCAATTTTAATATATATTTGAACATATTCTAGGGGATTTCAATCTCTCTCTCTCGATCATCTATATATCGTTGTTGGTGGCAAAAAACACACACGTACATATATACGCATGCACTTTATGCGCAAAGGCGCGGGTGCCTCTAATAATGTGTGTGCGCACTCGATCGATGATCCCTAAACCTTAAACAACCCTAAAACTCCCCTAAACCCTAAACACCCTAAACACTAAACCCTAGACCCTAAACACCCTAAACACTAAACCCTAAACCCTAGACCCTAAACACCGTAAACACTAAACCCTAAACCCTAAACCCTAAACACCCTAAACACTAATTAAACCCTAAACCCTAGACCCTAAACACCCTAAACTAAACCCTAGACCCTAGCTAAACACCCTAAACACTAAACCCTAAACCCTAAACCCTAGCTAACCCTAAACCCTAATTAAACCCTATATATAGGCCAACGACACTTAATTGTGCATCAAGCAGGCCAGGGGTGCCTAGCTCGCGGTCCTCTAGTTAAATTAAATGTGCCATGCATTAACCCTAAACCATATATATAACTAACCCCTAGCTAATCAAACCATAGTTCATTAAAACACATAACCCTAAACTATACTAGCTAGCTATAACCCGATCTAATAAAAACATGCTCGATCTATATATAGCAGCTAGCTAGCAAATTAAACGGTAGATTAACACCAATTAATATATACGACATGGCCTATATCGATCATATGTTGTATAACATCTCCCTGAGATTCATTAATTAATTATATAATTATCGATGATAAATTAATTAACTTGAATTTTGACAAGTTCTCTCGAATGAAAACACATTTGATTAAGTTTCCTCATAATATATATATAATTAGTGTGCATGCATGGCCTACCATGCATGCATTCGTGCATATATTTTAATATATATTTGAACATATTCTTGGGGATTTCAATCTCTCTCTCTCTCGATCATCTATATATCGTTGTTGGCCAAAAAAACACACACATATACACATGCACTTTATGCGCAAAGGCGCGTGTGCCTCTAATAATGTGTGTGTGCGCACTCGATCGATGATCCATAAACCTTAAACCCTAAATAAACCCTAATCCCTAATCCCTAAACTAAACCCTAAACACCATAAACATTAGACCCTAACCCTAGACCCTAGACCCTAAACCCTAACCTCCTAACCCTAAACCCTAAACCCTAATTAAACCCTATATATAGGCCAATGACACTTAATTGTGCATCAAGCAGGCCAGGGGTGCCTTAGCTCGCGGTCCTCTAATTAAATTAAATGTGCCATGCATATATATATGTGTTTAATTTGGGGATTTCAATCGCTCTCTCGTATGTAGATCTCTCTCTACCTCTCTCTCTCTCTCTCTCTCTCTCTCTCGTTAATTGGTGGCCAACAACACACACATGCACTTTGTGCGCAAAGGCATGCGCCTCTAATAATGTGTGCGCAGTCGATCAATCTAGTTTTGATTAATCATAGCACACAAATAAAGAAGTTGTATTTGAATCCACACAACCTAATCTAAAACACATAACCCCTAACATGGCCTAATTAATTAACCCCTTCTCTCTACCTAATTAGTGGAAATTGCACAAAATCAAAAGGGGTCCCTCACTAATTGTGCATATCTGCTAGATTGTGATAAACTTTTGCCCCATATATATTTGGTGGATGGGTGCATCTTGGCATGTAAAACAATTAGTGTTTGCAAATGGCGTTGTCAAAATTTATGTACAAATGATTTCTTTCCATCCAAAGTGCATAAAATGGGAGTTTTAATGAAGAAAGTACAAATAAAACAGCTCAACATGCTTCCACACCCCGATTTCCACACGAAGTAGAGCATATTTAAAGGATAATTCCAGAGTTTTACTATTTTTCAAGCAACTTTGCTAATTTTCCCCCACTCACATGACTTTATGTCGATTTAACGAAAATATGGCGAATTTAAACTACATGGGCGGGATAGTTTGAATTGTGCGCGCGGCAAAGGGAACCGCCTATTCCTCAACCTTGTGCACGGCAAATTACACACGCAACTCCATTAAACGCCACCTACCGACCTTAATTATCACCCCGGCGGCCCGGCCGCATGACCCCCCACCCACCCCTACACAACTTATCCCCGTCCGTGCGAAGAGCTTCCCCTCCCCGTCCCGTCCGTGCGAAGAAGAAGCTTCCCCTCCCCGTCGTTCTTCTCGAGACGCACCGGCGGTCAAGTTGATCCACGGTAGGGCTGCTATCTCTAGCTCAATCATGTATCGGGCAAGACGGCCTAACGATTTATATTTTCTTGATGCTGCTAAAAAAATTCGTCAGTATGCTCGAACTAATTGGCACTTTATAGTTTTCCGCTCGATTTGTCATCGATCAATTTGTTCATTTGCGTGGGCATATAGAGTCAGTTCTGCACTCGATCCGTTAATTTGCTGAAATGCCATGGCAGAGTTTTGTACACGATCTGTTTGCTAAAATGTCGATGGGCATTTTTTGTTTTGTACTCGACATGATTGCTGAAATGCATAATCATGTAGTATAGTTTTGTACTCGATGGATATACATTTCCTACTTCGCCTTAAATTAATCACCAACCACTGTATCTCATAATTAAACAGATGGACAGAACTTGGATACTGCATGGACACTTATGTTCCCCTTCATATATAAATGGTGTTCAACCCTTTATGGGGTTTATTAGAGCTCATGAAGGTCACAACCTGGACGTGTATTGCCCGCGCTGCACATGTATGAATGGTGAGAAGAGGCCTCACCCTGTAGTGGCAGATCATTTACACATTTTTGGGATGGACCGCACATATGTTAGGCGGGTTTAGCATGGTGAACCATATAATGATCCTTTAGCAGGAGAAGCAGATCTTGCTCACACTGTATGTGTGCTGGCATATGTAGTTAATTATTTATATTGATGCTGCCGCTGTTTCAATCAATAGTTTGCATTGCTGTGCAAGGTTCTGTACTCAAATTTAACTTGTTGCAGATGGATGGACGGGAAGGAGAGAAAAAGCGCTTGCTTCAGGAAACGGGTTTCAGCTCTGGGACATGTGCTGTGCCAGATGAGAAGGTAAATATGTAAAACGACATTTGTTCAGGTTGCATCCCTTAGATGTTTGTCTAATCGGTTGATGTACTAATTGCAGAAGCATAGAGTTGAAGAGGTCTCTCAGTTTGATGGGAGATTTGAAGATGAATCTCAGTTTGATGCACCTGTGGATGGTACTGATGACGAGCCTTTCATAGACGAAGGTCCTGCACCTGAGATTATCCAGCCTACAGAAGGAGGCCGTGGACCGAGTACACAGCTTTGCGTTGAAGTGGATGCACGCCCGGAGATCATCAGGGGCGTCCGGGTAGTCTCAAGACCACCCAGCCCTGATGCACCTGTGGATGGTACTGATGACGAGCCTCTCATAGACGAAGGTCCTGCACCTGAGATTATCCAGCCTACAGAAGGAGGCCGTGGACCGAGTACACAGCTTTGCGTTGAAGAGGATGCACACCCGGAGATCATCAGGGGCGTCCCGGTAGTCTCAGGACCACCCAGCCCTGATGCAAAATGTTGAGCTACTTTATGATTCGTACTCTTATGTTCTGGTGCTGTAGTATGTTATGATTTGTACGCCTTTGGCGCTAGATTAAGCATTCAGTGGATGATCGCGTTGCAAAATTCGACACCCACACAATCAGTTCATCGTATGAGTAGTAGCACAATTACTTCTACATCGATTCCTGCCAGCGCATTAGTTGGTAGCATGAAACACTTTCAGGTACTCCCCTCTGATTCATATTAATTGACTCAATTATGTCTAGATATGGATGTATCTAGATGCATTTGTTAACTAGACTAACAAACTTGAGTCAGTTAATATGAATCCGTGTAAACCGCCCAGTCCTCGAGCAAGTTTATTGACTCTGGACTCCAAGCCTCTCGCGGCAAGCCATCGACGAAGCTTTGACCAGATCTTGGCCCGCAATTTTTTTTGTGTGGCGAATAGCAAAGCTTTGACCAGTTCCTCTCGGGATACAGCACGCCGGTGAGCTTGCACGGTTGCCATGAGCACTTTCCGGCGGGGGGTCCGCATCGTCCGGGAACGATCTCCAGCGGGTTAACGAGGACATGCATGGCGGCCAGGGGATTTGTTTTTTTTTTGGTTTGAGCTTGGGATTTGGGGTTTTTTCGGATAGGGGAGGAGGAACCGAGGAAGAGGAAGGAACAGCCGCGTGCTTGGCGCGTGGCGGTGTGCTTGAATTTCGAATTTTTGTGAAATGTTTCATTTCCCCGCTACAATTCGGGGGTTTCTTGACGCGCCAATGCGTCCCGCCGGGCAGCTTCAAGTGAATTTGGGGTGCCACACTATGGGCCCTAGTTTCAGTGAGACATGTAATGACTAGTCACATCAGTAAGTTCACTGTGTAATAAAATATGTTACCCCTCCCCTTTATGTAGCACCCCTTCTCTCCCGATCGAGTGCCGATTGCCGACGGATGCAAGCCGCTAGCTCGATCCCCTCCTTTCGCCTCCACCGTCCAGGCATCCAGCTTGGAGGGGCAAGCTGCATCTAGACCAAGCGGATTAGGTAGGACTAGTAATGTTCTCTCCTTTCTCGAGATCGGTTCTTTTTTCCTCTCCTCGATATCTTGCGCATCTCTTTCCTATTCTGGGCGAAGGGGTGTCTTTCTGGTCACCCTCGAGCTGGGAGTGATTGATGGGGGTGGGGGCGGGGGCTACCTTTGCTTGGATTGGGGTGTTCTTCCTTTATTTGTCGACATTTGCAACCTTTGTAGTTTCTGCTGATCCTGTATCTTTTGTCAGCTTGTACAGGAAAGGTAAGACCTCGGCGGTGGGGGCAATGGAGCGTAAGGCCACCACGCATGTGGGCAGTTGGCTGAGCCTGAGCTGCGTCCCCAGCCCCGCGAAGCAGGTACTCCGTTTGCTTATCCACTCTTTAAAGTGTCTCTCTGCATCCTCAATCTGTTCCTGTTCTGGAATATGCTTAAAGTAGCACATGTCTTCAGCTGTTTGTGCGTAAAGCCTCTGTGACACCATGCTCTATATTCTCTGTATCAGGTTGGTACCTCCAGGTTCCGTGCTGAGGCTATGGGGAACGAGAATAGCGCCCCACCTGCTGCAGGAGCATGGCCCGATCTGCAGCACAAGAAGCGAAATGCCACTGCCGAGCTGGGCAGGGACCGCCCAGGGGTAATTTTTTTAACCAACTTACCATGATGTAGTCTGAATCTGATACTCCCTCAGATCCAAATTAATTGACTCAACTATCTGTAGATACGGATGTATCTAGATGTGTTTTAGCTCTAGATACTACTGCCTCCATCCCAAAGCTTTGGGCTTATATTATTTTTAGAAAGTCAAACTATACCATGTTTGACTAAGCTTTTACCAAAAATCAGTAACATGCAAAATACAAAATTAATATCATTAAATAGATAATAAAATATATTTTCCTACGGTATCTACACAGTATTATATTTGTTGATAGAATGTTCTAAAATTTTGGTCAAACTTTGCTTGTTTTGATTTCTCAAAAATAAATAAGGCTTAAGCTTTTGGATGGTGGTAGTACATTCATATCTAGACAAAGCTGAGTTAACTAGTTTTTTTGTCTGTCCATAGCTAGTGTTCACGCTGCAAAAGGCTAAGAGCATCCACTATATGCATTAGTCTATCTCATACAGTAATTCAATATCACTGCTGAGGTCTGCCTTTTGTTTTGCTATTCATATGCAGACTGAAACTTTAGGGCCTTTACTCAAAAGGAAGATCAAAACTGCGGCTGATCAGGCTGCCAGTATGTTGATGCCGCCCCCATCTTCTAAATGCCTCTACAAGCACAAGGCCACGCGCCAGCTGGGTGGTGATCTTTTAATGAATATGGTATATTTTCTTAATCCACAAAACATGCCTTGATTTTTCTCTGTTTATTGTCGGTTTTTTCTATGCTTGCCAAAAGTTTACAACAACAACAACCAAGCCTTTCAGTCCCAAACAAGTTGGGGTAGGCTAGAGTTGAAACCCATAAGATCTCGAAGCCAAAAGTTTAGAAACACCAAATTCGTTTGCTTACAATCATCATACAGTAATGTTCATCTACTCCAGTTCCCCTAACCCAACAAAAAATGATGTTAATTACGATTTTTAGATTAAAAGAGCACCATTAGGCGCTGTTAATTACGACTTTGAGATTAAAATGTCATTTGCAATTGTTAATTACAATTTTGAGACAAATGGTTAGTTTAACCTCGATCTCTTCTGCTCTCCATTTATCCCAACCGAACAAAAATTTAACCATTCCATTCCTCTGAAATGGAACCATTCCATTCCATTCCACGCTGTTTCAGAACCGAACACACCCTTGCATTGTTGTGAACTGTTGTCCATACACGGCCATACCCTTCCACTTACATCCAGCACTATATGCATCAGTCTGTCTCAGAGTCATTCAATATCACTGCTGAGATCTGTTCCCATTCTTATGCAGGCTGAAACTGCTGCGCCTTTACTCAAGTGGATGCAAAATGAGGCTAATGAGGCTGCTGTGAGGACGATGGTGCCGGCACCATCTTCCGAAAACCTCTACAAGCACGAGGCCATGGGCCAGCTGGGTGGTGACCTTTTAATGAATCTGGTATATTTTCTTAATCCACATACATGATTTCATTATTATCTGTTTAATTACTGTTGGCTTTGTCTAATGCTTACCAAAAGTTCAGAAACACTGCGTTTGCTTACAATCATCATACACTAATTTTTCACTTTTCAGTCTGTCTCATCCAGTATATAAACTATTGATTTCCATTGGCTTCTTTTGTAATCATTTGCATTGTTGTCAACTGTTCTCTATGCACAACCCTATTCTTCCACTTACACCCGCACTATTTGCATCAGTCTATCTCATAGATTTATTAAATATCAATGATGAGTTCTGTTGCTATTCATATGCAGGATGAAACTTCTGTGCCTCTACTCAAATGGATAAAAAATGATCCTGATGAGGCTGCTGTGAAGACGATGGTGCCGCCACCATCTTCTGAAAACCTCCTCAAGCACAAGGCCACGGGCCAGCTGGGTGGTACCCTTTTCAGTAAGCAGGTATATTTTCTTAATCCTCATACATGATTTGATTTTTGTCTGTTTATTGCCGGCTTTGTCTAATGCTTACCAATAGTTCAGAAACACACACACCTATTCTTACACTTACATCCAGCACTATATGCATCAGTGTCTCATAGATTCATTTTATATATCACTGCTGATGTCTGTTGCTCTTCAATTTTCATATGCAGACTGAAACTGCTAACCCTTCATTGGTCAAAAGGATTGCAACTGCTGCTGATGAGGCATCTGCAGAGGCTGCCACCAAGTTACTGTCAGCCCCACCTTCTGGATGCTTATATAAGCTCAAGTCCAAGGACCAGCCGGGCCGTAACCATCCAAGGGTTCGGGTATATTTTCTTAAGCCACATATACATGCCATGATTTATGTCTGATATTATCACCGGCTCTGTCTAATGCTTTTTGGAATTCGGAAACACCAAATTAGCATGCTTATATTCATCATACACTAATTTTTCACTGTTCAGTTTGTAACATAGTGTTATGCACTCGCTTGTCAACATTTGCATTGCTCTGAACTATGCACTTTACACAACCTAATTCTTCCACTTACATTCAGCGCTACGCACCAGTAGTACCTCCCATGTTTCCTTCACCATCCCGATGCCGAGCTTGCGGGAATATGGCGGGCCCATGTACATACCCCGCATATAACACCTCCTATGGCTCTATCTACCTTTCTAGTAGCTCCTTCACAGAGTTACAGGTATGTATTCTCAGTGGTTTAGCATGAATTGGCATATAGTAAAGTCTTGTTTTTAGTCTTCCTGCTTCTTACATTTGTATCAATTTTCACATGCAGACTGTACCTTGTGAACTTCGTCCAATGATTAACCAGATGTGTCCGCATGAAGGGTCTTTCACTATGCATGGCAATGGCAAATTGATGAACACCTACACGGTCTATGAGGTGTATGTCTACAAGACGCAGGCCATCACATATTTGTATGGACATGATTGGAGAAAGTTTGCTTTTGACTACGGTCTGAAGAAGGGCGACGAGCTGAGGATCAGAAACTCAAACGGGCAGATATACGTAACTGCTTACAGAGTTGGAGACACTTCCAAATATATAATATGTAACTTTTTTCTACTCATATCTTTTGATAACTGTTCTGAGCAGTTGTTCTAAACCATTCCCTCTGTTCTAGCTTGCTGGGTTTAACATGATCAAAGCTGCAGATCCCCTGATGGAACATGAGCGGATGTCACAAAGGGCAACCACACCAGCACCGGCACCGGCTTCCCACTCTCCTGCATCAGCACCGGTTCCTGTACCAGCTCCGTTTACTGCATCTACCCAGCAGTCCCCTACATCAGCATTGGTTCCTGTAGAGGCCCCATATACTACACCTGCCCAGCAGGCTCCTGCATCAGCACTGGTTCCTCTAGCTGCACCGTTTACTGCACCTGCCCAACAGTCTCCTGCATCAGCACCGGTTCCTCTAGAGGCCCCGCACCTGCAGCCAGATCACCGAGGTCTCAGCTCATTGCTGTGGCCACCCGTGTGGTGACCAGGACGCATCTGAAGGCTATGTTCGTGAGTATATGACAGCATAACTGCTCTTATCTTGATGTCTTCTCTGCTCAAAGTCTCACATGGTTCAGTGCATTGGTGCCATTGACTAATTTTTGGTGGTATCTCTTGCTTTGAATCAGAAATTGCCTAAAAGTATCTCCAAGGATCTCAATGCTGGCCGAAGGGGCAAGATATCCCTCGTCATGGAGAGTGAAGGTCTCACCGTGGAGGGACGGTACTCCGTCAGTCCCACAGATGGCCGCTTGGCTGTTACTTCCAGGTGGAAAAAGTTCATTGACGGTGCCAAACTTCGCATTGGATCAAAGTTGAAGGTCAAGATCTTTCGATGCCGCTGTGACATGCTGGTCATAAAGTTCGCGGTTGTCTAGTTCTGTTGTCCCATGAGCCCTTAGCAAATGCATTTGTAGTTATACTTATATAAGGTTATCTTATCTGAACTGCTAATTAATTGTATGGGTGGTAAAACTCTGGCAAGCTTTTGCTCTTAGCAAGTATGTATGTATGATCAGCTATTATGATAACTAATGTTTGTGTTCATCTTAATTTGCATTTCCGTTTTAGAAAAAAACTTAATTTCTATTTTGGCTGACCTGTTAGAGAACTATCAGATTGAACCCACAACATGATTCAAATAGATTCATTACACCGAGCCACATGTCTTGACCTTGCTATACACTACTTCCATTAATCAGTGCAAGAAGGCTTACCTGAGCTGCCTGAACCATGGCAGATTCGAATCCACCTTATCTATCTAGAAATACAACCTTTGCAGAAAGAGGATTTGCAGTATGGGGAGGCTGACATTGGGGACCCATGAGCCAGCAGCGTCGTCAACGTTTTAAAGGTGGCAGGAGATCGAAAGAAAAATAAGCCAAAAATCAGTTGGTAAACAAATTCAAGAAAAGAAACATTTACCGTTCTGAGAGGATGACATGCGGGACCCATGAGGCAGCAGCATCCTCAACTATTTCAAGGCGGCAGGGGATCAAAAGAAAAAAGGAAATAGCCAGAAATTAATTAGGGTCAAAAATAAATCCATCAAAGGAAACTTTTATTGTTCATAGAGGATGACATGTGGGACCGACAGCTGCGTCGTCATCGTTTCAAAGGGGGCAGGGGATCAAAAGAAAAAGGCAAATAGCCAGAAATTAGGGGAAAAAATAAATCCAACAAAGGAAACTTTTATTTTTCATAGAGGATGACATGCGGGACCCATGAGCCAGCAGCTTCCTCAACGTTTCAAAGTCGGCATGAGATTGAAAGAAAAAGGCAAGTGACATAATATCAGGAGCCAAAAATAATCCAAGAAAAGAAACTTTATTGTACATAGAGGATGACATGCGGGTCCCATTTTGTAGCAGCGGTCTCAACGCTTCCAAGGCGGCACAGGACCGAAAGAAAAATGAAGTAGCCAGAAATCAGGGTGTGAAAAAAATCCAAGAAAAGAAAGATTTCAATTGGGCTGTATCTGGACATCTGGGCCTTCGAACTATCCTGCTGGGCCTTTTGACTCGTACAATTTCAGCCCACTCCAAAACAGGAAAGGTCGGATTTTTCTAAAAAAAACAGGAAAGTCCTATGCTTCGCAAAAACAAAAAACAAGGAGATTCAACATATAAGTTTGTTTATGTAGATATAAAGATTTAATTTATCCGTTTGCAATAGCTCAGAGCGAAATACAACGTTTATTGTCTGCAAAATAAAATATCACATGTTTCTTGTACGGGGAGGCTGACATCGGGGACCCATGAGCCAGCATCGTCGTCAACGTTTCAAAGGCGGCGGATCGAAAATAAAAAAAAGGCAAAAATCAGTTGGTAAAAAAATACAAGAAAAGAAAACATTTATCGTTCTGAGAGGATGACATGCGGGACCCATGAGGCAGCAGCATCCTCAACGTTTCAAAGTCGGCATGAGATCGAAAGAAAAAGGCAAGTGACATAATATCAGGAGCCAAAAATAATCCAAGAAAAGAAACTTTATTGTACATAGAGGATGACATGCGGGTCCCATTTTGTAGCAGCGGTCTCAACGTTTCCAAGGCGGCATAGGACCAAAAGAAAAATGAGGCAGCAGCATTCTCAACAATTCCAAGGCGCAGGGGATCAAAAAAAAAAAAAGGAAATAGCCAGAAATTAATTAGGGGTCAAAAATAAATCCACCAAAGGAAACTTTTATTGTTCATAGAGGATGACATGTGGGACCGACCTGCCAACAGCGTCCTCATCGTTTCAAAGGGGCGGGATCAAAAGAAAAAGGCAAATAGCCAGAAATTAGGGGTCAAAAATAACTCCAAGAAAGGAAACTTTTATTGTTCGTAGAGGATGACATGCGGGACCCATGAGCCAGCAGCTTACTCAACGTTTCAAAGGTGGCATGAGATCGAAAGAAAAAGGCAAGTGACCAAATATCAGGAGCCAAAAATAATCCAAGATTTATTGTACATAGAGGATGACATGTGGGTCCCATTTTGCAGCAGCGGTCTCAATGTTTGTAATGCGGCTTGAGATCAAAAGAAAAAGAAAGTAGCTAGTAATTAGGGGGTGAAAAAAATCCAAGAAAAGAAAGTTGATGGACATAGAGGATGACATGCGGGTCCCTTGAGCCAACAGCTTACTCAACGTTTCAAAGGGGGCAGGGGATCAAAAGAAAAAGGCAAGCCAAAAATCAGAGGGTGAAAAAAAATCCAACAAAGGAAACTTTTATAGCACATAGAGGATGACATGCGGGTCCCATGAGACAGGTTCCTCAACGTTTCAAACGTGGCATGAGATCAAAAGAAAAAGGCAAGTGACCAAATATGAGGTGCCAAAAAAACTCCAAGAAAAGAAAGTTGATTGCTCATAGAGGATGACATGCGGGTCCCATTTAGCTGCAGCGGTCTCACCGTTTGAGAGGCGGCAGGGGATCGAAAGAAAAAGGCAAGTGACCAAATATCAGGAGCCAAAAATAATTCAAGAAAAGAAAGTTTTATAGTCCATAGAGGATGACATGCGGGTCCCATTTAGCAGCAGCGGTATCACCGTTTGAGAGGCGGCAGGGGATCGAAAGAAAAAGGCAAGTGACCAAATATGAGGTGCCAAAAAAATCCAAGAAAAGAAAGTTTTATAGTACATAGAGGATGACATGCGGGTCCCATTTAGCAGCAGCGGTATCACCGTTTGAGAGGCGGCAGGGGATCGAAAGAAAAAGGCAAGTGACCAAATATGAGGTGCCAAAAAATCCAAGAAAAGAAAGTTTTATAGTACATAGAGGATGACATGCGGGTCCCATTTAGCAGCAGCGGTATCACCGTTTGAGAGGCGGCAGGGGATCGAAAAAAAGGCAAGTGACCAAATATGAGGTGCCAAAAAAAACTCCAAGAAAAGAAAGTTGATTGCTCATAGAGGATGACATGCGGGTCCCATTTAGCAGCAGTCTCAACGTTTCCAAGGCGGCAAGGGATCAAAAGAAAAAGGAAGTAGCCAGAAATCGGGGGTCAAAAAAATCCAAGAAAAGAAAGAAATTTGGTTCATAGAGGATGACAAGCGGGACCCATGATCCTGCATCGTAAACGGCTCGATCGGAGAGTGTTGAACGAGATGGCGCGATCGAGAAAAAAATGCCAGAGAGGCTGCCATCTGGGCCCTACATCCCTGGGCGGTGCGGATTTGCGTTGACTCGGCCGGCGAACCCGAGAATTCGCGATGCACCACGTCCCGGGCAACCATACGCGACGTTTTGGCCGCTTTCGTCGGGCTAGGTGGCCTCAAAAACGAGAAAAAAAAGTTTTGACATGCACCACGGAGGGACCAAAAATCGTCGGCCATGGTACACCAGCAACCACGGCGCGACTTCAACTTCGTCGGCCATGGCAACTTTTCTTGTAGTGATCCGATGAATATAGAATACTATGTCAAGTTGATTATTGATCTATCATATATGTGTTGTTTATGTTCTTGCATGCTCTCCGTTGCTAGTAGAGGCTCTGGCCAAGTTGATACTTGTAACTCCAAGAGGGAGTATTTATGCTCGATAGTGGGTTCATGCCTCCATTGAATCTGGGACAGTGACAGAAAGTTCTAAGGTTGTGGATGTGTTGTTGCCACTAGGGATAAAACATCAATGCTTTGTCTAAGGATATTTGTGTTGATTACATTATGCACCATACTTAATGCAATTGTCTGTTGTTTGCAACTTAATACTGGAAGGGGTGCGGATGCTAACCTGAAGGTGGACTTTTTAGGCATAGATGCATGCTGGATGGCGGTCTATGTTCTTTGTCGTAATGCCCTGATTAAATCTCATAGTGATCATCATGATATGTATATGAATCTTTATTTGTCAATTGCCCACCTGTAATTTGTTCACCCAGCATGCTATTTATCTTATTGGAGAGACACCACTAGTGAATTGTGGACCCCGGTTCATTCTTTTACATCTGAAATAAAATCTACTGCAATCTCTGTTCTTTGTTGTTCTTTGCAAACAAACATCATTCTCCACACCATACGTTTAATCCTTTGTTTCCAGCAAGCCGGTGAGATTGACAACCTCACTGTTAAGTTGGGGCAAAGTAATGTGATTGTGTTGTGCAGGTTCCACGTTGGCGCCGGAATCACTGGTGTTGCGCCGCACTACACTCCTCCACCAACAACCTTCACGTGCCCTTCATCTCCTACTGGTTCGATAACCTTGGTTTCTTACTGAGGGAAAACTTGTTGTTGTACGCATCACACCTTCCTCTTGGGGTTCCCAACGGACGTGTGCTTCACGCGTTATCACGGTCCTACCACCGCCGTCGGCAAACAAGATCCTCGAGATAACATACCAGACGTATGCGGGTGCATGCTGCTCTACCACCTCTATGTCAGCCAAAGGAGGGCACACACTTAACCGCTGACAGATCCATGTATATGTGGCACCGGCAGGGACTCTTTCTTTTTTGGGGTCCGTCTTGGGTGGAGGAACCACACCGAGAAGGTCTTCCATCTGCCCGCGCCATCCTGAAGAATATGTTCTCATACACACCGGTGGTCCATCGATAGAAAGCGCCGGGATCATGGAGACATCCTGAAGAGTCACGCGCATCTCCCCCGTCCGGAGATGAAACGTGTTTGTTTCCGGCCTCCATCAGTCAACGAGCGCGGTAATCGCAGCAGGGTTCATGTTTGGCGTCGACCGGCTCACAAGTTGGATGAATGGGAGGAGACCTTGCGCCTCGATGAACGGGGTATATCGCTCGTCGTATGGAAACTGTGTGCCAGACACCTCGTGCTACCTGAGGCGAAGGGGTGACAATTCCTGAAAAAATCAAGTAAGAAACTTGCATCTCATGCCAACTAAACAAATAGACAAGTGTGGCAAAATTGTATTACATCAGTAAACTCATAAATATACCGCCGACGGTGTTCTTGATCATAATGTTGGTGGAGAAGTTCCATCTACACATTTGAACACAAGCAACAAAAAACAAATGAATATTAAGCATAAGTCAGAGACCTTATGAATATTATGCGTGCAAAAACATTTAAGCATTTCGCAATGAAAATTTATTTCACATTTAGCAATGAAGATGTGCAAATAATATACTGGAACAAACAAATTATTTCACATTTAGCAATGAAGAGGTGCAAATAATATACTGGAACAAACAAATTATTTCACATTTATCTACCGAAGAAACTAATTATTTCATGCAAAACATTTAGCAATGGCAAATTATTTCACATATAGCAAATGATACAGTGGAACAAACAAATTATTTCACATTTATCTATAACATCCAAATTATTAACACAAGCAAATGGATCATCCTCACCGGAGAAGAGACGGCGGCGCGGGCAGAGGAGAGGTGTAACATCCCAAAAATTTCAAAACCAAAACACATGAATTTCCCTAGTTCCAAATTTTGGAACCAACAAAAACTTTTATTAAATTAAGATTGATACATAATAATCTTGCATAATTCTTGTGCTCTTGCCATGATAGCTTGTTATTAGTCTTTGAAATAATCTTAAACCCTAAAACCTCACCCTTCTTTTCACCATCCTAGTTAAAATAAAATAAAAGGAAATTAAATAAGAAAAAGGCATATGTGCCTATGGCTATAATTATGAATCTTTACCCTAAGCTCCTACATTTTGGTTAGGGGTTTGTAAAACCCTTACACACCCTACCTAGTACTTATCAAACCTAAATCAAGTTGTTTTCCAATAAAATAAAAAGAGATTAAAAATGCCATGAAGGCATATGAGAGTAAAATAGCAAATATAGGAATTTAAGAAAAACTAATCCTAGGACTTGTGTGAATGGTTGGATCACCTCCATATACCATTTCAACACTCAACAAAACCAATTGGGTCAAACCAAGTCAAATTAAAAATCAAATGCAACATATGCATCCAAGCATATGTGACACATAGGCATTTCGCCAAACATTGACCTAGGTCTCTAAACCTTGACTAAATGATGTGAAACCATCTCTAAACCTAATATAACACTAAATGGACCCTAACCCATGTCCAAGTGAGGCAAGAACAACCCTAGTACAAGTTTATGAAAATTTGACACCTCATCTCTTATGTATTAAGGCCAATTTTGCAAATCTTTGAACAAGACCATTTGAATTGGTTTCAATGCTCTTAAAATGTTTCTAAACTAATAAGAACCACATTAGAGTCAACAAAAGTCAAATCAAAAGAAGAGAATTCAAATGGGGAGAAAATTCCCAAATTTCACTCACATACACATTATGCCAAATTGCAAATCTTCAACCAAGGCCACCATTGCTTGATCTCTTGCTTGTAAAATGTTTATATATGATAAATAAACACAATTGAATCAAAGAAACCAAAATCAAATCAAAGAAAAACTCAAATTCAACATACATGTGATAATGGTCATTTGGCCATTTTATAAAATGTTCCCCACTTTACCCCTCTGTATTTCTTAATTCTCAAACCAAACTTAGTCAACCAAGGCCATGTCATCCAAGACCATGTCAAGGTCAACAACTTTCATGTTGACCATCTCTGCTAATGTTGACTAGGTTGACCAGAAAGACAGGGACAAGTGGAGACTTTGAATCTATGTGAAGATGACTCACTTTTTGAAACTTTGCAAATCTTCACCAAAATGGACACCACCACCACCATTCTTTCTCTCTAATTATATAAGTGAGCTCCACCAAAAAGAATTGCAAAAATCCAAATAAAATTTCATGCGGCCATTTCATCATACACCTTGCATGCACAATTCTGAAAATGCACTACACCCTATTATCCTCTGGTCCAAAGCCTAAACCCCTTCACTCTTTGATCATTGATGCTCCTGTACCTCCCCTGCATCAAGACCTGTACTGGTTTGGTCGATTAAAGTGAAGCCATGATCAAAAACCCCACCATGCCGGCCATGTTGGACATACCCATGCCCAAACCCTACCCTGTACCTCACCTCTTCCTCCTACCTTGTCAAACCAGCCTCTCTCACTTTACTGAGTAAGCTAGACAAGGTTCTGGGACAAGAAGAAGCCTCCACAGCTCGGGCCAGACATGATCACCGCGTCCAGTGCACGCCAGAGCGTGCACTGGCATGCCACGGTACCCGCCAGGGGCTGCCTCGCCTGGAGCCTCTCGTCCTTCTCTCCCCTTCTCCTCGTGCACGCGCGCCCTACACCACACCCGAACCCTGCTAGACAACCACATAGACTCGAGGGAACCCCCTAGCCATCGCAATGATCCGAGCTCTACCGCCACGGTACTGCAAGCCTTTGATCATTGCCAGCCTGCTACCGTCCTTCCCCTTGCTGCCCTTCACGCGCATCGTACACGCCATGATCGCAGCTACCTAGCGCACCCCCTAGCTTGCCCCTTCACGCCCTGGAAAGACCTCGCCGTCGAGGACCTCTCACAGCACCCGCCGGTCACCACCTCAGCTATAAAAAGAGGCCACCCCAGCACGAGTTCTTCACACCTTTCGCTTCCTCTCCTCTCCCTCGACCTTCTCCACCTCTTCTCCCCACTGATTACTCCACGGTGAGCTCCAATTTCTCGCCGGAGACCCGCAAGCCGCCGCAGATCGAAGCCGTTGATCCACGCCGCCCCGAGTTCCGCCACTGCGCCAGGCGTCTATTCGCCCTCACCAACGACGCCTCGACCACCGCCCTCGACCACCGGCGACCTCCTGCGCTCTCCGACCCCCTACCTCGCCGGCGCAGCGCGCCCTTCTCCCCCGTCGACGACGACGAAGCTCCACCGTAGATCTTCGATCTAATCCAACGGGCCAGGTTAGCACGTACCCATTCGGCTTATAAGCCACTGACGCGTGGGACCCCCTGTCAGCGGCCCGCGGCGTGGTCCGTGTTAGTTGGGCCGGCCCAGTCTATTTAAACCTGTTTAGCCCATTTTGCTTTCCCGCCTAGCCCACGAAATTCAAACTCGATTTAATCTTTTTAGCTAAATTCAAATACTGGTGCCAACTTCCAAATTAAATAGTTTGAAATCTATTACACCAAATTTAACAAATTTTATATATTTGGAAAGCCCATGAAATTATCTAAACAATGCCACTGGCCTCATGTCCAAATTCGTAGTTAAATTTAAATGATAAAAATAACAAGGCAGGGCCTTTTCTGACTTCAAATAAATATTAGAAATTATCTATAAATGATTTTAAGTTGATTCCAACTCTAATAAATCACATTTGACATAATCTAATTGTTTATGTAAAAATATAGCATGGTTGTTTTGCATGATCATGGACTAAAATTAAATAAGGGCTATGGAGATATTTCTAGTTCATTTAATACATACACATAGAATTATTTAAATAGTATGAGGGCTTCTCTCTCATTTAAATTGTGATCTTAAGTAATTCAAATAGAGGTACTGACCTTGATCAAATAAGTCTCATGCTTGGTTAATTAGAAAGGTTAATCCTTTAGAGGATAGTTTAACTTATATGAGGTATAGCCTCTCACATAAACCATTAGTCCAAATAGTTCAATAAGAATTAATAACACCTAATTAATGACCCATAGGTTTATATTTGAAAATACTTAATCCTTCTCATAAGTAGTATTTAAATATTTCAAACCTATTTATTAAATCATATAATAGACTTTGGTCTCATTTAAATCTTACCTCAACCATATTAATATGAAGTAGATCCCATGGTCAATTAAAATTCACTTTTAATTAATTAATAATATTAAAACATTACAAGGTGTTACTAAAATAGTATGAGGTGCTCACCTCATTTAAATCATCTTTCTCAAATATATGAATTAATGTGTGGACCCTTAATTGGCTAGGCTCATACTTGCTCCCTTATAAATCTTAAATCTAAATAATATTTAAATTAATTAAATCACATGAGATGATGAATCTCATTTAACTCACTTTCTCAAAATACTAAGTGTGAAGTGTTGACCTTGGTCAACATAGGATCATCCCTGGTTGTTTTGAGAATATTAAATCACCTCAATAATAGTCCTTTAAATTTGTTACACTTATGTGCTAAATCATATGAGAGATATTCCTCTCATTTAAACCTTGTTCTCAAGTAATTCAACATGAGGTAGTAATCATAGTCTAAGTAACCTCATCTTGAATTATTGGGTGGCATTAAAACACTACCATGTTAGTATTAAATTGCATGAGGTATGGAACCTCATTTAAATCATTTTCTCAAATGATAAGTATGAAGAGGTTGACTTTAGTCAACCTAGGTCATATACTATTCATAAGAGAAATTAAATCTTAAAAAGATTCAATGAGAGGAAATTATTTTCTCACATACTAAAGAGAAACCCTAACTCCATTTTCAATGAGAGGAAATTATTTTCCTATTACTAAATAAGAAAACCCTAGCATAATCTTGTGATAAATGTTAAATAGTGATGCTAGATCATTGTGTGAGCCACTAAGGCTAATTAAGAGTACTTAAGTATTGTTTGGTGATTGTATCCTCGTATTCGTTTATAGACGCTAGTACCGGAGACTATCAAGAGGAGGAGGTATTCTACCAAGAGGAAGAAGAAGAATACTTTGATCACTTCACCAATCAAGGCAAGATAATACTCTTGCAAGCTATTACCCCTACAAGCAAGCTATTATTAATGCCAGCTATTACCAGGGCAAGCTAATCCTTGCTAAACCCAAATGCTTAGCTCTACAAGAGCAATGGCACCATCACACTTTACTACTATGTATTACCTATCCCATGTTTTTAATTACTTTTACTTTGGCTTATTTATTTCAAAGTACTTTTTGATTTATGATTCAATTGGTCTAGAGTAGAACAATACTTGATTTAGATTGGCACCCCTCAAAGCTAGATAGCACCCTTCATATAGTGGCTATCGCTAATCAATTAAAATTGAGACTACTCTAGATGGGAACATGTGACTTTGAAATGAAGTTGAAACCTTGGAATGATGGTTCATTCCATTGAATGACTTTGAAGGTGAATATGACCAAGAGAAGATGGTGATTTTTGATATAAAACTGATGGTTGGGTTCGGATGCGATACCATTCCAATTTTGAAAGTACCCCCACAATACCCAAAATGGGTACGGGCTTAACTAGAAATTTATGTGCTTTAGTATGGGTTCCCTCTAAACAAGCGTCATCGGGGTCAAGCTGAAGGCTGCCTCTACCGAAGTGATGTGATATGACGTGAATGAGGTGAATTGTCCGGCCCAAGCCCTGTGCAGTTCCCGGGTTAACAGTTGGTTCTCACCGGGAGGCCAAGCTCATGGGGAGAGGTGCCTGTACTAGAGTATATAAGTGAAAGGTTATGGTTGGTAGTCCGCATACGGAGTATGATAAATCAGGGCCAGTTAACCCTGACGGATTATTGCAAATATTGTGGCACAAGTGTACGACCTCTGCAGAGTGTAGAACTATTAGAATAGCCGTGTCCACGGTTACGGACGATTGGAAAGGCCATACTGTTCCGTCATCAGACCACTTTCAAAAATGTGACATGTGACTGGTGACTTGAAGTTGACCGGTGAGTGGTGACTTTGAGTTGGACCACAACAGAGTTGTGGGAATGACACTAATGTTCCCATTTGAGTTAGTCTAGTGATTCAAGCATCTTTACTAAATGTTTATGAAATAAACTTGGCTTTATGCAAATAAACCTAGAGCTTAGTACCCCTTACCACAATTAATAGTGCTTACACTAGTATTAGTTTGCGAGTACTTTAAAAGTACTCATGGCTTTGTCCCTGGCTATTCAAATGGCCAGACTATGAAGGTGAACAGTTGTACGAGGAAGATGGACAGCAGAACGTCTACGACAACTAGGACCGCTCCTGACGTCAACAGTTGCCTGTGGAACAGATGGACCGCGACCGTTACTTCGCTTCCGCTATGTGTTTTGTAATAGGATCTCTAGATCCACTATGTTGTATTAAGACTGGATCCGGTGATCCTTTGTTGTAAGACGATTATGTGTTGTAATGAATGATGTGTTGTGATATCAAGCTATTATGTCTCGCAAAAACAACATTCCTGGGATTGCGATGAATGGCATAATAGGCATCTGGACTTAAAAATCCGGGTGTTGACAAGTTGGTATCAGAGCCATTGTTTGACCTTAGGAGACCCTAGTTAGAATGGACGTTCGGAAAATTTTAGTTTCTAAAAAAAACAATTGAAGTGAGTATTTGTGAAAAACTTATTCATTTTCTTCTCTATCAGCTCTTCTTAAAAATAATAAGCCATGCACCTCCTTATAAATCCATTTAAAATTTTGCCACACTTGTTCACATCTCTAACTTACTCATCCATTTCACTTTCAGATGGAGCCCTACGTCCAGACGGAGACCTACGATCTGGAAAACGGAGGAAGTCTGGTGTTTGAGCGCGACTTGTACCTAGTGTCCGAGAAGCTCGAACGCCCACCTCCCCAGTTCCACGGAGTCCGGATCCACAACACCCCCGCTGGGGAACAGCAGTGGATGATCACCGCTGACTTGAAGGGAAGCTCGGAACCTCCCATCTCGGAGAGGATCCTTTTCTCCTTCAAGGCATACAGCTGGGTGGACGGTCTTGCTCACGCCCTTCAGGAGGGACTTGCTCGGGTGTGCGGACAGAACATCGCCACACTCCGGGGAAGCCGCTTCGCCCACTTCGCGAGGCACGACACCATGGGGGAACCCATGGCACTCTCTTCGCACCCGGTGCTCGGGATCCATGTGCAGCATTTGGACTTTATGCTTCATGAGACCCGGAAGGACCTGGAGCTGACACGTGTCCACTCCCACCGTGCCCAGATGGCTTTGGCTCATCATGCTGACGCCATCAGGCTACTCGCCAAGGACCGCCGGTCACTCCGCCTGCAGCGCGCCAAGAATGTCGCTACTATCACCCGTCTTCGCGAGAAGATTCGCACCTTAGAGGTGACTGTCCGGACACAGCAGGACCAGATTCAGGAGATGGAGGAGGATGGAGAAGACATCCAAGGAGGCGATGACTTCCTGAGTGACGACAACGACTTTGAGGATGACGAGTTCACCGATGAGGAAGACTACGAGTTTCTGGAGGCTGCAGAGGATGGGATCATTCCCATCGATGTGGATGAAGACAATGAGGAATAGTTGCACTAGCTTCACTTACGTAGGTGTGAGTTGTATCCCGCACCATGTATCGTAGATTATGGAAGAAGGGTTCTTAAAACCCTTAGTGCTTTAGCTTGTAATGTGTGATGTTTGTTGTGAATAAATAAAATATGTGTTATGTTCATCCTGAAAATATCTTAAGTTTAACTTTAAACTTAACTCAAAATAAGCCATAGGAAATTTCCCTCTTACCTCATGATATATCTACATAATCAGATGGCCCCACCAAACCGCAACGCCACCCAGGATGCCATGATGCAACTACTGCAGACAATGATGGCAGACCGGGAAGCCGAAAGAGCGGAACGCCAAGCAAACCTTGCTGCACTGCAACAGATAGCTCAGAACAATCAAGGCCATGGAAACCACGATCACCCTGGGTCAAAG
The DNA here is from genome assembly GCA_030979885.1 of Lolium multiflorum. Classification (NCBI taxonomy): domain Eukaryota; kingdom Viridiplantae; phylum Streptophyta; class Magnoliopsida; order Poales; family Poaceae; genus Lolium; species Lolium multiflorum. Next base: position 151,116,955 of record CM061753.1, on the reverse strand, counting down.
CTGAAAAATTTCAGAACACTAACCCTCCAATGTTTAGCAAAACCGAAGAACCCTTGGATGCTGATGACTGGCTCCAGACAATACAGAACAACCTTGAAGTTGCGGGAGTTGAAGCCGCAGAAAAAGTACTGTTTGCCACCCACTACCTGTCAGGACCTGCAAGAGCCTGGTGGACTAGTGCCCGTGCAATGAATGCGGGACAGATGATGACATGGGAAGACTTCAAGCTGAAGTTCAGCAAGTACCATGTGCCCCAAGGATTAATCAAGAAAATGAGAGACGAGTTCCGTGAACTCAAGCAAGGAAGAATGTCCGTGGTGGAATACCGCGACAGGTTTCTCACTCTGTCAAGGTACGCCCCGGACGAGACCGACACAAATGAGAAGAGAAAGGAAAGATTTCTGAACGGACTGCACGACGAGATGCAAACTGTGTTAGTGAATATTCCGTTCGCTGACCTCGAAGCTCTAGTAGACTCAGCCATACAGATGGAAGGAAAGCTGCATCAGGCCAATGAGAACCGCAAGCGCAGAATGATGAACCAGAGTGGACCCCACCATACCCGGAAGCACCACAATAACTCCTCTGGAGGATTCACCCCCAGAAACAACAGACCACCTGCTCAGATTTATCGCCCCATAACAGCAACAACCACGGAGGACCCCCGAAGCCCGGAGGCAACAACAATAACAACCGCAACCCCAACAGCCACCACAACAATGGGAACAACACCAACACCAACACTGGCCCGAGAACTGGAAGCAATGCCATCCCCGTCACCCCGAAGGACAAATCAACGGTAAACTGCTATGAATGTGGAGTTGTGGGCCACTTCTCCAAAGAATGCCCCAAGAAGCTTGCCAAAATCGCCGCCAACACCGCTGCACCTGTCCAACAACAGCGTCGCTTCGCAGGTAAAAGGAACCAGAACAACAATAACAGCCGTTTCTACCACATGACTGCCACTGAAGCTCAGGAAGCACCCCAGACCCTGACAAGTATGCCTTCCTGTTAATCAAAATGCTCAATCTCTCTTAGGAACCTAACTCCTCTTAAAATCTCGGGACGAGATTTGTTTAAGGGGGAAGGGTTTGTAACATCCCAAAAATTTCAAAACCAAAACACATGAATTTCCCTAGTTCCAAATTTTGGAACCAACAAAAACTTTTATTAAATTAAGATTGATACATAATAATCTTGCATAATTCTTGTGCTCTTGCCATGATAGCTTGTTATTAGTCTTTGAAATAATCTTAAACCCTAAAACCTCACCCTTCTTTTCACCATCTTAGTTAAAATAAAATAAAAGGAAATTAAATAAGAAAAAGGCATATGTGCCTATGGCTATAATTATGAATCTTTACCCTAAGCTCCTACATTTTGGTTAGGGGTTTGTAAAACCCTTACACACCCTACCTAGTACTTATCAAACCTAAATCAAGTTGTTTTCCAATAAAATAAAAAGAGATTAAAAATGCCATGAAGGCATATGAGAGTAAAATAGCAAATATAGGAATTTAAGAAAAACTAATCCTAGGACTTGTGTGAATGGTTGGATCACCTCCATATACCATTTCAACACTCAACAAAACCAATTGGGTCAAACCAAGTCAAATTAAAAATCAAATGCAACATATGCATCCAAGCATATGTGACACATAGGCATTTCGCCAAACATTGACCTAGGTCTCTAAACCTTGACTAAATGATGTGAAACCATCTCTAAACCTAATATAACACTAAATGGACCCTAACCCATGTCCAAGTGAGGCAAGAACAACCCTAGTACAAGTTTATGAAAATTTGACACCTCATCTCTTATGTATTAAGGCCAATTTTGCAAATCTTTGAACAAGACCATTTGAATTGGTTTCAATGCTCTTAAAATGTTTCTAAACTAATAAGAACCACATTAGAGTCAACAAAAGTCAAATCAAAAGAAGAGAATTCAAATGGGGAGAAAATTCCCAAATTTCACTCACATACACATTATGCCAAAGTGCAAATCTTCAACCAAGGCCACCATTGTTTGATCTCTTGCTTGTAAAATGTTTATATATGATAAATAAACACAATTGCATCAAAGAAACCAAAATCAAATCAAAGCAAAACTCAAATTCAACATACATGTGATAATGGTCATTTGGCCATTTTATAAAATGTTCCCCACTTTACCCCTCTGTATTTCTCAATTCTCAAACCAAACTTAGTCAACCAAGGCCATGTCATCCAAGACCATGTCAAGGTCAACAACTTTCATGTTGACCATCTCTGCTAATGTTGACTAGGTTGACCAGAAAGACAGGGACAAGTGGAGACTTTGAATCTATGTGAAGATGACTCACTTTTTGAATTATTGCAAATATTCACCAAAATGGACACCACCACCACCATTCTTTCTCTCTAATTATATAAGTGAGCTCCACCAAAAAGAATTGCAAAAAATCCAAATAAAATTTCATGCGGCCATTTCATCATACACCTTGCATGCACAATTCTGAAAATGCACTACACCCTATTATCCTCTGGTCCAAAGCCTAAACCCCTTCACTCTTTGATCATTGATGCTCCTGTACCTCCCCTGCATCAAGACCTGTACTGGTTTGGTCGATTAAAGTGAAGCCATGATCAAAAACCCCACCATGCCGGCCATGTTGGACATACCCATGCCCAAACCCTACCCTGTACCTCACCTCTTCCTCCTACCTTGTCAAACCAGCCTCTCTCACTTTACTGAGTAAGCTAGACAAGGTTCTGGGACAAGAAGAAGCCTCCACAGCTCGGGCCAGACATGATCACCGCGTCCAGTGCACGCCAGAGCGTGCACCGGCATGCCACGGTACCCGCCAGGGCTCTGCCTCGCCTGGAGCCTCTCGTCCTTCTCTCCCCTTCTCCTCGTGCACGCGCGCCCTACACCACACCCGAACCCTGCTAGACAACCACATAGACTCGAGGGAACCCCCTAGCCATCGCAATGATCGCCACTCTACCGCCACGGTACTGCAAGCCTTTGATCATTGCCAGCATGCTCCCGTCCTTCCCCTTGCTGCCCTTCACGCGCATCGTACACGCCATGATCGCAGCTACCTAGCGCACCCCCTAGCTTGCCCCTTCACGCCCTGGAAAGACCTCGCCGTCGAGGACCTCTCACAGCACCCGCCGGTCACCACCTCAGCTATAAAAAGAGGCCACCCCAGCACGAGTTCTTCACACCTTTCGCTTCCTCTCCTCTCCCTCGACCTTCTCCACCTCTTCTCCCCACTGATTACTCCACGGTGAGCTCCAATTTCTCGCCGGAGACCCGCAAGCCGCCGCAGATCGAAGCCGTTGATCCACGCCGCCCCGAGTTCCGCCACTGCGCCAGGCGTCTATTCGCCCTCGCCAACGACGCCTCGACCACCGCCCTCGACCACCGGCGACCTCCTGCGCTCTCCGACCCCCTACCTCGCCGGCGCAGCGCGCCCTTCTCCCCCGTCGACGACGACGAAGCTCCACCGTAGATCTTCGATCTAATCCAACGGGCCAGGTTAGCACGTACCCATTCGGCAGTTATAAGCCACTGACGCGTGGGACCCCCTGTCAGGCGGCCCGCGGCGTGGTCCGTGTTAGTTGGGCCGGCCCAGTCTGTTTAAACCTGTTTAGCCCATTTTGCTTTCCCGCCTAGCCCACGAAATTCAAACTCGATTTAATCTTTTTAGCTAAATTCAAATACTGGTGCCAACTTCCAAATTAAATAGTTTGAAATCTATTACACCAAATTTAACAAATTTTATATATTTGGAAAGCCCATGAAATTATCTAAACAATGCCACTGGCCTCATGTCCAAATTCGTAGTTAAATTTAAATGATAAAAATAACAAGGCAGGGCCTTTTCTGACTTCAAATAAATATTAGGAATTATCTATAAATGATTTTAAGTTGATTCCAACTCTAATAAATCACATTTGACATAATCTAATTGTTTATGTAAAAATATAGCATGGTTGTTTTGCATGATCATGGACTAAAATTAAATAAGGGCTATGGAGATATTTCTAGTTCATTTAATACATACACATAGAATTATTTAAATAGTATGAGGGCTTCTCTCTCATTTAAATTGTGATCTTAAGTAATTCAAATAGAGGTACTGACCTTGATCAAATAAGTCTCATGCTTGGTTAATTAGAAAGGTTAATCCTTTAGAGGATAGTTTAACTTATATGAGGTATAGCCTCTCACATAAACCATTAGTCCAAATAGTTCAATAAGAATTAATAACACCTAATTAATGACCCATAGGTTTATATTTGAAAATACTTAATCCTTCTCATAAGTAGTATTTAAATATTTCAAACCTATTTATTAAATCATATAATAGACTTTGGTCTCATTTAAATCTTACCTCAACCATATTAATATGAAGTAGATCCCATGGTCAATTAAAATTCACTTTTAATTAATTAATAATATTAAAACATTACAAGGTGTTACTAAAATAGTATGAGGTGCTCACCTCAGTTTAAATCATCTTTCTAAAATATATGAATTAATGTGTGGACCCTTAATTGGCTAGGCTCATACTTGCTCCATTATAAATCCTAAATCTAAATAATATTTAAATTAATTAAATCACATGAGATGATGAATCTCATTTAACTCACTTTCTCAAAATACTAAGTGTGAAGTGTTGACCTTGGTCAACATAGGATCATCCCTGGTTGTTTTGAGAATATTAAATCACCTCAATAATAGTCCTTTAAATTTGTTACACTTATGTGCTAAATCATATGAGAGATATTCCTCTCATTTAAACCTTGTTCTCAAGTAATTCAACATGAGGTAGTAATCATAGTCTAAGTAACCTCATCTTGAATTATTGGGTGGCATTAAAACACTACCATGTTAGTATTAAATTGCATGAGGTATGGAACCTCATTTAAATCATTTTCTCAAATGATAAGTATGAAGAGGTTGACTTTAGTCAACCTAGGTCATATACTATTCATAAGAGAAATTAAATCTTAAAAAGATTCAATGAGAGGAAATTATTTTCTCACATACTAAAGAGAAACCCTAACTCCATTTTCAATGAGAGGAAATTATTTTCCTATTACTAAATAAGAAAACCCTAGCATAATCTTGTGATAAATGTTAAATAGTGATGCTAGATCATTGTGTGAGCCACTAAGGCTAATTAAGAGTACTTAAGTATTGTTTGGTGATTGTATCCTCGTATTCGTTTATAGACGCTAGTACCGGAGACTATCAAGAGGAGGAGGTATTCTACCAAGAGGAAGAAGAAGAATACTTTGATCACTTCACCAATCAAGGCAAGATAATACTCTTGCAAGCTATTACCCCTACAAGCAAGCTATTATTAATGCCAGCTATTACCAGGGCAAGCTAATCCTTGCTAAACCCAAATGCTTAGCTCTACAAGAGCAATGGCACCATCACACTTTACTACTATGTATTACCTATCCCATGTTTTTAATTACTTTTACTTTGGCTTATTTATTTCAAAGTACTTTTTGATTTATGATTCAATTGGTCTAGAGTAGAACAATACTTTATTTAGATTGGCACCCCTCAAAGCTAGATAGCACCCTTCATATAGTGGCTATCGCTAATCAATTAAAATTGAGACTACTCTAGATGGGAACATGTGACTTTGAAATGAAGTTGAAACCTTGGAATGATGGTTCATTCCATTGAATGACTTTGAAGGTGAATATGACCAAGAGAAGATGGTGATTTTTGATATAAAACTGATGGTTGGGTTCGGATGCGATACCATTCCAATTTTGAAAGTACCCCCACAATACCCAAAATGGGTACGGGCTTAACTAGAAATTTATGTGCTTTAGTATGGGTTCCCTCTAAACAAGCGTCATCGGTCAAGCTGAAGGCTGCCTCTACCGAAGTGATGTGATATGACGTGAATGAGGTGAATTGTCCGGCCCAAGCCCTGTGCAGTTCCCGGGTTAACAGTTGGTTCTCACCGGGAGGCCAAGCTCATGGGGAGAGGTGCCTGTACTAGAGTATATAAGTGAAAGGTTATGGTTGGTAGTCCGCATACGGAGTATGATAAATCAGGGCCAGTTAACCCTGACGGATTATTGCAAATATTGTGGCACAAGTGTACGACCTCTGCAGAGTGTAGAACTATTCGAATAGCCGTGTCCACGGTTACGAACGATTGGAAAGGCCATACTGTTCCGTCATCAGACCACTTTCAAAAATGTGACATGTGACTGGTGACTTGAAGTTGACCGGTGAGTGGTGACTTTGAGTTGGACCACAACAGAGTTGTGGGAATGACACTAATGTTCCCATTTGAGTTAGTCTAGTGATTCAAGCATCTTTACTAAATGTTTATGAAATAAACTTGGCTTTATGCAAATAAACCTAGAGCTTAGTACCCCCTTACCACAATTAATAGTGCTTACACTAGTATTAGTTTGCGAGTACTTTAAAAGTACTCATGGCTTTGTCCCTGGCTATTCAAATGGCCAGACTATGAAGGTGAACAGTTGTACGAGGAAGATGGACAGCAGAACGTCTACGACAACTAGGACCGCTCCTGACGTCAACAGTTGCCTGTGGAACAGATGGACCGCGACCGTTACTTCGCTTCCGCTATGTGTTTTGTAATAGGATCTCTAGATCCACTATGTTGTATTAAGACTGGATCCGGTGATCCTTTGTTGTAAGACGATTATGTGTTGTAATGAATGATGTGTTGTGATATCAAGCTATTATGTCTCGCAAAAACAATATTCCTGGGATTGCGATGAATGGCATAATAGGCATCTGGACTTAAAAATCCGGGTGTTGACAAGAGGGGCGGTGGCGTGGCCTGAGGAGAGGGGCGGTGGTGCGGGCATGGGAGGGGCCGCAGCTCGCGCAGAGGAGAAGGCGGGGGCACGGCGTGGGCGAGACGACCGGCGGCGGGCGTGGGGAGCAGCCCACGGACGTGTGTGCAACGAGCCCTTCAGTTAGGTTTTGTTTGGAAATTGGAACGGGTGTTGATGTGGGCATTACCCTTCGGGTAACTAATGTTGCACTACCTCTTGCGGCCCAACCTGGGGCCCATGAAGGCACTCGATCGCCAGGTGGACCGCTACGTCGGTTCCTAAGAAGAATTCTTGAAGAAAGGCGAGAAGGTGAAGAATACAAGGAAAGTTTAGACCTAGGACTCTCTGTAACCTAGTCGTGCCCGGACAAACCTCTCGAGACCTGGCTCCCAATATAAGAGCCAGGAGAGGGGCTGCCGAGGGACACACAATCTCAATAGCCATAGCCACCGTAAGTTTAGAGCTAGGTCACCGTAGAACTTAGCCACTCGACGAAAGTCATAGTCGAAACCTTCGGCACCCCATTGTAACCGATATTTGCAGTAATCAAGATCAGACAAGCAGGACGTAAGGGTTTTACCTCATTGAGGGCCCCGAACCTGGGTAAATCGCTCTCCCCGCCTGTTTGATAACCGATGTCTCGTATCAGCCTACAGGATTCCATCTACCCTAAGCCCCTTACGGAGGGAATTGTCGGGGAGTACCCTCGACAATTGGCGCCGTCTGTGGGAAACCTGTTGGTACAAGATCCGGCATCGGCAGCATCGTTCATGTCATCGGCAGCTTCGTCAACACCGCCGGCGTCACCACCGGCCTCTTCATCGCCAACCTCGGGGAATTCGATTCGCTTCGGATCCTTTGAGTTCTCCCCGCACGACGACTTGTCTCGCTCGACCTTTTCAGATCTACAGGGAGGTTTGGCCATGACGTTTGGAAGCGTTCATTACAACATCAACGCAGAAGGGATTCTCCGGCTACCTGAGCCGTTCGTCTCCAGATCAGCAAGGAAACCATCTCCATCAGTTGCAGGACCGATCGCGTCCTCATCAATCGATCTATCGGCTGGTTTAACGGACTCGACGAATTCGTCGGCACCATCAACCCCTCGGTCGATATCCTCTATGTCGGTTGAATCCGATGACTCTATGTCATCCGATATGACTTCGTACTACTGCTTAAACTGTGATACCAGGCACGGATTGGGATCAAGCGATACACCGTTCGTCTGCAGCGCCAGATGTTCACCGGGAGAGGAAAGCATCGACAGCGCCGTCAGGATGACCACTTGGAGGATGGCGCGTCACCAAGTCTACGCTACCCTCAATACAGGAAACGCGGGGAACGGAGGAGGAGAAGGAGATCGCACCCCCCCCCCGCTCCAGCAGGCGACGTAACTCTGAAAACGGCGCCAGTAACAACAAGGGTAACCAGATAGCGGCGATGTAGTGCTTGCAGCTTTACCTGAAGGATTTGGCACGAGCTTGGTTGAGAGGCCTGCCGAAGGGATCCATTAAATCATGGGACAATCTGGTGGACGCTTTTGTCAAAAATTTCCAGGCAACATATAAAAGGCCTGTTGGAATCGATGAATTATGCCATTGTCGGCAGAAGCCGAAGGAATCGATGCGTGCATACATCGGGAGATTCACCAAACTCCTGAACGCTGCCGAAGATGTTTCTGTTGACAGAGCAATCGACGCCTTCAGCGACGGTATTCGACGCGAAACTTACATAGAGGAGCTTGGGCAAAAGAAGCCAAAGACCATAACCAAGTTAATGGAGATCGCCAATAGTTGGGCTGATGGCGAGGATAACGTACGAAGGCCTCGTCCACGCAGTGATGACGAAGACGACGACCAACCGAGGCATGACTTGGGCGGCCGAAGAGATCGTCGTAAGAAGAGGAAGGACCGCGGGTACGATGATGCTAACTTAGTAGCTGCAGGATATTCTAATCGACGAGACGATCGGTACGACGATAGGTGAGATGATCGACAGGACAATAAGCGCAGTAGCTCTAGGAATCGTGGCAACTACAAACCACGACCTTCAAGGATTCCAGAGTTACCTTTTGCTGAACAGATAAACGCTCCTTGTTACTTACATGCGTACATCGATCCTAAGGATGACAAGAAGAAGTCGAGTCATCTGCTTAGGGATTGTCGACAGTTCATCGAGATGCAGAAGTCTATCCAGCAGCAGCCGAATCCACCACCGCCGCCACCACCACCTCAGCACCAAGTTCAGCAACTACAACCTCGCAACTCTAATGAGGCCTTCCCTCCGCCGCGGGGGCAGATGAGCATGATCCACAAAATTGGTGTTTCAAGAAGGGAGATGAAAAATCTCACTCAAGAAATCAACCTGGCAGAAAGTATTATGGCCAATATTCCAGTATATATCGATTGGTCATCGCAGAGCATTCTGTTTAGCAGAGCAGACCACCCGATGACAATACCAAAGCCAGATCATGCTGCCTTGGTAGTTGAAGCGCAAATAGGAGGATTCAATATGAGCAAGGTCTTCATGGATGGTGGAAGTGGTTTAAATTTGATATTCCTGAACACAATCAAAAATATGGGAATTACTATGAGGATGTTGGAAGAAATAGATACTTGTTTCCATGGGATCCTCCCCACTTTACCGGTGTACTCTCTTGGCAAAGTTTACTTGAATGTTGTCTTTGGGAAACCCGATAACTTCAGGAAGGAAAAGATCGAGTTCGAGATAGTAAATTGGGAATCACAGTACCATGCTATACTCGGGAGACCAGCTTATGCCAAGTTCATGGCTCTGCCACATTATGCGTATCTCAAGCTCAAGATGCCAGGGAACAATGGGACAAACATCACAGTCTATGGAAGTTCTTCACCTTCAGATAATTGTGATCGGGAGTTTCAAAAGATTGCTGCCAAGTTCGGAATAAAGCAAGAGCCTGTCAATTTTCCCTCTAAGTCATTGGTACTTAAAGATCAAAAGAATGAGAGCACCAAGAAACTAAAAAAGAAACCGGATGATCCCGTACAAGGAGTTTCGGCAGTTGGGCCTTCGGCAGCTAATAACAAGGCCTCAGTCGACGATGATAAAACCTTGGCACTTGCTTCTGATCAAATCATCGACGCATCCAAAGCCACCGGCACCCTTGATAAGATTGAAGATAAGAAGAACCCTCCTTCTGTTTAAAAGAGGACAGGCGTCGTCATGTGCGTTTACCTTTTTATTTCTTAGAAGTTTTCTTTTAATAAGGCTTATTTAGCCACTTTTTTTCTTAGGTTCCTTTATTAATAAAGACTCAAGTTTCGTTTATTTGAAGTATCGCAGCAATTCGGGGCACCCGAACAAGTTTGTCAAGACCTTTTTTCGTATACTGGAAATTGCACCCAAAATTGCAATCTAAAGCCTCTGAAAATACGAGTGCAACGATGCAAAATTGGTGGGAAACCTGCTTGTATCCTTTGCTACAAAAGCCTCAAAATTACGCGAGTGCTGCAGATAGCAAGGATAACAAACATATACTTACAATAAGACCCATGAACGGTACTTTAAACTACTGAAGTACTAAAGAGCGACGGAGTCATCGGCAGGCTTAGTTCCATCGACTTATTCGGGAGCTACTGTCAAGACATACATAGTCGGTTGAAAGCAAAGTTGCACTTACAACAAGTTTCACAAACCTGCAATATGGGCTGATCACCCAAATAATTTGTTGCCGACAAATTTACACGCATCATAATACTGATGTTATAATGAGCACACGCTCCGTTCATACTAAAACTTGTCAACGACATTAAATGAAAGGAAGGTGCATATAAACACCTGCCGATAAATTTGCATACTCAATGCATCCGTATATTCGACTGCAGCAAGTATTGCAAGAATTTCAATTACAACAAGAGCATAAAAGTTTTCAGGTCTTCTTTTCTGGGATTCTCGCTTCTTCATTTACCTTCGAATTACCTTCCAGTCTTTCAATTGCAATGACGGCGACTTTTGCCTTAGAGTAAAGATGCCGTACATTACCATCGGCATTTGCAATGGCCATTAGATTTGCGGAAGGGTGCTTCGATAGAACAAGGGCAAAGGCAATTTCGGCTCCGGTGATAAGCTGTGTGCGAATCAAGCTCTTGATCTTCTAGACATTACCGAACTCTGAAAACAAAGCTAGCAAATTTGAAGGAGTCTTATTCAAGGGGAACATTGTCTTCCATATCACCCTCAAACAAGTATAGCATTTGTCAAAGAATCGGTGCACCTGGTGCACCCGATCTTGGAACTTTGTGACAGTGGCAACTTTAGTGTGATCCTTCCAAAAGACCTCATCATACGATGCAAGACGAGTCAAGGAATTTACGCGTTCATGAACACGTTGTTTTTCTTCGGACAAATTCAAAGATATGACTATAAGAGGCAATGAAGAAAGTAGAGTCAGGATTTTGAAGAAACAAAGGAAAAGAAGATCAGGATACTTACAATTCAAACTTTTTGTTGCCTTGTGCAACTCAATAAGGGCATATCATTCCGCGTCGGTGGCCAGTTCACCCTTCTTCTTTATAGTGGCGGCCATAGCATGAATACCAAGCATCCCGTTTTCCATCTAGGAAATTCGAGACTTCATGCGCTGGAGGCGATCTTTCTTAGAAGAACCATCCGAAGGACCTTCGGTAAAGGAGGACACAGGAATAACCTGTAAAAGATATACAATTCAAAATATGATGGAATATACAAGATTGACAGTCTGAATTACTCCCATCGGGAGCGTGTGATCAGAAGAAACATTGAAAATATTACAGCAAAAGGGTACTGGCAACATTGACAGTACAAGATTCATTACAATAAGAAGGTCTTATGACACGGAATTGTTGTATACAAACAAAATTACAATTCAATAAAATGAAGTCAAAGAGCCTGGGTCTGAGTCGATAAGCTGGGACCAGCAGCCGATTTGTTTGCTGAAACTAATTCAAGGAGCTAAAGCGCACACTTGCGTGCCGAAAGTTTATAAGCGCTCAAGTCAATGAGCCGACCATATCGCTCCTTCGGCAACTCTTTAGACATTAGCTCCATGTCGGATTGAAAACCATGGCCCATCATAAGCTGAAAAGCTAGAAGAGCGCCATAGGTATGGGAGGTGCGTTTGAGTACCTCGATGGTTCCCCTCGTGTCGATAACAAAAACATCTGTTAGTTGCTCTAGAGTTTTGTCTTGGTCGGCCTTGGGGAAAATCATCGAGTGCAGCCTCGACATGACTCCTTTATATTCTTCTAGAGAAGAGCTTGAATGAGCTTGCTGGATTCAAGGGCCAATGTTAAAACATCGACAGGAGAATCGTCCGGCAGTTTGCCTAAGGCATCAGCAGGAATATCGGCAGCTTCTGCAAGGAGAAAAAAAGGAAAATTCATTAGTCACAATCGAGTTAGGAAAGGAGGAATTGAAAATAGGTCAATGAAAATTACTGAGCAAGGCCAAGACAGATTGGCGGAGAAGGCCGTCCTTTTCATTCTTTTGGGCTTCGGCAGCCAGCTTTGAAACTTCTTCATCCTTCAATTTGTTCTTCAGCCTCTCAAGCTCTTCCTTCAAAGAATCAGCATTCTGGCGGGCTTCAGCAGCCATTTTAATTGCGTTCTCGAGCTTTGAAGAAGTAGACTCGACTTCTTTCTACAGCCGAGCTTTATCAACTTCGAGAGAAGTAAATTGAGAGGCGAAAGCCTCCAAGGAGGAAATGACCGCTCGGAAATCCTAGAGAAATGAGAAGAGATAGCTATTAGCAAGTGGTGGAACCCTTCTCAGAAAATTTATAATCTGATGAAGACCCACTAGGGGGCTGCCAGAGACAAACATATTATTGAAACATAAAAGGCTTACAGGTTTTTCAGGAGGAGAAGCTGTAACAGCGGCAGTCGAAGGAATCTCCTTCCCTTTGGAAAGGGAAGAAGCTGTTGAAACTTGAGCTGCTGGGGCTGTTGCGGGAGCCGAAGCTTCCGAAGCTGCTCGGGCTGGTTTGCTAGAGCTCGACTTGGTCTTCTTTGGAGGAGGCTCCATAAAGCCCTCGTCGCTGTATACAAATCAGACAAAATGGGAACTAGATATAGGAAAAAGATCTATCGAGGTCAAGCTTTGGAACAAGTAGAGAGGACTTACAGATCAAGATCATCTTCATCGGCAAAACCGCCAGACGATCTCTTTAAGGGCAGCACGTTGGCCTTCGTAGCTGCATTAACAAAGGCAACGCGATCAGCGTCATTTTCATGATTCGACTCTGCCGTATCGCTCATATCATCAGCAAAGGATTTAGGGTCTATAGAGAAAGCTTCGGGGTTCATAGGATCATTGTCTTCATCTTCTAGATTATCATTCCCTTCGGTACGAAACTCTACGGGAATAGAAGAGCTACTTGCTTCAAGATTGTCACCCGAAGTATTGTGAGAATGTTCGGGAGCTAGCAGGACCTATCTATGGAATTATAAGGATTAAAGTAGAAGGAAAGAAAGGTACACGTATGGTTTGAATTCAACGACTAGTGTAAAAGAAAATACGAAATTACCACAGTTGGTGGATGATTGATATCAAAGGGCGGTTGAAGAGACAGAAGCGGAATTGAATCTTCTTGGCTGAAATGAGTCAAACGTCTGACTTCATCCAGCAATTCCTTTTTGGATAATTCAGCAACGTTTATTCTGGTCTCGTCCATGGGGCCCGAATATAACCACATCGGGTGGGCCCTGGACATAACTGGCTGGATCCAACGTTTCAGAAATAAGGCTGCTATCTCAGTGCCCATCATAGTCTGGCCGTCGAATTCTTTGATTCGAAGAACTTTCTCAAATAACTTGTCGACTGCTGGTTTTTCTTCGGGTGATAAGGTGTTCTTCCAGGATCTTTTGGGCACAGCCTTGAGGACATCAGCAAAGCACGACAATTGTGTATCAGCTGTCGATGAATCTTTGATATAGAACCACTTCAATCTCCACCCCTGAACAGATTCTCTCATCGGGAAATTGAAGTAATTTACTTCTTTGCGAACGACAAAGCCTACTCCACCGGTGACGAAGGAACCTCTACTGCAATTATAGCGTTTCACAAAGAAGATCTTTTTCCACAAACAAAAGTGAGGCTCAATACCTAGGAAAGCTTCACATAAGGTTATAAAGATAGCAAGATGGAGAATTGAATTGGGCGTTAACTGCCACAATTGGATTTCATATGTATGAAGGAGACGCCGGAGGAACTCATGAGCAGGAAGAGAAAGACCGCGATGCAGAAAAGACATGAACATCACAGTGAAACCGGCGGGGAGGATTAGGGCATGAAGCCGCACCTGGCAGAATGACGTTCCCCTCGTCGGCTGAGATTATGCCGAGGCTTCGTGCTCTCTTCTCGTCACGTTTGCTTACTATAGACGTCGGCCAATCACCAGGCGCAGGTCCAGCCATGGAAACCTCCGGCGCGGGCGGCGCAGGAGCCGGAGCAGAAGCATCTGATGCGCCCTTTTTCAGCGCGCCAGACGAGGCTTTCGCTGCGGCACCGCTGGTCGTGGCGCTAGTGGCGAGGGTAAGGTTCCTCTTCTTCACCATCATCGAAGAAAATGTAAAGGAGATCTGGGAACGGCGGCGGCGGCGCAGTAGTTTTGAGGAAGGAGGATGGCTAAGGAAGAAGAGCTGCGTAAAGAGAATGGGAGAGATAGTTTTTCCCCTTCATAGTTATAAGTTAAAGGATAAGCAAAGGGGGCTCGGAATTAGGTCACCACGTGTCGTTTTTGTTAAGGAATCTTTTGCTCCACTACGCGCAAAAATTGAGGGGGCACCTCGGTCAATGCACAAGCACTGGTCATTTCCTAAGCTGACCGCGCAAAGATGGGCCCGTCAAGTCATGTCCTGTCAATCAGGACGCATCAGTGGTTACGTCATTGATGATGTCATAAGAAATGTCGACTTTGATTGGAGCATTCGAAGGGAACTGAAACAATCGAGTGTCTCATTCTTAAGTCTACACACGGTTGCCAGCATCCGCACCTAGAATCGGGGGCTACTCCCATCGAGAGCACTGAACGCGCACCCGATGAAATTTGAAATCGGAAACTTTTTCAGATTCAGAATCATGCCCGGGGACTTGATTCTGTGTAGGGTAACGTTGTTTTGCCATCGGCAGTTAACCAGCAAAGCTGGGCATGTTACTCGATATCCTTGACGTACTAAACCTTGCTTAAAAGTATTAAAGTCTCGATATAAGAAAATGTATCGGATGATCCTAATGATTTGCAGAAAGCTTCGGCAGAAGAAAACATTCGCGTAGTACAACTTGAGTCTATGCACGGTTGCAAGCATCCGTACCTAGACTCGGGGGCTACTCCCATCGGGAGCGCTGAACGTGCACCCGATAAAAGAAGACACTACTATTACAAGGAAGTCAAGATTTATCGTCTAAGGCGAACATTCGACAGAAGACATGCTTTTAGTCCCTACCCGAAGTATCTTCGGCCAGTCACTTGGGGGCTACTGATGTGGGCATTACCCTTCGGGTAACTAAAGTTGCACTACCTCTTGCGGCCCAACCTGGGGCCCATGAAGGCACTCGATGGCCAAGTGGGCCGCTACATCGGTTCCTAAGAAGAATTCTTGAAGAACAAGGCGAGAAGGCGAAGAATACAACAAAAGTTTAGACCTAGGACTCTTTGTAACCAAGTCGTGCCCGGACAGACCTCTCGAAACCTGGCTCCCAATGTAAGGGCCAGGAGAGGGGCTGCCGAGGGACACACAATCTCAATAGCCATAACCACCGTAAGTTTAGAGCTAGGTCACCGTAGAACTTAGCCACTCGACAAAAGTCATAGTCGAAACCTTCGGCACCCCATTGTAACCGATATTTTCAGTAATCAAGATCAGACAAGCAGGACGTAAGGGTTTTACCTCATCGAGGGCCCGAACCTGGGTAAATCGCTCTCCCCGCCTGTTTGATAACCGATGTCTCGTATCAGCCTATAGGATTCGATCTACCCTAAGCCCCTTACGGAGGGCATTGCCGGGGAGTACCCTCGACAGGTGCTTTCTAGTCAGAGAAAAGAGTAGCGCCAGTGCGTGCGGCGCTATGCTTTTTATGTGTAACTCCATTGTGTGGGGCACTCCATATTCCCTGTTTCTGTCCAAGCAAAAAACCAAACACCTCAAACCTTTTAAAGTAATAATTCATAAACACATATGTAACATCTACAAATCAATAAGGTTCACAACAATAAATTCTCTAATTTTAAAATTTTATAACAACAAAATCCCGACTTCAAGGTTTACAAGATCAGAGTGCACGATACAAAGAAAATTTCATCAAATAGGTGGCATTAAGTCTGAAAGTTTACTCCAGCAAATTCTAAAGAATTAAAATAGAAGATGTGTCTCTATTGAGTCCAACGGTGGTACTTTCCCTTCCGCTTGGTTATATCTTCTTCTGCTTCCGCCTCTTCCCTTGCACAACGAGCCCTCTCTCTCTTTTTCTCCTGTTCCGCCTCACGAAGATCCTTCCGTCCTTGCTCCTTCTTCTCTTCTCCAAACCTTGTTTCTCAAGTCTAATCTTCATCCTTTTCTCCTGCTCCTCCTCACGAATCAACTGGAACATGTAGTTCCACTTCCATTGCTACTCATACGCAACTTCTTCCTTGTGGTGGGGATCTTGCCCCAAATCTATCCACTTCACAAATTGACAAAGAGGTGGAGGAGACTGCAAATACACAAATAATATTATTAACGGCAAGTACCAAATAAAAAATTATTACAAGTGGAGACCCATACCAGTGGGTAGTCGTACTAGTTTCTTGGCTTAGCCTTGTCATGCGCATAGTTAGGACACATCCAAAAACTCCTTCCGTGTTTGGCATCCCAATCATCACATCGCTTGGAGACACAAAGGTCACCACACCAACAACGAGCCTGTTCCATCTCTTCTGGGAAATTGGATGGCCAAAGGTCAGCGGTGTGCTTCCACTTCCTCGGGTTCTCCTTCGGATCGGACGACGTCATACCTACAACAATTTTATATTAAGTTATTATGAATGATATTTCCGAACTAAAGATAAGCAAACAATTCTAAGACAAAAAAAATCAACCACAAAATGCCTACAACAATGTTTGAAAACTAAGATTGGTGAACAATAATGCCTACAACTAGTTTTGCCATCTACAAAATAGTTAGAAAAACCAAATGCATAAACAATAAGTATATCAATTATAATCTTCACATTCCGAGTTTGTCTATATCTACAATACTGATACGTCTCAAACGTATCTATAATTTCTTATGTTCCATGATACTTTTATGACAATACTTGAATGTTTTATGCATACTTTACAGCATTATTATACATTTTCCGGCACTAACCTATTAACAAGATGCTGAAGCGCCACTTGCTGTTTTCTGCTGTTTTTGGTTTCACAAATCCTAGTAAGGAAATATTTTCGGAATTGGACGAAATCAATGCCCAGGGTCCTATTTTTCCACGAAGCTTCCAGAAGACCGAAGAGATAACGAAGTGGGGCCACGAGGTGGCCAGACCACAGGGCGGCGCGGCCCTGGCCCTGGCCGCGCGGCCCTATGGTGTGGGTCCCTCGTGATGCCCCCTGACCTAGCCTTCCGCCTACATATATCCTTCGTCGCGAATACCCCTGTACCGAGAGCCACGATACGGAAAACCTTCCAGAGACGCCGCCGCGAATCCCATCTCGGGGGATTCAGGAGATCGCCTCCGGCACCCTGCGGAGAGGGGAATCATCACCGGAGGGGCTCTACATCATCATGCCCGCCTCCGGATTGATGCGTGAGTAGTTGATGCGCGTAGATGTACACGTCCGTTGGGAACCCCAAGAGGAAGGTGTGATGCACACAGCAGCAAGTTTTCTCTCAGTAAGAAACCAAGGTTATCGAACCAGTAGGAGCCAAGAAGCACGTGAAGGTTGTTGGTGGAGGAATGTAGTGCGGCGCAACACCGGTGAAACCGGCGCCAACGTGGAACCTGCACAACACAATCAAAGTACTTTGCCCCAACGTAACAGTGAGGTTGTCAATCTCACCGGCTTGCTGAAAACAAAGGATTAAACGTATCGAGTGGAAGATGGTGTTTGTTTGCAAAGAACAGTAAAAACAGTAGAATGTATTCAGATGTAAAAGAATGGACCGGGGTCCACAGTTCACTAGAGGTGTCTCTCCAATAAGATAACTAACATGCTGGGTGAACAAATTACAGGCGGGCAATTGACAAATAAAGATTCAATACATATCAATGATGATTACTATGTGATTTAATCAGGGCATTACGACAAAGTACATAGACCGCTATCCAGCATGCATCTATGCCTAAATAATCCACCTTCAGGTTATCATCCGAACCCCTTTCAGTATTAAGTTGTAAACAACAGATAATTGCATTAAGTATGGCGCGTAATGTAATCAACACAAATATCCTTAGACAAAGCATTGATGTTTTATCCCTAGTAGCAACAGCACATCCACAACCTTAGAACCTACTGTCACGATCCCAGATTCAATGGAGGCATGAACCCACTATCGAGCATAATTACTCCCTCTTGGAGTTACAAGTATCAACTTGGCCAGAGCCTCTACTAGCAACGGAGAGCATGCAAGAACATAAACAACACATATATGATAGATTGATAATCAACTTAACATAATATTCTATATTCATCGAATCCCGCCAAACACAACATGTAGCATTACAAATAGATGATCTTGATCATGTTAGGCAGCTCACAAGATCTAAACAATGATAGCACAAGCGGAGAAGACAACCATCTAGCTACTGCTATGGACCCATAGTCCAAGGATGAACTACTCATGCATCAATCCGGAGGCGGGCATGATGATGTAGAGCCCCTCCGGTGATGATTCCTCTCTCCGGCAGGGTGCCGGAGTCGATCTCCTGAATCCCCCGAGATGGGATTCGGCGGCGTCTCTGGAAGGTTTTCCGTATCGTGGCTCTCGGTACAGGGGGGTTTCGCGACGCAGGCTATATGTAGGCGGAAGGGTAGGTCAGGGGGCGTCACGAGGGGCCCACACACTAGGGCCGCGTGGCTAGGGCCTGGGCCGCCCCGCCCTGGTGTGCGGCCACCTCGTGGACCCACTTCCTTTCCCCCTCGGTCTTCTGGAAGCTTCGTGTAAAAATAGGACCCTCGGCGTTGATTTTGTCCAATACCGAGAATATTTCCTTACTAGGATTTCTGAAACCAAAAACAGCAGAAAACAACAACTGGCGCTTCGGCATCTTGTTAATAGGTTAGTGCCGTAAAATGTATAATAATTTTGTAAAGTATGTATAAAACATTCAAGTATTGTCATAAAAGTAGCATGGAACATAAGAAATTATAGATACGTTTGAGACGTATCAAGCATCCCCAAGCTTAGTTTAAACGATAACACAAATAATTTCTGAAGTGACATGCTACCAACATAATCTTGATCAACATTATTGTAAAGCATATGAGATGAATGGAGTGATCTGAACAAAAGATTGCTAACAAAGATAATGACTAAGCAAATGAATCATATAGCAAAACTTTTCATGAATAGTACTTTCAAGACAAGTATCAATAAGAGTTGCATAAGAACTAACTCATAAGCAATAAATTCAAATTAGAATGCATTGAAGCAACACAAAGGATGATTAAGTTTCAGCAATTGCTTTCAACTTGTAACATGTATATCTCATGGATATTTGTCAACATAGAGTAATATAATAGGTGCAATAAGTAAACATGTAAGAATCAATGCACACAGTTAACACAAGTGTTTGCTTCTAAGATAGAAAGGAATGGGTAAACTGACTCAACAATAAAGTAAAAGAATGGCCCTTCGCAGAGGGAAGCATGGATTACTATTTTTGTGCTAGAGCTTTTGTTTTGAAAACATAGAAACAATTTTGTCAACGGTAGTAATAATTCATATGTGCTATGCATAATACTTCCTACAAGTTGCAAGTCTCATGCATAGAGTACTAATAGTGCTCGCACCTTGTCCTACTTAGCTCGGAAAACACGGATTATCATTGCATAACATATGTTTCAACCAAGTGTCACAAAGGGGTACCTCTATGCCGCCTGTACAAATGTCTAAGGAGAAAGCACGCATTGGATTTCTCGATTTTGATTATTCTCAACTTAGACATCCATACCGGGACAACATAGACAACAGATAATGGACTCCTCTTTTAATGCTTAAGCATTCAACAACAAATAATATTCTCATAAGAGATTGAGGTTGTATGTCCAAACTGAAACTTCCACCATGATACATGGCTTTAGTTAGCGGCCCAATGTTCTTCTCTAACATATGCATACTCAAACCATTTGATCATGAAATCGCACTTACTTCAGACAAGACGAACATGCATAGCATCTCACATGATATCCAACAAAGGTAAAGTTGATGGCGTCCCCAGAAACATGGTTACCGCTCAACAAGCAACTTATAAGAACTAAGACACATAACTACATATTCATCACCACAATAGTTTTTAAGCTATTTGTCCCATGAGCTATATATTGTAAAGGTAAAGGAATGAAATTTTAAAGGTAGCACTCAAGTAATTTACTTTGGAATGGCAGAAAAATACCACATAGTAGGTAGATATGGTGGACACAAATGGCATGGGATTTGGCTCAAGGTGTTTGGATGCACGAGAAGCATTTCCTCTCAGTACAAGGTTTGGGCTAGCAAGGTTGTTTGAAGCAAACACAAGTATGAACAGGTACAGCAAAACTTACACAAGAACATATTGCAAGCATTATAAGGCTCTACACTATCTTCCTTGTTGTTCAAACACTTTACCCGAAAATATCTAGACTTAGAGAGACCAATCATGCAAACCAAATTAAACAAGCTCTACGGTAGTTCTTCATTAATAGATTAAAATACATGATGCAAGAGCTTAAACATGATCTATGAGAGCTCAAACAATTGCCAAGTTGCCAAACCATATGCAGCATTTTCCGATTCCAACCAAATAGCAATTTAACGAAGCAATTTCAGCCTTCGCCATGAACATTAAAGCACAATTAAGAACACAAGTGTTCCATATGAAAAGGCGGAGCGTAATATCTCCAATATAAGAATGGTGGGATCCAACTTTATTCAAACCAAAACAAAAATAAAAACAAACCGACGCTCCAAGTAAAGAACATAGGATGTGATGGAATAAAAATATAGTTTCACTAGAAGTGACCTGATAATGTTGTCGATGAAGAAGGGGATGCCTTGGGCATCCCCAAGCTTAGATGCTTGAGTCTTCTTAAAATATGCAGGGATGAACCACCGGGGCATCCCCAAGCTTAGACCTTTCACTCTTCTTGATCATAGTATATCATCCTCTTCTCTTGACCCTTGAAAACTTCCTTCACACAAACTTCAAGCAAACTCATTAGAGGGTTAGTGCATAACCAAAAATTCACATATTCAGAGGTGACTCAATCATTCTTGACACTTCTGGACATTGCACAAAGCTTCTGAAAGTTAATGGAACAAAGAAACTCATTCAACATAGCAAAAGCGGCAATGCGAAATAAAAAACAGAATCTGTCAAAAACAGAACAGTCCGTAAAGATGAATCTGGCAGGGGCACTTAACTTGCTCAAATGGAAAAACTCAAAACTAATGAAAGTTGCGTACATATATGAGGATCACGCTCGTAAATTTGCAGATTTGTTCGATTTTTTTACAGGACGCTCTGCGAGAATTCGTGACAGACAGCAATGCTGTTTCTGCGCAGCGATCCAAATCTATCTTCAACTTTAGCATAAAAACTTTACTTGGAACAAAAACATGATAAGGAGAGGTTGCTATAGTAGTAAACAACTTCCAAGACTCAACAATACAGTAATAAAATAAAACTTGGGTTATCTCCCAAGAAGTGCTTTTCTTTAACGCCTTTCAGCTAGGCGCAGAAAGTGCAAATCAAGTAACATCAAGAGAAGAAGCATCAACATCATTATTTTGGGAGTTGGGAGTTTTCTCAACAATGCATGTTATCTTATCTATGTAAGTTTCAGAGGCTCCCTTTTCATTATTCTTAGGCTTGCTATTCTCATCAAACAAATTTTCAGGAACAATCCAATCATAATTATTTTCCAAAGCTTCATTCATCCCTAGGAGCTTACTAGGTATTGGCGCTTTAATTTCCCTACCATCATTAACATTATTGGTATACTTAATTCTATCCATATCCATCTTTTCAAGTATTTGTTTAAAATTAGGAAAGAAACCAAGCCTCTTATGCTTAATAAAAACTTTTCTAGATTCCTTAGCTATATCCTCAAATTCTTTAACAAGGACTTTTAAAACAAAATTTCTCTTTTCTCCCATTTCCATATCTGAAAGTGTAAGAAACATATGATGTATTATGGGATTGAGATTAACAAATCTAGTTTCTAACATGTGTATTAAACAGGCAGAAGCACTTTCATAAGTAGGAGCAGTTTTTAATAATGGTATATCTTCAAAATCTTCATCCATACTAACATGGGTGAAAAATTCTTCTATATTATCTCTTCCAATGATACACCCTCGTCCTACCGGTATCTTTTCCAGAGTAAACTTAGGAGGAAACATGATGAAGTAAACAAAAAGTAAACTAAACAAATAAAGTAAAGACAAGTAACTAATTTTTTGTGTGTTTTGATATAGAACAAGTAAACAAGACAATAAGTAAAGTAACTATTTTTTTTTGTGTTTTTAGATATGAAGCAAACAAGACGGTAAATAAAATAAAGTAAAGCAAGACAAAAACAAAATAAAGAGATTGGAAGTGGAGACTCCCCTTGCAGCGTGTCTTGATCTCCCCGGCAACGGCGCCAGAAAACAGTCTTGATGCGCGTAGATGTACACGTCCGTTGGGAACCCCAAGAGGAAGGTTTGATGCACACAGCAGCAAGTTTTCCCTCAGTAAGAAACCAAGGTTATCGAACCAGTAGGAGCCAAGAAGCACGTGAAGGTTGTTGGTGGAGGAATGTAGTGCGGCGCAACACCAGTGAAACCGGCGCCAACGTGGAATCTGCACAACACAATCAAAGTACTTTGCCCCAACGTAACAGTGAGGTTGTCAATCTCACCGGCTTGCTGAAAACAAAGGATTAAGCGTATCGAGTGGAAGTTGGTGTTTGTTTGCAAAGAACAGTAAAAACAGTAGAATGTATTCGGATGTAAAAGAATGGACCGGGGTCCATAGTTCACTAGAGGTGTCTCTCCAATAAGATAACTAACATGCTGGGTGAACAAATTACAGGCGGGCAATTGACAAATAAAGATTCAATACATATCAATGATGATTACTATGTGATTTAATCAGGGCATTACGACAAAGTACATAGACCGCTATCCAGCATGCATCTATGCCTAAATAATCCACCTTCAGGTTATCATCCGAACCCCTTTCAGTATTAAGTTGTAAACAACAGATAATTGCATTAAGTATGGCGCGTAATGTAATCAACACAAATATCCTTAGACAAAGCATTGATGTTTTATCCCTAGTAGCAACAGCACATCCACAACCTTAGAACCTACTGTCACGATCCCAGATTCAATGGAGGCATGAACCCACTATCGAGCATAATTACTCCCTCTTGGAGTTACAAGTATCAACTTGGCCAGAGCCTCTACTAGCAACGGAGAGCATGCAAGAACATAAACAACACATATATGATAGATTGATAATCAACTTAACATAATATTCTATATTCATCGGGTCCCGCCAAACACAACATGTAGCATTACAAATAGATGATCTTGATCATGTTAGGCAGCTCACAAGATCTAAACAATGATAGCACAAGCGGAGAAGACAACCATCTAGCTACTGCTATGGACCCATAGTCCAAGGATGAACTACTCACGCATCAATCCGGAGGCGGGCATGATAATGTAGAGCCCCTCCGGTGATCATTCCCCTCTCCGGCAGGGTGCCGGAGGCGATCTCCTAAATCCCCCGAGATAGGATTCACGACGACGGCGTCTCTGGAAGGTTTTCCGTATCGTGGCTCTCGGTACAGTGGGTTTCGCGATGAAGGCTATATATAGGCGGAAGGGTAGGTCAGGGGGCGTCACGAGGGGCCCACACACTAGGGCCGCGCGGCCAGGGCCTGGGCCGCGCCGCCCTGGTGTGTGGCCACCTCGTGGCCCCACTTCCTTTCCCCCTCGGTCTTCTGGAAGCTTCGTGCAAAAATAGGGACTGGGCGTTGATTTCGTCCAATTCCAAGAATATTTCCTTACTAGGATTTCTGAAACCAAAAACAGCAGAAAACAGCAATTGGCGCTTCGGCATATTGTTAATAGGTTAGTGCCGGAAAATTTATAATAATGATGTAAAGTATGTATAAAACATTCAAGTATTGTCATAAAAGTAGCATGGAACATAAGAAACTATAGATACGTTTGAGACGTATCAGTAGTTCATCCTTGGACTATGGGTCCATAGCAGTAGCTAGATGGTTGTCTTGTCCGCATGTGCTATCATTGTATAGATCTTGTGAGCTGCCTAACATGATCAAGATCATCTATTTGTAATGCTACATGTTGTGTTTGGTGGGATCCGATGAATCTAGAATACTATGTTAAGTTGATTATCAATCTATCATATATGTGTTGTTTATGTTCTTGCATGCTCTCCGTTGCTAGTAGAGGCTCTGGCCAAGTTGATACTTGTAACTCCAAGAGGGAGTAATTATGCTCGATAGTGGGTTCATGCCTCCATTGAATCTGGGATCGTGACAGTAGGTTTTAAGGTTGTGGATGTGTTGTTGCTAC
The DNA here is from genome assembly GCA_030979885.1 of Lolium multiflorum. Classification (NCBI taxonomy): domain Eukaryota; kingdom Viridiplantae; phylum Streptophyta; class Magnoliopsida; order Poales; family Poaceae; genus Lolium; species Lolium multiflorum. The sequence goes on along the minus strand of CM061753.1, from coordinate 151,092,325 downwards.
TAGGGATAAAACATCGATGCTTTGTCTAAGGATATTTGTGTTGATTACATTACGCACCATACTTAATGCAATTATCTGTTGTTTACAACTGGAGGGGGTGTGGATGCTAACCCGAAGGTGGATTATTTAGGCATAGATGCATGCTGGATAGCGGTCTATGTACTTTGTCGTAATGCCCTGATTAAATCACATAGTAATCATCATTGATATGTATTGAATCTTTATTTGTCAATTGCCCACCTGTAATTTGTTCACCGAGCATGCTAGTTATCTTATTGGATAGACACCACTAGTGAACTGTGGACCCCGTTCCATTCTTTTACATCTGAATACATTCTACTGCAATTATTGTTCTTACTGTTCTTTGCAAACAAACACCATCTTCCACTCGATACGTTTAATCCTTTGTTTTCAAGCCGGTGAGATTGACAACCTCACTGTTACGTTGGGGCAAAGTATCTTGATTGTGTTGTGCAGGTTCCACGTTGGCGCCGGTTTCTGGTGTTGCGCCGCACTACACTCCTCCACCAACAACCTTCACGTGCTTCTTGGCTCCTACTGGTTCGATAACCTTGGTTTCATACTGAGGGAAACTTGCTTCTATACGCATCATACCTTCCACTTGGGGTTCCCAACGGACGTGTGCTTCGCGTGTATCAAGCTAAATTTCTGGCGCCGTTGCCGGGGATCTGAAGAAAAGTTATAGCACAAAGATTTCTATCTCCCACGTCAACTGCACGCCAGCACTAAATTTCTGGCGCCGTTGGGGAGATCAAGACACGCTAGGGAGTCTCCACATCCAATCTCTTTACTTTGTTTTTGTCTTGCTTTACTTTGTTTTATTTACTGTCTTGTTTGCTTCATATTAAAAACACAAAAAAATTAGTTACTTTACTTTCTGTTTTATTTACTAGCTCTATATCAAAAACACAAAAAAATTAGTTACTTGCCTAGTTTACTTTTATTACCGTTATAATGAGTAATCCTGAAGTTGAAGTTCGTTCTTTTAAGCAACAAGGTGGAGAAAGTTTTAAAGATGCTTGGTACAGAATTAGTAATGCTCATCATAGGTGCATTAAGAAACACTCCACTATTATCCTTCTTAGGAACTTTTATGTTGGCTTATCTAGTTGGAATATGTATGTTCTTGATACTCTTTCGGGAGGTAATTTCCTAGGTACTCCCGCTTTAGAAGCTAGTTGCATCATTGAGAGTCTAGTTGGAATACCACCTGTTAATGAAGTTAAAATTGAAATCTCTCTTGAGGATGTTATGAAAAAATTGGAAACCATAGAGAAAAATTTTCCAAGTGTTGAAACTAAATTGGAAATGTTACTTGATAAAACTGAAGAACTTGATAAATCCTTAGGAGGAATTGATGAAAGAATTAGTGTCCTAGGAACTTGTGTTGTCCATGATAATCAAATAAATAGGATTGGTGAACTTGAAAAAGCTATGGGAACCTTGGGTTCAACTTTTTCTTCTCTTAAGTATAAGGAGAAAGCTTATGTGGGAAAAGAGCAAAAATTCATTTATGCCTCTAATGTGCCTTAACCAAAGAATTATTATAGGCCTAAAATTGATAAAACCCCTAGCACCACCATAGAAAATTTAGATAATGGAGCATCTAAGGTACCCTCTGCAACAAGTTGTGTTTGTAAGAAAAATAATAATGTTGATGCTTCATCTCTTGAAAATACTTGATTTGCACTTTCTGCGCCTAGCTGAAAGGCGTTAAAGAAAAGCACTTCTTGGGAGATAACCCAAGTTTCATTTTATTTACTGTATTGTTGAGTCTTGGAAGTTGTTTACTATTGTAGCAACCTCTCCTTATCATGTTTTTGTGCCAAGTAAAGTTTCTATGTTAAAGTTGATGCTAGATTTGGATCGCTGCGCAGAAACAGCATTGCTGTCTGTCACGAATTCAGATCTCCCTGTAGGAGAGTCAAAAAAATCTGAAAATTTACGAGCGTGATCCTCATATATGTACGCAACTTTCATTGGTTTTGAGTTTTTCCGTTTGAGCAAGTTAAGTGCCCCTGCAAAATTCGTCTTTACGGACTGTTCTGTTTTTGACTGCATTTTATTTCGCATTGCCGCTTTTGCTATGTTGAATGAGTTTCTTTGTTCCATTAACTTTCAGAAGCTTTGTGCAATGTCCAGAAATGTTAAGAGTGATTGTGTCACCTCTGAATATGTGAATTTTTAATTATGCACTAACCCTCTAATGAGTTTGCTTGAAGTTTGGAGTGGAGGAAGTTTTCAAGGGTCAAGAGAAGAGGATGATATACTATGATCAAGAAGAGTGAAAGGTCTAAGCTTGGAGATGCCCCGGTGGTTCATCCCTGCATATTTTAAGAAGACTCAAGCATCTAAGCTTGGGGATGCCAAGGCATCCCCTTCTTCATCGACAACATTATCAGGTCACTTCTAGTGAAACTATATTTTTATTCCATCACATCTTATGTTCTTTACTTGGAGCGTCGGTTTGCTTTTATTTTTGTTTTGGTTTGAATAAAGTTGGATCCCATCATCCTTATATTGGAGATATTACGCTCCGCTTTTTCATATGGAACACTTGTGTTCTTAGTTGTGCTTTAATGTTCATGGCGAAGGCTGAAATTGCTTCGTTAAATTGCTATTTGGTTGGAATCAGAAAATGCTGCATATGGTTTGGAATAATTTTGCAATTGTTTGAGCTCTCATAGATCATGTTTAAGCTCTTACATCATGTAGTTTAATCTATTAATGAAGAACTACCGTAGAGCTTGTTTAATTTGGTTTGCATGATTGGTCTCTCTAAGTCTAGATATTTTCGGGTAAAATGTTTGAACAACAAGGAAGACAGTGTAGAGCCTTATAATGCTTGCAATATGTTCTTGTGTAAGTTTTGATGTACCTGTTCATACTTGTGTTTGCTTCAAACAACCTTGCTAGCCCAAACCTTGTACTGAGAGGAAATGCTTCTCGTGCATCCAAACACCTTGAGCCAAAACCCATGCCATTTGTGTCCACCATATCTACCTACTATGTGGTATTTTTCTGCCATTCCAAAGTAAATTACTTGAGTGGTACCTTTAAAATTTCATTCCTTTATCTTTGCAATATATAGCTCATGGGACAAATAGCTTAAAAACTATTGTGGTGATGAATATGTAGTTATGTGTCTTAATTCTTATAAGTTGCTTGTTGAGCGGTAACCATGTTTCTGGGGACGCCATCAACTTTTTACCTTTGTTGGATATCATGTGAGATGCTAGCATGTTCGTCTTGTCTGAAGTAAGTGCGATTTCATGATCTCTTTACTTTGTTTTTGTCTTGCTTTACTTTATTTTATTTACTGTCTTGTTTGCTTCATATTAAAAACACAAAAAAATAGTTACTTTACTTTCTTATTTACTAGCCTTATATCAAAAACACACAAAAAAATTAGTTACTTGCATTTAGTTTACTTTTGTTATCATGTCTAGCTCTGTACCTGTTACTTCTTCACCTGAGGAATTAGTCTTTACTTTTAAACAAGGAGATGAGGAGAGTTTTAAAGATGCTTGGTCTAGAATTTTTTATGCTTATCGTAAAGCTGAACCCTCAATGTGGAACCCTACTATTAAAGTTATTATTGGTGGTGAAACTTTTCATGCCCGTTGTGATATTATGTCTGAATTTTGTCTTATGCCTAAGAGTATTTATGAATCTTTGACACTTTGGGGACTTGTTGAAGGGGGAGAAGGAATAACTCTTATTGATAACTCCGTTATAATTCCTAAGGGAATAGCCGAGGGTGTGCACACAACCATTCTTGGAAGAACAGTATCCACTGATTATCTTGTTATTGAATGTGTAGGAACAGGACAAATCACACTTGGAAGATCCCTGCTGAAACTATTGGGAGCAATCATAAATACGGGAGAAGGCACCCTAAAATGCACACCGGGAGGCCGACATGTATTCCCTAAACCAAAGAGTAAGAAAAATAGTAAGAAGGGTAGGCGTAAAGCCCAAGGTAATGTTGATGCTCCATCTCTTGAAAATACTTGATTTGCACTTTCTGCGCCTAGCTGAAAGGCGTTAAAGAAAAGCACTTCTTGGAAGATAACCCAAGTTTCATTTTATTTACTGTATTGTTGAGTCTTGGAAGTTGTTTACTACTGTAGCAACCTCTCCTTATCATGTTTTTGTGCCAAGTAAAGTTTCTATGTTAAAGTTGATGCTAGATTTGGATTACTGCGCAGAAACAGCATTGCTGTCTGTCACGAATTCGCACAGATCTCTCTGTAGGAGAGTCAAAAAAATCTGAAAATTTACGAGCGTGATCCTCATATATGTACGCAACTTTCATTAGTTTTGAGTTTTTACTTTTGAGCAAGTTAAGTGGCCCTGCAAAATTCGTCTTTACGGACTGTTCAGTTTTTGACAGATTCTGCCTTTTATTTCGCATTGCCGCTTTTGCTATGTTGAATGAGTTTCTTTGTTCCATTAACTTTCAGAAGCTTTGTGCAATGTCCAGAAGTGTTAATAATGATTGTGTCACCTCTGAATATGTGAATTTTTAATTATGCACTAACCCTCTAATGATTTTGCTTGAAGTTTGGTGTGGAGGATGTTTTCAAGGGTCAAGAGAAGAGGATGATATACTATGATCAAGAAGAGTGAAAGGTCTAAGCTTGGGGATGCCCCGGTGGTTCATCCCTGCATATTTTAAGAAGACTCAAGCATCTAAGCTTGGGGATGCCCAAGGCATCCCCTTCTTCATCGACAACTTATCAGGTCACTTCTAGTGAAACTATATTTTTATTCCGTCACATCTTATGTTCTTTACTTGGAGCGTCGGTTTGCTTTTATTTTCGTTTTGGTTTGAATAAAGTTGGATCCCATCATCCTTATATTGGAGATATTACGCTCCTCTTTTTCATATGGAACACTTGTGTTCTTAATTGTGCTTTAATGTTCATGGCGAAGGCTGAAATTGCTTCGTTAAATTGCTATTTGGTTGGAATCGAAAAATGCTGCATATGGTTTGGAATAACTTGGCAATTGTTTGAGCTCTCATAGATCATGTTTAAGCTCTTGCATCATGTAGTTTAATTTATTAATGAAGAACTACCGTAGAGCTTGTTTAATTTGGTTTGCATGATTGGTCTCTCTAAGTCTAGATATTTTAGGGTAAAGTGTTTGAACAACAAGGAAGACAGTGTAGAGCCTTATAATGCTTGCAATATGTTCTTGTGTAAGTTTTGATGTACCTGTTCATACTTGTGTTTGCTTCAAACAACCTTGCTAGCCCAAACCTTGTACTGAGAGGAAATGCTTCTCGTGCATCCAAACACCTTGAGCCAAACCCCATGCCATTTGTGTCCACCATATCTACCTACTATGTGGTATTTTTCTGCCATTCCAAAGTAAATTACTTGAGTGCTACCTTTAAAATTTCATTCCCTTATCTTTGCAATATATAGCTCATGGGACAAATAGCTTAAAAACTATTGTGGTGATGAATATGTAGTTATGTGTCTTAGTTCTTATAAGTTGCTTGTTGAGCGGTAACCATGTTTCTGGGGACGCCATCAACTTTTTACCTTTGTTGGATATCATGTGAGATGCTATGCATGTTCGTCTTGTCTGAAGTAAGTGCGATTTCATGATCAAATGGTTTGAGTATGCATTTGTTAGAGAAAAACATTGGGCAGCCAGCTAAAGCCATGTATCACGGTGGAAGTTTCAGTTCGGACATACAACCTCAATCTCTTATGAGAATATTATTTGTTGTTGAATGCTTAAGCATTAAAAGAGGAGTCCATTATCTGTTGTCTATGTTGTCCCGGTATGGATGTCTAAGTTGAGAATAATCAAAAGCGAGAAATCTAATGCGTGCTTTCTCCTTAGACCTTTGTACAGGCGGCATAGAGGTACCCCTTTGTGACACTTGGTTGAAACATATGTCATGTGATGATAATCCATGTTATCCGAGCTGATTAGGACAAGGTGCGAGCACTATTAGTACTCTATGCATGAGACATGCAACTTGTAGGAAGTATTATGCATAGCACATATGAATTATTACTACCGTTGACAAAATTGTTTCTATGTTTTCAAAACAAAAGCTCTAGCACAAAAATAGTAATCAATGCTTCCCTCTGCGAAGGGCCATTCGTTTACTTTATGTTGAGTCAGTTTACCCACTTCTTTATATCTTAGAAGCAAACACTTGTGTTAACTGTGTGCATTGATTCTTACATGTTTACTTATTGCACTTGTTATATTACTCTATGTTGACAAATATCCATGAGATATACATGTTACAAGTTGAAAGCATTCGCTGAAACTTAATCATCCTTTGTGTTGCTTCAATGCATTCTACTTAGAATTTATTGCTTATGAGTTAGCTCTTATGCAAGTCTTATTGATACTTGTCTTAAAAGTACTATTCATGAAAAGTTTTGCTATATGATTCATTTGTTTAGTCATTATCTTTGTTAGCAATCTTTTGTTCAGATCACTCCATTCATCTCATATGCTTTACAATAATGTTGATCAAGATTATGTTGGTAGCATGTCACTTCAGAAATTATTTGTGTTATCGTTTACCTACTCGAGGACGAGTAGGAACTAAGCTTGGGGATGCTTGATACGTCTCAAACGTATCTATAATTTCTTATGTTCCATGCTACTTTTATGACAATACTTGAATGTTTTATGCATACTTTACAGCATTATTATACATTTTCCGGCACTAACCTATTAACAAGATGCCGAAGCGCCATGTTTTCTGCTGTTTTTGGTTTCAGAAATCCTAGTAAGGAAATATTCTCGGAATTGGACGAAATCAACGCCCAGGGTCCTATTTTCCCACGAAGCTTCCAGAAGACCGAGGAGATAACGAAGTGGGGCCACGAGGTGGCCAGACCACAGGGCGGCGCGGCCCAGGCCCTGGCCGCGCGGCCCTATGGTGTGGGCCCCTCGTGACGCCCCCTGACCTACCCTTCCGCCTACATATAGCCTTCGTCGCGAATACCCCTGTACCGAGAGCCACGATACGGAAAACCTTCCAGAGACGCCGCCGCGAATCCCATCTCGGGGATTCAGGAGATCGCCTCGGCACCCTGCCGGAGAGGGGAATCATCACCGGAGGGGCTCTACATCATCATGCCCGCCTCCGGATTGATGCGTGAGTAGTTCATCCTTGGACTATGGGTCCATAGCAGTAGCTAGATGGTTGTCTTCTCCGCATGTGCTATCATTGTATAGATCTTGTGAGCTGCCTAACATGATCAAGATCATCTATTTGTAATGCTACATGTTGTGTTTGGTGGGATCCGATGAATCTAGAATACTATGTTAATTTGATTATCAATCTATCATATATGTGTTGTTTATGTTCTTGCATGCTCTCCGTTGCAAGTAGAGGCTCTGGCCAAGTTGATACTTGTAACTCCAAGAGGGAGTAATTATGCTCGATAGTGGGTTCATGCCTCCATTGAATCTGGGATCGTGACAGTAGGTTCTAAGGTTGTGGATGTGCTGTTGCTACTAGGAATAAAACATCGATGCTTTGTCTAAGAATATTTGTGTTGATTACATTACGCACCATACTTAATGCAATTATCATTTGTTTACAACTTAATACTTGAGGGGTGTGGATGCTAACCCGAAGGTGGATTATTTAGGCATAGATGCATGCTGGATAGCGGTCTATGTACTTTGTCGTAATGCCCTGATTAAATCACATAGTAATCATAATTGATATGTATTGAATCTTTATTTGTCAATTGCCCACCTGTAATTTGTTCACCCAGCATGCTAGTTATCTTATTGGAGAGACACCACTAGTGAACTGTGGACCCCGGTCCATTCTTTTACATCTGAATACATTCTACTGCAATTATTGTTCTTACTGTTCTTTGCAAACAAACACCATCTTCCACTCGATACGTTTAATCCGTTGTTTTCAGCAAGCCGGTGAGATTGACAACCTCACTGATACGTTGGGGCAAAGTATCTTGATTGTGTTGTGCAGGTTCCACGTTGGCGCCGGTTTCACTGGTGTTGCGACGCACTACACTCCTCCACCAACAACCTTCACGTGCTTCTTGGCTCCTACTAGTTCGATAACCTTGGTTTCATACTGAGGGAAACTTGCTTCTATACGCATCATACCTTCCACTTGGGGTTCCCAACGGACGTGCGCTTCGCGTGTATCAAATACCAAGCTCTAACAATACATGGCAATATTGACAACAAATCATAGTCACATACCATAACTCTAACTAGCAAAATAGGCCAATCTAGAGGATAATAAAACTATCAAACCAAAACAAAATCCACAATACCACACAAATTTTGAATTTTGTGATGATCTAGGGTTTTACCAATAGTACAAAAAATTGGGTCTAATGAGACAAGATTTTCGAATAAATTGGGATCGAAAGGACGTACCTACGGGAGGGATGGAGACCAAAATCCACCAAAGAAATCTTCAGATCTAGGAAATTTTGGGGAAGGATTTGAGAGGGGAGAGGGAGGTGGGCGCGCCCTGGTTGCGTCTTGGTGGGGGTCTGAGGGTAAGTGGTAGGTGGAGGGATGGGGACGGCCACACGACTTAACATATTCCAAAGGGTAGTTCCCTTGCGAGGGGAGTTGAACTTCAAAAGGGTAGCGCCCTTCAGAAGGGAGTTGAGGTCACGAATCGCGGGCCCTGCCTCGTCACGCTGGCACATGTTCAAAGCCATTGCTAGCAGCGCTACGATGAAGAGGGCAGCGCCCCGGAGAAAGGTGCTACTAAAAAGGGTCAGATTTTGAATATTTTTCAAAATAAGGTCAAATCGTGTTGAACTTTTGAAAAAGGGTCAAATTTGTCGAAATCGACTCACGGTCTGCATGCACCTCGCATGCATGACTTCAAGAAGAGCTAGCAAGTGCGCAGCGGCACATGGCGGGCTCCACCCGTCGAAACAATGGCACTAGATGCTCCACTCCTCTGAAAAGCTACCGACGCAAATAGAGCACCGTGAAAGCGACGTTCCTATGGCTATTGATTCTCAACCACTCAATGCTCTGAACGGACGATGGACGGGACGATCGATCCATGCGCGGGATCGGTCGCCCGACGGCTAGCGCGACCCTAATTTAAAGACTCCACAAAAGCGAAAAGAGGAAGAATCAGGTGTAGTTCAGATACTCGAGTTTGGATCGGTCTCTTCTCGCGACCAAGCCAGATGAAGGAAACCTTCCGCCATCAGTCTTTTCTTGGGCTGCCTCTGGGCCCAAGACGACAGGAACAATAACTTAGGAAATATAGGTGCCAGACCGACCGATAAAATCGCTAGCAAGCAAGGGCCAATTAAAACGCGTCGGACCAAACTTTTAGAGCGAACGGACGAAATTTGGATGGACCAAACGACGGAAATACTCAGCATTATTAGGTATAGAAAAAAATAGCACACATATATATACGTGCATCCTCTACCTATAAAAATTTTATTTAAATTTTTAAGATCTGAAAATACGGATTTTGCGATTCGAACAGATGCGTGATGCCGCTATAGATTGACTTGTCGTTGCTGTCTGGAAACTCTGTTGCGAGCACGAGCAACAAAGTTTAAAAAGAGTTAGCTTGACAGCATTATGATACAGAACTAGTAATTCGTACTATTTTAATTGCCACTTAGCGGGGATAGCTCAGTTGGGAGAGCGTCAGACTGAAGATCTGAAGGTCGCGTGTTCGATCCACGCTCACCGCATTTTTGCTATGTTCTATACAGCTAACCAAAAGTGTCATTACATTTGACATTCAAGATATTTTGTACTCCCTTCATTCTAAAAAACAATCGCTCGACTTTTTAAAATTATAGATATATCTATAAACTAAAAACATGTCTAGATATAATTGTATCTAGATAAGTTTTTGTTTTGAATAGAGCGAGTATGATTAAACCATCTTACTTAGTGCTTTTACCATTATAAAACTTTTTAAAAATTTTAGCCTCTTAGTTTTCAGACATTACGTATCGTGCCCATTTTTTGCTATGTTCTAAACAGCTAAGCAAAAGTGTCATTACATTTGACACTCAAGATATTTTGTACTCCTTTCATTCTAAAACAACCGCTCAACTTTTTAAAATTATAGATATATCTATACACTTAAAACATATCTAGATATAATCGTATCTAGATAAGTTTTTGTTTTGAATAGAGCGAGTATGATTAAACCATCTTACTTAGTGCTTTTACCATTATAACACTTTTTTTAAAAAATAGCCTCTTAGTTTTCAGACATTACATATCGTGCCCATTTTGGCCTCTTAGTTTTCAGACATTACATATTGTGTCACGTTGTTCTGAACGCATGATGCGAAATGGCAATGGAAGGGATTGGATTTTTTCTTGAAAATATTTTCAAACACTTCAATACATATATATACAAAAAAGAGTAGTTACAGTTAGGATTCAAAATGTATCGTTGGTCGCATGTTTTATTAGTCTTTACTTGATATTGTCTCATGTTATGCATAATGGAACTGCAAGGAGATGAATTATGTTGAGAAGTTTGTTGTAATAACATTCTAAACATATAAATTAAATTGACATGAATTGCAGCAGAATATTGATGTCATCTTTTAACTTCTGTAATCTTTGACATCGATATTGACTATGGTACAGTTCTAGCAAAATTAGGTGTGTACTAACTCAAAACGAAGGGATTAGCAATATTCACACACGCAAGCACACACGAATTAAAATTTTCCTTAAGGGATCGACAAGTATCATCTTAACAGAACAACTAATTAAACAATAGTGTATATTTACCTCTTCTGTCATTTTTAATGAGCACTATATTGATGATCAAGATGTTTTTTGTTGTTCTATTTAATTCGTGCAACTGCATTTTCTAGTTCACTAGTTGAATACCCGTGCGTTGCTACAGCCCCTTATTTTTTCGTGACACGTGCAAATTAATGCATATAGGAATTCAAGTGTATAAAATAACTTGACGTCGCTACCGGATACTAAAAAGCATTTTAAAATGATTTCAGACTACACCATTGTTGGAAAACTACAATGGACAAAGAAACCTGCCCAAAAGTATTTTCATGTTCAGCATGATGAATTATCTTTCAGTTCTTGTAGATATCATCGTAGTTAGAAAAATGTGATGATGCATGACTGGTCAACTGAATTTGGTGATCTTACATTGTACATCTAGTTCGCCTACCATGTCCTCCTATGCAATGACCTCTAACCAGCCTATGCCTGGTGGATCTCGCTGACGCATTGTAATGTATATATATGTTGCCATACTTTGTGTAAGTTCTGCAATGCAACACACATATGACATCCCTCTTAACTTTTGTTAGGTGTAGAGTGATATCTATGAACCCTTCATAATCATGATCTATGGTGCTACGGTTGCAAATTTCAGCCTGAAGAATCAAGTCAATGAAAAATATTTCGCCACATTTGGGGAAAAACACTTACAACAAAAATAAGTATTATAATCATTCGTTCTTTATTTTTTGAAATAATCACTTCTCAAAGAGAGAAATAAAGTGTGTTTGTGTGTGTGCGCGCGCGTACGTGTGTGTGTGTGTGTGTGGGGGGGGGGGGGGTATTGTCAATGATTTCATTTTACGGTTACGTGAAATGCAAGCTTTCATATATCCATACCGTTTACCTTAATGCAAGAACTGAAAACTAAATTATTTTTTATTTTTACTGGAGCTGAATTTTTTTGCCATTACATGAATATAGTACTGACTATTGAATTAGATTGAAGATCAAATATAAGGCCACTGAAACCATAATAGCCGGATTTGGGGAACGGTGCCTAATTTCACGACTCGGATTCGTCGACCTGGAAACAGAGTCAGGGTTGATGGGCGGGACGACATGAGTCAGTCACCGAAACGCGCTCCGGCAGCAATACTCCAACCCGGTTCAGCAAACTCGCTCATTAAATTCTCTATTTGAAAGTAGCAATCAAACATGGAAATTGGCACATGAGGGTTGGAGGCTTTACCTGGCTTCTATTGCGTTTCTGGTCCGCCTCCGCCGCCGATGGAATTTCAAACTCTGATCGCTGGCGGCTTCATGTCTCTACAAGATATATGTGGTGGAGGAACCGCGGATGCACCGCCGGCGGGAAGGCCCGGGACTGGTAGTGCGGCAGCGACGGGCTGGGCTCTGCAGTCTACCTCCGCTCACAACAAGGACCGCCTGGACATGGTTGCCAGGGCCAGCATCGGCCGCCAAGCTGCCCACAGCCACAATATGCTATCCCAATCGTTGGACAAAGGAAAGAGAAATGATACTTTTTAGCGGAAAGAGAAAGGAAACATATGTCTTGAGGGCTGTGGACAGGCAAAGCATTCGGATGGGTCTTTGATTAACATGGTCTATAGCTAGATGCTATCCAGATGCCTCGATCCATCCCATCGTATCGGGTACGTCATCTTGAAATCCTCCTGATCGTGTATGTTTCGAAGAAGAATACCCTCGACGTTCTCTAAACTTTGCCAGCCATCTTCCTCGTTCCCCGTTCCCGTTTCTCAACTCGACCGTCCCAGAAACTTGGCTACTATCACTGAAACCAGTACTCATTCTCAATGTCATGTTCTTCAACCGTGACAGGGCTGCCATGTCCAGCGGCTTATCTTGTACCTTGCCGCTCAGCTGCAGGCACGGTTAATCTGCCCAAATAAGTGTTTTGACAGAGGAAAAGTCCACGATTCAAAATATAGCATGCCGTGCATCACCTCCTAGAAGTCTGCAATATCCCATGCTCTGTTTCTATGTTCCAAAAAATGTTACGTTGCTACTTTAGAAATGGACATATGTGGAAAATGGAGCCTTAAGAAGGAAACATGTTTGGCTAGTATTTTCATACCTGCACAAAACTGAGACGCGTCATAGAGCAGGATGTATATGGATTACCATGACAGGAGCGATGCTTGCTTCTTGAGTCTCTTCTCATACACGACTGCAAGGAAAAGAAACAAGCACTGGTTAATGAAAATAATATCTTATTATGGTACTGTATTCCATTCCACCAATCTCCGATATCCCATGCTTTGTTTCTGCATTGCAAATATCACTGGATGTAATAGCAAATTGAAGAGCGTCTCCTACATTTCATTGCGTCTACTATGATTTCATTTGGAATGTTAAGGACCACAGTGTGCAAAGATAAAGAAGCAGACAACATAAATCTCTCCTTCGTAACATGGAGAAAGAAAAGACTATGCTCACTAAACATTGAATCTAGAACTGATATTTGTCTAGTAAATAAATGCTTGAATATATACCCACATTTTAATCATGTAAATGATCGTATAGCACTATTATTTACAGCTAGTAGCTTCTTTCTTAACAAAGTGACGCTGCCTCAAAAACTGAAAAAGACACTGTTAGTTTCTTGTTCAATTCAATGCAATTGCAATCCTTGAAAACACCGTGCTATCTCATCCACAATAATTTATTTGTTAAGGCATTATAAATATAAGAGCACGAAATGATGATGCCATATACCACCGTGAGCTATAACAATTGATGATTCCTTAGGTCGTTGATGGATTTCTGAAAATAGGCACAACAAAGTATAATAACGTTGGAGTTTCCATGGACGAGAACACATGCAGCTAATTGAAGAGTTGGTTTTAACGTCACAGAGAAAAATAAGTTTTTAGATTATCCTTAAAAAAACAAGTTAGGGAAGATCATGGAGCACACCGCGTCTCGGCAAGCAGGCTAACGCGGTGGAGGCCAGTGTTGGCGGCGAGCACGAGGACCGATGAAGAGAGGAAGGCTCGCCATTCCTCCTAGTCTTGGAACGGAAGGCGGACGACTCCGTCAAGCTGATCAGATCATCAAGAGATAAGAACACAGGCAATTCATTCTACCTGGCAATAAATTTGTATTTGTATCTGAAAAAGAAGTTTGAAACCAAGCAATACGTGTAAACGAGAATCGGGTGGTTGCAGGGCTAGGAACCTGGAGAGTGAAGACCAGAAGTCAGGCGATCTATCCTTGTATGGCGGCGGGTGGCGATCGATCCTCCTTGCTGGAAGAAGGCGAGAAGGAGAGAGAAGGCATGAACGATGACGTTTGCAAATTACATTGATTGGTGTCTCCTAGCTTTCCTTTTTACAAAATATGGGACGTGCATATTTCCTTGATTCTTGCCATTAAATTGATATGCAATAAATAAGCTTCTGTTTTTTCTGAGAGACGTATCTATTTTATTGATTCTGGCTTGACACACATTAAATAAGCTTCCATTTTTTCCGAGCGACCTTGAGATGATTTCGTGTGATTTTTCTATGGTTGTGATTGCTCCAATGTTTGATGTCAAAGTGACACACCATCCCCAACTCCAATTTAATAGTAAAGATTAATGGCCTTGAAGAATACTCAAATTAAGGAAATGACCATGCACAAACAACACATGGTAAAAAGCAACCGTGCATAGCACATGGTGCGTTGAGCATCTGCTGTTTGATCATACTGCGGCCGGATCCGAGGCCTCGGCTAGTATGTCTCCTTGCTAGGACCAGTCTCATACCGATTGCTGGTTCGATATCCACTACTGCGGTAGTCATCTTTCCTATCCTTCTTGCTTGTAAATTCAGCCGCAACTTGGTTGGGTCTCTCGTAATCATCGTAGTTTGACTTCTTGCATTGTCCTCGCCGTTGCACTACTAGGAATAACCTTATAGCCGCACTTATTATCGCTGGCAAATCAGGTTCAAAGTGGCCGGCGGTAAGCCTTTTTAGGCCCGCCTCGTGTTACCGCCGGCGACTACGCTTGAGGATGCCAGGGATAAGCCCTTTACCGCTGGCGAAACGGGCCAGCAAATGCCGGGGATATGTTGGCCGAGAGCAGCCGAATGAGCCTCCCGTTACCCCCCCAGCGAATTTGGTTGGGAGCGCCGGGGATAAGGCCCACTACGACCGGCGAATTTTGGCCGCGCGTGCCGGGGATATTTCACACATCACAACCCAGGCACCTAGGGTAACACCTCACCCACACACGCACATCACAACTACCAACCCCGTGACCTCCTTCCTCTCAAGCGCCGCCACCCTTCCTCCCTTGCTGCCCAGCCTGCACCCACCGCCGCGATGTCGTCGGAGCCTCCATGGAGGAGCTCGAGGCCGACCTCTCCGCCGCCACAATCAGCAAGAAGCAGCTCAACAAGGAGGCCCGAAAGGCCGCCAAGGCATCCATGGCCGTCCCAGGCGGAGGAGGAGGACCCCTTCGCCGCCAACTTCGGCGACGTCCCCGTCGAGGAGATCTAGTCCAAGGCCATCTCCGGCCGGACCTGGACCGACGTCGGCGACCTCGACGAGGCCGCGGCAGATCGCTCCCGCGGCGGCTCCCACGCCGTCTCCCTCCGTGCCTCCTCCCCTCCAGGTTCGTGGTCAACACAGCAGGTGCTCTTCTCCACGCATGTGCAATAGGAATAAGTAGGGTTACTTATTGGGGGAGGATTTCGATTTAGTTCTTGCTTGGATCTTACGAAGCCGGTTCGGTAAGGTTGTTTTAGCGTTGGAGGATTTGGATTTAGTTCTTGCTTGGATCTTTTCCTTGATTGAGGAATACCAGTATAAGGAAGCCGTATTGATACGTGGTCACCTACCGTGAGAAGTATAGCATATGAACTCATCTTTATGCAGCACAACGCTTTGTTATGTTGTTATAGGGAGCTGAAAATTATCCCTGCCGTTGATGGGAAAATCTTGGTAGCGATGAAGACTGCTAGATGTTTATTTGGTGGCATGTAAAAGCATTTGTAGAATCAAGCGTTTCGGGATTCTTGATGTATATTGGCAGCCCGCATTGCCTAAGTTGCTTGTTACTGTGCCAATTCGTTTATGTCTGTTAGTGGTTGGCCTCACTACTTCACCATCTTTATCATCATAGCGACCCTATATTTTAAATTAAGATGAGGCTGAGTATCACCATGGAATAGCTACAAGATATAGATATGACAGTGTATCTTTCGCCGAATTTGGTTTACATGGTGGCTATTCGTAAGATCTCTTTAGAAGTAATCTTGCACCCTAAGCCTGATACCTACTTTGTATCCCTCCTGCATGCATGTGAGTTCATTGAACAAAATATGAATGTTCATGTATGGTTCGAGTTGTTAAATCACACAATTCTTGTTCCACTTTAAACAGTATTATCTAAGCATGTTCCTGTAAAAAATTCTTGGCTATTTCGCGTAAAGAGTGGATTCGCAATGGATAAGTAGAATTGTTGGAAGGCTGACTGCATAATTCAGTAGGGTTTGTAGCCTCTCAAATTGTTTTATCTTAAGTTAAGTTGTCTGCCCTGCAATTTAAACTCAGTGCCCATAACTGAGTGTGCACTGAGTTCATTTGGTTCCATTTTGATTGAGTTTGTTTTGGGTATAGATGAAAGTATGCACAACAATAAGAAATAAAGCTATTTGTACATCTGCAATGTGATGACTGGTTATGCCTTGAGTAAACATGTACAGCACGGAATATGACTAATAAGACAACAATTTGCTGCATCGGACTTTGTTCTCTTAAATCTTAATTACAGGCTATCTATTTCCGTAATCCTTACATACTGCAATAGTGTATCTGATTTGCACACAGAACCTCATATTTAGCATGAATCATACTTGAAGGTGCATTTCGTTTTATATTCATATGATATTTGATTGCCTCTCCTCTGCTGCCCTCCTGTAGATGGGCGCCGTTGGGTTCCAGCCGGACCAGCAGCACTGCAACAATTTTCAACAGTACAATGGTTCGCCTACATGTTGATCTTTCCTTTTGGTGACCTCTGGTTTTCAGTAGTGCACAGAACAGTGTCTACACGGACATGTTGATCATCGGAAGTTAAGAATCAAAAGATCATCATAAGTGAAGAATCAAGATGCAATCAATACGTGGATTATAGATATGCATGTGTGTATAATCAATAGTTAGAGCACTTTATTTTGTGTATTTTTTTGTGAATTTTGCTGGATGTATTCACATGTCCCATGATGTATAATTGCAAAGCTAATAAATAGTATATGGACGGGATGGATGGGTTACGTGAATTATCTCCGTGCTTTTTTTTTGCTATTTAACTTACTCCTGGCGAAATGGGAAGGTGCCGGTGGTAGCACTTACCACTGGCGAATTTGGGAAAACGCCGGCGATAATGGCCAGTTACCGCTGGCGAATCCGAGAACGCCGGCGGTAAGCGCTTACCACCGGCGAGGTTATCGCCGGCGAATTCGAAAGTGCCGGCGGTAAGCCTTTTCAGCTCGCCGGTGGTAAGCCTTTTCCTAGTAGTGTTGGCTCATTTGTTTGCGAGATCCATTAGCTCGCTGATGCATGTAAAATACAAATATGAACTTTGCACTTTATTGCGTCATATTACCACATATTTGTATCTTATATAATGTTATTATCATGTTTTATGATGTTTTAGGGGATTTTCTAAATAACCCCCTCTCCTCCGGTGCTAATTCTGTTTGGTAGAAACGCCTCTTTTTAGTATTTTTAACATTACGTGACTCCAAAAAAGGCAAGGTTAGGGGCCACGCTTCGGAAATTTCGAGACAAACAAAATGAGGTAAAGTGGGCCACCAGGAGGTCAATAGGCTTGGAAAGAGGGCTAGTGGCGCCCACCCCCTTTGGGCGCGCCACCAGGCCTCTTTCTCACCTCGAGCATCCGTTTCGCTTCAATCCAACGTCAACTGACTTTTTTTCCTAAAAACCACTATATATACGACCCCTAGGGGTTTCGTCGAGTCTACGGAGGCGGAGATCGAGAACACATAAACATAGAGTCTGCTGGCCGTCGTCGGAGGAAGATTAATTTGAGGGGGAACCACTGCCGGAATCGCCTCCGGTGGCGTCTCCCCCTTCACCAACGCCTCCTCATCAACCTCCATGACGAGAGGGGAGTAGTCCACCCCCTGGACATTGGGTTTGTGGTGGTAACTTAATCCAATCTCTCTATGTATGATCATGGTTGAATTCCATATGATATGACTTGTATGTCTATGGATCTATCTATGTAATTCTTGTGGTGGATATTATGGTGTAAGATGATATTTGTTATGCATCTAAGGTTGTGTTGGAATTCTTATGATTTTTCATATTTCGGAGATGCTTCTATGATACTACCTCTGTCCGGATTTAATTGACGTCAATCTGTTCATTAGCCTTCTCCTCCCGCGTCGATTAAATAGGAACGGAGGGAGTACATGTTATGATTTCTATTCTTAATACCTTGTTTATCTTGTCATGAAATGCTTGACATCACCAAGTGTAGGTAGATAGGGGAGATGTGATTTGATTCACAGAACACATAAATCATTGCGTCCATGTGTAAAAGCGTTTACCATAAAGTAGTATGATGTATGTAGGTATTGGATGGCCAAGTGACAGATGTCATATGCATTGAGTGACACAAACATTGCAACACCACATCCTTTATCTTGGGGGGGGGGGGGTAAAAAGGGAGAAATATGATGTGTGGTGTGACAATAACCACTGCTGGGGTGACAACATCAACACAAAGGATTATTTCTTTCACCTATGTGTTCTTGGACATGTAGCCATCATAAGTATTACCATTAAAACATGACTATGCTGCATTAAAATCTATAATTGTATCACCATCATGAACCCATGAACCCATGTCCATTGTTCCTATAAGAGAAAACATTTGTCTTGTCATCTTGTGTGAAGAGAATTGGGACATTTTACATTGTTATTTTTGCTGCACTTTATTTGCTCGCATCAAATCAACCTCCACGACTCAATTAAATTGTTTAGGGCATAATCAACCAAAACTTGTGACAATTTAGTTGCTGGGAATGTTAGCTTTTCCTTCTTGCTCCTGCGGATCGATACCCCACTTACACATTGAATTTTACTACGATGATCCCCTGCACTTGGGGGTTATCACTCGCCAATTGTTTTGGGTCGAACTCTGCCCAACTCCTCAACAAAGTCCGTACGGCACAATCCGTTGCTAAATTCATCGATTGACTGTTCATCGGAGATGTTTTCGGCTGATTTTTTTTATCATGCTCCACCGTTGAAGATATGAGCGCATCGACTCGCCTGGACACACTTCCGCAGTTCTTCGATTGATGTTGGACGCTTGAAAGTTTACCCAAAGTTTTGGATGAACTGCTCACGCAAGTCTTCCCAATAACCTCCGGATCCTTCTGGCAACTTCCGAAGCTAAGATCTTGCGGGTCCGCTGAAGAAAAGCTGTAAGCTCTGCATAGAGGTGGCTTTGGTGCCACCTTGAACCTTTATGGTTTGAAGGTAGTCATCTAGCCAAGCTTCGGGTTCTTGGAGGCCTTCGTACTTCATCTTATCCGTAGAGAGTTTGTATCCCTTTGGGACGGGTGTTTTGTGAACACGACAGGAGAAAAAAACTGCCCCACTGAGCTCGTTATCATCATCTTCCTCGTCTTCAGGATCGTCGGCGTCAGTGCTCCGTCGGCTTCCCAGCTCTACTCTAGATGTATCGACTCTGTTGAGTACGTGCTATTATTTTTGGCAACACCTTGATCCTCGGTGCTTACTCGCGTCTGAAGCGGGAACCTAGAGCGTCAAGGTGCCACTTCATACCGAGGACTGTTGTGACGACGTGAAGATCTAGATCGTCTAGGTGCTACTTCCTGCCGTGGACTATCGTGAAGGCGTGGATTTTTTTCGAGATGTTGTCCAAGGATGCCCAAACTAGCGAGGACGGTTTGGTGCGCGGCTGCGCGTGGATCGTCGGGTGCCGGTTGAGTTGTCATAATATATGTTTGGCATGCTACAATTGCTGCCTGCGGTGTTTTTGGGTGTATATTTCCTCTCGAGTCCACGGATATAAGTGACAATTCAAGGTCTCGAGTCATGTCTCGCTGCTCGCCTTCTGGTATCCCATTCAACTGTGAAGCCGCTCTTCGGTTGTTGTTTCCTGCTCCTATGCTTGCGGTTCCCGTGGAACTTTACTGTGCTCTGCGAAGGCTGAAGGTGTCCGCTCTTTCCTTGCAAGCATCGAGTTCTCTCCTCATCTTCCTTAGTTCTTTCTTTTGACTGTGCAACATATAATGATATGCCATGAGTTCTTCTCAGGTAGCATTAGACCCTAGAAAACTTCTACCTTCAAAGGCACCCTTCACTTTATCCTAAGTGGATCGCGAAAGTTCTAGTAATGGCCTCTGCTGTCGGAGCGAACCCTCCGCATGTGGGGTACTGATACGTCTCCAACGTATCGATAATTTCTTATGTTCCATGCTACATTATTGATGATATCTACATGTTTTATACACATTATATGTCGTATTTACGCATTTTCCGGCACTAACCTATTAACAAGATGCCGAAGAGCCAGTTGCTGTTTTTCTGTTGTTTTTGGTTTCAGAAATCCTAGTAAGGAAATATTCTCGGAATTGGACGAAATCAACGCCAGGGTCCTATTTTTGCACGAAGCTTCCAGAAGACCGAGGAGGAAAGGAAGTGGGGCCACGAGGCGCCGCCACACTAGGGCGGCGCGGCCCAGGCCCTGGCCGCGCCGGCCTAGCGTGTGGGGCCCTCCTGTGGCCCCCCGCGTTGCCCTTCCGCCTACTTGAAGTCTTCGTCGCGAAACCCTCTGTACCGAGAGCCACGATACGGAAAACTTTCCAGAGACGCCGCCGCCGCGAATCCCATCTCGGGGGATTCAGGAGATCGCCTCCGGCACCCTGCCGGAGAGGGGAATCATCTCCGAGAGGACTCTTCATCGCCATGATCGCCTCCGGAGTGATGAGTGAGTAGTTCACCCCTGGACTATGGGTCCATAGCAGTAGCTAGATGGTCGTCTTCTCCTCATGTGCTTCA
The DNA here is from genome assembly GCA_030979885.1 of Lolium multiflorum. NCBI lineage: Eukaryota > Viridiplantae > Streptophyta > Magnoliopsida > Poales > Poaceae > Lolium > Lolium multiflorum. The sequence continues at coordinate 151,071,469 of CM061753.1, read as the reverse complement.
TTGTTGGATCCTGTGAGCTGCCTAACATGATCAAGATCATCTATCTGTAGTACTATATGTTGTGTTTGTCGGGATCCGATGGATAGAGAATACTATGTTATGGTGATTATCAATCTATTACCTATGTGTTGTTTATGATCTTGCATGCTCTCCGTTATTAGTAGAGGCTCTGGCCAAGTTTTTGCTCTTAACTCCAAGAGGGAGTATTTATGCTCGATAGTGGGTTCATGCCTCCATTAAATCTGGGACAGTGACAGAAAGTTCTAAGGTTGTGGATGTGCTGTTGTCACTAGGGATAAAACATTGATGCTATGTCTAAGGATGTAGTTGTTGATTACATTACGCACCATACTTAATGCAATTGTCTGTTGCTTGCAACTTAATACCTGGAAGGGGTTCGGATGATAACCTGAAGGTGGACTTTTTAGGCATAGATGCATGCTGGATAGCGGTCTATGTACTTTGTCGTAATGCCCAATTAAATCTCACTATATTTATCATATCATGTGTATGCATTGTTATGCTCTTTTCTATTTGTCAATTGCCCGAATGTAATTTGTTCACCCAACATGCTTTTATCTTATGGGAGAGACACCTCTAGTGAATGGACCCCGGTCCTATTCTTTACATCGCATACAATCTACTGCAATACTTGTTTTATTGTTTTCTTCGCAAACAATCATCTTCCACACAATACGGTTAATCCTTTGTTACAGCAAGCCGGTGAGATTGACAACCTCACTGTTTCGTTGGGGCAAAGTACTTTGGTTGTGTTGTGCAGGTTCCACGTTGGCGCCGGAATCCCTGGTGTTGCGCCGCATCATATTTCGCCACCATCAACCTTCAACGTGCTTCTTGACTCCTACTGGTCCGATTAAACCTTGGTTTCTTACTGAGGGAAACTTGCCACTGTGCGCATCATACCTTCCTCTTGGGGTTCCCAACGGACGTGTACATCTACGCGCATCAAGCAAATTTCTGGCGCCGTTGCCGGGGAGATCAAGACACGCTGCAAGGGGAGTCTCCACTTCCCAATCTCTTTACTTTGTTTTTGTCTTGCTTTATTTTATTTACTACTTTGTTTGCTGCACCTAAACAAAACACAAAAAAATTAGTTGCTAGTTTTACTTTATTTACTGTCTTGTTCTCTATATCAAAAACACAAAAAAATTAGTTACTTGCATTTAGTTTACTTTTGTTATCATGTCTAGCTCTGTACTTGTTACTTCTTCACCTGAGGAATTAGTTTTTACTTTTAAACAAGGGGATGAGGAAAGTTTTAAAGATGCTTGGTCCAGGATTTTTACTTCTTATCGTAAAGCTGAACCTCAAATGACTCTAAGTTTGCTCCTTAGTAATTTTTATTTTGGTCTTATGATTCGCTATAGATATGCCTTGGATGCTGTAGTGGGAGGAGATTTCCTTCATTGCAATGGGGATCAAACTTTTAATGCCATAAAAAAGTTGGTTGCATCACATGATTCAGCTAATAACTTTGATTCAGCCCTTATTAGCATTTATAATAGATTAAACACTCTTGAGACAAGGGCATCTTGCTTGAATGAAAATTATAGATATGTTCGTAACCGTCTTGATCAAGTTTTAGTGAACTCTGAACCTTCATTATGGGATCCTACTGTTAAAATTGTTATCGGTGACCAAACTCTTCATGCCAATTGTGATATTATGTCTGAATTTTGCTTAATGCCTAAGAGTATTCATGAATCTTTGCAACTTTGGGGATTCATTGAAGGGGGAGAAGGAATAACTCTTATTGATAACTCTGTTATAATCCCTAAAGGAATAGCTGCGGGTGTGCATACAACCATTCTTGGTAGAACAATATCCATTGATTATCTTGTTATTGAATGTGCAGGAACAGGACAAATCACACTCGGAAGATCCCTGCTGAAACTATTGGGGGCAGTCATAGATATGGGAGAAGGCACCCTAAAGTTCACCTCTACACCTGGGGGTAGACATGTATTCCCTAAACCAAAGAGTAAGAAAAAGAACAAGAAAGGTAAGGGTAAGGCCCAAGGTAATGTTGATGCCTGATGTTACTTGATTTGCACTTTCTGCGCCTAGCTGAAAGGCGTTAAAGAAAAGCGCTTATGGGAGACAACCCATGTTTTTACTACAGTACTTTGTTTTATATTTGAGTCTTGGAAGTTTTTTACTACTGTAGCAACCTCTCCTTATCATGTTTTTGTGCCAAGTAAAGTTTCTATGCTAAAGTTGATGTTATATTTGGGATCGCTGCGCAGAAACAGCATTGCTGTCTGTCACGAATTCTGGCATAAGTCTCTGTAGAAAATTCGAAAAAATCTGCAAAATTACGAGCGTGATCCCCAGATATGTACGCAACTTTCATTAGTTTTGAGTTTTTCCATTTGAGCAAGTCTAGTGCCCCTTTCAGGTTCGTCTTTACGGACTGTTCTGTTTTTGACAGATTCTGCCTTTTATTTCGCATTGCCGTATTTGCTATGTTGGATGAATTCCTTTGATCCATTAATGTCCAGTAGCTTTGTGCAATGTCCAGAAGTGTTAAGAATGATTGTGTCACCTCTGAATATGTGAATTTTTAATTGTGCACTAACCCTCTAATGAGTTTGCTTGAAGTTTGGTGTGAAGGAAGTTTTCAAGGGTCAAGAGAGGAGTATGATATACTATGATCAAGAGGAGTGAAAGCTCTAAGCTTGGGGATGCCCCGTGGTTCATCCCTGCATATTTTAAGAAGACTCAAGCGTCTAAGCTTGGGGATGCCCAAGGCATCCCCTTCTTCATCGACAACATCATCAGGTTCCTCCCCTGAAACTATATTTTTATTCATCACATCTTATGTTCTTTGCTTGGAGCGTCGGTTTGTTTTGTTTTTGTTTTTGTTTGAATAAAATGGATCCTAGAATTCACTGTATGGGAGAGAGACACGCTCCGCTGTTGCATATGGACAAATATGTCCTTAGGCTTTACTCATAATGTTCAAGGCGAAGGTTGAAAATTTCTTCGTTAAATTGTTGGAATCGGGAAACGCTACATGTAGTAATTCTAAAATGTCTTGGATAATGTGATACTTGGCAATTGTTGTGCTCATGTTTAAGCTCTTGCATCATATACTTTGCACCCATTAATGAAGAAATACATAGAGCTTGCTAAAATTTGGTTTGCATATTTGGTCTCTCTAAGGTCTAGATAATTTCTAGTATTGAGTTTTGAACAACAAGGGAGACGGTGTAGAGTCTTATAATGTTTACAATATGTCTTTTATGTGAGTTTTGCTGCACCGGTTCATCCTTGAGTTTGCTTCAAATAACCTTGCTAGCCTAAACCTTGTATCGAGAGGGAATACTTCTCATGCATCCAAAATCCTTGAGCCAACCACTATGCCATTTGTGTCCACCATACCTACCTACTACATGGTATTTCTCCGCCATTCCAAAGTAAATTGCTTGAGTGCTACCTTTAAAATTCCATCATTCACCTTTGCAATATATAGCTCATGGGACAAAATAGCCTTAAAAACTATTGTGGTATTGAATATGTACTTATGCACTTTATCTCTTATTAAGTTGCTTGTTGTGCGATAACCATGCTTCTGGGGACGCCATCAACTATTCTTTGTTGAATATCATGTGAGTTGCTATGCATGTCCGTCTTGTCTGAAGTAAGAGAGATCTACCACCTTAATGGTTGGAGCATGCATATTGTTAGAGAAGAACATTGGGCCGCTAACTAAAGCCATGAATCATGGTGGAAGTTTCAGTTTTGGACATATATCCTCAATCTCATATGAGAACACTAATTGTTGCCACATGCTTATGCATTAAAGAGGAGTCCATTATCTGTTGTCCATGTTGTCCCGGTATGGATGTCTAAGTTGAGAATAATCAAAAGCGAGAAATCCAAAATGCGAGCTTTCTCCTTAGACCTTTGTACAGGCGGCATGGAGGTACCCCTTTGTGACACTTGGTTGAAACATGTGTATTGCGATGATCCGGTAGTCCAAGCTGATTAGGACAAGGTGCGGGCACTATTAGTATACTATGCATGAGGCTTGCAACTTGTAAGATATAATTTACATAACTCATATGCTTTATTACTACCGTTGACAAAATTGTTTCATGTTTTCAAAATAAAACCTCTAGCACAAATATAGCAATCGATGCTTTCCTCTTTGAAGGACCTTTCTTTTACTTTTATTGTTGAGTCAGTTTACCTATTTCTCTCCATCTCAAGAAGCAAACACTTGTGTGAACTGTGCATTGATTCCTACATACTTGCATATTGCACTTGTTATATTACTTTATATTGACACTATCCATGAGATATACATGTTATAAGTTGAAAGCAACCGCTGAAACTTAATCTTCCTTTGTGTTGCTTCAACACCTTTACTTTGATTTATTGCTTTATGAGTTAACTCTTATGCAAGACTTATTGATGCTTGTCTTGAAGTACTATTCATGAAAAGTCTTTGCTTTATGATTCATTTGTTTACTCATGTCATTACCATTGTTTTGATCGCTGCATTCATTACATATGCTTACAATAGTATGATCAAGGTTATGATGGCATGTCACTCCAGAAATTATCCTTGTTATCGTTTACCTGCTCGGGACGAGCAGAACTAAGCTTGGGGATGCTGATATGTTGTATTTACGCATTTTCTGGAACTAACCTATTAACAAGATGCCGAAGAGCCAGTTGCTATTTTCTGTTGTTTTTGGTTTCAGAAATCCTAGTAAGGAAATATTCTCGGAATTGGACGAAATCAACGCCCGGGGTCCTATTTTTGCACGAAACTTCCAGAAGACCGAGGGGAAAGGAAGTGGGGCCACGAGGCGCCGCCACACTAGGGCGGCGCGGCCCAGCCCGGCCGCGCCCCTAGCGTGTGGGCCCTCGTGTGGCCCCCGCGTTGCCCTTCCGCCTACTTAAAGTCTTCGTCGCGAACCCTCCCGAGAGCCACGATACGGAAAACTTCCAGAGACGCCGCCGCCGAATCCCATCTCGGGGGATTCGGAGATCGCCTCCGGCACCCTGCCGAGAGGGGAATCATCTCCCGGAGGACTCTTCATCGCCATGATCGCTCCGGAGTGATGAGTGAGTAGTTCACCCTGGACTATGGGTCCATAGCAGTAGCTAGATGGTCGTCTTCTCCTCATGTGCTTCATTGTTGGATCTTGTGAGCTGCCTAACATGATCAAGATCATCTATCCGTAATACTATATGTTGTGTTTGTCGGGATCCGATGGATAGAGAATACTATGTTATGGTGATTATCAATATATTACCTATGTGTTGTTTATGATCTTGCATGCTCTCCGTTATTAGTAGAGGCTCGCCAAGTTTTTGCTCTTAACTCCAAGAGGGAGTATTTATGCTCGATAGTGGGTTCATGCCTCCATTAAATCTGGGACAGTGACAGAAAGTTCTAAGGTTGTGGATGTGCTGTTGCCACTAGGGATAAAACATTGATGCTATGTCTAAGGATGTAGTTGTTGATTACATTACGCACCATACTTAATGCAATTGTCTGTTGCTTGCAACTTAATACTGAAGGGGTTCGGATGATAACCTGAAGGTGGACTTTTTAGGCATAGATGCATGCTGGATAGCGGTCTATGTACTTTGTCGTAATGCCCAATTAAATCTCACTATATTTATCATATCATGTATATGCATTGTTATGCCCTTTTCTATTTGTCAATTGCCCGACTGTAATTTGTTCACCCAACATGCTTTTATCTTATGGGAGAGACACCTCTAGTGAACTGTGGACCCCGGTCCTATTCTTTACATCGCATACAATCTACTGCAATACTTGTTTTACTGTTTTCTTCGCAAACAATCATCTTCCACACAATACGGTTAATCCTTTGTTACAGCAAGCCGGTGAGATTGACAACCTCACTGTTTCGTTGGGGCAAAGTACTTTGGTTGTGTTGTGCAGGTTCCACGTTGGCGCCGGAATCCCTGGTGTTGCGCCGCATCATATTTCGCCACCATCAACCTTCAACGTGCTTCTTGACTCCTACTGGTCCGATTAAACCTTGGTTTCTTACTGAGGGAAACTTGCCACTGTGCGCATCATACCTTCCTCTTGGGGTTCCCAACGGACGTGTACATCTACGCGCATCAGGTACCATTGTTGCCACCTTTGTTGGTTCCGCCGTGACCGGTATTGGCATTGCCAGTGTTGTCGTTAGCATCGCCGCTGGCATCAGCATTGGCGTTGCCAGTGTTGCCGTTAATGTTTCCGCCACCAGTACCTTCGGGTGTCGTCCTCCTCTCGGATGGAGGTTGAACACGCCTATCCATGCCAAAACGGTTCGGATCTACCCGGAGGTTGCCGTTTTCATCAAAATCCTCCTCTTCCTCTTCAGAGTCTTCTTCGACAAAGTGATACCTTCGATCCGGATCACGGATTGTAGTATGATCAGCTTTTTCCCTAGAAGACCTAGGTTTAATCGAACCTTGGAAAGCACTGCTAAATAGTGTGAAGGAAACGTCTACAAGACTTGCTAGTGTACTTTATCTTCAGTTTACCGGACCTATCTAGTTTACTTTTAAGGGATTGTGTTCAATGATGGAAATATGCCAGGGTTAAAGTTTCACCTGCAGCACATACATATATAAATGAAGCTCATATGTGTAACAAATAAAATAGACATAAGAGATTTGTGAGTAGCACATTCGTAAATACTCTTGCCCCTAAAGCCAGAGGTGACAAGAGCCTAATGGTCCAATCATTGTCCCCACAATCGCAAGCAACAACAATTTTGAAGTAAATACAGACCAAAGCCTTAAGCTAGATGATTGTGCTATGATCCCGAATGAATTACTAAACATGTACCATTACTTCCCCTTTCTGTCAATGAGGTTTCGCGGTAGCACGTCGTTCTCCACTCATCCCACCTCTTCCCTTGATCGACTCGGATGATATGGGTACATGCAGATCATCAAGATGATGCAAAGAGACAAGAATAGAAAATTGAAAAACTCATTGCTGGTGTGAAGTTGCCGTGGGAGTTAGAAATCCTTGTGGTGTAGATTTTCTTCAGTTCTCCGGCAACGGCGCCAGAAAAAGTCTTTGCTGAGCGCGGAGTTGATGAAGGAGAATTTATGCGCAACGTTGAGTGGAAACCCAAGAGGAAGGTATGATGAGCACAGCAGGAAGTTTTCCCTCAGTAAGAAACCAAGGTTTATCGACCAGTAGGAGAAAATCGTTCTCTCCAGAGGTGTTGCGAACCAACTCGTGGCAGGGCGTGATACGTTGATACGTCTCCAACGTATCTATAATTTCTTATGTTCCATGCTAGTTTTATGACAATACCTACATGTTTTGTTCACACTTTATGATGTTTTGATGCATTTTCCGGCACTAACCTATTAACAAGATGCCGAAGCGCCAGTTCTGTTTCTGCTGTTTTTGGTTTCAGAAATCCTACACAGGAAATATTCTCGGATTGGACGAAACAAAAGCCCACGGTCTTATTTTCCACGGAGCCTTCCAGAACACCGAAGGAGATACGGAGAGGGGCCACGAGGCGGCCACACCACGTGGCGGCGCGGCCAAGGAGGGGGGCGCGCCGCCCTATGGTGTGGGCCCCTCGGGCACCCCCTGCGCTGCCCCTTCGCCTACTTAATCCCTCCGTCGCAAAAACCCTAGTACCGAGAGCCACGATACGGAAAAAGTTCCAGAGATGCCATCGCCGCCAATCCCATCTCGGGGGATTCAGGAGATCGCCTCCGGCACCCTGCCGGAGAGGGGAATCATCACCGGAGGGCTCTACATCACCATGCCCGCCTCCGGAATGATGCGTGAGTAGTTTATCCTTGGACTATGGGTGCATAGCAGTAGCTAGATGGTTGTCTTCTCCTCTTGTGCTGTCATGTTTAGATCTTGTGAGCTGCCTATCATGATCAAGATCATCTATTTGTAATGCTACAGGTTGTGTTTGGTGGGATCCGATGAATATTGAATACTATGTCAAGTTGATTAATTGATCTATCATATATGTGTTGTTTATGTTCTTGCATGCTCTCAGTTGCTAGTAGAGGCTCTGGCCAAGTTGATACTTGTAACTCCAAGAGGGAGTATTTATGCTCGATAGTGCGTTCATGCCTCCATTGAATCTGGGACAGTGACAGAAAGTTCTAAGGTTGTGGATGTGCTGTTGCCACTAGGGATAAAACATCGATGCTTTGGCTAAGGATATTTGTGTTGATTACATTACGCACCATACTTAATGCAATTGTCTGTTGTTTGCAACTTAATACTGGAGGGCGTGTGGATGCTAACCTGAAGGTGGACTTTTTAGGCATAGATGCATGCTGGATGGCGGTCTATGTTCTTTGTCGTAATGCCCTGATTAAATCTCATAATAGTCATCATGATATGTATATGAATCTCTATTCTGTCAATTGCCCACTTGTAATTTGTTCACCCAGCATGCTATTTATCTTATTGGAGAGACACCACTAGTGAACTATGGACCCCGGTCCTTTCTTTTACATCTGAAATACAATCTACTGCAATCTTTGTTCTCTGTTGTTCTTCGCAAACAAACATCATTCTCCACACCATACGTTTAATCCTTTGTTTACAGCAAGCCGGTGAGATTGACAACCTCACTGTTAAGTTGGGGCAAAGTATTTTGATTGTGTTGTGCAGGTTCCACGTTGGCGCCGGAATCCCTGGTGTTGCGCCGCACTACACTCCTCCACCAACAACCTTCACGTGGCCTTCATCTCCTACTGGTTCGATAACCTTGGTTTCTTTCTGAGGGAAAACTTGTGCGCATCACACCTTCCTCTTGGGGTTCCCAACGGACGTGTGCATCACGCGCCATCAAGACTGTTTTCTGGCGCCGTTGCCGGGGAGATCAAGACACGCTGCAAGGGGAGTCTCCACATCCAATCTCTTTACTTTGTTTATTGTCTTGCTTTACTTTATTTTATTTTCTATCTTGTTTGCTTTCTTATATCAAAAACACACAAAAAATAGTTACTTGTTTTACTTTACTTAATTTAGTTTGCTTTACTTGTTTTTTATTAATGCTAAAATGAGTAGTCCTGTAGTTGAAGTTCGTTCTTTTAAGCAACAAGGTGGAGAAAGTTTTAAAGATGCTTGGTATAGAATTAGTGATGCTCATCATAGGTGCACTAAGAAACACTCCACTATTATCCTCCTTAGGAACTTTTATGTTGGTATATCTAGCTGGAATAGGTATGTTCTTGATACTCTTTCGGGGGTAATTTCCTAGGTACTCCTGCTTTAGAAGCTAGTTGCATCATTGAGAGTCTAGTTGGAATACCACCTATTAATGAAGCTAAAATTGAAATCTCTCTTGAGGATGTCATGAAAAAGTTGGAAGCCATAGAGAAAAATCTTCCAAGTGTTGAGACTTGATACGTCGCAGACGTATCTATAATTTCTTATGTTCCATGCTACTTTTATTACAATACTTGAATGTTTTATACATACTTTACAGCATTATTATACATTTTCCGTCACTAACCTATTAACAAGATGCCGAAGTGCCAGTTGCTGTTTTCTGCTGTTTTTGGTTTCAGAAATCCTAGTAAGGAAAAATATTCTCGGAATTGGACAAAATCAACGCCAGGGGCCTATTTTTACACGAAGCTTCCAGAAGTCCGAAGAGGAAACGAAGTGGGGCCACGAGGCGACGACACGCTAGGCGGCGCGGCCCGTGCGGCTGCGCGCCTGTTGTCCGGGCCCCTGCCCCCGACCTACCCTCCGCCTACAAATAGCTTCGTCACGAAACCCCCTGTACCGAGAGCCACGATACGGAAAACCTTCCGAGACGCCGCCGCGAATCCCATCTCGGGGGATTAAGGAGATCGCCTCCGGCACCTGCCGGAGGGGAATCATCACCGGAGGGGCTCTACATCATCATGCCCGCCTCCGGATTGATGCGTGAGTAGTTCATCCCTGGACTATGGGTCCATAGCAGTAGCTAGATGGTTGTCTTCTCCGCTTGTGCTATCATTGTTATAGATCTTGTGAGTTGCCTAACATGATCAAGATCATCTATTTATAATGCTACATGTTGTGTTTGGCGGGATCCGATGAATATAGAATATTATGTTAAGTTGATTATCAATCTATCATATATGTGTTGTTTATGTTCTTGCATGCTCTCCGTTGCTAGTAGAGGCTCTGGCCAAGTTGCTACTTGTAACTCCAAGAGGGAGTAATTATGCTCGGTAGTGGGTTCATTCCTCCATTTAATCTGGGACAGTGACAGAAAGTTCTAAGGTTGTGGATGTGTTGTTGCTACTAGGGATAAAACATTGATGCTTTGTCTAAGGATATTTGTGTTGACTACATTACGCACCATACTTAATGCAATTATCTGTTGTTTACAACTTAATACCGGAAGGGGTTCGGATGATAACCTGAAGGTGGATTATTTAGGCATAGATGCATGCTGGATAGAGGTCTATGTACTTTGTTGTAATGCCCTGATTAAATCATATAGTAATCATCATTGATATGTATTGAATCTTTATTTGTCAATTGCCCGCATGTAATTTGTTCACCCAGCATGTTAGTTATCTTATTGGAGAGACACCTCTAGTGAACTGTGGACCCCGGTCCATTCTTTTGCATCTGAATACATTCTACTGCTTTTACTGTTCTTTGCAAACAAACACCATCTTCCACTCGATACGCTTAATCCTTTGTTATCAGCAAGCCGGTGAGATTGACAACCTCACTGTTACGTTGGGGCAAAGTACTTTGATTGTGTTGTGCATGTTCCACGTTGGCGCCGGTTTCACTGGTGTTGCGCCGCACTACATTCCTCCACCAACAAACTTCACGTGCTTCTTGGCTCCTACTGGTTCGATAACCTTGGTTTTTTACTGAGGGATTGCTGCTGTGCGCATCACACCTTCCTCTTGGGGTTCCCAACGGACGTGTACATCTACGCACATCAAGACCGTTTTGGCGCCGTTGCCGGGAGATCAAGACACGCCTGCAAGGGGAGTCTCCACTTCCAATCTCTTTACTTTGTTTTTTCTTGCTTTATTTTATTTACTACTTTGTTTGCTGCACTTAAACAAAACACACACAAAATTAGTTGCTAGCTTTACTTTATTTACTATCTTGTTCTCTATATCAAAAACACAAAAAAATTAGTTACTTGTCTTTACTTTCTTTGCTTAGTTTACTTTACTGCTATAATGGGTACTCCTGAAAATACTAAGTTGTGTGATTTCACTAGCACAAATAATAATGATTTTATATGTACTCCTATTGCTCCACCTGCTACTACAGCAGAATTCTATGAAATTAAACCTGCTTTACTGAATCTTGTTATGAGAGAGCAATTTTCTGGTGTTAGTACTGATGATGCTGCTGCCCATCTTAATAATTTTGTTGAACTTTGTGAAATGCAAAAGTATAAGGATATACATGGTGATATTATAAAACTGAAATTGTTTCCTTTCTCATTAAGAGGAAGAGCTAAAGATTGGTTGCTATCTTTGCCTAAAAATAGTATTGATTCATGGACTAAGTGTAAAGATGCTTTTATTAGTAAATATTATCCTCCTGCTAAGATTATATCTTTGAGAAGTAGCATTATGAACTTTAAACAATTTGATAATGAACATGTTGCTCAAGCATGGGAGAGAATGAAATCTTTGGTAAAGAATTGCCCAACCCATGGACTGACTACTTGGATGATCATCCAAACCTTTTATGCAGGATTGAATTTTTCCTCGAGGAACCTATTGGATTCAGCTGCTGGAGGTACTTTTATGTCCATCACCCTGGGCGCCGCAACTAAACTACTTGATGATATGATGATCAATTACTCTGAATGGCACACTGAAAGAACTCCTCAAGGTAAGAAGGTAAATTCTGTTGAAGAAACCTCTTCTTTGGGTGATAAGATTGATGCTATTATGTCTATGCTTGCAAATGGTAGATCACATATTGATCCTAATAATGTTCCTTTAGCTTCATTAGTTGCTCAAGAAGAAAATGTTGATGTGAATTTCATTAAGAACAATAATTTCAACAACAATGCTTATAGGAATAATTATGGTAACAACAACTATAGGCCATATCCTTCTAATAATGGTAATGGTTATGGTAATTCTTATGGTAATTCTTACAACAATAATAAGAATGTACCCTCTGGTCTTGAAGCCATGCTTAAAGAATTTATTAGTACACAAACTGCTTTCAATAAAACTGTTGAAGAAAAGCTTGATAAAATTGATATTCTTGCTTCTAAGGTTGATAGTCTTGCTCTTGATGTTGATCTTTTAAAATTGAAAGTTATGCCTGAGAAAGTTGAAGATGCTAGGTTTGCTAAAACAAATGCCATCCAAGTTATAATTAATGATAATATTAGAATGTTGGCTGAATTGCATGCTAGGTGGGATAGAGAAGAAAAAGAAAAACTTGCTAAAGAAAATAATGTAGCTAAAGTATGGACTATTACCACCACTAGTAATGTTGATTCTTCACATGTTGCTGCACCTCCTACTATCAATGGTAAAATAATTGGTGTTGGCAATGTTTCTACTCCTAGTGCAAAGCGTACAAAATTGCCTGAAACTGCTTGTGATAAAACTGCTGAAATTTTTCAAAATATTGGTGACAATGATTCCATTGCTGTAGAACATAATGGTTTAGATTTTGATGATTGTCATATTACTGAAGTTATAAAGTTCTTACAAAAACTTGCTAGAAGTCCCAACGCTAGTGCTATAAATTTAGCCTTTACAAAACATATTACAAATGCTCTCATTAAAGCTAGGGAAGAGAAATTAAAACTTGAAGCTTCTATTCCTAGAAAGTTAGAAGATGGTTGGGAGCCCATCATTAAGATGAAATTTAATGACTTTGAATGTAATGCTTTATGTGATCTTGGTGCAAGTATTTCTGTTATGCCTAAAAAGATTTATGATATGCTTGACTTGCCACCATTGAAGAATTGTTATTTGGATGTTAATCTTGCCGATAATGTTAAAAAGAAACCTTTGGGGAGGATTGATAATGTGCGCATTACGGTTAACAATAACCTTGTCCCCGTTGATTTTGTTGTCTTGGATATTGAATGCAATGCATCTTGTCCTATTGTGTTGGGAAGACCTTTTCTTCGAACTGTTGGTGCTGTTATTGATATGAAGGAAGGTAATATTAAATATCAATTTCCTCTCAAGAAAGGTATGGAACACTTCCCTAGAAAGAGAATGAAGTTGCCTTTTGATTCTATTATTAGAACAAGCTATGATGTTGATGCTTCTTCTCTTGATGTTACTTGATTTGCACTTTCTGCGCCTAGCTGAAAGGCGTTAAAGAAAAGCACTTATTGGGAGATAACCCAAGTTTCATTTTATTTACTGTATTGTTGAGTCTTGGAAGTTGTTTACTACTGTAGCAACCTCTCCTTATCATGTTTTTGTGCCAAGTAAAGTTTTTATGTTAAAGTTGATGCTATATTTGGGATCGCTGCGCAGAAACAGCATTGCTGTCTGTCACGAATTCTCGCAGAAGTCTCTATAAAAAAATCAAAAAAATCTTCAAATTTACGAGCACGATCCTCAGATATGTACGCAACTTTCATTAGTTTTGAGTTTTTCCATTTGAGCAAGTTAAGTGCCCCTTCCAGATGCATCTTTACGGACTGTTCTGTTTTTGACAGATTCTGTCTTTTATTTCGCATTGCCGCTTTTGCTATGTTGAATGAGTTTATTTGTTCCATTAACTTTCAGAAGCTTTGTGCAATGTCCAGAAGTGTTAAGAATTATTGTGTCACCTCTGAATATGTGAATTTTTGGTTATGCACTAACCCTCTAATGAGTTTGCTTGAAGTTTGTGTGAAGGAAGTTTTCAAGGGTCAAGAGAAGAGGATGATATACTATGATCAAGAAGAGTGAAAGGTCTAAGCTTGGGGATGCCCCGGTGGTTCATCCCTGCATATTTTAAGAAGACTCAAGCATCTAAGCTTGGGGATGCCCAAGGCATCCCCTTGTTCATCGACAACATTATCAGGTCACTTCTAGTGAAACTATATTTTTATTCCATCACATTCTTATGTTCTTTACTTGGAGCGTCGGTTTGTTTTTTTGTTTTTGTTTTGAATAAAGTTCGATCCCGCCATTCTTATATTGGAGATATTACGCTCCGCTTTTTCATATGGAACACTTGTGTTCTTAATTGTGCTTTAATGTTCATGGCGAAGTCTAATTGCTTCGTTAAATTGCTATTTGGTTGGAATCGGAAAATGCTGCATATGGTTTGGCAATTTGGCAATTGTTTGAGCTCTCATAGATCATGTTTAAGCTCTTGCATCATGTAGTTTAATCTATTAATGAAGAACTACTGTAGAGCTTGTTTAATTTGGTTTGCATGATTGGTCTCTCTAAGTCTAGATATTTTCGGGTAAAGTGTTTGAACAACAAGGAAGACAGTGTAGAGCCTTATAATGCTTGCAATATGTTCTTGTGTGAGTTTTGCTGTACCTGTTCATACTTGTGTTTGCTTCAAACAACCTTGCTAGCCCAAACCTTGTACTGAGAGGAAATGCTTCTCGTGCATCCAAACACCTTGAGCCAAACTCCATGCTATTTGTGTCCACCATATCTACCTACTATGTGGTATTTTTCTGCCATTCCAAAGTAAATTACTTGAGTGCTACCTTTTAAATTTCATTCCTCTACCTTTAAAATATATAGCTCATGGGATAAATAGCTTAAAAACTATTGTGGTGATGAATATGTAGTTATGTGTCTTAATTCTTATAAGTTGCTTGTTGAGCGGTAACCATGTTTTCTGGGGATGCCATCAACTTTATCTTTGTTGGATATCATGTGAGATGCTATGCATGTTCGTCTTGTCTGAAGTAAGTGGACTTCATGATCAAATGGTTTGAGTATGCATATGTTAGAGAAGAACATTGGGCCGCTAACTAAAGCCATGTATCATGGTGGAAGTTTCAGTTTGGACATACAACCTCAATCTCTTATGAGAATATTAACTATTGTTGAATGCTTAAGCATTAAAAAGAGGAGTCCATTATCTGTTGTCTATGTTGTCCCGGTATGGATGTCTAAGTTGAGAATAATCAAAAGCGAGAAATCCAATGCGTTCTTTCTCCTTAGACACTTGTACAGGCGGCATAGAGGTACCCCTTTGTGACACTTGGTTGAAGCATATGTCATGTGATGATAATCCGTGTTTCCGAGCTAAGTAGGACAAGGTGCGAGCACTATTAGTACTCTATGCATGAGACATGCAACTTGTAGGAAGTATTATGCATAGCACATATGAATTATTACTACCGTTGACAAAATTGTTTCTATGTTTTCAAAACAAAAGCTCTAGCACAAAAATAGTAATCAATGCTTCCCTCTGCGAAGGGCCATTCTTTTACTTTATGTTGAGTCAGTTTACCCACTTCTTTCTATCTTAGAAGCAAACACTTGTGTTAACTGTGTGCATTGATTCTTACATGTTTACTTATTGCACTTGTTATATTACTCTATGTTGACAAATATCCATGAGATATACATGTTACAAGTTGAAAGCATTCTCTGAAACTTAATCATCCTTTGTGTTGCTTCAATGCATTCTACTTAGAATTTATTGCTTATGAGTTAGCTCTTATGCAAGTCTTATTGATACTTGTCTTGAAAGTACTATTCATGAAAAGTTTTGCTATATGATTCATTTGTTTAGTCATTATCTTTGTTAGCAATCTTTTGTTCAGATCACTCCATTCATCTCATATGCTTTACAATAATGTTGATCAAGATTATGTTGGTAGCATGTCACTTCAGAAATTATTTGTGTTATCGTTTACCTACTCGAGGACGAGTAGGAACTAAGCTTGGGGATGCTTGATACGTCGCAAACGTATCTATAATTTCTTATGTTCCATGCTACTTTTATTACAATACTTGAATGTTTTATACATACTTTACAACATTATTATACATTTTCCGGCACTAACCTATTAACAAGATGCCGAAGTGCCAGTTGCTGTTTTCTGCTGTTTTTGGTTTCAGAAATCCTAGTAAGGAAATATTCTCGGAATTAGACGAAATCAACGCCCAGGGGCCTATTTTTACATGAAGCTTCCAGAAGTCCGAAGAGGAAACGAAGTGGGGCCACGAGGCGACGACACGCTAGGGCGGCGCGGCCCAGGTGCTGCCCGCGCGGCCCTGTTGTCCGGCCTCGCGTCGCCCCCCGACCTACCCTTCCGCCTACAAATAGCCTTCGTCGCGAAACCCCGTACCGAGAGCCACGATACGGAAAACCTTCCAGAGACGCCGCCGTCGCGAATCTCATCTCGGGGGATTCAGGAGATCGCCTCCGGCACCCTGCCGGAGAGAGGAATCATCACCGGAGGGGCTCTACATCATCATGCCCGCCTCCGGATTGATGCGTGAGTAGTTCATCCCTGGACTATGGGTCCATAGCAGTAGCTAGATGGTTGTCTTCTCCGCTTGTGCTATCATTGTTATAGATCTTGTGAGCTGCCTAACATGATCAAGATCATCTATTTGTAATGCTACATGTTGTGTTTGGCGGGATCCGATGAATATAGAATATTATGTTAAGTTGATTATCAATCTATCATATATGTGTTGTTTATGTTCTTGCATGCTCTCCGTTGCTAGTAGAGGCTCTGGCCAAGTTGATACTTGTAACTCCAAGAGGGAGTAATTATGCTCGATAGTGGGTTCATGCCTCCATTTAATCTGGGACAGTGACAGAAAGTTCTAAGGTTGTGGATGTGTTGTTGCTACTAGGGATAAAACATTGATGCTTTGTCTAAGGATATTTGTGTTGATTACATTACGCACCATACTTAATGCAATTATCTGTTGTTTACAACTTAATACTGGAAGGGGTTCGGATGATAACCTGAAGGTGGATTATTTAGGCATAGATGCATGCTGGATAGCGGTCTATGTACTTTGTCGTAATGCCCTGATTAAATCACATAGTAATCATCATTGATATGTATTGAATCTTTATTTGTCAATTGCCGCCTGTAATTTGTTCACCCAGCATGTTAGTTATCTTATTGGAGAGACACCTCTAGTGAACTGGACCCCGGTCCATTCTTTTACATCTGAATACATTCTACTGCTTTTACTGTTCTTTGCAAACAAACACCATCTTCCACTCGATACGCTTAATCCTTTGTTTTCAGCAAGCCGGTGAGATTGACAACCTCACTGTTACGTTGGGGCAAAGTACTTTGATTGTGTTGTGCAGGTTCCACGTTGGCACCGGTTTCACTGGTGTTGCGCCGCACTACATTCCTCCACCAACAACCTTCACGTGCTTCTTGGCTCCTACTGGTTCGATAACCTTGGTTTTTTACTGAGGGAAAACTTGCTGCTGTGCGCATCACACCTTCCTCTTGGGGTTCCCAACGGACGTGTACATCTACGCGCATCAAGACTAAATTCTGAATATTACTTGATAATACGGATAAACTTGATAAATCCCTAGGAGGAATTAATGAAAGAATTGCTATCCTAGAAACTTGTGCTACCCATGATAATCAAACCAATAGGATTAGTGAACTTGAAGAAGCTATGGGAACCTTGGGTTCAACTTTTTCTTCTCTTAAGTTTAAGGAGAAAGCTTATGTGGGTAAAGAGCAAAAATTCATGTATGTCTCTAAGGTGCCTAAACCAAAGAATTATTATAGGCCTAAAATTGATAAAACCCTTAGTACCACCATGGGAAATTTAGATAATGGAGCATCTAAGGTACCCTCTCCGACAAGTTGTGTTTGTAAGGAAAATTATGATGTTGATGCTTCTTCTCTTGATAATACTTGATTTGCACTTTCTGCGCCTAGCTGAAAGGCGTTAAAGAAAAGCACTTCTTGGGAGATAACCCATGTTGTTTTTATTTTTACTACTGTTTTGTTGAGTCTTGGAAGTTGTTACTACTGTAGCAACCTCTTTATCATGTTTTTGTGCCAAGTAAAGTCTCTAATAGAAGGTTGATACTAGATTTAGATTTCTGCGCAGAAACAGATTTGCTGTCTGTCACGCATTCGCGTTTTGCTCTCTATAGAAGAATCAAAAAAATCAGCGAAAATTCATGCATGATCCTCAGATATGTACGCAACTTTCATTAGTTTTGAGTTTTTCCATCTGAGCAAGTTAAGTGCCTCAGAAAAATTCGTCTTTACGGATTGTTCTGTTTCGACAGATTCTGCTTTTTATTTCGCATTGCCTCTTTTACTGTGTTGAGTGGATTTCTTTGTTCCATTAACTTTCAGTAGCCTTGGGTAATGTCCAGAAGTGTTACGAATGATTGTGTCCTCTCTGAACATGTGAATTTTTGATAATGCACTAACCCTCTAATGAGTTTGCTTTGAGTTTGGTGTGGAGGAAGTTTTCAAGGGTCAAAAGAGGAGGATGATATAATATGATCAAGAAGAGTGAAAAGTCTAAGCTTGGGGATGCCCCGTGGTTCATCCCTGCATATTTCAAGAATACTCAAGCATCTAATCTTGGGGATGCCCAAGGCATCCCCTTCTTCATCGACAACTTATCAGGTCACCTCTAGTGAAACTATATTTTTATTCCGTCACATCTTATGTTCTTCTGTTCGCTTTTATTTTTGTTTTGGTTTGAATAAATTCGGATCCCAACAATCCTTGTATTGGAGAGAGACACGCTCCGCTTTTTCATATTGAACACTGGTGTTCTTAGCTTTACTTTAATGTTCATGGCGAAGGCTGAAAACCGCTTCGTTGATTGCTATTTGGTTGGAAACAGAAAATGCTTCATGTGGTAAATGGTATATTATCTTGAATAATTTGATACTTGGCAATTGTTTTGAGCTCTCATAGATCATGTTTAAGCTCTTGCATCATGTAGTTTAAATCTATTAGTGGAGAACTATCGTAGAGCTTGTTGAAATTTGGTTTGCATGATTGATCTCTCTAAGGTCTAGATATTTTCTGGTAAAAGTGTTTGAACAACAAGGAAGACAGTGTAGAGTCTTATAATGCTTGCAATATGTTCTTGTGTAAGTTTTTGTTGTACCGGTTCATACTTGTGTTTGCTTCAAACAACCTTACTAGCCAAAGCCTTGTACTGAGAGGGAATGCTTCTCGTGCATCCAAAACCTTGAGCCAAAACTTATGCCATTTGTGTCCACCATAACTACGTACTATGTGGTATTTTTCTGCCATTCCAAAGTAAATTGCTTGCGTGCTACCTTTAAAATTTCATTCATTTGTCTTTACAATACATAGCTCATGGGAAAATAGCTTAAAAACTATTGTGGTGATGAATATGTTGCTATGTATCTTAGTTCTTATAAGTTGCTTGTTGAGCGGTAACCATGTTTCTGGGGACGCCATCAACTTTTTACACCTTTGTTGAATATCATGTGAGTTGCTATGCATGTTTGTCTTGTCTGAAGTAAGGGTGATTTATCATGATTAAATGGTTTGAGTATGCATATTGTTAGAGAAGAACATTGGGCCGCCAACCAAAGCCATGTATCATGGTGGAAGTTTTCAGTTTGGACATTAATCCTCAATCTCTTATGAGAATATTATCTGTTGTTGAATGCTTAAGCATTAAAGAGGAGTCCATTATCTGTTTTCTATGTTGTCCCGGTATGGATGTCCTCAAGTTGAGATCTATCAAAACTGAGAAATCAAATGTGATCTATCTCCTTGGACCTTTGTACAGGTGGCATAGAGGTACCCCTTTGTGACACTTGGTTGAAACTTATGTAATGCAATGATAATCCATGGAAATCCGAGCTAATTAGGACAAGGTGCGAACACTATTGGTATTCGATGCATGAGGCTTGCAACTTATAAGAAGTTTTATGCATAACACATATGAATTATTACTACCGTTGACAAAATTGTTTCCATGTTTTCAAAATAAAAAGCTCTAGCACATGAGTAATCCATGCTTGCTCTGCGAAGGGCCTTTCTTTTACTTTATGTTGAGTCAGTTTACCTACTTCTTTCTATCTTAGAAGCAAACACTTGTGTCAACTGTGTTCATTGATTCTTACATGCTTACTTATTGCACTTGTTATATTACTTTATGTTGACAATTATCCATGAGATATACATGTTACAAGTTGAAAGCAATTGCTGAAACTTAATCATCCTTTGTGTTGCTTCAAACCTTTACTTTGAATTTATTGCTTTATGAGTTAGCTCTTATGCAAGTCTTTTTGATGCTTGTCTTGAAAGCACTATTCATGAAAAGTTTTTGCTATATGCTTCAGTTGTTTAGTCATTATCTTTTTGTTAGCAAATCATTGCTTCGAATCACTTCATTCATCTCATATGCTTTACAATAATGTTGATCAAGATTGTGTTGGTAGCATGTCACTTCAGAAATTATCCTTGTTATCGTTTACCTACTCGAGGGCGAGTAGGAACTAAGCTTGGGGATGCTTGATACGTCTCCAACGTATCTATGATTTCTTATGTTCCATGCTAGTTTTATGACAATACCTACATGTTTGGTCCACACTTTATGATGTTTTGATGCATTTTCCGGGACTAACCTATTAACAAGATGCCGAAGCGCCGTTCTGTTTCTGTTTTTGGTTTCAGAAATCCTACACAGGAAATATTCTCGGAATTGGACGAAACAAAAGCCCACGGTCTTATTTTTCACGGAGCCTTCCAGAACACCGAAGGAGATACGGAGAGGGGCCACGAGGCGGCCACACCACGTGGCGGTGCGGCCAAGGAGGGGGCGCACCGCCCTATGGTGTGGGCCCCTCGGGCACCCCTGCGCTGCCCCTTCGCCTACTTAATCCCTCCATCGCGAAAACCATAGTACCGAGAGCCACGATACGGAAAAGTTCCAGAGACGCCGCCGCCGCCAATCCCATCTCGGGGGATTCAGGAGATCGCCTCCGGCACCCTGAGGGGAATCATCACCGGAGGGCTCTACATCACCATGCCCGCCTCCGGAATGATGCGTGAGTAGTTCATCCTTGGACTATGGGTCCATAGCAGTAGCTAGATGGTTGTCTTCTCCTCTTGTGCTATCATGTTTAGATCTTGTGAGCTGCCTATCATGATCAAGATCATCTATTTTTAATGCTACATGTTGTGTTTGGTGGGATCCGATGAATATTGAATACTATGTCAAGTTGATTAATTGATCTATCATATATGTGTTGTTTATGTTCTTGCATGCTCTCCGTTGCTAGTAGAGGCTCTGGCCAAGTTGATACTTGTAACTCCAAGAGGGAGTATTTATGCTCGATAGTGGGTTCATGCCTCCATTGAATCTGGGACAGTGACAGAAAGTTCTAAGGTTGTGGATGTGCTGTTGCCACTAGGGATAAAACATCGATGCTTTGTCTAAGGATATTTGTGTTGATTACATTACACACCATACTTAATGCAATTGTCTGTTGTTTGCAACTTAATACTGGAGGGGTTGCGGATGCTAACCTGAAGGTGGACTTTTTAGGCATAGATGCATGCTGGATGGCGGTCTATGTTCTTTATCGTAATGCCCTGATTAAATCTCATAATAGTCATCATGATATGTATATGAATCTCTATTCTGTCAATTGCCCACCTGTAATTTGTTCACCCAGCTATATTTATCTTATTGGAGAGACACCACTAGTGAACTGTGGACCCCGGTCCTTTCTTTTACATATGAAATACTATCTACTGCAATCTCTGTTCTCTGTTGTTCTTCGCAAACAAACATCATTCTCCACACCATACGTTTAATTCTTTGTTTACAGCAAGCCAGTGAGATTGACAACCTCACTGTTAAGTTGGGGCAAAGTATTTTGGTTGTGTTGTGCAGGTTCCACGTTGGCGCGGAATCCCTGGTGTTGCGCCGCACTACACTCCTCCACCAACAACCTTCACGTGGCCTTCATCTCCTACTGGTTCGATAACCTTGGTTTCTTTCTGAGGGAAAACTTGCTGCTGTGTGCATCACACCTTCCTCTTGGGGTTCCCAACGGACGTGTGCATCACGCGCCATCATACGTCTCCAACGTATCCATAATTTCTGATGTTCCGTGCTAGTTTTATGACAATACCTACATGTTTTGTTCACACTTTATATCATTTTTATGCATTTTCCGGAACTAACCTATTAAATAGATGCCGAAGCGCCAGTTCCTGTTTTCTGCAGTTTTTGGTTCCAGAAATCTTACACAGGAAATATTATCGGAATTGGACGAAACAAAAGCCAAACTTCCTATTTTCCACGGAGGGTTCCAGAACATCGAAGGAGAGTCGGAGGCGGCCAGCAGGGGGCCCACACCACAGGGCGGCGCGGCCAGGCCCCCAGGCGCGCCAGCCTATGGGGGGCCACCCCCTGGCTCCTCCGAGGCCGCCCTTCCGCCTATATATTCTCCCCGTCGCGAAAACCCTAAAATATCCAGTCATATTCCACGAAGAGTTCCGTAGCCGCCGCCATCGCGAAGACAAGTTTCGGGGGACAGAAGTCTCTGTTCCGGCACGCCGCCGGGACGGGAATTGCCCCGGAGTCATCTCCATCGACACCACCGCCATCTTCATCGTCGTTGCTGTCTCCCATGATGAGGAGGGAGTAGTTCTCCCCCGAGGCTAAAGGTTCTACCGGTAGCTATGTGGTTCATCTCTCTCTCCCATGGTGTGATCTTTATGAATATGTAGATGTTACTCTTGTCTATTATGCACTCTAGAGGTTACTTTAAATATGAACTCCGGATTCACTCTCCACGGTGTAATGGTGACAGTGTGTGCATCGTGTGTGTTTCCTTTATGACGTTGTGGAGCTTGTTTACTCCGGCTTGAGGGAGCTCTTGTAGCCCTACACAATGAATGGTGTTTGTTATCCAACAAGAGAGTGTTTGAGAGTAGCATTTATTTGTTCATCTATGTGATCATAGGCTTTGCAATCTAGATGTCATATGCTATTCAAGTGTTTTATTATGTGAACTTTGGGGTTACTGTGACCTCGGCGTAATGCGCCGTGTGTAACTCCCTTATGAATTGTGGTGTGTTAGTACCTCCTATGAATGCTCACGGTGACAGTGTGGGGTGTTCATTAGTACTTGGGAATACGCCTTTGAGGTGTGCTTTTGCACACTTGCCCAATGAATTTGAGTTCTTTATCCAATAGGAGAGTAGTATGATGAAGTGCTTATATTTATATTCAATTATGATTGCAATGTTGAGAGTGTCCACTAGTGAAAGTATGATCCCTAGGCCTTGTTTCCAAATACTGCAAACATCGCTTATTTACTGTTTTACTGCATCTTTACTTCCTGCAATATTTACTTCAGATCGCAATTACCGTTTACCACCATCTATACCACCTGCGTTTTACTATCTCTTCGCCGAACTAGTGCACCTATACATCTGACAAGTGTATTAGGTGTGTTGGGGACACAAGAGACTTCTTGTATCTTAATTGCAGGGTTGCTTGAGAGGAATATATTTGACCTCTACCTCCCTGAGTTCGATAAATCTTGGGTGATTCATTTAAGGGAAACTTGCTGCCGTTCTACAAACCTCTGCTCTTGGAGGCCCAACACTGTCTACAGGAATAGAAGCGTGCATAGACATCAAGCTATTTTCTGGCGCCGTTGCCGGGAGGTAAGGTAAAAGGTATTCACATCCTCCGACTACTAAGCTATTTCCTAGCACTGTTGCCGGTGTGTGAGTGCTCGAAGCTATCTCCTTTAGATTCTGCAATTGCATCTTTTTGTTTCTTGTTTTTATTTTTCACTAGTTAGGCATAATGGAAAACAACAAATTTAGTGAGCTTTTTAATCTTTTTCCTGAGTTAAGACATGAATTGTTTGATGCGAAAATTTAAAAACCTATGGAACCTTATTTGCATGCTAGTAGCAATGTTATTAGTATGAACGCAATTACTGCTAATGCTATGGAAAAGTCTAAGCTTGGGGAAGCTAGTTTTTATGATCTTTGTAGCTTCCCAGCTTTAGGGGAGAAAATTTGCTCTGATAATACTTTATCTCCCATATGCGATAACTCTAATGATGCTTGTGATATTTTAAATCCACCTACTGAAAATATTCCTTTCAAGATACCTATGAAAATTATTGAACTTGTTGTGGATAACCGCTATGAAGGGGATGGAACTGTCCATCCTGGAGATCATTTACTGTTTTTACATGAATTATGCGGGTTATTCAAGTGTGCAGGTATTTCTATGGATGAAGTTAGGAAGAAATTATTCTCTATGTCGCTGTCTGGTAAAGCGCGCATTGGTATAAACTGCTGAAGGATGGGCATTCTCTTGATTGGAAGGATATTGTGCCTCTATTTTATTCTAAATTCTATCCTCCAAGTGAAATTCACAAAGATCGAAACCGCATATATAATTTCTGGCCTCATGATGGAGAGAGTATTGCCCAAGGATGGGAGAGATTGAAGTTTTTAATGCTCAAATGCCCCATTCATGAGCTTCCTGGTAATATCATCATTGCTAATTTCTATGCAAGACTTTCTTTTCAAGATAAAACCTTGCTGGATACTACTTGTTCTGGATCATTCACACGCAACAAAGAAGAGTTTAAATGGGACCTTCTTGATCGGATTCAGGAGAATACTGAAGGATGGGAGAACGACAAAGGTAGAGAGTCAGGTATAAATTATGATTATGAATGCATTGAAACTTTTATGGATACCGATAAATTTCGAAATATGAGTGCTACTTATGGTCTTGACTCTCAAGTTGTTGCAAATTTTTATAAAGCTTTTGCCTCTCATTTTGAATTGCCTAGGAAAAATTTTTATAAGTATCATGAACCTTTTAAAGACACTTGCATGGAAAATGAAATTGTTGTTAATGATTGCAATAAACATGCTCAAACTTCTGAAAATGCTATTTCCTATAAGCATGTTAATTTTTGTGGAGTTCATAGACCTTGTGAAAAGAATAAAATTGAAGAAGAATATTGTATCCATCATAGGAATGAAAAAACTAGAAAGTGGTCTAGGGCTCTAGATGATCTTGGTGAAAAAGTTTGTGCCTGATACGTCTCCAACGTATCGATAATTTCTTATGTTCCATGCTACATTATTGATGATATCTACATGTTTTACACACATTATATGTTGTATTTACGCATTTTCTGGAACTAACCTATTAACAAGATGCCGAAGAGCCAGTTGCTGTTTTCTGCTGTTTTTGGTTTCAGAAATCCTAGTAAGGAAATATTCTCGGAATTGGACGAAATCAACGCCCAGGTCCTATTTTTGCACGAAGCTTCCGGAAGACCGAAGAGGGAAGGAAGTGGGGCCACGAGGCGCCGCCACACTAGGGCGGCGCGGCCCGGGCCGCGCCGACCTAGCGTGTGGGGCCCTCGTGTGGCCCCCGCGTTGCCCTTCTACTTAAAGCCTCCGTCGCGAAACCCCAGTACCGAGAGCCACGATACGGAAAACCTTCCCGAGACGCCGCCGCGAATCCCATCTCGGGGATTCAGGAGATCGCCTCCGGCACCCTGCCGAGAGGGGATTCATCTCCGGAGGACTCTTCATCGCCATGATCGCCTCCGGAGTGATGAGTGAGTAGTTCACCCCGGACTATGGGTCCATAGCAGTAGCTAGATGGTCGTCTTCTCCTTATGTGCTTCATTGTTGGATCTTGTGAGCTGCCTAACATGATCAAGATCATCTATCTGTAATACTATATGTTGTGTTTGTCGGGATCCGATGGATAGAGAATACTATGTTATGGTGATTATCAATCTATTACTTATGTGTTGTTTATGATCTTGCATGCTCTCCGTTATTAGTAGAGGCTCTGGCCAAGTTTTTACTCTTAACTCCAAGAGGGAGTATTTATGCTCGATAGTGGGTTCATGCCTTCATTGACACCTGGGACAGTGACAGAAAGTTCTAAGGTTGTGATGTGCTGTTGCCACTAGGGATAAAACATTGATTCTATGTCTAAGGATGTAGTTGTCGATTACATTACGCACCATACTTAATGCAATTGTCTGTTGCTTTGCAACTTAATACTGAAAGGGGTTCGGATGATAACCTGAAGGTGGACTTTTTAGGCATAGATGCAGTTGGATGGCGGTCTATGTACTTTGTCGTAATGCCCAATTAAATCTCACTATATTTATCATATCATGTATATGCATTGTTATGCCCTTTTCTATTTGTCAATTGCCCGACTGTAATTTGTTCACCCAACATGCTTTTATCTTATGGGAGAGACACCTCTAGTGAACTGTGGACCCCGGTCCTATTCTTTACATAGCATACAATCTACTGCAACACTTGTTTTACTGTTTTCTTCGCAAACAATCATCTTCCACACAATACGGTTAATCCTTTGTTACAGCAAGCCGGTGAGATTGACAACCTCACTGTTTCGTTGGGGCAAAGTACTTTGGTTGTGTTGTGCAGGTTCCACGTTGGCGCCGGAATCCCTGGTGTTGCACCGCACTACATTTCGCCACCATCAACCTTCAACGTGCTTCTTGACTCCTACTGGTCCGATTAAACCTTGGTTTCTTACTGAGGGAAACTTGCCACTGTGCGCATCATACCTTCCTCTTGGGGTTCCCAACGGACGTGTACATCTACGCGCATCAAGCAAATTTCTGGCGCCGTTGCCGGGGAGATCAAGACACGCTGCAAGGGGAGTCTCCACTTCTCAATCTCTTTACTTTGTTTTTGTCTTGCTTTATTTTATTTACTACTTTGTTTGCTGCACCTAAACAAAATACAAAAAAATTAGTTGCTAGCTTTACTTTATTTACTGTCTTGCTCTCTATATCAAAAACACAAAAAAATTAGTTACTTGTCTTTACTTTATTTGCCTAGTTTACTTTATTGCTACTAAAATGAGTAATCCTGAAGTTGAAGTTCGTTCTTTTAAGCAACAAGGTGGAGAAAGTTTTAAAGATGCTTGGTACAGAATTAGTAATGCTCATCATAGGTGCATTAAGAAACACTCCACCACTATCCTTCTTAGGAACTTTTATGTTGGTTTATCTAGTTGGAATAGGTATGTTCTTGATACTCTTTCGGGAGGTAATTTCCTAGGTACTCCCGCTTTAGAAGCTAGTTGCATCATTGAGAGTCTAGTTGGAATACCACCTGTTAATGAAGTTAAAATTGAAATCTCTCTTGAGGACGTTATGAAAAAATTGGAAACCATAGAGAAAAAATTTCCAAGTATTGAAACTAAATTGGAAATGTTATTGGATAAAACTGATGAACTTGATAAATCCCTAGGAGGAATTGATGAAAGAATTAGTGTCCTAGGAACTTGTGCTGTCCATGATAATCAAACCAATAGGATTGATGAACTTGAAAAATCTATGGGAACCTTGGGTTCAACCTTTTCTTCTCTCAAGAATAATGAGAAAGCTTATGTGGGTAAAGAGCAAAAATTCATGTATGCCTCTAAAGTGCCTAAACAAAAGAATTATTATAGGCCTAAAATTGCTAAAACTCCCAGCACCACCATAGAAAATTTAGATAATGGAGCACCTAAAGTACCCTCTGCAACAAGTTGTGTTTGCATGAAAAATAATAATGTTGATGCTTCTTCGTTTGATGTTACTTGATTTACACTTTCTGCGCCTAGCTGAAAGGTGTTAAAGAAAAGCGCTTATGGGAGACAACCCATGTTTTTACTACAGTACTTTGTTTTATATTTGAGTCTTGGAAGTTGTTTACTACTGTAGCAACCTCTCCTTATCATGTTTTTGTGCCAAGTAAAGTTTCTATGTTAAAGTTGATGTTATATTTGGGATCGCTGCGCAGAAACAGCATTCCTGTCTGTCACGAATTCTGTCACAAGTCTCTGTAGAAAATTTGAAAAAATCTGCCAATTTACGAGCGTGATCCTCAGATATGTACGCAACTTTCATTAGTTTTGAGTTTTTCCATTTGAGCAAGTCTGGTGCCATTTTAAAATTCGTCTTTACGGACTGTTCTGTTTTTGACAGATTCTGCCTTTTATTTCGCATTGCCGTATTTGCTATGTTGGATGAATTTCTTTGATCCATTAATGTCCAGTAGCTTTGTGCAATGTTCAGAAGTGTTAAGAATGATTGTGTCACCTCTGAATGTGTGAATTATTTATTGTGCACTAACCCTCTAATGAGTTTGCTTGAAGTTTGGTGTGAAGAAGTTTTCAAGGATCAAGAGAGGAGTATGATATACTATGATCAAGAGGAGTGAAAGCTCTAAGCTTGGGGATGCCCCCGTGGTTCATCCCTGCATATTTGAAGAAGACTCAAGCGTCTAAGCTTGGGGATGCCCAAGGCATCCCCTTCTTCATCAACAACATCATCAGGTTCCTCCCCTGAAACTATATTTTTATTCAATCACATCTTGTGTTCTTTACTTGGAGCGTCGGTTTGTTTTTGTTTTTGTTTTTGTTTGAATAAAATGGATCCTAGCATTCACTTTGTGGGAGAGAGACACGCTCCGCTGTTGCATATGGACAAATATGTCCTTAGGCTTTACTCATAATGTTCAAGACGAAGGTTGAAACTTCTTCGTTAAATTGTTATATGGTTGGAATTGGGAAATGCTACATGTAGTAATTCTAAAATGTCTTGGATAATGTGATACTTTGCAATTGTTGTGCTCATGTTTAAGCTCTTGCATCATATACTTTGCACACATTAATGAAGAAATACATAGAGCTTGCTAAAATTTGGTTTGCATATTTAGTCTCTCTAAGGTCTAGATAATTTCTAGTATTGAGTTTTGAACAACAAGGAAGACGGTGTAGAGTCTTATAATGTTTACAATATGTCTTTTATGTGAGTTTGCTTCAAGTAACCTTGCTAGCCTAAACCTTGTATCGAGAGGGAATACTTCTCATGCATCCAAAATCCTTGAGCCAACCACTATGCCATTTGTGTCCACCATACCTACCTACTACATGGTATTTCTCCGCCATTCCAAAGTAAATTGCTTGAGTGCTACCTTTAAAATTCCATCATTCACCTTTGCAATATATAGCTCATGGGACAAAATAGCCTTAAAAACTATCGTAGTATTGAATATGTACTTATGCACTTTATCTCTTATTAAGTTGCTTGTTGTGCGATAACCATGCTTCTGGGGACGCCATCAACTACTCTTTGTTGAATATCATGTGAGTTGCTATGCATGTCCGTCTTGTCTGAAGTAAGAGAGATCTACCACCTTAATGGTTGGAGCATGCATATTGTTAGAGAAGAACATTGGGCGCTAACTAAAGCCATGAATCATGGTGGAAGTTTCAGTTTGGACATATATCCTCAATCTCATATGAGAATAATAATTGTTGCTACATGCTTATGCATTAAAGAGGAGTCCATTATCTGTTGTCCATGTTGTCCCGGTATGGATGTCTAAGTTGAGAATAATCAAAAGCGAGAAATCAAAATGCGAGCTTTCTCCTTAGACCTTTGTACAGGCGGCATGGAGGTACCCCTTTGTGACACTTGGTTGAAACATGTGTATTGCGAAGATCCGGTAGTCCAAGCTAAGTAGGACAAGTTGCGGGCACTATTAGTATACTATGCATGAGGCTTGCAACTTGTAAGATATAATTTACATAACTCATATGCTTTATTACTACCGTTGACAAAATTGTTTCATGTTTTCAAAATAAAAGCTCTAGCACAAATACAGCAATCGATGCTTTCCTCTTTGACGGACCTTTCTTTTACTTTCATGTTGAGTCAGTTTACCTATTTCTCTCCACCTCAAGAAGCAAACACTTGTGTGAACTATGCATTGATTCCTACATACTTGCATATTGCACTTGTTATATTACTTTATGTTGACAATATCCATGAGATATACATGTTATAAGTTGAAAGCAACCGCTGAAACTTAATCTTCCTTTGTGTTGCTTCAATACCTTTACTTTGATTTATTGCTTTATGAGTTAACTCTTATGCAAGACTTATTGATGCTTGTCTTGAAGTACTATTCATGAAAAGTCTTTGCTTTATGATTCAGTTGTTTACTCATGTCATTACCATTGTTTTGATCGCTGCATTCATTACATATGTTTACAATAGTATGATCAAGATTATGATGGCATGTCACTTCAGAAATTATCTTTGTTATCGTTTTACCTACTCGGGACGAGCAGAACTAAGCTTGGGGATGCTGATACGTCTCCAACGTATCGATAATTTCTTATGTTCCATGCTACATTATTGATGATATCTACATGTTTTACACACATTATATGTTGTATTTACGCATTTTCTAACTAACCTATTAACAAGATGCCGAAGAGCCAGTTCTTTTTCTGCTGTTTTTGGTTTCAGAAATCCTAGTAAGGAAATATTCTCGAATTGGACGAAATCAATGCATGGTCCTATTTTTGCACGAAGCTTCAGAAGACCGAAGAGGGAAGGAAGTGGGGCCACGAGGCGCCGCCACACTAGGGCGGCGCGGCCCCGCCGCGCCGACCTAGCGTGTGGGGCCCTCGTGTGGCCCCCGCGTTGCCCTTCCGCCTACTTAAAGCCTCCGTCGCGAAACCCCAGTACCGAGAGCCACGATACGGAAAACCTTCCAGAGCCGCCGCCGCCGCGAATCCCATCTCGGGGGATTCAGGAGATCGCCTCCGGCACCCTGCCGAGAGGGGATTCATCTCCCGGAGGACTCTTCATCGCCATGATCGCCTCCGGAGTGATGAGTGAGTAGTTCACCCCTGGACTATGGGTCCATAGCAGTAGCTAGATGGTCGTCTTCTCCTTATGTGCTTCATTGTTGGATCTTGTGAGCTGCCTAACATGATCAAGATCATCTATCTGTAATACTATATGTTGTGTTTGTCGGGATCCGATGGATAGAGAATACTATGTTATGGTGATTATCAATCTATTACTTATGTGTTGTTTATGATCTTGCATGCTCTCCGTTATTAGTAGAGGCTGGCCAAGTTTTTACTCTTAACTCCAAGAGGGAGTATTTATGCTCGATAGTGGGTTCATGCCTTCATTGACACCTGGGACAGTGACAGAAAGTTCTAAGGTTGTGATGTGTGTTATCACCAGAATTTGACCAAGTCAGAGGTGGGCCGCGATCAAGATGGACGTGAAGATTGTACGTGGAAGAAATACGTGAATCGGCCTGGTTTACCAAGTTGGGCTGAACCGCCCGTGTATCTGTAACATATTAGATCGCATCTTAGTTTAGAAATTAGAGTTTATCTCGTGCACGGTTTAGTGCACGCCCACATTAGAAAGTCCCCGGACTATAAATATGTACCTAGGGTTTATGGAATAAACAACAACCAACGTTCAACACAAACCAATCTCGGCGCATCGCCAACTCCTTCGTCTCGAGGGTTCCTCCGGTAAGCACCATGCTGCCTAGATCGCATCTCGCGATCTAGGCAGCACGAGCCTGCCTAGTTGTTCATGCGTTGCTCGTACTGAAGCCTTTTTGATGGCGGGCAACGTAGTTATCATAGATGTGTTAGGGTTAGCATTGTTCCTAGTATCATATGCTGTCGTAGTGCAACCCTTGCGCATCTAGCCGTCCCTGTACCTCATCATGGGTGCAGGGGCGGCACCCCGCTTGATCGTCGTTTAGTAGATCTGATCCGTTATGGTCGCTCCTTGATTCATCAAGGATTAGTTTAATATCTGCAATAGTTAGGCCTTACAAAGGGTTGGAGGATCCAGCGGCATGCAGGGTGTAGTTTGCTGCCCCTAGACAGGACGTTCCGAGGATCAACCTAGTGTTGGTTTTTAGGCCTTGTCTAGGGCTGGCTTACGTTTACCGTGCGTGAGCGCGAGGCCCAATCGTGAGTAGGATGATCCGATTATGCGGTGAAAACCCCAGATCGTCGTGGATCTCATATGCTTTATCATGATCAAGCAGGACCACCATATATTCGGCCACCTTGGACGAATCATGGGTGAATCGGCTCCATGAGCCGATTCACAGGACAACCTGAGAGCCGATCGAGGCTCGTATTTAACGTGTACGTGTGTGCCCTGCAGGAAACTAAGCGAGGCATCATCCACACCTTCCGACCAGGTATAGGTCAGGTGGCACGCCCTTGCAACCCGCATCGGCGCGCGACCAGGAGGCTTTGCGGGCCGTCGCTCTGAGGGACTGGGGCCAGCCGCAGCCCTAGTCGTTCCCGGCTCTACGGTGTTGGCCAGTCACTGCCCGCCGGTGGGTTTCGACGTCAACACATTCTGGCACGCCCGGTGGGACGATCTTCAACGACAACCACCTCGCCATCCACATCAGAGATGGCGGAAGAAACTCCGGTCACCTACGAGGAGCTCACTGGCGAGCTCAAGAAGAAGTACGACGAGGTCAAGGTCCTCCTCGAAGCCGACCTCATCGGCTCTTTCCACAGGACCCGCTCCCATGGCATAAGATGGAAGGGGTTCTCACCTGAAGGCGCGCTTGATGGAGTGGACCTATCCACCCCGTCCGAAGAACGCACCAGGTCGCTGCGTCAGGAGATCAACTTCATGGTGGCTCATTCGCTGCACCGCCATTCCGAGAGCCTGGTGAATACGTTGGAGCGCGTCGCGCTGCGCGTGATCCAGGAGATCATGAGCCATCAGTACTCTCCGTCAGGACCAGCCCTAGGGACTCACCAAGGGGAATTGCTACTCCAGTCCCGTCCACCGCTGCCGTTCGCGTTGGCAGCGCCCGAAGCGCCGAACTCATCGGCCTATGTCGTCTACAAGATTGGTGGTGACCCCAGTGACTACCAATTTCTACAGGACGCGCCCAAGGAGATCCCGCACGGGTACGCATGCGCATACGTGCCAGACTGCAGCACCTGGGCACCCTCGAACCAGGTTGCTATAGCAGGGACTTCTGGGGCAACAGGAGGAACGTCGGAGGCAGACCCTGAGAAGCAAACGTGGCTAGCTAAATACGCCACCCCGACAAAACTCCCGAGCCCAGCTCCTGCAGTTGGCTCAGAACCAGAGAAACAAGCATGGCTGGTTAAGTACGCCACTCCGACGAATCTTCAGGGTTCGGCACCTGCAGCCATCACCGCGGATCAAATTTGTACGATCCTGAAAGATCAGTTCGGCATGATGCCGAAAAGAAAGGCGATCGGCTATACCAAGCCGTACCCCAACGAGTACGAATTGATCCCGCTACCACCCAAATATCGGCTCCCGGACTTCACAAAGTTCAGCGGATCAGATGGCTCCAGCTCCATCGAGCATGTGAGCCGATATTTGGCACAGCTGGGCATGATCTCAGCGTCAGACGAGCTGCGCGTGAGGTACTTCTCACAGTCCCTCACAGGATCGGCTTTCGGATGGTACACGTCGCTGCCACCGAACTCAATCCAGACCTGGAAGCAGCTGGAAGAACGGTTCCATGAGCAATACCACTCAGAGGCTTCCGAGGCTGGCATTGCCGATCTAGCACAAGTGCGACAGAAGCGCGGAGAAACAGTGTCAGAATACATCCAGCGCTTCAGGACTGTTAGGAACCGATGCTATTCGGTTCACGTAAGCGAAAAAGAAGCAGTCGAATTGGCGGTGGTGGGTTTATCATCATCGATCAAGGAAGTGGCCTCCCAGGCGGACTATCCTTCATTAGCACACATGGTGCAGAAGTTGTCAGCGTATGAACAACGCCACCCAACCTGCAAATGGGTAAAGCCACCAGGGCCTCCAAGAGGGTTTGACTTCGACGTGACGAAAACCGAGCAGATTTTCGACCTCTTACTCGCGGAGAAGCACATAAAGATACCCGAAGGCCACAAGTTTCCTACGGTGCAAGAGCTGAACGGAAAGCCATACTGCAAGTGGCATAACACGTTCACCCACACCACCAACGACTGCAGGGTGTGGCGTCAGCAGATCCAAGTGGCGATAGAAAATGGGCGACTAATTTTTAACCAGTATGCCATGAAGGTCGACACACACCCCTTCCCCGCCGTCAACATGGTGGAGTTTACCCACCTTGGAGGGTGCCAGCCTGATTTCTCAGCCAACATCAGCATGGTAGAGCTTGGACACCGCTCTGAGAAGGACGGGGATGAGGACAGCTGCTCTCAGAGCAAGGACACTGAGGGGGCCGCTCCATGCGATCGGCTCCGTCAAGATGGCAAGCGCTACGTCACAGAGGGGGAAGTGAAGAACATAAGATACCAACGACCCCTCTCTGATCACCTCCTCAACAAGTATGTTAGTCGATATGACCAACGCCGGCGATACAACGACAATGATGAAAGAGGTCGTCTGACCAGAAACGACGGAAGACATCGCCGGCATAATCATGATGAGGAGCGGCAGGAGCGCCACGGCAGGGAGCAGGACGATACGGACAGGCATTGGCACTGCCCCTTCTTCAGACACTGCTGGGATTCAGGAATGAGCCGATTACCAACAATCGGCAACTGCCCAGAATGCAACCGGAAAAAGAAGGAGACAGCCAACGTGTCTGTGTTCGAGCGCTTAGGGCCTCTCCCACCGCAAAACAGACGTGCTGAGACCCCTCCGTTGGAAGATCTCGAGGATTCAGAAGACGAAGGGGAATACGAAGAAGACAGGTGCCACCGTCCAAGGTGGTGCCCTGACGGTCTCAGCCATTCACAAAAGCGCAGGGTTCAGCGATTGCGCGGTCTGGAGGAAGCCGAAAGGATGTACTTGCATACGCTGAGGAAGGCGCGACCTGATCTGGCTGCGAAAGTCCAGAGGACCCTGGATGAGGAGGGACTGCCGCAAAGAAAAGAGTGGCGCCCCAAGCAAAAGAGAGCCGATGATGAAACATCGGCTGGCACGAACATGGTGCTCGTTCGCCCGGCGGGGTGTAGACCTCCACGATCACACGTTGCACCCAAGGTGGACATCAGCAAGCGCTCCAACGTGATAAGGTCAGAGATTGGGCTGGTTTTATCCACCGACATGGACGAGTAGCAAGACTACGTCGATAAGCAACATGGCGAGGCCGATCCTTGCGATCGGCCCTCCGAAACTGATGAAGGGATATTACAAAACCTTCACCGAGCAAGCAACATGGAGGCCGATTCCAGCAATCGGCCAAAATTATCCTCACCATCCATTCTGCCTGGGATCAACGTTTGACCCAACAGGGACTACCTGAAGAGCCGATACCATCAATTCTCTTGACAGAATCGGCTCGGGGGGCACCTAGATGGATAAAACACGAGGATATGAGATAATACTGAGTATGGGGGCCGATACACGAATCGGCCTAAAACACAGACACAGCCAACGTGTCTGTGTTCGAGCGCTTAGGGCCTCTCCCACCGCAAAACAGACGTGCTGAGACCCCTCCGTTGGAAGATCTCGAGGATTCAGAAGACGAAGGGGAATACGAAGAAGACAGGTGCCACCGTCCAAGGTGGTGCCCTGACGGTCTCAGCCATTCACAAAAGCGCAGGGTTCAGCGATTGCGCGGTCTGGAGGAAGCCGAAAGGATGTACTTGCATACGCTGAGGAAAGCGCGACCTGATCTGGCTAAAGTCCAGAGGCCCCTGGATGAGGAGGGACGGCCGCAAAGAAAAGAGTGGCGCCCCAAGCAAAAGAGCCGATGATGAAACATCGGCTGGCACGAACATGGTGCTCGTTCGCCCGGCGGGGTGTAGACCTCCACGATCACACGTTGCACCCAAGGTGGACATCAGCAAGCGCTCCAACGTGATAAGGTCAGAGATTGGGCTGGTTTTATCCACCGACATGGACGAGTAGCAAGACTACGTCGATAAGCAACATGGCGAGGCCGATCCTTGCGATCGGCCCTCCGAAACTGATGAAGGGATATTACAAAACCTTCACCGAGCAAGCAACATGGAGGCCGATTCCAGCAATCGGCCAAAATTATCCTCACCATCCATTCTGCCTGGGATCAACGTTTGACCCAACAGGGACTACCTGAAGAGCCGATACCATCAATTCTCTTGACAGAATCGGCTCGGGGGGCACCTAGATGGATAAAACACGAGGATATGAGATAATACTGAGTATGGGGGCCGATACACAAATCGGCCTAAAATTTTTAAACATTTCACAGCCGATGCAAGGGCATCGACTTCAGAATTGAGAAGCAGCCGATGCATGGCCATCGACTCAAGAGATACAATTGTTAACCAGAAGGTCAGCCCTAGTGAATTACGAAGAGAAGCCCCAATGAAAGAACTCCTCAAGAGAGTAGTTTAACAGCTCAGATCTTCTCTTCAAGAACAATGCTAAGGGCAGCTTGGGTGTCCAGATCAGGTTAAGGGTGGGTCGCATCAGATCCACCAAAGGAAGGGAGCCGATCTGACCTGCAAGGACGAAGAGGCGCACTGAGGAAACTCGGGGGGCAGCCCACCTTGAAGGCTCTCTGCAAGCCGATTTACGTGCAAATCGGCTGGCTCTGCATGATCAAGCCCAGGCTAATCCAGCTAAGTCACGCGCCCTCGTTTTTGTTTTTTGCCTTGGCCAAGACTCGGGGGACAGCAGGCCTGGTGGATGCTCTGTTTTACTCTGTTTAAAAGCCGATTGGGATACCATCGGCTGGTCCTTCATTGCAACCTTCTTCACAAATGATGAATATTGAAGAGCATTATTGGGTTTGGTTGGGAAAGTTCAAAGGTTTTCCTGAAGATCCTGCATTTTCTGCCAAATGTAGAAAATCATCAGTTGAAGAAGGGAAGGGCGTATTTTGAAGGACCGATGCGGTGCTATCGGCTCATCACGCATTGGCAAAGGGAACGAATCGGCTCAATTGAACTCAGAAGAAATCGGCAAATCAAATTGGGGAAAGGTTCTTCATTAATAGGCGAGATTTCTTACATAGTAGAGCTGATTGCCCTCAAAAGGGGATACATTGCCCCGCCTACTTCTACGGATCCTATGCTAGGGGCCCTATCTACGGGCCGTTGCTGCCCTCGTCGTCGCCGTCATCGCCGCTGTCGGCGCTGCTCCCGGCCGGCTCGTCGTCGCTGCTCCAGCGGCCGCCGACAGGACCTTCATTGTCCTCGTCCTCCTCGTCGTCGTCGTCGTCGCTGTCGAAGTCACTCAGATTTCCCGGCCAGGGGCAATGGCGCTTGGCCGGCGGCTCGTCGGGGGAGCTGTCGTCGTCGTCGTCCTCCTCTTCCTCCTCCTTCACCTCCTCGGAGGTGGCCCCATCCCAGGGGAAGTGATCATCCTCGCTTTCTTCCACCGCTTCCTTATCGGCAAGGAAGCGGAGATCGCTCTCCCCGTCAGTCAGGGACCTGTCGTCCTCTGACCAGATGGAGAAGTCATGGTCTGACTCCTCCCCGGCCGCAATGGCGCGGCGGATGTTGGCCGCGTGGACTTCTGCTGGGTTGTACTCCGGCGTCGGCTCGCGGGATGTGGAGGACTGGCTGGAAAGATCCGATGGAGGCAGAGGAAGAAGAAGACATCGTGGCGCAGGAGGGCTTTTCGAGATGCTAATGCGAAGGAGATGCAGAGGAGAACTGTTTGGGGCGGTTAAATAAAAGAGGGCTTGATAAAAATTCAATGCCACAGCAGTTTCCGAGGAAGTGGTGCCAAAACTGTCAAATCGTGCAGAGAAGTTGAGGAGGCAAGTTATCATGATGAAGAACTCTGCGACGGTTCTGCTCTGCCACGACATGACCCGACGAAGGAAAGGCGTAATGATTTTGGAAATATCATTTCCAAAACCAGGGGGGCATGTGTTATCACCAGAATTTGACCAAGTCAGAGGTGGGCCGCGATCAAGATGGACGTGAAGATTGTACGTGGAAGAAATACGTGAATCGGCCTGGTTTACCAAGTTGGGCTGAACCGCCCGTGTATCTGTAACATATTAGATCGCATCTTAGTTTAGAAATTAGAGTTTATCTCGTGCACGGTTTAGTGCACGCCCACATTAGAAAGTCCCCTGGACTATAAATATGTACCTAGGGTTTATGGAATAAACAACAACCAACGTTCAACACAAACCAATCTCGGCGCATCGCCAACTCCTTCGTCTCGAGGGTTCCTCCGGTAAGCACCATGCTGCCTAGATCGCATCTCGCGATCTAGGCAGCACGAGCCTGCCTAGTTGTTCATGCGTTGCTCGTACTGAAGCCTTTTTGATGGCGGGCAACGTAGTTATCATAGATGTGTTAGGGTTAGCATTGTTCCTAGTATCATATGCTGTCGTAGTGCAACCCTTGCGCATCTAGCCGTCCCTGTACCTCATCATGGGTGCAGGGGCGGCACCCCGCTTGATCGTTATTTAGTAGATCTGATCCGTTATGGTCGCTCCTTGATTCATCAAGGATTAGTTTAATATCTGCAATAGTTAGGCCTTACAAAGGGTTGGAGGATCCAGCGGCATGCAGGGTGTAGTTTGCTGCCCCTAGACAGGACGTTCCGAGGATCAACCTAGTGTTGGTTTTTAGGCCTTGTCTAGGGCTGGCTTACGTTTACCGTGCGTGAGCGCGAGGCCCAATCGTGAGTAGGATGATCCGATTATGCGGTGAAAACCCCAGATCGTCGTGGATCTCATATGCTTTATCATGATCAAGCAGGACCACCATATATTCGGCCACCTTGGACGAATCATGGGTGAATCGGCTCCATGAGCCGATTCACAGGACAACGAGAGCCGATCGAGGCTCGTATTTAACGTGTACGTGTGTGCCCTGCAGGAAACTAAGCGAGGCATCATCCACACCTTCCGACCAGGTATAGGTCAGGTGGCACGCCCTTGCAACCCGCATCGGCGCGCGACCAGGAGGCTTTGCGGGCCGTCGCTCGAGGGAGGGCCAGCCGCAGCCCTAGTCGTTCCCGGCTCTACGGTGTTGGCCAGTCACTGCCCGCCGGTGGGTTTCTGACGTCAACAGTTGCCACTAGGGATAAAACATTGATTCTATGTCTAAGGATGTAGTTGTCGATTACATTACGCACCATACTTAATGCAATTGTCTGTTGCTTTGCAACTTAATACGAAAGGGGTTCGGATGATAACCGAAGGTGGACTTTTTAGGCATAGATGCAGTTGGATGGCGGTCTATGTACTTTGTCGTAATGCCCAATTAAATCTCACTATATTTATCATATCATGTATATGCATTGTTATGCCCTTTTCTATTTGTCAATTGCCCGACTGTAATTTGTTCACCCAACATGCTTTTATCTTATGGGAGAGACACCTCTAGTGAACTGTGGACCCCGGTCCTATTCTTTACATAGCATACAATCTACTGCAATACTTGTTTTACTGTTTTCTTCGCAAACAATCATCTTCCACACAATATGGTTAATCCTTTGTTACAGCAAGCCGGTGAGATTGACAACCTCACTGTTTCGTTGGGGCAAAGTACTTTGGTTGTGTTGTGCAGGTTCCACGTTGGCGCCGGAATCCCTGTGTTGCGCCGCACTACATTTCGCCACCATCAACCTTCAACGTGCTTCTTGACTCCTACTGGTCCGATTAAACCTTGGTTTTTGAGGGAAACTTGCCACTGTGCGCATCATACCTTCCTCTTGGGGTTCCCAACGGACGTGTACATCTACGCGCATCAGTGCCCTCTATCCTTTTATTTGTGAACTTTGCCATAGAGTGGGTCATTTTAATTTTCAATGCTCCTCTAATGATAATTC
This sequence comes from Lolium multiflorum, assembly GCA_030979885.1. Classification (NCBI taxonomy): domain Eukaryota; kingdom Viridiplantae; phylum Streptophyta; class Magnoliopsida; order Poales; family Poaceae; genus Lolium; species Lolium multiflorum. The sequence continues at coordinate 151,031,904 of CM061753.1, read as the reverse complement.
GAACCTCATGAATGCTGCAAATCTATATTGTGATAACATGATCACTGATAATCATCATGATGAACTTACTTTATTTTTGGAGTGTGAAGAGTTATTGAGAAAAACTTCTTTGGTGGATATGAGTGCTCTTGATATTAATAGTGTCCTGCATGGGTGTCTTTCTTATTGCATTGATAATTGCCACACAAATACTTACATACAAAATATTATAGAAGATGACACTTTGCCAAAATATGATAGGACCGCTGTGTGTTTTGAACTTATTAATGAAAAGGAGGAATCCTCCCAAGTTTCTTCTATTGTTTCTGGAAATAAATCAGGTTATGTGGAGAAGCTTCCTTTCAAGCCTTTTCCTCCTAAAGGAGGGAACGAGGAGAAGGAGAAGAAGAACGAGGAGAAGGAAGAAGAAGAAGAAGAAGAAGAAGAAGAAGAAGAAGAAGAAGAAGAAGAAGAAGAAGAAGAAGAAGAAGAAGAAGAAGAAGAAGAAGAAGAGGGGGAATAAGAAGAAAGAGGTAACGGCATATCCCCGCGTGTATGAGATAACGATAGGTAACCGTAAGTATGTTGCTCCTAATGATTATTATGATAATGAATCTGAGTACAATGATCTTCCTATGCCCTTTACCCATATTAGTGATCATGATTTGGAAGAGCACACTACCTTTGATACTGAAAATCTCTTTGGTACCGATTATGAAAGTAATGATGTTAGCACTATTCATGTTCCCTCAAACGATGATATTGAAAGCTCTAAGCTTGGGGATGTTGTGCTTGAAGATCCTATATTTGAGACCTTTACTTTTAGTGAAAATGATGATATTATATATTCTGGTTTAGATAATCGCTATAGAGATGGATATGACACATGTTATAATTATCCTTATGAAACTTGTCATAGTTATGATGGGATTGCCAAAAACCATTCCCTTAGTATGCAACTTGTTTACCATGTTCAAATTCTTGATAATGATCCTGCTCCAATCTATTATATTATTAAAACAACAAACAATTAACGGCAGAGATTGATCAATCTACACCTAAAGAGTTTTAACAGCTGATATCTAGGATATAATCGTGCCGTCGGGCTGCCTACCGCCTGCCGCCTACGCATGTAGATTTCATCTCAGATTTCCCTGCAATCCTTTAAGCAGTTGCAACGACCCGTGTTTATAGCAATCCAGCAGTTGTCGTCTTCAGCGGACATATCATCACCTCCGGCGGCCGGCGGCTGGGCGGGTCGCTCACCAGAGATCCAATGTAGGCGTCTTTAGCGGATATCACGGCCGGCTGGCCGGGCCGTTCTCTAGCGGCCAGTGTTTCCACTTCATCTAGGCATGTAAGGTTGCTGCTCACCGTCCGGCTTGATTACACGACAGGTAGTTGGCCCTTCATCTTCCTCCAGATATCTCTATCGTTTAGATTTATGAAAATCCAGGGCACGTAATGGATTCTCTTATTGATCTCTTGCAATTGTTGAAGGAGACGTATACAAGCTGCAGCGGTTAAATAATGGCAAGTTCGGCCCAAAAGATGGTGGGCACGTACACCCAGAGGGACACGCCGAAGCTAATCTTTTTAATGGTTGATTTTCATGGTACTAATATGCATCCGCAGACACAAAGCAGATCACCAGCAGGCCAGTGAAAAACAGCAGATCGATTTTGTTCGCCGTGTCCGCTTTGTTCGATAGCGCTGCCGTCTGCTGATTTCACAAGCCGGCCACAGAAAGGCCACAACGGCTGATCAATTACCGATACTCGCTCATTAGTATGATGCGTTAGAAAGCGGAGCAGGGCAGGGACTCCACAGGTAGGTCGTGAGCATCCTTCTTTTTTGCCGCCATGTATTTTCAATATGCACACGGTGAATCCAGATATACTTTTGCTGGACTGGTATCTTAAATTATGTTCAATTTTTTTGTCGATCTACTACCCAAGCTTATTTTCTAAGAAGTTCAAGTGATTATTATTTTGCAGAAGAGGTAAACTGATTTTGCGAGCTGAATTTCTGTTGATCTTCTACCGAAGCTAATTTTCCAAAAAGAAGTTCAACCGATTCTTAATTTGCAAAAGAGGTGAAAATCATACTTTGCTGGATCAAATAGCGTGAAGATTAATTTTTTATTTATACAGATAAGGTTCGAAACAGGGAAGCGCTAGGAGCTGGAGCATCGTTTGATGAGATGTATGCCGGCCATGTTGCGGTTTGTTGTGCAAGGTTGGAGCACCCGATCTTCATTTTTCTTAAGTTGTTTAGTAATGTACGAGCCTAACTAAAATATTTCATTGATCTTGCCACTAAGACTTGCCTCGATTCCAAAAAAAAAAAAACACACCTCGATTGTTATTTCTTTTCCTCTAATAGTCTTAATTTAATCTCAAGTAATGCACGCCGTTGCAGTATTGCAACCGAACGGAATACATCAGAGATACTTGAACCTTGCATTAGGAGCTAGGCTTAATTTCTTGCTATCAGTTTATACGAACCGACTTCGTCCGGTATTAGTGGAGAGATATGATGTCTGCAGTGGATGCCTATCACGTTTGTAAACAAAGTTGTTGTCAAAGACTTGAATGTCGACGCGTCCCACTGAAATCCTGTAGAAGACGGTGCCGATGGCAGTATGTTGCAAAATTTTGGCCAGAAGAATAACGGCGGAATGTTAGGCACTACTTGCAGAAGCCGTGGCCGATGATGGGATGCAGCAACACCTGTGCGACAAAAAATCAATGGATAGTTTTGATGGAAGGTGGCTAGATAGAGACATGCATGCTTGAGAGAGGGCTCTAACTTAAAATATTGTAGGGAAAGCTGATTGTTATAGTTTACTTCTTTTTAGTTTACTACATGGTTTGGTTCAGTAATTCATGAAAGTAGTTTTAATTGCATAATCAATTCAGGATGGTATGTGCGGAATTAACGAAAAGCAGGGGAATTGTGTAGAGGGGCTCCTATTCTTTTTCGCCATCTTTGAATACATATATTATTTATATACATACTATTGTCGATGAGCCTTGATTAGTACAATTTTTTAATATACTGAAATATGCAATATGGATAGGCAGGGAGAAGAAATTGTTGGCTGATCCAGAAAAAGTTGTTATTCATATAAGCTTCTATCATTTGAAGGGACACTATAGTGACATTGCAGTGAAATGGAAATATTGATGGAGAAAGGTTGGAATCTGCGGGGTTTTATTCTGCTAGCATTGCTAGGTAGCTTAAATCAAGTAAGTTACATTTACATGTACTATATATGTCTGCAAATGTCGTACCTTATATTGTACACACTTGAATGCCATGTCCTTCCTCGATTATTTTTAAATGTTAAACATAACATAGGGCAGGTGTACAAAACACTTGCACAAAATCACACACCATTTTCTTAACTATGTCATTCTACTAGAGTTTCTACTTTACTATTAGTATTATAATTCCACAACTTTCATAATTCCTTCAACCAAAATGGTGAGCTTCTCTTTAGTTCCCATTGGTTTGTTTCTCTTACAAGATTTAGGCAAGGTTGCAAGACTAGCTCGAAACTATATTCTTTGATCTTTATACAAAACTCATAAAATCAGCAGGGCTGTGGATAAATTTGGAGTCAAGCAAAGAAACTAGAAGAGAAAAGACAGTATTTTTTGGCAGCGTAGTACCTAATATGGAAATGTGTTATTTGCGTCATATTTAACATGCGAACATGTGTATCATATTTTCAGTGATATTTGTGTATGCTTCTACCGGGGAAGGAGGAGTGAATCTAGAACATTGGTGTGTTTCCTATAAATTACAATTAGCTATGTACAAATATTCATTTTCAAACCACTGAAAACTAAATATCTTTTAATGCAAAAATTTATCATAATAGTCTGTTGGCAGATGTTATATATTCTTTTGTCACAGAGTGTACACATGAAAGATAAGAGCTTGGAGGTGTTGTTAAAGAATGGAGTGAGAAACCAGTGTCAAAATCAGAGCTGATCAACGTAATTTGGAAGCCCTTCATTTTCTTATGTTTCATTGCTTTTGTTGAAACAGTTTTGTAGGTATGGTCACAACTGAATATATATACTATTTTTGAAGGTTTCCTTTTTAAAGCAAAAGTAACTCTTGAGGATTACTACCGAGATATCTTCAAAAATATAAAGTACAAGTTAACACATGTTTCTTGGGGCGATATTTCATAAGTATAATCCCTCTTTTAGTTTTACTATTTATCTATCCATTTTGACTCCACATGTAATATATGCTAAAGATAGTTAGGCTACCATTATTATGTGGGGTAAGCATGCTTTGCACAACAAAAAAAATAATCTAATGATTATAGTTGATGATAATTCAGGTGAAAAAACAAAACATCCGAGGTAGAGATGAGCCGAATCTTACATTTATTTGTTGATGGACATTCATAAAAGATGAAAAGAAACTTTACCATGAGTCAACCACAAAGTACAAAAATATGCATTGAACAAAAGATGCTTTGAGTTTTTTATAACTTTGGCTCTTAATATGAAAACATTTTTCCGCTCAGATTTCTTCATAACACTGCCATTTATAATTATATATAATAACATGTTGACTAATAATGGTCAAAGCTCGGACGATTAAGACCATGTCAATATCCAAAATGTTATATGCCTAACAATATATCGAAAATCTAGCCGCGCAAATGCGCGGGCTACCTGCTAGTTACTATTAATGAGAAGAGTTTTTCTTATGCCAAAAATAATGATACTTTTATGTATATGAACCATGATAAGAATGTTTTAAGTGCTGGTTATATTGTGGATTTCATCAATGATGCTACTGAAAGTTATTATGAGAGAGGGAAACATGGTTATATGCATCTTAATAATATTAAGTTTCCCCTCTTTATGTTGAGAATCTTGAAGTTACTCGTGTTTTATCTTCCTATGATTGTCACTTTGTTCTTCATGAATTTATTTGTGTACAAGATTCCTATGCATAGGAAGCGGTTTAGGCTTAAATGTGTTTTGAATTTTCTTTTTGATGCTCTCTTTTGCTTCAACTCTTATTTCTCGCGAGAGCATCATTAAAATTACTGAGCCCATCTTAATGGCTATAAAGAAAACACTTCTTGGGAGATAACCCATGTTTTTATTTTGCTACTGTTTGTTGTGTCTTGGAAGTTGTTACTACTGTAGCAACCTCTCCTTATCATGTTTATTTCGTTTTTGTGCCAAGTAAAGTCTCTGATGCGCGTAGATGTACACGTCCGTTGGGAACCCAAAGAGGAAGGTATGATGCGCACAGCGGCAAGTTTTCCCTCAGAAAGAAACCAAGGTTATCGAACCAGTATGAGCCAAGAAGCACGTGAAGGTTGTTGGTGGAGGAGTGTAGTGCGGCGCAACACAGTGAAACCGGCGCCAACATGGAACCTGCACAACACAATCAAGATACTTTGCCCCAACGTAACAGTGAGGTTGTCAATATCACCGGCTTGCTGAAAACAAAGGATTAAGCGTATCGAGTGGAAGATGGTGTTTGTTTGCAAAGAACAGTAAGAAACAATAATTGCAGTAGAATGTATTCAGATGTAAAAGAATGGACCGGGGTCCACAGTTCACTAGTTGTGTCTCTCCAATAAGATAACTAACATGCTGGGTGAACAAATTACAGGTGGGCAATTGACAAATAAAGATTCAATACATATCAACGATGATTACTATGTGATTTAATCAGGCATTACGACAAAGTACATAGACCGCTATCCAGCATGCATCTATGCCTAAATAATCCACCTTCAGGTTATCATCCGAACCCCTTCCAGTATTAAGTTGTAAACAACAGATACTTGCATTAAGTATGGTGCGTAATGTAATCAACACAAATATCCTTAGACAAAGAATCAATGTTTTATCCCTAGTAGCAACAGCACATCCACAACCTTAGAACCTTCTGTCACGATCCCAGATTAAATGGAGGCATGAACCCACTATCGAGCATAATTACTCCCTCTTGGAGTTACAAGTATCAACTTGGCCAGAGCCTCTACTAGCAACGGAGAGCATGCAAGAACATAAACAACACATATATGATAGATTGATAATCAACTTGACATAATATTCTATATTCATCGGATCCCGCCAAACACAACATGTAGCATTACAAATAGATGATCTTGATCATGTTAGGCAGCTCACAAGATCTAAAAATGATAGCACAAGCGGAGAAGACAACCAACTAGCTACTGCTATGGACCCATAGTCCAAGGATGAACTACTCACGCATCAATCCGGAGGCGGGCATGATGATGTAGAGCCCTCCGTGATGATTCCCCTCTCCGGCAGGTGCCGGAGGCGATCTCCTGAATCCCCCGAGATGGGATTGGCGGCGGCGGCCTCTCAGTAATGTTTTCCGTATCGTGGCTCTCGGTACAGGGGTATTCGCGACGAAGGCTATATGTAGGCGGAAGGGTAGGTCAGGGGGGCTCACGAGGGGCCCACACCATAGGGTCGCGCGGCCAGGACCTGGGTCGCGCCGCCTGTGTCGGCCACCTCGTGGCCCCACTTCGTTATCTCTTCGGTCTTCGGAAGCTTCGTGGAAAAATAGGACCGAGCGTTGATTTCGTCCAATTCCGAGAATATTTCCTTACTAGGATTTCTGAAACCAAAAACAGCAGAAAACAGCAACTGGTGCTTCGACATCTTGTTAATAGGTTAGTGCCGGAAAATATATAATAATCCTGTAAAGTATGTATAAAACATTCAAGTATTGTCATAAAAGTAGCATGGAACATAAGAAATTATAGATACGTTTGAGACGTATCAAGCATCCCAAGCTTAGTTCCTACTCGTCCTCGAGTAGGTAAACGATAACACAAATAATTTCTGAAGTGACATGCTACCAACATAATCTTGATCAACATTATTGTAAAGCATATGAGATGAAAGGAGTGATCTGAACAAAAGATTGCTAACAAAGATAATGACTAAACAAATGAATCATATAGCAAAACTTTTCATGAATAGTACTTTCAAGACAAGTATCAACAAGACTTGCATAAGAACTAACTCATAAGCAATAAATTCAAAGTAGAATGCATTGAAGCAACACAAAGGATGATTAAGTTTCAGCAATTGCTTTCAACTTGTAACATGTATATCTCATGGATATTTGTCAACATAGAGTAATATAACAAGTGCAATAAGTAAACATGTAAGAATCAATGCACACAGTTAACACAAGTGTTTGCTTCTAAGATAGAAAGAAGTGGGTAAACTGACTCAACATAAAGTAAAAGAATGGCCCTTCGTAGAGGGAAGCATGGATTACTATTTTTGTGATAGAGCTTTTGTTTTGAAAACATAGATACAATTTTGTCAACGGTGGTAATAATTCATATGGGCTATGCATAATACTTCCTACAAGTTGCATGTTTCATGCATAGAGTACTAATAGTGCTCGCACCTAGTCCTAATCAGCTCGGATAACACGGATTATCATCACATGACATATGTTTCAACCAAGTGTCACAAAGGGGTACCTCTATGCCGCATGTACAAAGGTCTAAGGAGAAAGCACGCATTGGATTTCTCGCTTTTGATTATTCTCAACTTAGACATCCATACCGGGACAACATAGACAACAGATAATGGACTCCTCTTTTAATGCTTAAGCATTCAACAACAAATAATATTCTCATAAGAGATTGAGGTTGTATGTCCAAACTGAAACTTCCACCATGATACATGGCTTTAGTTGGCTTCCCAATGTTCTTCTCTAACATATGCATACTCAAACCATTTGATCATGAAATCACACTTACTTCAGACAAGACGAACATGCATAGCATCTCACATGATATCGAACAAAGGTAAAAAGTTGATGGTGTCCCTAGAAACATGGTTACCGCTCAACAAGCAACTTATAAGAACTAAGACACATAACTACATATTCATCACCACAATAGTTTTTAAGCTATTTGTCCCATGAGCTATATATTGCAAAGATAAGGGAATGAAATTTTAAAGGTAGCACTCAAGTAATTTACTTTGGAATGGCAGAAAAATACCACATAGTAGGTAGATATGGTGGACACAAATGGCATGGGGTTTGGCTCAAGGTGTTTGGATGCACGAGAAGCATTTCCTCTCAGTACAAGGTTTGGGCTAGCAAGGTTGTTTGAAGCAAACACAAGTATGAACAGGTACAGCAAAACTTACACAAGAACATATTGCAAGCATTATAAGGCTCTACACTGTCTTCCTTGTTGTTCAAACACTTTACCCGAAAATATCTAGACTTAGAGAGACCAATCATGCAAACCAAATTAAACAAGCTCTACGGTAGTTCTTCATTAATAAATTAAACTACATGATGCAAGAGCTTAAACATGATCTATGAGAGCTCAAACAATTGCCAAGTTATTCCAAACCATATGCAGCATTTTCTGATTCCAACCAAATAGCAATTTAACGAAGCAATTTCAGCCTTCGCCATGAACATTAAAGCACAATTAAGAACACAAGTGTTCCATATGAAAAAGAGGAGCGTAATATCTCCAATATAAGGATGATGGGATACAACTTTATTCAAACCAAAACGAAAATAAAAGCAAACCGACGCTCCAAGTAAAGAACATAAGATGTGACGGAATAAAAATATAGTTTCACTAGAAGTGACCTGATAAGTTGTCGATAAAGAAGGGGATGCCTTGGGCATCCCCAAGCTTAGATGCTCGAGTCTTCTTAAAATATGCAGGGGTGAACCACCGGGGCATCCCCAAGCTTAGACCTTTCACTCTTCTTGATCATAGTATATCATCCTCTTCTCTTGACCCTTGAAAACTTCCTCCACACCAAACTTCAAGCAAACTCATTAGAGGGTTAGTGCTTAATTAAAAATTCACATATTCAAAGGTGACACAATCATTCTTAACACTTCTGGACATTGCACAAAGCTTCTGAAAGTTAATGGAACAAAGAAACTCATTCAACATAGCAAAAGCGGCAATGCGAAATAAAAGGCAGAATCTGTCAAAAACAGAACAGTCCGTAAAGACGAATTTTGCAGGGGCACTTAACTTGCTCAAAAGGAAAAACTCAAAACTAATGAAAGTTGCGTACATATATGAGGATCACGCTCGTAAATTTTTAGATTTTTTTGACTCTCCTACAGAGAGATCTGTGCGAATTCGTGACAGACAGCAATGCTGTTTCTGCGCAGTAATCCAAATCTAGCATCAACTTTAACATAGAAACTTTACTTGGCACAAAAACATGATAAGGAGAGGTTGCTACAGTAGTAAACAACTTCCAAGACTCAACAATACAGTAAATAAAATGAAACTTGGGTTATCTTCCAAGAAGTGCTTTTCTTTAACGCCTTTCAGCTAGGCGCAGAAAGTGCAAATCAAGTATTTTCAAGAGATGGAGCATCAACATTACCTCGGGCTTTACGCCTACCCTTCTTACTCTTTTTCTTACTCTTTGGTTTAGGGAATACATGTCGGCCTCCCGGTGTGCATTTTAGGGTGCCTTCTCCCGTATTTATGATTGCTCCCAATAGTTTCAGCAGAGATCTTCCAAGTGTGATTTGTCCTGTTCCTACACATTCAATAACAAGATAATCAGTGGATATTGTTCTTCCAAGAATGGTTGTGTGCACACCCTCGGCTATTCCCTTAGGAATTATAACGGAGTTATCAATAAGAGTTATTCCTTCTCCCCCTTCAACAAGTCCCCAAAGTGTCAAAGATTCATAAATACTCTCAGGCATAAGACAAAATTCAGACATAATATCACAACGGGCATGAAAAGTTTCACCACCAATAATAACTTTAATAGTAGGGTTCCACATTGAGGGTTCAGCTTTACGATAAGCATAAAAAATTCTAGACCAAGCATCTTTACAACTCTCCTCATCTCCTTGTTTAAAAGTAAAGACTAATTCCTCAGGTGAAGAAGTAACAGGTACAGAGCTAGACATGATAACAAAACTAAACTAAATGCAAGTAACTAATTTTTTTGTGTGTTTTTGATATAAGGCTGGTAAATAAGAAAGTAAAGTAACTATTTTTGTGTGTTTTTAATATGAAGCAAACAAGACAGTAAATAAAATAAAGTAAAGCAAGACAAAAACAAAGTAAAGAGATTGGAAGTGGAGACTCCCCTTGCAGCGTGTCTTGATCTCCCCGGCAACGGCGCCAGAAAAAGTGCTTGATGCGCGTAGATGTACACGTCCGTTGGGAACCCCAAGAGGAAGGTATGATGCGCACAAGCAAGTTTTCCATCAGAAAGAAACCAAGGTTTCGAAGCAGTAGGAGCCAAGAAGCACGTGAAGGTTGTTGGTGGAGGAGTGTAGTGCGGCGCAACACCAGTGAAACCGGCGCCAACGTGGAACCTGCACAACACAATCAAGATACTTTGCCCCAACGTAACAGTGAGGTTGTCAATATCACCGGCTTGCTGAAAACAAAGGATTAAGCGTATCGAGTGGAAGATGGTGTTTGTTTGCAAAGAATAGTAAGAAACAATAATTGCAGTAGAATGTATTCAGATGTAAAAGAATGGACCGGGGTCCACAGTTCACTAGTGGTGTCTCTCCAATAAGATAACTAACATGCTGGGTGAACAAATTACAGGTGGGCAATTGACAAATAAAGATTCAATACATATCAACAATGATTACTATGTGATTTAATCAGGGCATTACGACAAAGTACATAGACCGCTATCCAGCATGCATCTATGCCTAAATAATCCACCTTCAGGTTATCATCCGAACCCCTTCCAGTATTAAGTTGTAAACAACAGATAATTGCATTAAGTATGGTGCGTAATGTAATCAACACAAATATCCTTAGACAAAGCATCAATGTTTTATCCCTAGTAGCAACAGCACATCCACAACCTTAGAACCTTCTGTCACGTCCCAGATTAAATGGAGGCATGAACCCACTATCGAGCATAATTACTCCCTCTTGGAGTTACAAGTATCAACTTGGCCAGAGCCTCTACTAGCAACGGAGAGCATGCAAGAACATAAACAACACATATATGATAGATTTATAATCAACTTGACATAATATTCTATATTCATCGGATCCCGCCAAACACAACATGTAGCATTACAAATAGATGATCTTGATCATGTTAGGCAGCTCACAAGATCTAAACAATGATAGCACAAGCGGAGAAGACAACCATCTAGCTACTGCTATGGACCCATAGTCCAAGGATGAACTACTCACGCATAAATCCGGAGGCGGGCATGATGATGTAGAGCCCCTCCGGTGATGATTCCTCTCCGGCAGGGTGCCGGAGGCGATCTCCTGAATCCCCCGAGATGGGATTGGCGGCGGCGGCCTCTCAGTAATGTTTTCCGTATCGTGGCTCTCGGTACAGGGGTATTCGCGACGAAGGCTATATGTAGGCGAAAGGGTAGGTCAGGGGGGCTCACGAGGGGCCTACACCATAGGGCCGCGCGGCCAGGACCTGGGCCGTGCCGCCCTGTGGTCTGGCCACCTCGTGGCCCCACTTCGTTATCTCTTCGGTCTTCTGGAAGCTTCGTGGAAAAATAGGACCCTGAGCGTTGATTTCGTCCAATTCCGAGAATATTTCCTTACTAGGATTTCTGAAACCAAAAACAGCAGAAAACAGCAATTGACGCTTCGGCATCTTGTTAATAGGTTAGTGCCGGAAAATTTATAATAATCCTGTAAAGTATGTATAAAACATTCAAGTATTGTCATAAAAGTAGCATGTAACATAAGAAATTATAGATACGTTTGAGATGTATCAGTCTCTAATAGAAAGTTGATGCTATATTTGGATTTCTACGCAGAAACAGATTTGTTAGCTGTCATGAATTCACATTTTTCTCTCTGTAGAAGAATCAAAAAAATCAGCGAAAATTCATGCTTGATCCTCAGATACGTACGCAACTTTCATTAGTTTTGAGTTTTTCCATCTGAGCAAGTTAAGTGCCTCAGAAAAATTCATCTTTACATATTGTTCTGTTGATTCTGCCTTTTATTTCGCATTGCCTCTTTTACTGTGTTTGATTGGATTTGTTTGCTCCATTAAATTTCAGTAGCCTTGAGTAATGTCCAGAAGTGTTGGGAATGATTATGTCCTTGCTGAACATGTGAATTTTTGATTATGCACTAACCCTCTAATGAGATTGCTTTGAGTTTGGTGTGGAGGAAGTTTTCAAGGATCAAGAGAGGAGGATGATATGGTATGATCAAGAAGAGTGAAAAGTCTAAGCTTGGGGATGCCCCGTGGTTCATCCCTGCATATTTCAAGAAGACTCAAGCGTCTAAGCTTGGGGATGCCCAAGGCATCCCCTTCTTCATCAACAACATATCAGGTCACCTCTAGTGAAACTATATTTTTATTCCGTCACATTTTATGTACTTTACTTGGAGCGTCTGTGTGTTTTTTTGTGTGTGTTTGAATAAATTCGGATCTCAACATGCTTGTGTGGGAGAGAGACACGCTCCGCTTTTTCATTTGAACACTTGTGTTCTTCGTTTTACTTTAATATTCATGGCGAAAGCTGAAAGCCTCAGCATTGATTGTTATTTGGTTGGAAACAGAAAATGCTTCATGTGGTAGTTGGTATATTATCTTGAATAATTTGATACTTGGTAATTGTTTTGAGCTCTCAAGTAGATCATGTTTAAGCTCTTGCATCATGTAGTTTAAATCTATTAGTGAAGAACTACCATAGAGCTTGTTGAAATTTGGTTTGCATGATTTGTCTCTCAAAGGTCTAGATATTTTCTGGTAAAAGTGTTTGAACAACAAGGAAGACAGTGTAGAGTCTTATAATGCTAGCAATATGTTTTTGTGTAAGTTTTTGTTGTACCAGTTCATACTTGTGTTTGCTTCAAACAACCTTGCTAGCCAAAGCCTTGTACTGAGAGGAAATGCTTCTCGTGCATCCAAAAACCTTGAGCCAAAACCCATGCCATTTGTGTCCACCATAACTACCTATATGTGGTATTTTTCTGCCATTCCAAAGTAAATTGCTTGCATGCTACCTTTAAAATTTCATTCCTTGTCTTTACAATACATAGCTCATGGGAAAGTAGCCTAAAAACTATTGTGGTAATGAATATGTTGCTATGTATCTTAGTTCTTATAAGTTGCTTGTTGAGCGGTAACCATGTTTCTGGGGACGCCATCAACTTTTTACTTTGTTGAATATCATGTGAGTTGCTATGCATGTTGTCTTGTCTGAAGTAAGGGAGATTTGCCATGAGTTGAATGGTTTGAGTATGCATGTTGTTAGAGAAGAACATTGGGCCGCCAACCAAAGCCATGTATCATGGTGGAAGTTTCAGCTTGGACATTAATCCTCAGAATCTCTTATGAGAATATTATTTGTTGTTGAATGCTTTAAGCATTAAAAAGAGGAGTCCATTATCTGTTTTCTATGTTGTCCCGGTATGGATGTCCTCAAGTTGAGATCTATCAAAATCGAGAAATCAAATGCGATTTATCTCCTTGGACCTTTGTACAGGTGGCATAGAGGTACCCCTTTGTGACACTTGGTTGAAACATATGTAATGCAATGATAATCCATGGAAATCCGAGCTAATTAGGACAAGGTGCGGGCACTATTAGTATTCGATGCATGAGGCTTGCAACTTATAGGAAGTTTTATGCATAACCCATATGAATTATTACTACCGTTGACACAATTGTTTCCATGTTTTCAAAATAAAAAGCTCTAGCACATGAGTAATCCCTGCTTCCCTCTGCGAAGGGCCTTTCTTTTACTTTATGTTGAGTCAGTTTACCTACTTCTTTCTATCTTAGAAGCAAACACTTGTGTCAACTGTGTGCATTGATTCTTACATGTTTACTTATTGCACTTATTATATTACTTTGTGTTGACAATTATCCATGAGATATACATGTTACAAGTTGAAAGAAATTGCTGAAACTTAAATCTTCCTTTGTGTTGCTTCAAAACCTCTTATTAAGAATCTATTGCTTTATGAGTTAACTCTTATGCAAGACTTTTTGATGCTTGTCTTGAAAGTACTATTCATGAAAAGTTTTTGCTATATGATTCAGTTGTTTAGTCATTATCTTTTTGTTAGCAATCTATATACCATTGCTTTGAATCACTTCATTCATCTCATATGCTTTACAATATTGTTGATCAAGATTATTTTGGTAGCATGTCACTTCAGAAATTATTGTTTTTATCGTTTACCTACTCGAGGGCGAGTAGGAACTAAGCTTGGGGATGCTTGATACGTCTCCAACGTATCCATAATTTCTGATGTTCCATGCTAGTTTTATGACAATACCTACATGTTTTGTTCACACTTTATATCATTTTTATGCATTTTCCGAAACCAACCTATTAACAATATGTTGAAGCGCCAGTTCCTGTTTTCTGCTGTTTTTGGTTCCAGAAATCTTACACACGAAATATACTCGGAATTGGACGAAACAAAAGCCAAACTTCCTATTTTCCACGGAGGATTCCAGAACATCGAAGGAGAGTCGGAGGCGGCCAGTGATACGTCTCCAACGTATCTATAATTTCTGATGTTCCATGCTTGTTTTATGACAATACCTACATGTTTTGTTCACACTTTATATCGTTTTGATGCATTTTCCGAACTAACCTATTGACGAGATGCTGAAGTGCCAGTTCTGTTTTTGCTGTTTTTGGTTTTAAATCCTAGTAAGGAAATATTCTCGGAATTGGACGAAATCAACGCCCAACATCTTATTTTCTCGGAAGCTTCCAGAACACTCGAGAGGGACAGGGGAGCCAGGGGGCCCACACCACCTGGCGGCGCGGCCAGGGGGGGGCGCCCCTATGGTCTGGCTCCACCAGGCCCCCTCCGAGGCTGCCCTTCCGCCTATATAAAGTCCCTGACCTAAAACTTCGATACGAATAAGCCACGGTACGAGAAAAGTTCCAGAGCCGCCGCCATCGCGAAGCCAAGATCTGGGGGACAGGAGTCTCTGTTCCGGCACGCCGCCGGGACGGGGAAGTGCCCCCGGAAGGCTTCTCCATCGACACCACCGCCATCTTCACCGCCATCTCCATCAACGCTGCTGCTCCCATGATGAGGAGGGAGTAGTTCTCCCTCGAGGTTAAGGGCTGTACCGGTAGCTATGTGGTTAATCTCTCTCTCTGTACTCCAATACAATGATCTTATGAGCTGCCTTACATGATTGAGATCTATATGATGTGCTTTGTATCGCTACTAGTCTATGTGCTACTCATGTGATGTTATTAAAGTAGTCTATTCCTCCTGCATGGTGTAATGGTGACAGTGTGTGCATCGTGTGGTTCTTGTCGTAGGCTATGATCATAATCTCTTGTAGGTTAAGGAGTTAATTATCGCTATGATACTATTGATGTGATCTATTCCCCCTTTCATAGTGTAATGGTGACAGTGTGTATGCTATGTTAGTACTCGGTTTATTTTGCAAAGATCTATTATGCTCTAAGGTTACTTAAATATGAATGCCGAATGTTGTGGCGCTTGTTAACTCCGGCTTGAGGGAGCTCTTGTAGCCCTACACAACGAATGGTGTTTGTCATCCAACAAAAGAGTGTATGTAGCACAAATGAGAGAAGTTATTATTTATTATGCGATCAATGTTGAGAGTGTCCACTAGTGAAAGTATGATCCGTAGGCCTTGTTTCCAAACATCGAGTCACCGTTTATTTACTGTTCTGTTGCATGTTTACTCGCTGCCATATTTTATTCAGATTGCTATTACCACTCATATACATCCATACTACTTGTATTTCACTATCTCTTCGCCGAACTAGTGCACCTATACATCTGACAAGTGTATTAGGTGTGTTGGGGATACAAGAGACTTCTTGTATCGTGGTTGCAGGGTTTCTTGAGAGGGATATCGTTGACCTATTCATCCCTGAGTTCGATAAACCTTGGGTGATCCACTTAAGGGAAAACTTGTTGCTGTTCTACAAACCTCTGCTCTTGGAGGCCCAACACTCTACAGAAAAGAAGCGTGAGTAGACATCAAGCTATTTTCTGGCGCTGTTGCCGGGGACGAATCAAGACACTCCATCAAGCCCGTCAACAGCCATCAAACCTCCCACATCAACCACGCGCCAGTTGTGGACAGCAAGCTATTTTCTGGTATTCACATCCTCCGACTACTAAGTTTTTTCTTAGCATTGTTGTCGGTGTGTGAGTGCTCGAAGCTATTTCCTTTAGATCCTGCAATTGCATCTTTTGGTTTCTTGTTTACACTAGTTAGGCATAATGGAAAGTAACAATGAGCTTCTTATTCTATTTCCTGAGTTAAGACATGGATTGTTTGCTGCGAAAATTTAAAAACCTATGGAATCTTATTTGCATGCTAGTAGCAATGATATTAGTATGAACGCTTTGAACACCATTGTTGCTAATGATATGGGAAATTCTAAGCTTGGGGAAGCTGGTTTTGATGAGCATGACATTTTTAGTCCCCAAGCATTGAGGAGAAAATTTTCTTTGATGATACTTTGCCTCCTATTTATGATGATTATAATGATAGTGGTCTTTTGGTGCCGCCTACTATGGAGAGTAAATTTTATTATGATTATACTATGCCTCCTACACTTGATGAGAATAATAATGATAGCTACTTTGTTGAATTTTCTCCCACTACAACTAATAAAATTGATTATGCTTATGTGGAGAGTAATAATTTTATGCATGTGGCTCATGACAAGAATGTTTCATGTGATAGTTATATTGTTGAGTTTGTTCATGATGCTACTGAAAGTTATTATGAGAGAGGGAAACATGGTTATATGCATCTTAATAATATTAAGTTTCCCCTCTTTATGTTGAGAATCTTGAAATTGCGCTTGTGTTGCTTTTCTATGCTTGCCACTTTGTTCTTCATGAATTTATTTGTGTACAAGATTCCTTTTCATAGGAAGTGGGTTAGGCTTAAATATGTCTTGAATTTTCTTCTTGATGTTCTCTTTTGCTTCAACTCTTATTTCTTGCGAGAGTATCATTAAAATTGCTGAGTCCATCTTAATGGCTATAAAGAAAGAACTTCTTGGAAGATAACCCATGTGTTTATTTTGCTACTGTTTTGTTGTCTCTTGGAAGTTGTTACTACTGTAGCAACCTCTCCTTATCATGTTTTTGTGCCAAGTAAAGTCTCTATGGTAATGTTGATGCTAGATTTGGATTACTGCGCAGAAACAGATTTGTTGTCTGTCACAAATTCGCGCAGAAGTCTCTGTAGAAGAGTCAAAAAAATCTGCCAATTTACGTGCGTGATCCTCAGATATGTACGCAACTTTCATTAGTTTTGAGTTTTTCCATCTGAGAAAGTTAAGTGCCCCTGCAAAATTCGTCTTTACGGACTGTTCTGTTTTGACAGATTCTGCCTTTTATTTCGCATTGCCGCTTTTGCTATGTTGAATGAGTTTCTTTGTTCCATTAACTTTCAGAAGCTTTGTGCAATGTCCAGAAGTGTTAAGAATGATTGTGTCACCTCTGAACATGTGAATTTTTATTATGCACTAACCCTCTAATGAGTTCGCTTGAAGTTTGGTGTGGAGGAAGTTTTCAAGGGTCAAGAGAGGAGGATGATATATGATCAAGAAGAGTGAAAAGCCTAAGCTTGGGGATGCCCCCGTGGTTCATCCCTGCATATTTCAAGAAGACTCAAGCGTCTAAGCTTGGGGATGCCCAAGCATCCCCTTCTTCATCAACTTATCAGGTTTCTTCTATTGAAACTATATTTTTATTCCTTCACATCCTATGTACTTTACTTGGAGCGTCTGTGTGCTTTTATTTTCATTTTGTTAATTTCATTCTCTGAATAAATTCATGCTCATGTGGGAGAGAGACACGCTCCGCTTTTTCATATGGAACACTTGTGTTCTTAGTTGTGCTTTTAATGTTCAAGGGCGAAAGTTGATCGCTTCACTTGTTGTTATTTTGTTGGAATCAGAAAATGCTTCATATGGTTTTGAATAACTTGATATTTGGCAATTGTTTTGAGCTCTCATTAGATCATGTTTAAGCTCTTGCATCATATACTTTGCACCTATTAATGAAGAACTACATAGAGCTTGTTAAAATTTGGTTTGCATGATTGGTCTCTCTAAGTCTAGATATTTTCTGGTTAAGGTGTTTGAACAACAAGGAAGACAGTGTAGAGTCTTATAATGCTTGCAATATGTTCTTATGTAAGTTTTGCTGTACCGATTCATACTTGTGTTTGCTTCAAACAACCTTGCTAGCCTAAGCCTTGTATTGAGAGGAATTCTTCTCCTGCATCCAAACACCTTGAGCCAAAACCCATGCCATTTGTGTCCACCATATCTACCTACTATGTGGTATTTCCTGCCATTCCAAGTAAATACTTCATGTGCTACCTTTAAACAATTCAAAAGTTATTATCTCTTATTTGTGTCAATGTTTTATAGCTCATGAGGAAGTATGTGGTGTTTTATCTTTCGATCTTGTCATTTACTTTCAGACTTTCACAATGGACTAGTGGCTCATCCGCTTATCCAATAATTTTGCAAAAGGAGCTGGCAATGGGGTTCCCAGCCCCAATTAACTAACTTGCATTAATAATTCTCTTCACATGTTTTGCTCTGATCTATCAGTAAGCAACTTAAATTTGCAAATAGACACTCCTCCGTGGTATGTGAATGATTGGAAGGCACCCGAGGATTCAGTTAGCCATGGCTTGTGTATGCAAAAGGTTGGGGGGAGTGTCATCCATAATGAAACTAAAGTACATGTGTAAACAAAAGAGAAGAGGGATGATCTACCTTTGTGGTAGAGATAACGTCCTTCATGGGAGCCGCTCTTGAAAGTCTGGTTGATAAGGTAGTTAGAGTGCCCATTACCATTCGTTGACAACAACAAACACCTCTCAAAATTTTACTTTTATGCTCTCTATATGATTTCAAAACTTGAAAAGCTCTAGCACATGATTTAATCCCTGCTTCCCTCTGCGAAGGGCCTTTCTTTTACTTTATGTTGAGTTAGTTTACCCATTTCCTTCCATCTTAGAAGCAAACACTTGTGTCAACTGTGCATTGATTCTTACATACTTGCTTATTTTCATTCATCATATTACTCTATGTTGACAATTATCCATGAGATATGCATGTTGAAAGTTGAAAGCAACTGCTGAAACTTATATCCTCCTTTGTGTTGCTTCGATGCCTTTACTTTGAATTTATTGCTTTATGAGTTAACTCTTATGCTTGTCTTGAAAGTACTATTCATGAAAAGTTTTGCTATATGATTCACTTGTTTAGTCATTATCTCTTTGTTAGCAATCTATTGCTTTGAATCATACCATTCACTTCATATGCTTTACAATAATGTTGATCAAGATTATGATGGTAGCATGTCACTTAAGAAATTATTCTTGTTATCGTTTACCTACTCGAGAACGAGTAGGAACTAAGCTTGGGGATGCTTGATACGTCTCCAACGTATCTATAATTTTTGATGTTCCATGCTTGTTTTATGACAATACCTACATGTTTTGTTCACACTTTATATCGTTTTGATGCATTTTCCGGAACTAACCTATTGACGAGATGCCGAAGTGCAGTTCCTGTTTTTGCTGTTTTTGGTTTAAATCCTAGTAAGGAAATATTCTCGGAATTGGACAAAATCAACGCCCAACATCTTATTTTTCCCGGGAGCTTCAGAACACTCGAGAGGGACCAGAGGGGAGCCGGGGGCCCCACACCACCGCGCGGCCGGGGGGGGGCGCCCCCTATGGTCCTGCTCCACCAGGCCCCCTCGGAGGCTGCCCTTCCGCCTATATAAAGTACGACCTAAAACTTCGATACGAATAAGCCACGATACGAGAAAAGTTCCAGCCGCCGCCATCGCGAAGCCAAGATCTGGGGGACAGGAGTCTCTGTTCCGGCACGCCGCCGGGACGGGGAAGTGCCCCCGGAAGGCTTCTCCATCGACACCACCGCCATCTTCACCGCCATCTCCATCAACTCTGCTGCTCCCATGATGAGGAGGAAGTAGTTCTCCCTCGAGGCTAAGGGCTGTACCGGTAGCTATGTGGTTAATCTCTCTCTCTGTACTCCAATACAATGATCTCATGAGCTGCCTTACATGATTGAGATCTATATGATGAGCTTTGTATCGCTACTAGTCTATGTGCTACTCATGTGATGTTATTAAAGTAGTCTATTCCTCCTGCATGGTGTAATGGTGACAGTGTGTGCATCGTGTGGTTCTTGTCGTAGGCTATGATCATAATCTCTTGTAGGTTATGGAGTTAATTATCGCTATGATAGTATTGATGTGATCTATTCCCCTTTCATAGTGTAATGGTGACAGTGTGTATGCTATGTTAGTACTCGGTTTATTTTGCAAAGATCTATTATGCTCTAAGGTTACCTAAATATGAATGCCGAATGTTGTGGCGCTTGTTAACTCCGGCTTGAGGGAGCTTTTGTAGCCCTACACAACGAATGGTGTTTGTCATCCAACAAAAGAGTGTATGTAACACAAATGAGAGAAGTTATTATTTATTATGCGATCAATGTTGAGAGTGTCCACTAGTGAAAGTATGATCCCTAGGCCTTGTTTCCAAACATCGAATCGCCGTTTATTTACTGTTATGTTGCATGTTTACTCGATGCCATATTTTATTCAGATTGCTATTACCACTCATATACATCCATACTACTTGTATTTCACTATCTCTTCGCCGAACTAGTGCACCTATACATCTGAAAAGTGTATTAGGTGTGTTGGGGACACAAGAGACTTCTTGTATCGTGGTTGCAGGGTTGCTTGAGAGGGATATCTTTGACCTCTTCCTCCCTGAGTTCGATAAACCTTGGGTGATCCACTTAAGGGAAAACTTGCTGCTGTTCTACAAACCTCTGCTCTTGGAGGCCCAACACTGTCTACAGGAAAAGAAGCGTGAGTAGACATCAGCCAGCAGGGGGCCCACACCACAGGCTGGTGCGGCTAGGCCCCCAGGTGCGCCAGCCTATGGGGGGCCATCCCTTGCTCCTCCGGGGCCGCCCTTCCGCCTATATATTCTCCCTGTCGCGAAAACCCTAAAATATCCAGTCATAATCCACGAAGAGTTCGGTAGCCACCGCCATCGCGAAGACAAGTTTCGGGGGACAGAAGTCTGTTCCGGCACGCCGCCGGGACGGGAATTGCCCCGGAGTCATCTCCATCGACACCACCGCCATCTTCATCGCCTTGTTGTCTCCCATGATGAGGAGGAGTAGTTCTCCCGAGGCTAAAGGCTCTACCGGTAGCTATGTGATTCATCTCTCTCCCATGGTGTGATCTTTATGAATATGTAGATGTTACTCTTGTCTATTATGCACTCTAGAGGTTACTTTAAATATGAACTCCGGATTCACTCTCCACGGTGTAATGGTGACAGTGTGTGCATCGTGTGTGTTTCCTTTATGACGTTGTGGAGCTTGTTTACTCCAGCTTGAGGGAGCTCTTGTAGCCCTTCACAATGAATGGTGTTTGTTATCCAATAAGAGAGTGTTTGAGAGTAGCATTTATTTGTTCATCTATGTGATCATAGGCTTTGCAATCTAGATGTCATATGCTATTCAAGTGTTTTATTATGTGAACTTTGGGGTTACTGTGACCTCGGCGTAATGCGCCGTGTGTAACTCCCTTATGAATTGTGGTGTGTTAGTACCTCCTATGAATGCTCACGGTGACAGTGTGGGGTGTTCATTAGTACTTGGGAATACGCCTTTGAGGTGTGCTTTTGCACACTTGCCCAATGAATTTGAGTTCTTTATCCAACAGGAGAGTAGTATGATGAAGTGCTTATATTTATATTCAATTACGATTGCAATGTTGAGAGTGTCCACTAGTGAAAGTATGATCCCTAGGCCTTGTTTCCAAATACTGCAAACATCGCTTATTTACTGTTTTACTGCATCTTTACTTCCTGCAATATTTACTTCAGATCGCAATTACCGTTTACCACCATCTATACCACCTACGTTTTACTATCTCTTCGCCGAACTAGTGCACCTATACATCGACAAGTGTATTAGGTGTGTTGGGGACACAAGAGACTTCTTGTATCTTAATTGCAGGGTTGCTTGAGAGGAATATCTTTGACCTCTACCTCCCTGAGTTCGATAAACCTTGGGTGATTCACTTAAGGGAAACTTGCTGCTGTTCTACAAACCTCTGCTCTTGGAGGCCCAACACTGTCTACAGGAATAGAAGCGTGCGTAGACATCAGGGCGCACTGCCGACGTCAGCAGCAACGTGGAGACCTGCACACAAACAACCAAGTACTTTGTTCCCAACTTTCAGCGAGGTTGTCAAGCTCACTGGTTTTGCTGAAAACAAAGGATTAAACGAACCGTGTGGAAGAAGAATTGTTTGTAGAGAACAGAACAGAAAAAGGTTGTAGAAGATTGCAATTAAAAGAAGAAGGACCAGGGTCCATAGTTCACTAGAGGCGCCTCCCCAATAAAATAAATATGATGGGTAAACAAATTACAGATGGGCAATTGACAAACAGAGATTCTACGCTAATGGTTGGTGCAGAATACATGCTATGAAAGTATGCGGGCATTACAACAATATACATAGACCGTAATCCAACTGCATCTATGACTAATAATCCACCTTCAGGATTGCATCCGCGACACCCTCCAGTATTAAGTTGCAAGCAACGGACTATCGCTTTAAGCAATGTGTGTAAAGTAAACGATGAAACTACCCTTGAATAGAACACCGCTGTTTTCTCCCTAGTAGCAATAGCACATCTACAACCGTAGAGAACAAGGTCACTTCCCATGGTTAAATAGAGGCATGAACCCACTATCGAGCATAAATACTCCCTCTTGGAGTCGCTAGCATCTACTTGGCCAGAGCATCTACTAGAAACGGAGAGCATGCAAGATCATAATAACATAATACATAATCTCAACCAAAGAAATCTCTCTATAAATCGGATCCACATCAAACCAACATGTAACAATTACAAATAGATGATCTTGATCATGTTAGGCAGCTCACAAGATCTATACATGAAGCAAAACAAGGAAAGGACAACCATCTAGCTACTGCTATGGACCCATGGTCCCATGGAGGACTACTCACGCATCAGCTCGGATGAAGACATGGCGATGCAGAGGCCTCCGGCGGTGATTTCCCTCTCCGGCAGGGTGTCGGGATGGACTGCAGAACCCTCCCGAACTAGGGCTCTGGTCCCTGGGGTTTTCCTGATACGAGGAATAAATAGGCGGAAGAGCGGAGCAAACTAGGCGACGAGGCGTCAGTACATGGGCCAGGCGCGGCCAAGGGTGGGGCCGCGTGCCCTATGTACTGCCACGTGGCAGCTCTCCTGCGCGTGTCCTTCTGGCTCCGTCTTCGTCCCGGAGAAATAAGACTCTAGGCTTTTGTTTTGTCCATTTCCGAGAAACTTTCATGTACAACTTTTCTAAAACACAAAAACAGCAGAAAACAGGAACTGGCACTGCGGCATTGCGTTAATAGGTTAGTCCTAGAAAATACTAAAAAGTGTGGAAAAGTGCACATAAAACATATAAGAATTGTAACAAAAAAAGCATGGATCATCAAAAATTATAGATACGTTTGGGACGTATCAACATCCCCAAGCTTAACTCCTGCTCGTCCTCGAGTAGGTAAGTGATAACAAACAAATAATTTTTGAGGTGACATGCTGTCACACTACTTTGATCAATCTAAGTGTAAAAGCAAACATAGCTGGAATCATAGAATCCTAACATAAGCATGATAGATATAATCAAACAATGAAACTTAATAACCATGCTAAAACATGAATAGTAATCAAACAAAAGAAAATGTATAACGTGCATGGAAAGCAAAGTGATTGTCAAGAGCATAGCATAGATACATAATAAAGTGGTACTCAGCTTGTCCCATAAGTGGAAGCAAAACATAAATGCTTGGACACCTTTAAAAGATTATAAGGATGACTAGAAACAAAAAGTTTGAACAAGCAATACCATAATTATGAATCAATCAATAAAATCTTGGGACCATGCACATAAAACTAAGAATGACAACTATGCTCTCATAAGTGGTGCATAAATTAGAAAGTGGAGACTCAACATAAAAGTAAAAGAAGGCCTCTCTTTGAGAGGAAAGTAAGATCACTCATGTGCTAGAGATTTTAATTGAAACAAAAAGAGTATAAAATGCACTTTTGAGAGGTGGTTGTTCATGTCAACGAGTAGTAAAAAGAGCTATTGTCATCTTCCATACTAAGCAAGTTTGAGAGCGGTTCCGAAATATTTGGGCGAAGCCTCTTTTCATTTATACTACTTATAAAATTGTGACACTCCTCCCAACCTTTGCTTACACATACCATGGCTAACCGAATCCTCGGGTGCCGACCAAGCAATCACAAACCATGGAGGAGTGCCCTTTTCTTATAATTTTCCTATTTTCTTCCCCTATTGGAAGTTGTGGTCAAACCAGCTCTTCTTTTTTTATATACTTTTTTATGTGACAAGCAAGATGAAGCTCGCGAGTCTTTGAGTTACTTAACTAGTATGGAAGACGACAACCACAATTTTAATTTACTTCCTCATGAGCTAAAAACAATGTCACAAAACGAGGAACTGTTTGAATGTTTTAAAGGTAGCACATGAGCAAACTACTATGGAATGGCAATGAAATACCACATATAGGTAGATATGGTGGACACTTTGGCATATTTGGTTTTTGGTGGTTGGATGCATGAATAAAATACTCACACAAATGGAGGCTAGAAAAAGACCGGGTGCGACCAACTAAGAGAGCATAATGGTCATAATCATGCACAGCGACAAAATATATTAATCAAAGCATAAAGTGATACACAAGTTGCAAACTAAATGATCATAGAGGCAAGAATTGACTGGAATGTAGTCATAACATGTTGCAAAACATGTGCCAAGTCGACCCAAATAAAAACATTCGCAGGAGAATATATACCACAATATTATGCTTTTCTATTGTATGCTAAAAACAATGCATGAAACCTTCAATGGCACACTAAACACTCTCAGTATTTGAGACTAATCATAATGAAAACATAATTAACAAGCTCATCATGAGAATAACATCTAGCAAGATATGCAAAAATAACTATGCCACAGTCTAAAAATGCTTCCATTTGCATCACATACACATAAAACTTTTTTCATGCTTCCAACGCCAACCAAATGAAACCAAATAACTCTCATATATGAAAAACAAGTAAATGTCCAGAGAGCTATTGATACACAAATAAATATAAAAGTGGAGCGTGTCTCTCTCCAACGCAAAATGCATAACAGTGGAGCGTGTCTCACTCCAAAATAAACATGCAAAACAGCGGAGCGTGTCTCACTCCAAAGTAAATATGCAAAGCGGTGGAGTGTGTCTCACTCCAAAGTAAACATGAATGAAGGGATCCAACTTTATTGAAAGTAAACACACAACAAAAAAGTAAAGACGCTCCAAGGACAACACATATCGCATGAAGGAATAAAAATATAACGTGTTGAAAAATGACCTGGTGTTTTTTGTTGATGAAGAGGGGATGCCTTGGGCATCCCCAAGCTTTGACGCTTGTACTTCTTGGATATTTCTTGAGGGGTCCAGGGGACATCCCCAAGCTTGAGCTATTCTCCATGCTTCATCTTATTGCATCATTCTTCTCTCCCTACACTTGAAAACTTCCTTCAGACAAAACTCAGCATAATTAATTAGCAACATTAGTGCAAATAAAAATATATCAAACCAGCAAGGCTTCAGTAATGACACATATCAAGCACTCATTTTAGCATATGTTACTGTAGCTACTTCTTCCTAAAGCTCTTTTTCACAAAAGAACTCAAAAAGACGAAGCATAAGACGCAAATGCAAAACATGGCAGAAATATGTCAAAACAGACCAGCAGGCAGAGATCGAAATTAAAGAAATAGTTCTGTTGCTCAAATCGAAAAATTCTAAACTAACGAAAGTTATCTAACATACTGGGACATAAGCAAAAAAAATGTAGCTCAAAATATCGTTCTGGGGATTTTTAAGATTTTTTCGTGACCAGCACAGAATCTGTTTCAGAATTGCAAATACCCCAAACACTGCTTTCTTTCTATTAGAGGCTACCCTTGACACAAAAATGAAATAAAAACGATAAGGAGAGGTTATTACAGTAGCAATAACTTCCAAGACTCAACAAATCAAAAATGACAGAAATAAAACATGGGTTGTCTCCCATAAGCGCTTTTCTTTAACGCCTTTAAGCTAGGCGCAAAAATGGTGCAAATCAAGTATTATCAAGAGTGCTCAAAGGATACAAACAGGGATTCGCAAACAAAAAGGGGAATTCGTAGTCATTTTTTCCTGTCGCGTAAAAAAAAGTCTTTACGCGAGAGCAATAGCGGTTGGGATACATCTATCTCTTCTGAGCAACCTCTTTTGGATTCTTAAGACCACCCTTGCAGTAGGATACCATCTGCTTTGGGTTCTTTATTATCTCCTTCGAGGGATTTTTAGGATCGTTCAGATAGACTATAAATGACATCTCTTATGTCAATAAGACCAAAGGGATGGATATTAAATGATAGGAAGTGCTAGGAAGTGAAATAGAATGAAATAGAGCCACTTTTGGCTTCCCTATGAAATGAGGCATGGAACGGAGCCACTACGAAGAAATTCTGGGAGTTACGAAAGAAGCTTCGGACTCATATTGTTCATGGGTTGAGAACGGGAGTTGAACTCTAAGAGGTCGAATCCCCCCTTGTTCCTCAGTAGCTCAGTGGTAGAGCGGTCGGCTGTTAACCGACTGGTCGTAGGTTCGAATCCTACTTGGGGAGATTTGATTCATTCTTTAATGTAAGAATAAAGAATTGAATTAAAGGGCTTGCTTTGACCCTTAGGAGTAGGTAACCCGTTCGCTATCCTTATTTCTATTTCTATTGCATTCTATCTCATCGTATCACATTGTGCTCTACGATTCCACTTCGACAAAAGGAAAGAGCATACCTAAGTTCAATAGCTTTACGTCCGCTATCCCGATCATGATTTCCTCAGGGGGAAAGTAAAGGCCCTTCCCCCTTTGGAAGGCTGTGGGCGAGGAGGGATTCGAACCCCCGACACCGTGGTTCGTAGCCACGTGCTCTAATCCTCTGAGCTACAGGCCCACCCGTCTCCACTGGATCTCTTCCCGGGGGTACCCCTTCATTTCGGGTTAAGAAGATGGGAAAGCGCCTTTCTCTATAAAAACAGCGCGTTCCAAGGCGTGAAGTGGGAGAGAGGGGATGTGATGATTGAGGTTTTGAATAAGACGACCTTTGCATTTTATATTTGGATCTTTTTCGTATTTCAAAATAGTGAAAAAGTAAAATAAGAGGTGTTAAGCTTTTTAGAAAGAGGATCTTTTGTCTCATGGTAGCCTGCTCCCGTCCATGTACGATCATGTCACATGACTTATTCCATTTCTACTCTATGGGATCTTACGGAGCCTGCTCATGGATGAGATGGTTGGGGTATGATCATAGAAAATATTCTCCTCAAGTGAACCAGCCTATCCTTCTTGGGTAGGAGACTTACGTGTTGATTGGATGCGGAGACACCTTTGGTTGTGAATTCTAATGTGGCAGATCCGATTCTTTATCTGCATGGCCAAATGAATAATTCAAGTCACACACTCCCATAATCCGCCTTTTTTTATTTCGTAAAATTAACTTCAACTATGTTGTATTGTATCAAAATACTTCGGAGTTGAAAAGAAGTATCCAAATGACATGTGTTATTTTACAATAACCCATGTTTGTAGCAATGAAATACCACAACCTACCCTATATTATATAAATGATAATTTTAATTCTTTATGATATGCCTTCCCTATAAAGGACCCGAAATACCTTGCTTACGTATCATTGGAAAGTGCATTAACATAAATACGGCAGTAAGCAGAGGCAGTACAAAGGTATGTAAACTATAAAAACGAGTCAAAGTAGATTGACCCACACTAGCACTTCCACGTAATAACTCCACTAAAGGGGATCCTATTACCGGAATGGCATCAGGTACACCTGTCACAATTTTGACAGCCCAATAACCAATTTGATCCCAAGGCAAAGAATAACCAGTTACACCAAATGATGCAGTCAAAACAGCCAAAACCACACCTGTGACCCAAGTTAATTCCCGGGGTTTTTTAAATCCACCTGTGAGATACACACGAAATACATGCAGGATCATCATTAGAACCATCATACTTGCTGACCATCGATGAACTGATCGGATTAACCAACCAAAGTTGGCCTCAGTCATTATGTATTGAACCGAGGAAAAAGCCTCTGTAACGGTTGGTCGGTAGTAAAAAGTCATAGCAAAACCAGTAGCGACTTGTACTAGAAAACAAGTAAGTGTAATTTCCCCTAAACAATAAAATATGTTGACATGGGGAGGAACATATTTACTAGTTATATCATCTGCAATTGCCTGAATCTCAAGCCGTTCCTCAAACCAATCATATACTTTATTGAGATAGGTAACTAACCCAAGTCCCCCTCTAAGAGCCGTATAGGAAAATTTCATCTCGTACGGCTCAAGCAGAAACACACAAATTTTCAACAAATATTAGAAAAAAGTTTCAAAACTTCATCAGCCACTGGATTGGGTTTATTTGCCTTGAAGATATGAAATAATAAAAATTCGGAAGATATTCTTTGTGATGATAATGCCAAAAAATATCAAGTTGGCTCATCTGTCTTTCTTCCTTTCCCTTATGCCAGTCATTAGAGGCCTCTTGACTTTTCTCTTCCCTATTTTGGATTTGTTTTTTTTTTGCATAATCGTAATATAGAAATTATCTTGTTGCGATCCTATGAATCAGTTCAATTAAAACCTTAGATTCATACTAGAGCCACGATGATTGAGTCTAAAGCTAAACCAAGGGTTCTTCGAATAAGAACCACTTGATAATCATTTAGTGAATCAGTGTAATGATTCGACAAAATTGAGAGAAAAAAAGTTGTCTTTTAGGCAAACTAAATTGGAAGGAAGAAATTTTTTTATTTTATTTAAGAACTACTTGAATTTTTCAGTCTGGTTGCGAGGTCTTAATAGTGAGTATGAATCATAGTTCCATTTTTTTTTATCCGCTCTATCTATTTCGTGTTCCAGATACTAGAATAAATAATATCTGACGAATTTGGAATCATCTTGATAGAGATAACAGGCCCTTTCTATGTATTATCAATAGGATCAATTCTAACAAGTCACACACTCATATTCCAGAGATACCGAAACAAAAAAAATCCGCGGTCGAACTACCATAATGTCTAGAAATGTAGAGCTTAAACTGGAAAGGCTTTTTTGGATAGAAAAACTATGACTTCCTGATTTTAGTTAGTAGAAACCTAATTGGTTAAAATTCCGTCCAGTAAAACAGATGAATTATAAATTTCTAAAATGATAGCTAGGAATATAGCGAATAAAGCCATTGCAACCCCCATAAAAGGAGTAGTCCCCCAACCCGGAGCTACTTTCCCATATTCGGAATTCAAGGGTTTCAATAAACTACCTGCACCAGTTCGTTTTGGCCTAGGTTTAGAACTATCTTCAACGGTTTGTGTAGCCATAAATTCTATTTCATCATTGGTGTTGACTTTGTATACTATTCCGTTGTAGTTGTAAATACACGATCTTTTCGTAGATCCATTGTAATCTTGAAATTCTATAAAAATGGAAACAACAACTTTAGTCGCCATCTCCATATCTGGTTTACTTGTAAGCTTTACTGGGTACGCCTTATATACCGCGTTTGGGCAACCCTCTCCACAATTACGAGATCCATTCGAAGAACACGGGGACTAATTGAAGTAAGAAGTCGACCCATCTGGGGGACTTCTTACTTCAATGAAATTATTTTATTCTTTTAGTTGGAGTTGGTGGAACCTTAGGTGGTTCTCGGAAGAAGATAGCGAAAAAAATTATCCCTAAAGTAGAAACTAAAAGGAACGTATAAACCAATGCTTCCATAGATTCGATCGTGGATTATTTACAATTATAACTTCCACACCTATTCATTTGTCATTTGGGAGAATTTACCATATAAAGAAAGAAAAAGAATCAAAGAAAGGATGGGAGATGTTTTGTTTCCCATGTCAAATCAAAAAAGAGAGGTCAAAGATACCATAACAATGTGTATCAGACTGCCTGTTTCCTTGTAGTTGGATCTCCCACTTTTTGGAATGTTCCAAATTCCACTTGAGCATCCAAATCTGGATCAATACCAGCAAAAACATCTCGGAACAAGGTTCTAGCCCCATGCCAAATGTGTCCGAAAAAGAAGAGCAAAGCAAAGGTAGCATGACCAAAAGTGAACCAACCCCTTGGACTGCTGCGAAAAACACCATCTGATTTCAAAGTAGCCCGATCTAATTCAAAAATTTCCCCTAATTGGGAACGCCTCGCATATTTTTTTACAGTAGCAGGATCAGAATAACTTACTCCATTAAGTTCGCCACCATAGAACTCCACCGTTACGCCTACTTGTTCAACACTATATTTGGATTCTGCTCTTCTAAAAGGAACGTCCGCTCTCACAATTCCCTCTTCATCTACCAAAACAACCGGAAATGTTTCAAAAAAAGTGGGCATACGACGTACAAAAAGCTCACGTCCTTCTTTATCTCTAAAGACAGGATGTCCTAACCATCCAACAGCTATTCCATCCCCATTGTCCATTGAGCCTGCTCTGAATAATCCCCCTTTTGCCGTTCCTTTTAGAAGGATCGTGATTTGTCCCTATAGTTTTCAGCGGATTACTAAAAACTATAGGGACAACCTATCGCCCTTGTAAAGGATTTCTCCATAATGACCATTAACAGTTGCTCCTGTAGTGGCCAAATAAGGTTTAGCTGCTCTTATAACAAAGGAATCCATATTAATAATGAAAATTTGACCAGATTTTTTTATGTGCGATTTAAATAGGCATACATTTTCACAAATAAGTTGTCCAAGGTGAATTATTGCCGATGTCTCCTCCCAAGAATCATGATGGACAAAGTGACAATTCAAAAGGAATGGATCCAACATTATGTTACTATCGAAATTAGAAATCCTTTTATTTTCATCTATTAAAGAGTATTTAAGTCCTTGAAGTACTTGGAAGGTTTGTTTCAAATTGTCAAGAAACAAATATTTTTTTAACAGGATCTTATTATGCGTTAGTAAATAGTAAGATGAAGAAAAATTCGATATACTAGGGACAATAACGCCTAAGGGCCCAAAAATTTCTCGAATAGGAATTCTACGATTCAATTCTTTTATCGTATTGGGATGTTTTGGGTTCTTGAATAAACCAATTTGAGAACAGTTGGATGCCGACAAAATCATCAAAGATTGGTATTCTTTATTTCGATTCAACAAGGTGCCAATAGCTTCTTGATGTTGGCTAAGTGATTCAATCTTCGCCTTGGAATAAAAGGAATTTAGATTGGTGCGATCTAACCTATTATGAGGAATTGGTCCTGCACTTGTCCTATCATACCTTTTTCGTGTATATGAAATAGTGCACTTGATTAACTCAATTCTTAGGAAATCGCGAATAAGATCATTTGCTCTTACCTCAACAAGGGAAGCACCAGCCTTCTCTTTTTTTTCTTGTTCCCAATTCACTACTAAGCAAGTTCTAACAAATTGACTATTTGTGTGATAAATTCTTTGAGTTAACTTGCTATTTTCATGAGAAATAAAATTGACAAGTCGAAGTTGGAGATTATCTTCTTCTTGCAAGAGATCTTGCGGGAAAAGTGTTGCTAAATTTCTCCCTTCGTCCATTTCATATGCGACTGCAGGGCGAATGGAAACAAAATACTTTTCCTTGCTCTTGATAATTTTTTTCCGTTGAACATAGACCCAATTTTTGCTTTTTTTTGATTCCTTAGAATCCTTTTTTTGTCTTTCTGGTGGTATCAAACAGCCGCCTAATACCTTATCTGCCTCTTCAGGAAAATGAATATCGCCGGAAAAAACATCAAGATCAATTACTTCTTCCAAAACACCATTTGTATCATCAAGTACATTAGACACCTCTAAATATTCAACATGCAATTTAATCTTAGTTGCACTAAAAGTTTTATCAAATTTAAACATATCACGGGTTTTTGGTTTGGGTGCCTTAGGGACATACATAAATTTTTGTTCTTTCCCAACAAAAGCTCTCTCCTTTTTGAAACCAAGAGAGAAAAAAGTTGAACTCAAAGTTTCCATAACTTCTTCAAGTTTACCAATTCTAATAGTTCTATCATCATTTGCAATGCTACCCTCCAAAACAGCAATTTTTTTATTGATTCCTCCTATCAACTCATTAGTATGGATAGCATCAAAAAGTAAACTGGGCAAACTTTTCTCTAAAGAATCTAGTCTTTTTACCACCTCCTCTAAAGTGATCTCAGTTTTAGCAACATTAATGGGTAGACTTCCTACTAAACTTTCTACTAAAACATAGGCTTCCGAAGCGGGAGCACCTAGGAAATTACCACCAATAAGAGTATGCAGAACATATCTATTCCAAGTAGAAATACCAACATAGAAATTCCTAAGAAGAATCATAGTAGAATATTTGTTAGTACAAATTCTATACCAAGCATCTTTCAAACTTTTACCCCCTTGTTGCTTAAAAGTACGAACCTCAACTTCAGGGACATTCATTTTGCAAAGTAAAGTAAACAACACAAATAAAAACTATACTAATTTTTTTTATTTTCGATATAAAATGCAAACAAGATAAAAATATAGTATGGAAGCAAAACAATAAAAAAGTAAAAGAGTTGAGAGTGAGAGACTCCCCTCGCAGAAGAGATGCTTTTCTCCCCGGCAACGGCGCCAGAAAAAGTCTTGCTGGTGTGAAGTTGCCGTGGGAGAGTTAGAAATCCTTGTGGTGTAGCTTTTCTTTAGTTCCCCGACAACGGCGCTAGAAAAAGTCTTTGCTGAGCGCGGAGTTGATGAAGGAGAATTTATGCGCAACATTGAGTGGAACCCCAAGAGGAAGGTATGATGAGCACAGCAGGAAGTTTTCCCTCAGTAAGAAACTAAGGTTTATCGACCAGTAGGAGAAAAACGTTCTCTCCCGAGGTGTTGCGAACAACCTCATGGCAGGGTGCACTGCCGGCGTTAGCAGCAACGTGGAGACCTGCACACAAACAACCAACTACTTTGTCCCCAACTTTCAGCGAGGTTGTCAAGCTCACTGGTTTTGCTAAAAACTAAGGATTAAACGAACCGTGTGGAAAAAGAATTGTTTGCAGAGAACAGAACAGGAAATGCTCTAGAATATTGCAATTAAAAGAAGAAGGACCGGGGTCCACAGTTCACTAGAGGTGCCTCCCCAATAAAATAAATATGCTGGGTAAACAAATTACAGATGGGCAATTGACAAACAGAGATTCTACGCTAATGGTTGGTGCAGAATACATGCTAGGAAAGTATGTGGGCATTACAACAATATACATAGACCGTAATCCAACTGCATCTATGACTAATAATCCACCTTCAGGATTGCATCCGCGACACCCTCCAGTATTAAGTTGCAAGCAATGGACTATCGCCTTAAGCAATGTGTGTAAAGTAAACGATGAAACTACCCTTGAATAGAACACCGCTATTTTCTCCCTAGTAGCAACAACACATCTACAACCGTAGAGAACAAGGTCACTTCCCATGGTTAAATAGAGGCATGAACCCACTATCGAGCATAAATACTCTCTCTTGGAGTCGCTAGCATCTACTTGGCCAGAGCACTACTAGAAACGGAGAGCATGCAAGATCATAATAACATAATACATAATCTCAACCAAAGCAATCTCTCTATAAATAGGATCCACATCAAACCAACATGTAGAAATTACAAATAGATGATCTTGATCATGTTAGGCAGCTCACAAGATCTATACATGAAACACAACAAGGAGAGGACAACCATCTAGCTACTGCTATGGACCCATGGTCCTATGGAGGACTACTCACGCATCACCTCGGATGAAGACATGGTGATGTAGAGGCCTCCGGCGGTGATTTCCCTCTCCGGCAGGGTGCCGGGATGGACTGCAGAACCCTCCCGAACTAGGGTTTTTGTTGACGGCAGCGTCGGAACTTTTCGTGGATGGAGTCTCTCATCCCTGGGGTTTTCCCGATGCGAGGAATTAATAGGCGGAAGGGCGGAGCAAACGAGGCGATGAGGCGCCAGTACATGGGCCAGGCGCGGCCAAGGGTGGGGCCGCACCTGCCCTATGTACTGCCACGTGGCAGCTCTCCTGCGCGTGTCCTTGTGGCTCCGTCTTCGTCTCGGAAAAATAAGACTCTGAGTTTTTGTTTCGTCCAATTCCGAGAAACTTTCATGTACAACTTTTCTGAAACACAAAAACAACAGAAAACAGGAATTGGCACTGACACTGCATTAATAGGTTAGTCCCAGAAAATGCTAAAAAGTGTGGAAAAGTGCACGTAAAACATATAAGAATTGTAACAAAACAAGCATGGAGCATCAAAAATTATAGATACGTTTGGGACGTATCACTCACATTCAATCCTTACACATATCATAAGATTAGATGCACATGAACGTTGCGAGGATTCACCCCAACCCGCAGCCCGTGAGGACTACTAACACATAATATCAAGATCAAATACAAAGATAGTAATCATTGTGCAAAATACTTAGATTGAAATCACAATATTCTTACAATGGTCGCTAATTATCAAGGATATCTCTATTACAATGGTGATGGCTATGACTATGGAGGAGATTGGAAATGGAATGGATGAACTATGGTGATGGATCTCCTTCGGTGTGGTGCAATGGATCTGGTGGATGGCGGTTCTGTTTGCTGACGAATGGCTCTCCTTTCAACGTCGGTCCCTTCACAACTTTTATAGTGTTTGACCTCGGGAACGCAGCCGCAGGTGGTACGGGCAGACTGTACGGGCGGGGCTTGCCCGTACCGATGCCCGTTAAAGCCACAGGAACCGCTTTTCCGAGCATAGTCAACTTTGCCATGCTCCTAACGTGATTTTATTCAGTAATTGCAGGTCCATTTGCCATTATGACATGATTTCCTGCACAACATCCAAATATAGAAGAGATTGCACATCTTTGCATGGATTAGACATTAGTGGCAAGTTGACAGGTAAACTTAGTCAATTTATTGACTTAGCTAAGGGTTTAAACGCGAGAAAATATGGCGTATTTCACAACCATCATAAAGCCATCTTGAACTCTCGTTATGTCTACCATACATACCCGATGATGTGCTAAGTAGATCTCATTAGTACAAAAGTCAGGGTATGAGTCCACTTTCCTGATTCTGGAGTCTGCACTGTCATCGTCGATGATGTTCTTCGAGTTTGTGTGCTCGAGCACCCGAGTAGATGACGCGACGCTGCTTGATCTAAAGGAGACATCGTCGAATAGATCAGCGAGATGTCTCAGACTTGTGGCGGAACCGATGTTGCTTCATGTCATTGGAGTCAAATGTTCTTTGCTCGTGGAGCCGATAGATGATGTCGATGTTGCATTTGTTGGTGTCGATGCTTCCGCTGTCGAATCCGAGTAGATCGGTTCCGATCGGCGGATAGTTCCTTGTGTTTTTGTGTGAAAGTCAAAGCTTCCAATCACCAGATCCACCCCACGGTTAAAGTTGCTAAAAACCAGGAGAAGGGCGGGTGGGTGTAGACAAAAAATTTATCGAGTTGAAACACACCTGATCACCCGATCTCGTTGAGTTGTTACTTGAAGAAGAGGTCGCCGAACTCATGACTCTAGCGCCCAAGCTTCCAACATATGGCGCCAATTGACAAGGGGTAACCTTATCAATGTCCATAATGATGGACTTGTGTTTTCAGGAAGGAGAGCGCTGGTGAATTCAAAGACCAGTCATCCAAACTAGGTAGCCGATGAAAAGTAAGATCAAGGATGAAAGTCGCTAATATTGTATTATCAAACTAGGGTTTACATGGATGTTGCCGGTTGTGAAGATAGATGATCTCTCGGTGGCTCCTCCTAACCCTTATATAGTGGGCTAGGTCTATGAGTCCACCTTCGGGTCGATTACATTTCTTATGTCGGTTTATCCGATATGGGCTTAACCTACCTACTTTACATAGTCATTGGGCTTCGGCCCCACGCGGTATTGTTCATGGACTTCGCTTTATTCCTTCGGGGATTCGCACCAAGGATGGTAATGTTGAGTACCCGATATGGCATACCCATGTCAGAAGGTAACCACACAACACACCATAATTTTCATACCCAACTATTGAAGTCTGGATCAAGAATTTTCAACTTTAAAGAGCAAGTTCTAACAACATCTAGAAAATACATTTAAAACAAATTCTAATCACCTGGCTGATGCCACACAAGATCGGAATCAGCTAGCCAATCAGGGTCATCAAGCTCAAAGTAACCGATGCACGCTGGCACTAGTTTCATCGTTTAGGAGAAGCCCCCACACGAGGGAGGGAAGCCCAAGGCCACCGAAGCGATTGTTGCACAAAGGGCGAATAACATAGGCAAATATATGCAAGTACAAGTCGGGGAGAGGGGGCACCACCCCAAGTTTTTGAGAATCACTGAAGGAAGTAAATTACAAGGCTTAGAAGAGAAAATTTTGAGCATTTTTTCCGCAGACACATATATCCCCCCCCCCCCCCCTCCCGATTTCCTTGGCAAGCTCCGGCACTAGAGAAGAGTAAGACAAGAAGAGTGATGGATCGATGCGGAAGGGCCTCAAAATGGTAGCCATACGTCAAAGGTTTGTAAAACATCAATGTGGGAGAAGAGGATGGATGTGAGATGTGAGTGGATTGGCAGGGATCCATATGCCTTCTATGAATGTACTTTTTTTTTCACATCATGTTTTCTCGAACACATACCAACGTTTGTATCTTTGTAAACTGGAAGAACACGAAGTGAAATTGCTAAGTGAGTAACTATCCATTCAAGTTAAACTTTGTTTTTGGAGAGCTAGGCGGAAGGAAAAGAGTCCGCTCATAAGAAAAAAGATTACAAAGTTCACAGTTCACTAAAAATGGAAACTACACACACTCTCCCCCCGCGTCGCCCTCCTCTGGCGACAAGGGGGGAACCCTTGCCGGCGCCGCCTCTAGCCCCTCCTCCCCTCTCCCTTGCTTCGCCGCCGCCGGAGGGGGGCCGGCAAAGCCGCGCGCGCCCCCGGGGAAGGTGGCGGCGGGGCATCTCTCCCTCCCGCGTCCCCTGGCGAGAAGGAGCTCGCCCGGGCGCGGCGATGTGCGGCGGGCGCGATGGGCCGGCGGCTGGGCGCCGGCGGGGCTGCGGGCGGCCGTGGTGGTGCGCGGCCAGGTCGAGGTCGGGGAGCGGCGGGGTGCTGCGGGGCGCGGAGGGGCTTGGCGGCGCGCGCACGGGCCCAGATGGGCTCCTGCGGGCCTGCTCGGGCTTGCTCCGGGTCGCTGGCTCGGCCTGGTCGGCCGGCGTGGCGGCGGCCTGGCTCGGCGACCCCCGGCGACCCCATCCGCACCCCCGGTGGTCCGAAGCAGCGCGGCAGTGGGCGGAGCTCCTGCTCCTCCCAGATGTGGCGGCGCCGGCGGTGGCTCACAGCTGCTGTCCGGCGAGGGTGGGCGGGGTGGCGGCCCCTCTCCCCTGCTTCTTCCTCTGCGGGTGGTGGTCGGCCGGTTGCTGCCGGTTGCTCGTCGTGGCGGCGTCGGCTCCTGCCGGCGGTGAGGTTGGTGGTCCTTCGTGGTGTGGCGTCGTCGCCGCGTGGGAAGTGCTTGTGCCAGTGGTTCGCAGGCCGGCGGCGTTGTGGGTCTCCCTCATCTCCGTTCGGCAACGTGGGAGTGCGGAGGTTCGGCTGCTCCGAGCGAAAGCTGAGGGCGCGGCAGCTGCGGATGTCGCTTTCCTCTTGGGGGCCTTCATGGAGCCTTCGGCCTCCTCCGCTCCCGGGGCATAGTTTTTCGGGTGAAAGCCTAGGCCGTGGCAGGGCCGGACGACGGCGTCGATCCACGTCGCTTCCCTCTTGGGGGCGTCGTCTTGAAGACTTTGTTCCCCAACGTGCTTTCCTGAGGCTGGACTCGTACGACATCGCGGCGGGTGGCCGGCGATGTGTGAGGTCCGTGTGGTGGCTTGTGTGGCAACGATGGCGGTGGTGAGCGATGGTCTGGTAGCGTCAAGACCTTGGCTTCGGCGAGCGTCCGAGCTTCTTCGTCTTGTGCTTCGCCTGCGGTGGAGTCGGAACTGCTATGGTTTGTCGAGTTTCTTCATTTGAGCAGCGTACGATGATCTGCAGGGTGGCCCTCTGGCGGTGATCTTCCTCGGCGCATGTCTTGCGCTTATCCTCTTCAGAGCTCGTCATCAGAGTCGGAGCTGCCGGTTGCTTCACGAGGAGTCGCTTGTTTGGCGGTGTGTTACCACCCGATTTTGGCCAAATCGGGAGGTGGGCCGTAAGTGAAGATGGGCTTGAAGGACGTACACGTGGAGCATCTTCGAAGCGGCCTTGCGCTGAGAGTTTGGGCTAAGTTGCCCATGTATCTGTAACATATTAGATCGCGTTGTAATTTAGATTAAAGAGATAGAGGGCCCGTGCACGGTTAGGTGCACGCCTCAATTAGAAAGTCCCTTGGACTATAAATATGTATCTAGGGTTATCGGAAAAGGAGGACAATCATCGTTCAACCAACACAAATCAGGCGCATCGCCACCCATTCTCTTCGAGGGTTTCTCCCGGGTAAGCACCATGCTGCCTAGATCGCATCTAGCGATCTAGGCAGCACACGTTTATTCGTCAACCTTGTACTGCTCGTGCTGAAGCCTTGTTGATGGCGAGCAGTACTTATCCTTAGGTGTTTAGGGACCTGCATTGATGCTTTCACGTGCATATCTGCGTGGCAATGCCGTCCCTCGACACCTAGCTGCCCTTACGTCTACCCAGACGTAAGGGCAGCATCTTGCTTGTTCGTTACTTAGTAGATCCGATCCGTTATAGTTGCTCCTTGCTCCGCAAGGATTAGTTTAATATCTGCATAGTTAGGCCTTATGTTGGGGTCGGAGGATCCGGTGGTGCGTTAGATGCTGTTTACCGTCCCTGCGAGGGATGTTCCGGGGATCAACGTTATGTTGGTTTTTAGGCCTCTCGTAGGGGTAGTTTGCATCGTCTCTCGTAGCTGCTAGGCCCGATCGCACGTAGGACGTTCCGATTATGCGGTGAGAACCCTAAACTGTCGTGGATCGTTTTAGCTTTGTCCCGATCAAGCAGGATCCCCATGCCATTGCAAATCCAACATGAAACATGGGGCGATCGGCTCTTTGAGCCGATCCACAGGGAAACCTGAGAGCCGATAGGGCTCGTATTTAATGTGCACGTGTCTACCATGCAGGAACAAATCAAAGCACTAACACCCTCCTGATCGGGTCTAGGTCAGGTGGCACGCCCTAGCAACCGCCGGGACGTTGGCCAAGATTTGCGGGACGACGCGAGGTGCCAGGGATCCACTAAGCGGCCCTGGGAGCTTCCCGGCTCTTCGTGTTGCTTAACCAACGCCCGTCGGGGGTTTTGGAGGGTAACACATTTTGCACGCCCGTGGGACAATCTTCTGCATACATCCACGTCAACATCGGCATCCGAGATGGCGGAGGAAGATCACATACGAGGATCTTCCTCCCGATCATAAGAAGAAGTACGATGAGCTGAAGGCCATCGTTGAAGCCGAACTCATCGGCTCCTTTGAGAAGACCCGCTCGCACGGTATCAGGTTCAAAGGATTCACGCCACAAGGCGTCCTCGACGGGTAGATCTGCTCTCCCTTCGATGAACGTACGAGCCCCACAGAGGTCAACTACATGGTGGCCCATTCACTGCATCGGCACTCTGAGAGCCTGGTGAACACGTTGGAGCGCGTTGCGCTCCGTGTGGTGCAAGAAATCATGGAGCGTCGGTACTCCCCTTCAGACCTGTTCTAGGGACTCACCAGGGAGAGATGCAACTCCACACCGGCCACCTCTGCCGTACGCACGGCGGCTCCACAGCAACAAGGCTCACCGGCATACGTCGTCTACAAAGTTGGGGGTGACCCGGGCGACTATCAGTTCTTGCATGACCCGCCCAAGGAAATCCCACACGGATACATGTGCACGTATGTGCCGGATTGCAACAACTGGACGCAGGCGATCCAGGCTCCACCAGAGGGATTGCCGAGCAGGAGCAATTGTTCGGCAGAAGAACGACTGCAGCGGGGAGTTTAGGAGCAGGAGAAACAAGCGTGGCTAGCCAAGTATACCACTGCACCAGTCCAGGAAAGCTCAGCTGCCACTACCTCCACCGCAGATCAGATCAGCGCAGCTGAGAGATCGTTCGGCATCTTGCCGAAGAAGAAGATAATCGGCTATTCCAAGCCGTACCCCAATGAGTTCGACTGATCCCACTACCGCCTAAGTACCGGCTTCCGGACTTCAACAAATTCAGTGGGTCAGAAGGGTCAAGCTCCATCGAGCACGTG
The DNA here is from genome assembly GCA_030979885.1 of Lolium multiflorum. Classification (NCBI taxonomy): domain Eukaryota; kingdom Viridiplantae; phylum Streptophyta; class Magnoliopsida; order Poales; family Poaceae; genus Lolium; species Lolium multiflorum. The sequence goes on along the minus strand of CM061753.1, from coordinate 150,991,415 downwards.
AGCCGATACCTGCCCAGCTGGGCATGGTTTCAGATCGGATCAGCTACGGGTGAGGTTCTTCTCGCAGTCCCTCACCGGGTCCGTTTGGATGGTACACCTCGTTGCCGCCAAATTCGGTGCAATCATGGAAGCAGCTGGAGGAGCTGTTCCACACCCAATACCATTCGAAGCCACGAAGCTGGTATTGCCGAACTAGCACAGTTCGGCAAAGCGAGGAGAGACAGCCTCGAGTACATCCAACGTTTCAATCAAGAACCGATGCTATTCGGCTCACCTAACCGAGAAAGAGGCGTCGAGCTGGCCGTGGCGGGCCTTGCATCGTTCAAGGACCCGACGTTCCAGTTGAGTATAACTCGTTGACGTACCTGGTCAATAGACTGACCTTATATGAACAGCCATCCGAACTGTACCAGACAAGTTCAAACGCGCGATAACCCTGGTCAATGCTGATGAGGATGAGGATTCTGCGGAAGATCGGAAGTTGGTGAGCCGAGTGGACTCGGACGCGCACTGTGTCTGCAAATGGGTGAACCCACCAGGGCCTCCAAGAGGGTTGGACTTTGACGTGACCAAGACCGAACAGATCTTCGATCTGCTACTGAAAGAGAAACAGTTGAAGCTACCCGAAGGCCACAAGATCCCTACGGCGGAGATGAACAAAAGGCCATACCGCAAATGGCATCATATGTTCACGCACGCCACCAACGACTGCAAAGTGTTGCGCGCACAAATTCAGATGGCGATAAAATCAGGCCGATTAACTTTCGGACAGTTTGCCATGAAGGTAGACATGCGTCCGTTTCCGGACGTCAACATGGTGGACCTAAGCCACTCCATAAGAGAGCCAGGGTTCTCTTTCGATGTCAATATGGCAGGGTTTGTGATCCGCCATGGCGTGGACAAAGCAGAGAGCAGCCACTCTCGTGGCAAGGATAAAGAGGAGGCCGTTCCACGCGACCGGCCCCAAGACGACGATAGACGGTACCTAACCGAGGAGGAGGTGAGAAGCATACGGTATCAGCCCATTATCCGTGCATCTCCTCAACAAATATGAGCAGCAATATGACCGATGTCGCCGCTACGACGACGACGATGGAGGATATCGTCGGTTTGATGCAAACAGGAGGTATCGAACGACAGGAACAACGACGGTACGAACGTCGCGCCGAGGGAGGTCAAAGGAGCGAGACAACGTGGATAGGCACTGGGACTGTCCCTTCTTCAAACATTGCTAGGACTCAGGAATGAGCCGATTGCCAACAATCGAGAACCGCGAGTGCGAACAAGGAGAAGGACAAACGGAGGTGTTCGAGCGCCTAGGACCTCCCACATCATAACAAACGAGCTGAGTCCTCTCAAGAAGAAGACTTCGAGGAGTCGATGGAGAAGAAGATAGGTATCACCGACCAAGGTGGTGCTGACGGACTCAGCCATTCTCAAGCGTAGGGTGCAACGCTCCGAAACCCGGAAGAAGCCGAGGCACACTGTACACATTGAGAAGAGCACGGCCCGATCTGGCCGTGAAAATCCAGCAAACATTGGAGACGAAGGCGCGCCCGCCAAAGAAAATATGGCGCCCAAAACAGCAGCCGATGCACAGATGCACTGATGCCGATGCAGACATCGCGATACGAACATGGTATTCATACTCCGTCGGAGTTTCACGCTCCAAGCGACGAGGAAGTTTCAGTGGCTCAATTCTCGGTCCACGACCGGTTGTCTTTGAAAAGCCACGAGATAGAAGCTACAGCATCTGAAAGCCCTATACTTGAGGGGTTACATCAACGGGCAGCCTGTCGGCAAGATGTTGGTTGATACCGGAGCGGCAGTCAACATAATGCCGTATTCCATGCTACGTCGTTTGGGACATTCCAGCGACGATCTGATCAAGACCAACATCACATTAAGCGACTTCAAAGGCCAGGCGTCAGAAGCGAAAGGTGTTCTGAATGTAGAACTCACTGTAGGCCGGAAGACCATACCTACTCTTCATCGTTGACAGAAAGCAATTACGCCGTCCTATTGGGAAGGGACTGGATTCATGCTAACCTGCATCCCGTCCACAATGCACCAATGCATCATACGGTGGGATGGAGATGAGGTGGAAGTCGTTCAGCGGATGACTCGATCGAGATATCATTAGCTGCCATGAGCGTGTGGGAAGCAGATGACCAAGAGCCGCTCTCGGAATCAGTTTAGAGGGTTGTGAGCGTATCGAAGCCTCGAAAAATGGGGTAAGGCTGGTTTTATCCACCGCCTAACAGAGTAGCAAGTCCAAGACATTGGACATACGTGGCAAGGCCGATCCCCGAGATCGGCCCTCAAAAAATGAAAAGCAGAGGATCTCATCTCCAACATGCCACGTAGCTACAGCGGAAATTCAAGAAGTTGCAAATCATCGCCAAAGCCTTGCAACAGAAAAGGAGGCCGATTCCCGCAATCGGCCAAAATTATCCTCAACATACCTTGTCTGCGTTCAGCATTGATCCAACAGATGCCCGAAGAGCCGATGCCATCAATTACTTGAGAGAATCGGCTCGGGGCACATAGATGGATAAGATACGAGGATACGGAGCTGGGAACGGATGTCAAATGTCCACAGAGCAGCTCAAGCATGGGGGCCGATACATAAACAAATCGGCCATAAAAAATTGAAAATACAGAAATTTTTGAGCACAGCCGATGCAGAGGCATCGACTTAAGAATTCAAAGCCGATGCACGGCCATCGACTCAAGGGATACAGTGGTTACGAGCAAGTCATCACCAGATCAGCAGTGCCTGCACAAGCATACGGATCAGGTTAGGATCATGAGGACAGCCGATGATCATCCGATGATCTCCTGGAGCTGGACCATTCTGCATCAGTTTGCCCAAGATGATGAGCCAATCAAAGCAGCAAGGCGAAGGAGCTGGGAGGGGTTGAAGGACCACTACGTTGAGGTTTCTTGGTTCAAGGGAGCTGCTGATCTTTCCAAAACCTTTCCGGTGCTGGCTCCTTGAGCGTAAGCGTTCTTGCCTGGTTTTAATGAAAAGCTGGAGTAGCTCGGGGGGCAGCTCGCTCTGAAACATCGATGATCTGGAGAGCCGATTTTGTGGAATTCAGCTAACACGGCACCACAGTTGGGAAGCCGATGAGGGCCCAATCGGCTGGTCCACTTTTATCCTCGCCTTGACTGAGGCTCGGGGGGCAGCTCGCCCTTAAGGTTCCTTGTTCTATGGAGCCGATTGGATTGAAATCGGCTTGCTCTGCATCACAACTCGTCGAGAGGGTGAATTATTGCAGAAGGGAATTGCTGGAGTTGATGGGAGGAACTTAGAAAGGAAGCAACGATCGTTGATGATCGTTGATGGGCTCTGGACCAGTTGTGGCTGCAAAGAAATGAAGCGTCACAAGGACAGTTATGGGCGAATAGTGCCTGTTCCGCAAAAGTATTAGCTTCAGCAGCGGAATTGTTCTAACGACGGTCCTAAGATCTCCTGAAGGCAAAAAGGATCTGGAAGACGAGGATGCCGTTAAAGTCCAACATTCCGGTCAGTTGGATCTGTATTTCCAGGTTCTGGGGTTTGCGCGATTGTGGCTCGACCGGGAGTTGGAGGTCCGGATGGATCTACCTTGAATTTGTCATGAGAGTCCGATGCACTGCCATCGGCTCATTGAGCACTGACAGATTGGCGGTCGGCAGGCTCGACGAAGGGCAATCGGCTAAATTATCATGAAGAAGGTCGGCAAAATCAAGTTGGGGAAATTCTTCATTGATAAACTAGATTTCTTACATAAAGAGCTGATTGCTCTCAAAAGGAGGTCTTAGGGGGTACATTGCCCCGTCTACTACCGGCCCTAGGCTAAGATCCTATCTAGGGGCCGCCCTCGCTGTCGTCATCATCATCGTCGGGCCAGCTCCGGCGTCGCGTAGCTGCTGGCGACCCGGCGACCCTCGCTCCTCGTCCTCGGTCGGTCGTCGTCGCCGTCGCGTCGCCGAGGTTGGCGCCGGGCCGCTTGCCGCGGCGGAGGCTTCATCTTCTTCCTCCTCCTCCTTCTCCTCCGTCTCCAGGAGGGGGCGTCGTGGTCGTCCCGCTTCCACCGCTCCTCATTGGCGAGGAAGCGGAGGTCGCTCTCCGGCGGTCGGACCTGGTCGTCCTCGACCGATGGAGAAGTTGTGGCTCGGATCGTCCCCGGCCTCGATGGCGCGGCGGGTGTTGGCCGCATGGGCCTCCACCGGTCCCACTCCGCGTCGGCGGAGGGGGAGGACCAAAGGTCCGATGAAGAGGAAGACATGGCAGCAGAGGAGGGTTTTTGGAAGTGCTGATGCGGAGGGAGGAAGAGAAGAACTGTTCGATGTGGCCGAATAAAAGGGGGAATATATAGTTTAATGCCTAAGCAGTTCCCGAGGACGTGGTGCTAGAACCGTCAAGTCGTGCAGAGAAGGCGAGGAGGCAAGACGTCATCATGGAGAATACTGCAACGGTTCTGCTCTGCCACGACACGACCCTCGAAAAAACAGATGGTTTTGATATTATCATTACCAAAACCGGGGGGCATGTGTTACCACCCGATTTTGGCCAAATCGGAGGTGGGCCGTAAGTGAAGATGGGCTTGAAGGACGTACACGTGGAGCATCTTCGAAGCGGCCTTGCGCTGAGAGTTTGGGCTAAGTTGCCCATGTATCCGTAACATATTAGATCGCGTTGTAATTTAGATTAAAGAGATAGAGTCTGGCCCGTGCACGGTTAGGTGCACGCCTCAATTAGAAAGTCCCTTGGACTATAAATATGTGTCTAGGGTTATCGGAAAAGGAGGACAATCATCGTTCAACCAACACAAATCAGGCGCATCGCCACCCCTTCTCTTCGAGGTTTCTCCCGGGTAAGCATGCCTAGATCGCATCTAGCGATCTAGGCAGCACACGTTATTCGTCAACCTTGCTCGTCGTGAAGCCTTGTTGATGGCAGCAGATACTTATCCTTAGGTGTTTAGGGACTGCATTGATGCTTTCACGTGCATATCTGCGTGGCAATGCCGTCCCTCGACACCTAGCTGCCCTTACGTCTACCCGACGTAAGGGCAGCATGCTTGTTCGTTACTTAGTAGATCCGATCCGTTATAGTTGCTCCTTGCTCCGCAAGGATTAGTTTAATATCTGCATAGTTAGGCCTTATGTTGGGGTCGGAGGATCCGGTGGTGCGTTAGATGCTGTTTACCGTCCCCTGCGAGGGATGTTCCGGGATCAACGTTATGTTGGTTTTAGGCCTCTCGTAGGGGTAGTTTGCATCGTCTCGTAGCCTAGGCCCGATCGCACGTAGGACGTTCCGATTATGCGGTGAGAACCCTAAACTGTCGTGGATCGTTTTAGCTTTGTCCTGATCAAGGATCCCCATGCCATTGCAAATCCAACATGAAACATGGGGCGATCGGCTCTTTGAGCCGATCCACAGGGAAACCTGAGAGCCGATAGGGCTCGTATTTAATGTGCACGTGTCTACCGGGAACAAATCGAAGCACTAACACCCTCCCGATCGGGTCTAGGTCAGGTGGCACGCCCTAGCAACCGCCAGGACGCCGCGAAGACGGGACGACGCGAGGTGCCAGGGATCCACTAAGCGGCCCTGGGAGCTTCCCGGCTCTTCGTGTTGCTTAACCAACGCCCGTCGGGGGGGTTTTGGAGGGTAACACGGTGGCCGGCTTGAGCTTCACGGTGCCGCTTCGGCGAGGTCTTGGTGGTTGGTTCTTCGGTGAAGTCGGAGTCGCTGAAGAGTGATGACGATGACGTTGAAGGTCAGCCGCGAAGACTTCTCGCTGGGTGTATCTTGTGTGGGTTGCCAGGGTGGCTCTGTGCCCCGCGGCGGTCGTGCTCCATGACGGTCGTCGGGGTACTTGTTTCGGTTTTCGGCCGGTTTCCCGCTAATAAACTGGCCAATTTCTGTACTTCTTCTTTATTAATGAAAATGGCAAGTCTTTTGCCTCGTTTCAAAAAAAAATATGGAAGAAAAAAAAAGAACACAAAAGAACTATACAAGACCAGGACATACTAGTGGAGGCTCGAAGCATCGCAGGATGGGGGAGCAAGACACTGCTTTGGCGCTACCTAGTAACCACAATTATGCCTCCTCTAGTATGTAATTGACCAACTCAAGTGGTTGGGGGTGGCGCCATTGAAGACGCAATAGTTGCAAACCTTCCAAAGCTACAAACGTAGTCAACGACGAGGCAGAGGAGGAGAGAACTATCGGGGCCTCACTGGACTCGGCCGAAGACTCATGCGCGATGTTGGGTTGCAAACAGAGGGCGACGAGTGGCAGCTCGCGGTGGTGGCAAGGGCCAGGGGATTTGGTTGCCAGAATTGGAGGAACAAATGACGACAGACAATAACAGAATAATAAATCTAAGCCGTTGGATGGTATATCTGGTGCTGATTAGCCCAATCCATAGTAGGGCAGTAGCTAATATACACTAAATTTGGTGAACATAGGGTGAATTTATGTTCGCTCTTTTATAAGTGGTTTAGATAAAGTGCCATTATAGAGCTCGAAATCGGTATATTTTTATTATGAATAGGAAAGTATTTACCAATTAAATTTTATATAATCTTTGGAAAATAATGAGAAATTATTTTAATAAAAATATTTTTTCAAAATTAATACTATCTCTGTTTATAAAAATAGATGTCTCAGATTTGTTTAAATCTAGATGTATGGAGTAGTACTTTTTTTAACACCTTTCTAAAATATCTACTCTAATTTATATTAGTTATTTATAATATAAATATACCTATGATAGTACTCTAAAATATCTACTGTAGTTCGACATACAGTACATAATGCCTACATGTATTAAATTGCAAGTCCCAAAACCGTGTCGATGTTCTAGAAAGAAAACACGAGCCGGAAGAAAGAGAGGTGGGAAGACTAGAAGAAGCCGAGGAGCGAGAAGAGAGAGAAGGAGGAAGAAAGGAAGAGATGGGGATCCGGTTCGTGCTGCTGGTGAACAAGCAGGGGCAGACGCGGCTGGCGCAGTACTACGAGCACCTCTCTCTCGACGAGCGTCGCGCCCTCGAGGGCGAGATCGTCCGCAAGTGCCTCGCCCGCACCGACCAGCAGGTACTACCCGCCCATCTCTTCTTCGAACCAGCAAATTCAGCACCTGTATCAGCTCTCTTCCCTCTTCTTTTGCTGGATCCAAGAACCCTAGTTCTGTCCCAGACCAAGAACGATTTTTTTTTGGATCTGGATCAAGATGGGCTACTGACCTTGATTTTCATGTCTGTCTGACGGGAACTGTGTGCTAATGCAGTGTTCTTTTGTGGAGCACCGGAATTACAAGGTCGTCTACAGGCGCTACGCCTCCCTCTTCTTCCTCGTCGGCGTCGACAATGATGAGGTGTGAATTCCGCCAGCCCTGTCTCCCGTGTGCATAAATTTATTGTTACACCATCGTCAGTCGTCACACCAGTTAGATAGTCCTAGCGAATCTTGATGCAGGCCATTCATGGGAATATGCTGTGCGCTCAGCTCTAATCACCTGGCTTGGCTAAACGAAAACTAATATGTAGATGATACGATAATAAGAGGGATATACATATCTAATTGCGTCATCGATCTTCCAAAGCATTGGTATTTCTCTTGTAGTTTGTAATATGCGTTGTGAAGTTTGCCTACTGTTATTGTACTTCTGTTTTTTCCATCCTGTTGAGATTATTTTCTGTTTGCTCATTCAATCATTGCTAACGCAAAATAAACTATATCTGGGTATATGCTGCGGGCTTAGCAAAACTACCGCATAATACAAGTGAAATTAGTTGGAAGGTACCATCGGATCAGTATAATTGACATGACAACTTCCAACACATTGACCTAATTGCTACAACTATCGAAAACAGGCTGAAGGAAAATTAATAACACCATTGTTCTTACACTTGTATTCGATTCCTCATTGCAGCGGTGGAGCCATCGGTGTGCTCTGTTAAACACTTCCCTTGCCATCTGATTTAGTTGCTCCTTGATCCTTACACAGGACACCTTTTTTATGAGAGAGCTCTTGATGGTCAAGACAATACCATATGTAGTAGAGTTGCGCCTCATCTCATGATTATGGAAGAGTTTTGAAAAACCAACAAGCCAACATAGAACTCCACCACAAGGAAGAAAACAAAACCTTAATCTCTCTGTATGATACAACTCAACTGCTCACCGTCCTTAGTGACCTGATTTCTGGTCTCTCGATTCTGGAGATGGTGATTTGTAGTGTGGTGGCAAATAGTTAATGCCGATTGCCCTCCCAGCTAATACATATGTTCTATTTCTACATTCTATAGATTTGCATACGTCTCGTGTTTGTTCTCTGATGATCTGAAGAAAGAGTTTGTTCTCTTTGCATATGAGGATGATAAATATAGGCAAGAGACGCTAGTAAAATACACAAATCGACAAAGATGCAAAGCCGTTGGCATTAATATTCTCCGCATTGCTGAGAAGTAAGAGGCACTTAATAAGCACTGCTGAATGCATGTGCTTGTACTAAATAGGAGGCTCCAGCAAATAAAGAAAGTAATGCCCAGTTTGGATGTTTGCATTGGGAGGCTTGACATTGTATTGGGTCGAACATCCAATACCTAGGATATTGATATTGATATTGAATACCAATATTTCTGTTTGAATGTCTAGACATTCGCAATACAGACTTGATATTGAGTTTGAATACCAGATGTTGCTTCGATGGTCAAAGTGTGGAATTGCAGTTGTTTGAGACTCTGATTGTTATACTGTTGTATAAGCTAGACAATATTTTTCACAAGGACATTCAAATGCATAATTATATATAGCTAGTACATTGTGGATGCTAAAACTGAAATAAAGGTCAAGGGACGAAATGTACTACTAGTACATTGTTGATTCTTTCCAGATAAATAATTTTCCACCTGTAGCTTTTATTTCACGTTGAGATTGAGTTTGTGGACTTCTGGAATCTCGGTGAACAAATGAACATTCCCTGGTTTCGTCTTGCCTTGCTATACCTATCACTGCTAATTCAAAATTGTAAACTTAGGGTGTGATTAGTTGAATGGGTTATTGAGTTGGCTCCAAAACGGTAAAAGCAGGATGAGTTGGAACAGGATTGAGGTCATGCAGGAAATGTTGTTTGGTTGCTGGTTAACCTGCATTTGTGGAGATGTTTTGTTGGATGTACTATAGTGTTGACTGCATGTTTATTTGCAAGGAATGCTAGGAAAAAAACAATATGTTTTCATGGCTTTGATTTTCCTAATATATTTGCATAACCTTATGCTAACCTGACCCACTTTGTTTGTCTTACTCTGGTGTGTCCTAATACTATGCTATAATGGCATTACCGCAACCTGCATGAGCAGAAGCGTGAGAAATTTCACGTTTCTCCTCAGCCTAGCCCAGACTTATTTGCATCAGTTGAGCTTGGTTGCTTTATTTGTACAGCCAAGGAAACAAGGAAAAAGGGCGAAAGAGTCTGCACTAACTCAGTCTGGCAACCCAAATACACCAATCCACCTTTAGTGTGCAAATGTATCATAAAAGATCTTACTGTGAACTCTCCCTTAGTTTCCCAACAACCAGACAGCCTTATCACATCATTACAGAACTGCCAGTGTGGGATTTGCACATTGGTACAGATATCTGAAATGAGGTATCTTTCTTTGATAGCTGGTATTGCTATTGAATTATCCTTTGATGGCCCTATTCGTTGGCAACTTCTGTGTGTTGATATTCCTAGTGCTTCTATAGTAATACTACTGCACTATAACAACTCTGCATATGCATCTGTACCTTGAGTCTCCTGACAATATTTCAGCTGTATTGTGTTTAACAGAATGAGTTAGCTATCCTCGAATTCATACATCTTCTTGTGGAGACTATGGACCGCCACTTTGGCAATGTGGTAAGCTTACATGTCCTAAGGGTTGGGCATCGTAAAGATACTCACACAATTATGGCTAATGCAAATTTCCTCTGTGGCAGTGTGAGCTTGACATCATGTTCCATCTGGAGAAAGTGCATTTCATGCTTGAAGAGATGGTGATGAATGGCTGTATCGTGGAGACAAGTAAACAGAACATATTGGCACCCATCCAGCTTATGGAGAAAACTTCGTAAATAGTGAACTCAAAGTGTCTTGTTTTTCTACTATTGGCACCCATGCATACAACAGTTGTTTGACACTTTGAGTTCACTATTGGCACCTATGACAAATGCTTATCTTCTTCCTCCCTCTTGCCATAGATTTTACCTCTGTATGTGAAAGTGCCAAACAACTGTTGTATGCATGGGTTATCCTGTTCGCCCCAATGGAAACTATGAAATGTTATATGATGCTGAAAATGAAGACTGCCATCATTCTTGTTGTTACTTCTTTCTTGCTAGTAGTAAGGAGCAACTATTTTGTAATGTAATATTTGTGTTTTTTTTACAATTTGCTACCAGGCTGGTATTTGAAAAGTAACTGAAAATAATAATATCATTGTCGGGTTGATTTATATCGCTCGTGCTACTATGGGTATTTATCTGAAGAGTAACTGCCTTTCTTTTAGAGAGGAATTGGTGATCAATTTTCACGAGATGAGTTTTTTTTTTGCATGCCCCAGACATTTCTTGCCCCTCATTTGTTCTCCCGAACTCCTTCCTTGGTTATTCAAAGCTTAAGTATATTTATTCGAATTTATGAACAAGTGGTATTTGCAAGTTACCTGAAAACAATACCATTCCCTCTGATCCAAATTAATTGGCGCTCTCAGATTGTCTGGTTGATTTGTAACATTGCTGCAACCTTACCGGTATTTATCTGAAGAGGAACTGCCATTTTCTGAAGACGTTGAAAGTGCTTCGAAAGGTACTGGCCTCTAATGGTGATATACTAGCTGAAAGCACACACCTACGTGCTGGCAGACAAGATCAAGTGGTAGCGTTGTACTATTATGGTCGTCAAAGTGTGCAGACCAAGCTGCTACCTGATTGCACAACGCCTGCTTGATAACTTACAGAAGAAGACATACCAAATCCATTAAAACTTGATTATGTCAATAGCCAGTTGTCACGTTTCCTGCTGCCACCCGTTTCCACGCAAGGAAATGACACACTATCGACTTACATTGCATGCATGTTGGAATAGTGTTTATTCTATTTGCATATGAGGTACTAGATACATATACGATGGATACAAGTCGAATGGAGTAGCTAAATAGTTGAGTCGACAAAGATGGGAAGAGTTCATATTAATAGACGAGTGACAATTAACACCGCTGGATCCATGTGCTTGAATTAAATAGGGGGGTCGTGCTACAAAAACTAACAAATAGCTGGTCCAAACACATACAAAACGGTATATTATAACTGCGTCCTGTATGGCAAAATGAGTTTGTTATCTACAAATTCATAGATTCATACACATAATTTAACGAAAATATGGACACCATTTTGGCAATGTGGTAAGATTTCAGTCTTAAGGAGTCAGCAATGTGAAGATACTCACACCAAGGGAGATAACACTACTTCCACTCAAGCTAGTGTGAGCGCGACTTCATGTTCCACCGGCCGAAGGTGAAATTCATGCTACTCCTAGAAGAGATATGGAAAAATGTTCTATGATGTTGAAACTGGAGATCTATGTCATTTTACTTGTTATATTTTTTCAGGAAATTTTACTTTAAACTTAGTTTTTACTAGAAACTGTTCTGCAAAGTACTGTTTGTCTTTTTGTTTAATGTGCTTATATTCTAACAGGATGGATGCACTTGATGAGAATACGACAGTATTCTTTACATGAATTATTTAACACGTTGTATGTGGGGAAAAATCGCTGGGTTGATTTGCATCACTGGTAACATCTTGACTGCATTTGCTAGTATGAACTGTTGTCTGAACATCAACTGTCTGAACACTAACTTTTCTGTGAATTCTTAGTATCTGGGAGCTCTTAAAAAACCAGTCTGGTACATCTCTAATCTTGAATGGATTAAGACTTGCACTCTTGCAAGTTTTCAGCATGATCAACAAGTTATGCAAAATACAGCACTGGTTGCAATTGTTTCTGCTTACTGCTCAGCTGAAAGTAGGCATTAGGAGTGAGTCATTTCATGAGGCACCAAAGGATTAATGTGATCTAAATCCTCAGCTTGTGCAATATCTCAAGGCTTGCACTTGTGTATCACACCGATGAAAAAATTTACAGGTAAGTTTAGCAGTTATAATGTACAATCGGTTCAAAGAGAATCAACCCGAAGAAGATTATCTTTTTCGGAAGCAGAGTCAAAAGCTTTGCTTCATCTCATGATTACGAAGAAGTGCACAAAAATCCAACAGGCCAACGGAGCCTCCACCACAGGAAAGAAAAAAAAAACAAATCTATAGCTGTATAATTCAACCCAAACGCTCACCGTCCTCACTCACTAGATTTTTGGCCTCACTCCTCAATTTGGAGACGATAATGGTGAATATTAGACACAATTCCTCGCCCAGCTAGTACAAACTCCTATGCATCTCCAACGGGGCGACGCATTCCGAACGTCCAAATTATTCGCGGGCGTCCGTTTGTATCACCTGACGGACGCGAAAATAACCGCGATGCGCGAATTGTCCGTTTGCGTTGGGGCCACCCCAGACTCTGACGCATTTTGGACACTTCACTGTTTTGTTTTTCCTGCTTCTTCTTTTTCTTTTGTTGAAGAACTTCCCAATTTCTACATCGGTTGTAAGTTGTACTTAACAAATCTTTGAAAGAGCAAGTTCAAACGCGAAAACAAGTTGTACTGATTATAAACTAATTCTCGAATCGAACAAGTTCACACATATTTAACATACAAACTAGAGAACAGTTTTTTTTAAAAAAAAATTATAAGCCAATTCTTGGCCTTCTTGTTAGAAGAGTCTGCCTCGTCGTCCTCATGGACGCGCCTCTCGCTTGTCACCTCCTTCTCGGAAGAGGAACTGCCGGACGACGCCTGTGGAGTTTGAGTTCCAGTCGGACGACTGGTCAGTGGCTTCTTCGTTGTCGTCGTCGGTGAACGGACGACAACGCTCCGCCTGCGCCCTTACCCATGCCCTTGCCTCCTTCCTTGCCGCCGCTTTCTTGTCCGCCGCCTCCAGCGCCTCCACCGTGCGAACTTGGCGTCGAAGTCTTCCTCCTCCTCCTGACCGTCGCTGCCAACGGCGCCTCCGTCCTCCTCCTCCTCCTCCTGGCCGTCGCTGCCAACGACGTCTCCGTCCTCCTCGACCTCCCTCGGCGGGGAGCTAGGGTCGTTGGGCGTCGCAGGCGTTTCCCACCAATGCCGCCATCCTGGCGGCTTGCCCTTGCTCTCCGTGTCCGACGGCAAGGACAAGTTGCTCATGGCGCCTGGCTAGCCGGTGTTGGAGAAGAAGAACAAGATTGGCAGGCGGTTCAACGTGAATTACAACAGGCGCAGGAGTTATATTCTGCGGGGATTAACGGCGGCGCGTATAACGAAGAGGCATGCGGTTGCTCTTCCACGGCGGTTCGGCGCTCCATTCCGGCGGTTGGCGGGTTGATTGGCGCGGTTGCCACTTCGGCGATTGACATCGGTGCGCTTGATGTGCTTTAATTCGAGGCCGATCGAGCTAGGGTCGCTGTCACGCGCGCCTGTGGGGCAAGCGAGCAGACGCTTGGCGCAACCGCGAAGACGCAAACGTGCCGCATATTTACGCCACGTTTGCGTCGCTGCGGACGTCCCGGAGGCGATGCGTCACCCCGTTGGAGCAGGGTGCAGGCGCATTTCCGGTCCGCGTGGACGCAAACGGTCGCGCAGTATCCGTTTGCGTCGCCCCGTTGGAGATGCCCTAAGAGCAACTCTAACAGAGCCCGTAAACCACGCCGGAACCGTATTCTTCCGGCCGATTTACGGGTTCAGGTCGAAAGTGGCGCAGAACAGAGACTGAACTCGCTACCCGGCCAGAATTTTTTTTCAGGAGCCCGAAAAATTCACACTCGACCTCTATTAAATACAGACTGAAGCGCGGCTTACAGACCCAAAACTGAATGGATTTCTCACCACTCCTCCAGCGCCGCCGTTCGTACAACCGTCTCCAGTGGCTGCTTTGCTAATGTTATGCATCGCCGATCAAACATCTTGTGAGCCTGCTCTAATTCTGTCTATGACAATTCCCGCCAATCTTGCTACCTAGGTGGTGTCCTTGAGGAGATCGACTGAGCGGTTCGCTGGAATGGTGCGTGGCCACGAATTCCCGACGAATCCCGAGGAATCAGTTCGCTGGCCGCGGCTGCCTGGACGCATGTACTAGCTTTGCTTTGCTGCTTGCGTGTGCGAGACCGAGCTGCCTGGACGAATCTGGCTTTGCTGCTTGCGCGTGCCTGCTAGATGCTTTGCTGCTTAGGCGCTTAGATGCTTTGCTGCTTAAGGTGCATGTACTAGCTGCTTGCGCGTGCCTGCTTATTACGGAGTAGGTGCTTTGCTGCTTGGGCGTCGGCGGCCCGGGGAGATCTAGGCAGCGCGCAAATAGTTTTTTGTAAAGAAGATGATTATTTTTCAAATATTTTGTTTTTTAGTTTTAGTTTACAGGGTCTATTCTGCGCCAGCCGTTTTGCGACCCGTAAACACATTTCTGAAGGATTGAGCTCGAGTTTTTCGGTTTGCACTTTTACGGGTTCTGCTAGAGATGCTCTAAGAGCTAGGTCCTGTTTGTTTGGGCTGTACCTGTTGAGCTGTGGAAAAACAGCTGTAGAAAGCAGCTGTGAGAAGCAGAGATTTGATGTTTGGTAGGAGTGCTGTGGATGGCTGATGTTGCTGGTAAAAAGAATGGAATGTCTCGAATGCCCCTGGATGCTGGTGAATTTCTATAAATGCTGATTTGAGACGAATTAGCTAATTCTGAGTGTGTTTAACATAATTGCCATGCTTAAAGATTGAAATTATGTTGATTTAATTATGTTAGAAGACTTGTTCATATTAAATATACAAGACTTGTCCATATGAACCCAAAAGAGCAACACGTTTGTAAACATCTAGATATATATTACAAGACTTGTCCATATGGATCCAAAAGAGCTAGAAGTGTTCTCCACGCCTAGCCACCTCCCCTTGATGCGAACAAAGCGTTGGCTATGTTGTCACGAGCGTTGTTCATGCTAACATGATCCTCTCCCAAATCATTGCCCACATTGCCGGCTGATGTGGAACCAACATGCCTCGGAGGCATATAATTCTCATCATTATCGCATCGATAGAAGCGTAGATCAAACAATTGACTATCGCGAATGAAGTTATGTAGTGCTAGACATGCAATGATAATCTCTGTCTGCTTCTCTATCGAGTAACTTGATATACCATGCAAGATACGCCATTTCTGCCTCAACACCCCGAACGCTCTCTCAGTAGCATTCCGCAAAGATGAATGAGCATGGTTGAATATTTCTTGCTTCCCAGATGGAGGTCCAGCTAGTCTGAACTCAGGTAGATGATACTTGGTTCCTGTATACGGTGAAAGATACCCTTCTTGATTGGGATAACCCGAATCAACTAGATAGTATCTTCCTGGAAAAAAACACAAGTTAGTCCTAGCATATATGGCACCAATATCATGTAATGAAGAATGCACATGCCTAACATATACCTGAAGGAGGATGAGGAAAATTTGCTTCAAACTTAAGCAATGTATCTTTGAATATCCTCGTGTCGTGCACGGAACCTGGCCATCCTGCAACTATAGAGGTGAACCTCAAGTCAAAATCGCAAACAGCCATAACATTTTGTGTGGGATATCCAAGGCGACCAACATGGTTCACTATATGACCAGCAGGCACAATGACGGGTATGTGTGTCCCATCAATTGCACCAATTGCACCATTTAAATGAGGTGTAAATCTAGAATCCCGTAGCCTCTCATGCACTGTTGGGAACTGTGGATCAGTAGGCTTGATGATATCTCCCGCTAACTGATTCACACAGTATAGCACTTCCGCAAACTTCCTATTGATTGTCTCCCTGGATCTCTTGAATCGGTTATGAACTTGAGTCACAGATTGTGGACTACCAAGAGTCCATAGAAACATTCCAAGTGCCTCCTCCTAACACATGCGTTAATATGGTGAAGTATATATGACACTTTAGTCATTCGCAGTGCGGGAAGCTAGCAAAAGCTCGGGAAGCACCTCCCGCATCGCTTCTCCTACGGGACGCCGAGCTAGTTCATTTTCTGGCCGCGATTCTTGGCAGCGCTTATCAATTGTTGGGTGTTTGTTTGGGCTTCCACTTTTAGACCCCAAAAGCTGAAGTAGAAGCCCAAACAAACGGACCCCTAGGCCCTAAGCTCCAGGGTTGCAGCGAGCTGTGGTGGCAAAACCTATACACCGACCAGGTCGGTGGCTACCGGCCACCGCACACCCCCTGGTCGGGTATGGGCCAGGCCCATTTGGGTCTGTTTAGCCTGTGCAGTTCGTTTTGCTTTATCTTTTATCTTTTCTGGTTTCATTTTCTGTTTTCTTTTCATTTTTCTGTTTTCGGTTTTGTTTATATTTTTTCAGATTCGAAAATTTTAATTTTTAAAAATTGTTCAAATTGAAAAATGTTTAAATTCAAAAATGTTCAAATTTGAAAACCGTTCAAATCTGAAAACCGTTCAAATTTGAAAATTGTTCAAATTTGAAAACCGTTCAAATATGAAATTTGTTCAAATTCAAAAATTGTTTAAAATTTGTTCGAATTTAAAAAATATTCAAATATAAAATTTATTCACATCGAAAATTGTTCAAAGTAAAAAATTGTTCAAATTAAAAATTAAAAAATTGTTCACATCCGTATATGGACCTGGCCCAGAAGCCAGTTAGAGTGTGCGGTGCCCCGTTTGCCACCGACCTTCTCGGTAGCGAGCAGCCCCCAGCTGTGGTTGCTCTGAAGTGTCGGTTTGGTAGGGCCTACCTGGCGGCATGATGTCCCTTGGCTTCACCGCGTAGGTTGACGTGGGACTTTGGTCGGTCGCGCTGCCGCGCGCTTCGGTGGCCCTCCTTCTCCCCCTCCTTCTCTCCGACCACTCCTGCCCCGTATGTCCTGCCTTACCTGCTGGCAGTGGGCGAGCTCGGCAGCGCTGCCATGGAGCACGCGGACACCACGGTTCGTCCCCGTTGAAGCTTTGAGGCGCCCTCGATCCAATTTCCTGGAGGACGAACGAATCTGCAGGCTGGGTTCCTCCCGATCTGCTGCTGGTCACCTCCTCCCCGACAATCAGTTGTTGGCGTTCGTCCTGACTTCAGATCGCACAAGCGGGTGGTATGGTTTCCTGTGCCTTCTCTGCTTCTTCATCTTTGCTTTTTTTTTTTTTGGATATGGTCATACACGAACAAGGTGCCAAGAGTTGGATAGATGGACAGTATTTTTTTTGGATGGATTGTGCTTGCAAATTGGCATGGTTTCATCTGTTCAAGGTTTTAGTTCACATTTGTGCCACTGCATTCTGCGTGCAAAACATGCTAATTAATTGTATCAGGTCAATTCCATTTTGTATTACTGGAATCCTTTTCCGCGGTGTTCTCTCCGCACATATCAGTGGTCTTTGTTCCGTGTAGGAGTTGATTATATGATGTTGTGTCCTCAAGTTTAAGTAATCTTGGTTTCTTTTCACTAGGTGCTCATTGAAATCCACAACTAAGCAAAGTTTTATTCTGATGTAAGAGAGATGTATGGTGGCTTCCGAGTAGTATTTATGCAGCAGTATTGAATTCTATCACATTATGTACTGTATCTGTTTGAGGAACAGGACTGTGTGCAATCAAAAGTAACAAAACGTGACCATAAAGTGGTAGATATGGCTAAGAATGCGTGGTCGTATTGTTCTTGTGCGTGCACTAATAAAATGCACAGACTGTTCATGCTGCTACATAAGATTGGTTGGTTGTTCTGGAAGCACTAGGAGAAGAATTTTAATTTATAAATACTTGGAGATATCATAGGAATTTACTAAAATTTATTTTCTTTCAGCTAGAGAGGTTGGTTCCGAATCTACATCAAAACAAGGGCAAGTTAAGGATTCGAGGTTATGTTCTTTTTTTCTCATGATATGATCAAAGCAATCTTCCAACTATTGATACCTTTTCCCTTGAAAAAAGTCTACTTATACTTACAATTGATGGATTAACGCAAGAAAATAATACAGTAGATTGACCTCTGCAATAGATTAATTTTTGGAATTTTTTTGGGTAGTGGTATTTATCTAAAACATATAAAAGAGAATGAAATATATATGATCGACATTTTGTATTGAAGATAATGTGGATGTTCTTATTTTGAAACTATTATTAAGATATACACCGATAAATGAGCTGTAAAGAGCGGAAGGAAATTTCTGAATACTTGCAAATCATGAGTAAGAAGAGGAGCCTATTAGTCAAGAGAGGAATTTTCCATGTTATCTTGAGTTGATATTGTGACGAATACTTGAATACCAATATGCAAACACTGGCTGCAGCGATGTTTTTTTTTTCCATTAGTGAACCCTCTTTTTCTGAAAATTGTATTTAGTAAGGAAGGAACCTCTCTGATTCGCTAACAAGCACATGTCATTAGACTGGTCGCACAAAGGCAAATCCATGGACGTAGATTGTTTAGTGCTGCATCTTCTCACTTTGCTGTTCTAGATTGTTCGTGTTCCTTTAGCTTGACCATGTCTCATTGGAAATTCACGTTTGTTTCCATATGGTTGCAAACAAGACTGACTTAATGTGGGCACCATCATCCTGGACTAAATAGCTAACACAAAGGTAAACCCTTGGAGGTGAACATTATGGTTGAGCTCAAATGTAATGTTATGCAAGAGATAAGAGAAGGTTTTCTTGGTGTTGAACTTTTTACTATTTTAGATTTGATACTAGGGGTTAGTACTCGAGCAGATTATATTTCCAACATAGCATTACTAGTGCTAATTGAATTAACATATCTATCTAAATATTAGTTTACTTGGTTCTCACTGCCATACAGTTTGTTTTCAGATGTGATTTTACCTTCTATTCTTGGCATCTATTGTGCTTTTCATCGAAAGTTCGGAAGTGCAATGAAATTATAAAACCATATGTACAAATATTACTAAAACATGGTACGTTTGCCTCTAGAATTAGAAGTAACTCACCCCTAGCTTTTGATAGCATGTGGTTGCTTCTCGTGTTTTAGACGGTGGTGTCCCCACTGTCAGATTTAGTGTTGTTTACTTGCAAGTGGGTCCAGTAGCCGGCTTAGCATGAGTGCAATAGGCACACGAGTACACGAGTCTCCCACAGGCCTTTGCTCTCTCTAGGCTGTCAAGTGCTGACCTCTTTCTTACTCCCGAAATTCCTGCCGCCGCTTCGGATTCCAGATGCCTCCACCTCTAAACAACGCCGCCGATCACCAGCCTGGCTCCCCTCTCCCTCCTCTACTGAATCTCCAGCGCCCCTGCAAGTGCCCCCATGGAGAACCCTAGCTGCAGCGAGGTGGGTAAAATCTCTTCCTCCACACGCATCTATGCAGGGAGAGGCAGTAACACAAAACTGAAGATGATCCCTCCGTGCTTCCAAAGCAGATCGGCGGAGAAGCTGGAGTGAGGTGGCGCGAACACTGTCCTGCCCCTTCTGTCCCCTGTCCCATTTTTTTTTTTTTGGCTCACGGTGATGAGTGGTTCTTGGATCGGTATATAGTGTTGCAGTCTGTCCTTGGAAAAAATGGGGGAATCCTGAAAGTGATGCAAAATGATATGTGTTCATTGGCAATCTGGGGCATTTGCACCATTTTCAGTGCAAGTGACATGAACTTTGTGGTACAAATGTGCAAGTAACTGAATCTCTCTCTCCGATGGTTAATCCTTTGCATGGCCTTTCTTCTTTTTACAGATCAACATGCCTCCATGTCAAATAGTGAGTATTGACTTGCACTATAGGTAGGTGTTTCAATAATCGCTCACTTCTGACGAATTCAATTATACCACAGGATTTTCCTTGGGAACAATTTATAATGTCTTAATTGAATCAAGTGTGTCCAAATAGATGAACTGCGAACATATGAGTACTTGTTGCCCCAGAAACAGAAATGATAGAACTATAGTTCTGATAACCAAAGATTAAACTAGAGTTCTGAATTCTGATAGCCAACTTTTCTATATTCTTTGGATGTCCACATGCTTTTTAAGAAGTCCCTCTTGCCATTACAAACCTTTCTTTGCTTTTGACATTTATTGTTTGCATCTTGGTTAAGGTGACTATTTGTGCAAACAGACAGATGATGCTTGATTATTTCACAACCTACACAATTGCGGGAGAGCTCCGTAGGTAGCCCTCTCTTCCCTCTGGCGGCAGCCGTCACATGAGTCCCCAGCACACACATGCTGGGACACGAGACAGTTCCTGTTTGGGCGAACAGTCGTCTCTGGCTTGGAAGCAGCACCTAGGCCGGAGCCAGAGCATATATAAATACATTCCATATGTATATGATGTATATAGAGATATATAAATACATAATCTTACACCGTTCATCTGACTAAGGTTCTAGAATTGGGGAAATGTAATACTGGACTAATGAACCCTTTCAATTTTCTCCCCACTGATGAGATGTGCTTTGCAAAAGTACACTTGCTTGATAATTTAATGATCTCTGGTTTTTACTTAAAAATAAGGTTAGTCTGTTAGTATGCACTAATGCTTGGTTTTAGTCAACATCATTGTTTACTTTAATAGTCAAAGGCTGCCCTTCGATTTCTGACCTTTGATTATGTGCCTTATTTGGTACTAATGCATCTTGATGATCTTGTGCACTTATTACATGTGAAGAATCTCCTGACAAAAACTTTATAACCTGACTAAGTTTGTATCAAACATATTAAAACTCGGTCAAACTACTCCAATCTGAATCTTAGAAACTTAACAATTCCATTAAAAGCACTTATAACCACTCAATATAAATCAATTCTTTCATTGAAAAGAACTTGTGAAGTTGTGATGTAGTCGGAAGGTAAGCTCCCTATTGGTTTTATTCACTACGTGACATAGGCATCCCAATGGGCCGAAGAAGGTACCCGGGGTTTACTGAAAGCCCACGACTCGAAGATTTACAAAGCCCAGAAGCCCAATCGAGAGATAATTTGGAAAGATAGAATTTTATTAGGAATATTTACTTGTAACTATTACGGGACGGGTCAGAAACCCTCCCGAACTCTGTAACTTGTGTATCACGAAACCCTCGGCTCCGCCTCCTATTTGAGGGGGAGTCGAGGGACAAAGAAAGGATCGACTCATTATTTTCACGCAACCCTAGTTTTCATAGCAGTCGAGTACTTTTCCGACTGAAACCTTCGAGATCTACTTGCCCTCTACTTCCAACTAAACCCTAGTCTACAACCCGTAGGCATTGATAAGTTAATCCCTTATCAATTGGAGCCGTCTGTGGGAATTAGAGGCGACAAGGTTCTGATCTCGATGGCACGCTCAACATCTTCGGCGTCTTCGGCAGCAAGCAACGCGACGGATCGAGGTAAACAGATCGAAACCGCTTTAGTCGATTTTGTTCCTCACCCACCCTCCCGTATGGATGCATATACACATCTGGAGGAGCCCATGGATATGGCGTTCGGGAGGTTCCACTTCTGCGTCGGGAAGGAAGGATCTTATCAACTCGCAAGATCGGAGTCGACGAGATCGTTTGTAGCTGGTTCCGATTCATCGGGATCAGTTTCATCGTTCGAATTTGGCGATGAGGGAGTTTCGTCGGCAATCTCTTCCAAGCTGGCATCAAGCGACGAGCTCATCAAATCTTCGGCAACATATCCGTCGGGTCGTCTGCTGACTCAAATATAAGCAGCGATTCCGACGGCATCGACGCTTTCGATTTCATCGACAAATCTACTTATGTTCGTGAGGTCTTCGCCGATCTATATGACGGTGTCACCAATATCGATAACACTCAAGTTTCAACGCATCACCAAGTGTACGCCATTGAGGAAGCAAGCCGAGCGGAACCAGAGACATCAGAGGCTTTCGACAATTTGGGAAATCCATACGTCGATCCCGCTGATCTCACGAAGGGTTTAGGCACCAAGTACATTGGTCCTGAGCCAAGAGACAGAGTGCAACTCCCGCAAGAAGCTTGGGATAGAGCGACAAGAGCCTTGAATGGCACGGAGCCGATGAATACCACTGGAACAGTCGCGGAGTTGCAGGCGTACCAATATAAGCTAGCCCGTAAGGGAAGAGAGCTCGAAAAACAAGCAGCTGAAATTGAAACGAGAAGAGCCGCCGCTTCTGCGTCAAGCAGGCGAAGGGCTGAGCAGAGCCGATATTCAGCAACTTCGGGAGACAACCATAGAGACGGCCGTAATAGGGCAATGTCTCGACTGCAGAATATACCGAAGGCAGACAGGGATCACTTGATCCAGAATCTCGACATGTCCTTTATGTCGATTGATGAAAGAGGAAACATTATACCCAAAACCCCGGAAGCGGGGTATATGGCGACACAGGCCTTTATACTGGCAAACAGGCCACCGGCAGGAGATCCAAGGGAGGCATTGTATAATATGGCTTTGGCAGGAGTTGGAGTTATGAGGACAGCGTTCGCAGGAACGAGCACGCCTCCCGAAGGTGCTGCAAGGCAAAATATTCCTACAGCGGCAGTACAACCACCTCCAATAACGTCGGCAAGAGATACAGTAGCGCAGACGCGAGTCGACAGGGCGCGACAGAAAGGAGAGAACGTCGGCACTCACCTGAAGTAGATGATGAAGATCTGTGCGGACTCCCTTGCTTCACGCGACGCGTTCAAAAACGCGGTGCCGTCGATTTCAAGTTGCCTTTATAAGAAATTCGACGGATTGCAAGATCCCGATGATTGGTTGATTGATTACCTGGAAACAGTAAAGCTGACAGGCGGAACTAAGGCAACGGCTATGCAAAGTATCCAGTGTATCTAAGTGGCGCAGCTAGGTCGTGGATCAAAAAATTACCACCTGGATCTATCGACAGTTGGGAAACTTTCGAGGAACTGTTTGTCAAGAACTTTTTGTCTACATGCAAGAAGTCTGCGCCTATAGAAGAATTGAGAGCCTATCAACAGAAGTATGATGAATCAATGAGGGCGTATATACAGAGATGGAATATCATCAAAAACTCGACAGAAAATGTATCTGACGAGAGAGCGATAGACGCTTTTATCGGAGGGATCCGAAGGAAGGACTTCATCGAGGATCTACGAAGAACTAACCCAAAGACAATAGCAGCACTCATGGAGATAGCTAATCGTTGGGCAGATGGAGAGGATGCCGTCAACAACAAGCGACATAGGTCACCCGAGAAAGATCGGAACAGGAACTTCCAAAATAGACGACGTTTTTCTCGCCAGTATTCTGATCACAATGGTCCCGGCCAAATATCGGCCGGCTTCCGAGAAAATAATGAAGGAAATAATCGAGATGATTATCAAAAGAGTGGAGAGCAGCGTGGTGACTACAGGGATGGCCCTCGTCAAAATAGGCAAAATAACGGTCCAAGGTTCCAGAGGCCGTATGTATCTCCCGAAGATATGATGAACGGACCATGCCAAATAATGCACTTTTACCTCGACAACAACGGAAAGAGGCAGTCAGGACACTTGCGTAAAGACTCGAACTTTTCGGCGTTAAATAGATTTATGGGCATGCCAACGCACAGAAGAAACAGATATCCTCGGGGCCAAGGAGCGAGGTTCATCTTCCGCCTCCTCCCGCAATTACGGACGAAAATCGACACCAGCTCAGAATAGCGGCAGCGCCACCGCCGCCATATATCGACACCAACGGTGCGGTCTCGATGATTCGAGGCCAGGCCATCCAACGAGCCCAAAGTGATTTCTCGGCAGGTTTTCATGGCAGAGAAGATGCCTCCACCAACAATCGAGTATTTAAATAGGTCGGGACAGGACATAGGCTTCACTATAGCGGATCACCCGCAGCAAGTTCCTCGACCAGGGCAATCAGCCTTGATCTTACCAGCGGTGATTGCAGGATTTGACGTGTCGCGAGTTTTTATAGATGGAGGCAGCAGTCTAAATCTTATGTACGCAGATACATTGAGGAAGATGAACATATCTCTGGCAAACTTAAAACCAACGGACACACGTTTCCATGGTATCACACCTGACAAGCCAAGTTATCCGCTGGGGAAGATTAATCTCGACGTTCAGTTTGGAACCCGAGAGAACTACATGATCGAGAAGCTGGAGTTTGAAGTCATGGATTTCCCATCACAGTATCACGCTTTATTGGGACGACCTGCGTATGCCAGGTTCATGGCAGTACCACACTATACATATTTTTTGTGGAGGCTACCTGGACCCAAGGGACCAATCACAGTGAAAGGTAGTTTTGCGCTAGCGGACAAGTGTGACAAGGATTTTCATCGCCTGTCAGAAACTTTCGGGATGCAAGCTGAGTACATGGCGTCGAAATTGACAACAGACTATGACGTGCTGCCAGACGTTGGGAGGCCGCTCAAAGAACCATTTTTTGACAAAGAACTCAAAGGAAGTGCAGATACATCCGACGGATCCCAAGAAGACGACAGCTATCGCCACAAACATGGACCTCGCATAGGAAAGCGCGCTCATCGAGTTCCTTCGTGAGCGCTGGGAAATCTTCGCATGTTGTCTAGCTGACATGCCAGGAGTACCCAGGGAACTTGCCGAGCACACCTTAAACTTGGATCCATTGGCTAGGCCAATCAGACAATCTTTGCGGCGTTTTTCGGAACCAAACCGCAAAGCTATGCTATCAGAAATCAATCGACTCAGAGAAGCTGGGTTCATCAAAGAGATACACACAAGCCACGTGGGTAGCAAACCCAGTGTTGGTCCCGAAGAAAAACACGGAGGTCTTTCGCATGTGCGTCGACTTCACGTGTCTAAATAAACATTGTCCAAAAGATCACTTTCCCTCCCGAGGATCGATCAAATTATCGATTCCACGGCAGGCTGCGAACGTCTTTCTTTCTTAGACGCATATTCTGGTTATAACCAGATCCGGCTGAAGGAGGAAGATGAAGTCAAAACAGCTTTTATCACCCCCTATGACGTGTTTTGCTACAAAACGATGCATTTTGGGTTAAAAAACGCGGGTGCAACATACCAGCGGATGATGCAGAAGTGCTTGGCCACGCAGATTGGCAAGAACGTCCAAGTATACATTGATGATGTCGTCATAACAACAAAAAAGGATCAACATTGATCGATGATCTTAGAGAAAACTTCGACAACCTCGACAAATTCTGTCTTAAGCTGAACCCGACAAAGTGCTCTTTTGGCGTTCCTGCAGGAGAACTTCTCGGGTTCTTGGTATCAGCAAGAGGAATCGAGGCTAATCCGGAGAAAATTCAGGCTATCGTGACGATGAGGAAGCCAACAAAGCTAAAAGAGATACAACAACTAACTGGACGAGTCGCAGCTTTGAGCAGATTCGTCGCCAGGTTAGGCGAGAGGGCATTGCCATTTTATGCTTTGATCAAACAAGGAGAAAAGTTCGAGTGGAATGAGGAAGCAGACAGAGCTTTTGAGGATCTCAAGTGCATAATCTCGACACCTCCAATACTGGTGGCGCCCAAGGAAAAGGAACATCTCCTGTTATACATTGCGGCCACACCTCAGGTGGTCAGCACGGTACTCGTGGTTGAGCGAGAGGAAGAAGGGAAATTACATGGAGTACAAAAGCCGGTATACTTCATCAGCGAAGTTTTATCGCCTTCAAAATAGAGGTACCCGCATTATCAGAAGCTAGCATACGGAGTATTTACAATAGCAAGAAAGTTACGACACTATTTTTCGGCACACCCGATAATAGTGGTCAATGAGGCACCATTATCAAATATATTGAATAACCCGGAAGCTACGGGTCGTGTCTCCCTTTGGGGAATAGAACTTTCCCCTCGGGACATCACATACGAAAAAGAAAAGCGATCAAGTCACAGATCTTACCGACTTCATCGCAGAGTGGATGGAGCTACAAAACACGGGACCCCCGATCTATCGAGAACCTGGACCATGAACTTCGACGGGTCCAAGAGGTTAGAGGGAGCAGGAGCTGGCGTGATATTGGTTTCACCTCAAGGAGACAAGCTAAAATATGTATTACGGATGACGTTTCCCAACGCATCTAACAATGAGGCAGAGTATGAAGCACTGATACATGGGATGAGGATGGCAAAGGCATGTGGTGCGACCCGATTAAAAATATACGGCGACTCCTAGCTGGTGGCTCAACAAGTCATGAATCAATGTGACACAGTCAATGATAGCATGATAGCATACAAGGAGTTATATAATGAACTCGAGAAGCTTTTCGACGGGTGTGAAGTGAATCATGTTAGCAGACTCAGCAATGACGAAGCCGATGTTTTGGCAAACATCGGGTCACAATTCCTAGCAATACCACCTGGAGTATTTTGGGAGGAGATAAGTGAAAGGTCGACCAAGGCTAGAAAACAACCAAAGAAGAAAGAAAAGGTCGAGAAGGGCTCGGGGGCTTCGACAGGGCAGGCGCACCTGGAGATGAGGACGAATCACACGAGGTAATGGTAGTACAAGTACCATGGATGCAGGCTTATATTGCATATATCTTAAGGCAGCAGATACCTGACGATCCAGTAGAAGCAAGGCGAATTATTCAAAGATCTAAAGCTTTTACTTTGGTTAAAGGCGAGCTATACAAGAAAAGTATATCGGGAGTCTTACAGCACTGCGTCAAAGCTGAAGAAGGTCGGGTACTCTTAAAGAACGTGCACGAGGGAGTTTGCGGGCACCATGCCAACAGTCGAGTTATTGCGGCCAAGGTTTTCAGAGCAGGATTTTATTGGTTAACAGCCATAGAGGATGCAAAGGACATAGTGCGTACTTGTGATGCGTGTCAAAGGTTTGCCGCAAAACCCCACTCTCCGGCAGCGGAATTGATGCCAATACCTCTGTCGTGGCCCTTTGCTCAATGGGGTCTTGATATGGTGGGCAAATTACACAAGGCGTGGCCAGGAGGATACGAGTATATGCTTGTAGCTGTCGACAAGTTTACCAAGTGGGTTGAAGCGAAGCCGATAAATTCGCCACATGCAGCATCGGCGGTCAAGTTCATCAAAAGCATTGTTTTTCGGTTTGGAGTTCCTCATAGCATTGTCACAGACAACAGCAGCAATTTCACGTCCAAGGAATTCAAAGCTTATTGTGCAGAGATAGGCATTAAACTACAGTTTGCATCAGTCGCACACCCGCAAACAAATGGTCAAGTCGAAAAAGAAAACGGCGTCATCTGCAATGGTATCAAGAAGCGCTTGTTAGGACCACTGGAAAAAGCTCATCATACTTGGCCAGAAGAGTTACAAAGTGTGCTATGGAGCATACAAACGACACCCAATACAGCAACTCAGGAAACCCTGTTTTTCCTGGTTCATGGAGCAGAAGCAGTGTTGCCGATAGAAATAGAACACAATTCCCCGAGAGTGGCGGAATTTGATGAAGAAACTTCGAGAAAAGTGCGGGAAGACGACATGGATGCACTTGACGAGGCTCGCGACGAAGTATTGTCAAGAGTCGCCAAGTACCAGCAAGATATGAAAAACTATCACAGTCGACGATTGCGACCAAGGTCTTTCCAGGTTGGCAATTTAGTTCTTCGACTCACACAAGATTGCCACGAGAAACTCGAGTCACCATGGCTAGGACCTTACATTGTCACTAAAGTAATCGAAGGAGGAGCGTACAGGATAAAGGACAAGAAGACAGGGATTGCGGAGCCAAATCCCTGGAACGTGGCGCAACTTAGGCGTTTTTACGCTTAAGTCAAAATATATATGTAAACATACAATGTACTGAAACTCCCGCGAGTTTTCAGACGCACTCTTTTCCTTTTAGGGCATGAGTGGGGCTGGAAGGTTTTTAATGAGGTGGGCTCGCGGTGCTGCAATATAATAAAGATATTGGTGATATAAATCTTTTTCTTCGACAAACTCGGTGTTTTTGACCCGACAAAGTCTGTCTTACTATAGACATCCATACAATATATAAATTTACAATGATTTTTGCCTTGGTTTAAAACACCTCGCAAGAAAAGTAAAAATAAAGATACAGGCCACCAAAATACTCGGGGGCTGGAGATATTTTATTCTACAATATATATAAAAAAATTACAAGTTTCTTGACAAGAGTTACAGACTGGAAAAATAGATTCAGTCACGGCCTAACAGGTCATCTATATTTATTCTATCTTCTTCATTTGAGGCACCCAGGAAATCAGCATAATGACCATATGCGAAAAAGTCGGCATCCATCCGAAGAAGGTCACCGATTATTTCTTCAGCCACTGGCGTAACTATCGCGTCAATCCTGTCGACACCCCTTCGTCGTTGCCTCAGTTTGTCATGGACTTTTTCAACCACTTTGGTCATATCCAATTTTGAGTGGCAGATCTGAAGCATAATAAGTGCAAATCTAGCATCTGCTACTAGTTGAGCTCTTACAAAACCATGGATTTGACGAGAGTCTTTGAATTTGATCATCAGTTCAGGCAAAGTCTTAGGCTGAACATTTCGAGGGAACATAGAGTTGTAGACCATGGACAGCGTTTTAGTGCCAAGGAACTCACGAACTTGGCAGGCGCGATCTTGGAATCTGACGATTTGTCGGGTGCGATCAAGGGTAGCCCAAAAGAGGGAGCCATGGTCTAGCGCAAGGTTGATAAGGAAATTCGACCTTGTATCCACCCTTTGATCTTCGGCAGCAGCGTCCATAAAAGAACCTATTCAACGATGTCATATCAGCTAGAGAGAAGAAGAAAACAATAGGACGAAGTTTCAGCTCGTGAAGTTTACCTGCCATTTTCACGCTGGCGTCAGTCAATAGTTCAAGCATAAAATTTTCTCGAGAAGTAGCCTGTTTAGCCTCAGTAATTGCAGCCTCTTTTGCAGCCATAGCTTCTGAAGCTTGTTGTCGTGCAATTTGCTCCCTTTCAGTTGATCTTCGAGATTGTTCCATTATTACAAGTGCTTGCTTCTTCATAGACTGAAGCTGTTGGCGGAGTTCTTCCAAGTCTTGTACTGAACCCATACTCGAGGAATCTTCAATGAACTCATCCTCGACAGGCGTTTTCTTCGAGTGGGATGAAGCAGGCAAAGCATCGGAAGGATGAGGAGTTGAAGTGTAGTTATCAAATACCAACTGGAAATAAAGGTTCGACGTCAATCATCAAGCAAAATAGATTTCCATTGATTTGCAAAATATTTACATGGTCCTTACAAAAGTATGGATCCTAGTGACCCAATCATACGCTGTCGCGAGCTACATCTATTGCGACAAGCGTCAAAAGAAAGAAAAAGAAAAAAAGGGACAGGTGGAGGTAATCTACTTGACCTCCGTTTTAGCGGAACTGGAGGAAGGAGTTGGCTTGTACCCGAGGAAAGCCAAGATTTTCTTCGAGTGGGGCTTTGCAGCCCTGATTAGGTTTGGCCATTTATCTTGCTTCATCTTCGTGTCCTCGCCAACTTTCGTCCAGTCGACATTCTGCTGGCTCTCCGCCACCAGTGCTATGGTACCTTCAACGCCAATCTTCAAATTTTCTTGGCGAAGGGCAAGGCCAAGATCTTCTTTGGGAATGAAGCTTTCGGCAAGGGCAGCAAAGGTGTCGGGTTCCTTTTTCTTCAGTAAGAAGTAAGGGAACAAGCGCAAAAACGCCGTCTGAGCATCAAAAATGCTTCGGCGCACCAGGTCAGCATGAATCTCGAGAAGGGATAACGCGTCGAGAAGACGGTTATCCTCAGGCTTCTCTAGCACAAAATCTTGACTCATCTTCCCCGCTGAAACAAAAATTTGGGTTTTCAACAAAAAGAAGGAGCGGAAAATCAAAGACAAGGATGAAGATGGATCAGTGAACTTACTGACAAAACGCCAATTCAATGACTCAAGGCGAGCGGCGATTTTTCCTTCATTTGCAGTATTCTGAATGATTTTGTCACTCAGAGCAGTTTCTGCCTCATGAAGCCTCTTCCGAAGATCTTCGATGCAAGAAGCGTCCTTTTCAGCTTTCTCGCGAGCTTCTTCGCTTGCCTTGAGTTTGGCGGCAAGGTCGTCAGCCCGTTTGTTCGCCGCAAGGAGGGATTCTGTCGAAAAGTCATGAGAGGGAAGTTAAAATGACACACAGGCCAAGGATGATATCTTGAGGGGTGAAAAAGATAGATTATTCGATAGGTTACCTTTTAACCCTTCAACAGTGTTGCGGTACCCAATAAATTGAGCACCAAGGTTGATGAAGGGCTGCATCAAAGGCTACAGGGAAGCAAAACGAAAAGAAAGGTTCAGAAAAGTGAAAAATATGATAAACAGAAACGCAAGGGATAGAAGACTTACATCATCTAAAGCGGGAGTCGGTGAAACTCCGGCAAGGAAGAATTGGTCGCCTAGCTCGATCCTTGCTCTCTTTGGCGAAGAGGCTCGGGGGCTAGTGGCAGGAGTTGACCTCTGTGGATTTGGATGTGGAGTCGAGGTTTCTTCCGCCGTGCGGGGCATCTCCGACACAGTCAGAGTATGAGACGCGCTCATAGGAGCGGTCGCAGTGGCGGCGGGTTCTTCTTCTTCTTCCTCGTCGCTGAGTACAAAATAGAATGAGAATATTTGACATGGAAATAGATTATTCGGCACATAATAAAAATAAAAAGAGCGACAAGGCAACTTACGAGCTAATAAGGGCGGATGCGTAGGCGTCGAAGGGTTGTGGTCCTTCGGGAGCAGTTTCCTCGACAGGAGAACCGCTCAGCTTGGAGGTGCCGGAATCTTCCACGTCCTCTTCCGTTTTTTTTGGAGAAACAGCGGCAGGGATGGACTCGGTTGATTCGGAGGCCTCGGATTCAACTTCTTTTTCAGAGCGAGCCGTGGATTTCTGAGAAACCACGGCTTCACTCTCAGGTTGAGAAGGAACCTGGGGGTCGTCGGTAACAACTGCCTGTTCATCGACATCTCCACCTTCAAGAAGGGGAGGAAGAGGTGATGCAGTTTGATGGTTCTGTAAAAGATAGGAGGGTATCAATAAAAAGCAGTATCAAATCACAATAAAGCAGTAGTTGATACGTCTCCAACGTATCTATAATTTCTTATGTTCCATGCTAGTTTTATGACAATACCTACATGTTTTGTTCACACTTTATATCGTTTTGATGCATTTTCCGGAACTAACCTATTAACAAGATGCCGAAGTGTCCCTTTCTGCTTTTGGTTCAGAAATCCTACAAAGGAATATTCTCCGAATTGGACGAAATCAACGCTCAGACCTTATTTTCCCGAAGCTTCCGAGAGCCAGAGAGGCACCACAGGGGAGCCCTGCGGGCCCCACCCCACAGGGCGGCGTGGCCTGGACCCTGGGCGCGCCAGCCTATGGTGTGGGACCATTAGGTCCCCTCCGAGGCTGCCCTTCCGCCTATATATTCTCTCCGCCTCGAAAACCCTGAAAACATAAGCCACGGGACGAGAAAAGTTACGCAGCCGCCGCCATCGCGAAGTCAAGTTCGGGGACAGAAGTCTGTTCTCGCACGCCGGATGGGGAATTGCCCCGGAATCCATCTCCATCGACACCACCGCCATCTTCATCGCCGTTGGTGTCTCCCATGATGAGGAGGGAGTAGTTCTCCCTCGAGGCTAAGGGCTCTACCGGTAGCTATGTGGTTAATCTCTCTCTCATGTACCTCAATACAATGATCTCATGAGCTGCCTTACATGATTGAGATCCATATGATGAGCTTTGTATCACTATTAATCTATGTGCTACTCTAGTGATGTTATTAAAGTAGTCTATTCCTCCTTCATGATGTAATGGTGACAGTGTGTGCATCATGTAGTACTTGGCATAGGTTATGATTGTAATCTCTTGTAGATTATGGAGTTAACTATTACTATGATAGTATTGATGTGATCTATTCCCCCTTTCATAGTGTAATGGTGACAGTGTGTATGCTATGTTAGTACTCGGTCTAAATTGCAAAGATCTATTATGCTCTAAAGGTTACTTAAATATGAATGCCAAATGTTGTGGCGCTTGTTAACTCCGGCTTGAGGGAGCTCTTGTAGCCCTACACAATGAATGGTGTTTGTCATCCAACAAGAGAGTGTATGTAGCACAAGTGAGGAGAAGTTATTAATTTATTATGTGATCAATGTTGAGAGTGTCCACTATTGAAAGTAGGATCCCTAGGCCTTGTTT
This sequence comes from Lolium multiflorum, assembly GCA_030979885.1. Classification (NCBI taxonomy): domain Eukaryota; kingdom Viridiplantae; phylum Streptophyta; class Magnoliopsida; order Poales; family Poaceae; genus Lolium; species Lolium multiflorum. Next base: position 150,959,221 of record CM061753.1, on the reverse strand, counting down.
CCAAATACTGCCATTGTTTACTTTTTACTGCATCTTTACTTCCTGCAATATTACCACCATCTATACCACATGTGTTTTACTATCTCTTCGCCGAACTAGTGCGCCTATACATCTGACAAGTGTATTAGGTGTGTTGGGGACACAAGAGACTTCTTGTATATTAATTGCAGGGTTGGTTGAGAGGACTATCTTTGACCTCTACCTCCCCGAGTTCGATAAACCTTGGGTGATTCACTTAAGGGAAACTTGCCGCTGTTCTACAAACCTCTGCTCTTGGAGGCCCAACACTGTCTACAAGAATAGAAGCACACGTAGACATCAAGCTATTTTCAGCGCGTTGTGGGGAGGTAAGGTAAAAGGTATTCATATTCTCCGACTACTAAGCTATTTCCTAGCACGGTGTGTGAGTGCTCGAAGCTATCTCCTTTAGATTCTGCAATTATATCTTTTTGTTTCTTGTTTTTATTTTCACTAGTTAGGCTTAATGGAAAACAACAAAAAAATTAGAGATCTTTATAGTATTTATCTTGAGTTAGGACATGAGGTGTTTGAAGAGAAAATTAAAAAACCCATGGAACTTTGTTTGCAAAATAGTTGTGGCAATGTTATTAGCATGAACTCTTTGGACACTATTATTGCTAATGCTATGGAAGAATTTAAGCTTGGGGAAGCTGGTTTTGAGGAGCATGCTATTTTTAGTCCCCCAAGCATGGAGGAGAAAATTTACTTTGATGATACTTTTCCTCCCATTTATGATGATTACAATGATGAATATGATATTTTCAGTCCACCTACTATTGAGGAGAAAATTAATTATGATTACAATATGCCTCCTATATATGATGATTATGGTGATGAGAATAATAATGATAGCTATTTTATTGAATTTGCTCCCACTACAACTAATAAAATTGATTATGCTTATGTGGAGAGTAATAATTTTATGTATGTAGCTCATGACAAGAATGCTTTATGTGATAGTTATATTGTTGAGTTTGTTCATGATGCTACTGAAAGTTATTATGAGATAGGGAAACATGGTTATATGCATCTTAATAATATTAAGTTTCTTTATGTTGAGAATCTTGAAATTACGCTTGTGTTGCTTTTCTATGCTTGCCACTTTGTTCTTCATAAATTTAATTGTGTACAAGATTCCTTTTCATAGGAAGTGGGTTAGGCTTAAATTAGTTTTGAATTTGCTTCTTGATGTTCTCTTTTGTTTCAACTCTTATTTCTTGCGAGAGCATCATTAAAATTACTGAGCCCATCTTAATGGCTATAAAGAAAGCACTTCTTGGGAGATAACCCATGTGTTTATTTTGCTACTGTTTTGTTGAGTCTTGGAAGTTGTTACTACTGTAGCAACCTCTCCTTATCATGGTTTTTGTGCCAAGTAAAGTCTCCATGGTAAAGTTGATACTAGATTTGGATTACTGGGCAGAAACAGATTTGCTGTCTGTCACGAATTTGCGTAGATCTCTCTGTAGAAAAGTCAAAACAATCTGCCAATTTACGTGCGTGATCCTCAGATATGTACGCAACTTTCATTAGTTTTGAGTTTTTCCGTGTGAGCAAGTTAAGTGCCTCTGGAAAATTCGTCTTTACGGACTGTTCTGTTTTGACAGATTCTGCCATTTATTTCGCATTGCCTCTTTTGCTATGTTGAATGGATTTCTTTGCTCCATTAACTTTCAGTAGCTTTGTGCAATGTCCAGAAGTGTTAAGAATGATTATGTCACCTCTGAATGTATGAATTTTTTATTATGCACTAACCCTCTAATGAGTTTGCTTTAAGTTTGGTGTGGAGGAAGTTTTCAAGGGTCAAGAGAAGAGGATGATACAATATGATCAAGAAGAGTGAAAAGTCTAAGCTTGGGGATGCCCCCGTGGTTCATCCCTGCATATTTTAAGAAGACTCAAGCATCTAAGCTTGGGGATGCCCAAGGCATCCCCTTCTTCATCGACAACTTATCGTGTCACTTCTAGTGAAACTATATTTTTATTCCATCACATCTTATGTTCTTTACTTGGAGCGTCTGTTTGCTTTTATTTTTGTTTTGGTTTGAATAAAGTTGGATCCCACCATCCTTGTATTGGAGATATTACGCTCCGCTTTTTCATTTGAACACTTGTGTTCTTAGTTGTGCTTTAATGTTCATGGCGAAGGCTGAAAATTGCTTCGTTGATTGCTATTTGGTTGGAATCAGAAAATGCTTCATATGGTTTTGGATAACTTGATACTTGGCAATTGTTTTGAGCTCTCATTAGATCATGCTTAAGCTCTTGCATCATGTAGTTTAATCTATTAGTGGAGAACTACTGTAGAGCTTGTTGAAATTTGGTTTGCATGATTGGTCTCTCTAAGGTCTAGATATTTTCTGGTGAAGTGTTTGAACAACAAGGAAGAAGTGTAGAGTCTTATAATGCTTGCAATATGTTCTTGTGTAAGTTTTGCTGTACCTGTTCATACTTGTGTTTGCTTCAAACAACCGTGCTAGCCAAAGCCTTGTACTGAGAGGAAATGCTTCTCGTGCATCCAGACACCTTGAGCCAAAACCCATGCCATTTGTGTCCACCATATCTACCTACTATGTGGTATTTTTCTGCCATTCCAAATTAAATTACTTGAGTGCTACCTTTAAAATTTCATTCCTTTATCTTTGCAATATATAGCTCATGGGAAAATAGCTTAAAAACTATTGTGGTGATGAATATGTAGCTATGTGTCTTAGTTCTTATAAGTTGCTTGTTGAGCGGTAACCATGTTTCTGGGGACGCCATCAACTTTTTACCATTGTTGGATATCATGTGAGATGTTATGCATGTTCGTCTTTTCTGAAGTAAGGGTGGTTTATCATGATCAAATGGTTTGAGTATGCATATGTTAGAGAAGAACATTGGGCCGCTAACCAAAGCCATGTATCATGGTGGAAGTTTTCAGTTTGGACATTCATCCTCAATCTCTTATGAGAATATTATTTGTTGTTGAATGCTTATGCATTAAAGAGGAGTCCATTACCTGTTTTCTATGTTGTCCCGGTATGGATGTCCTAAGTTGAGATCTATTAAAAACGAGAAATCAAATGCGATAGATCTCCTTGGACCTTTGTACAGGCGGCATAGAGGTACCCCTTTGTGACACTTGGTTGAAACATATGTTATGCAATGATAATCCATGTAAATCCAAGCTAATTAGGACAAGGTGTAGGCACTATTGGTATTCTATGCATGAGGCTTGCAACTTGTAGGAAGTATTATGCATAACACATATGAATTATTACTACCGTTGAAAAAATTGTTTCTATGTTTTCAAAACAAAAGCTCTAGCACAAAAATAGTAATCCATTCTTCCCTTTGCGAAGGGCCATTCTTTTACTTTATGTTGAGTCAGTTTACCTACTTCTTTCTATCTTAGAAGCAAACACTTGTGTTAACTGTGTTGATTTATTCTTACATGTTTACTTATTGCACTTGTTATATTACTCTATGTTGACAATTATCCATGAGATATACATGTTACAAGTTGAAAGCAATTGCTGAAACTTAATCATCCTTTGTGTTGCTTCAATGCCTTCTACTTTGAATCTATTGCTTTATGAGTTAGCTCTTATGCAAGTCTTTTTGATACTTGTCTTGAAAGTACTATTCATGAAAAGTTTTGCTATATGATTCAGTTGTTTAGTCATTATCTCTTTGTTAGCAATCTATTGCTTTGAATCACTCCATTCATCTCATATGCTTTACAATAATGTTGATCAAGATTGTGTTGGTAGGATGTCACTTCAGAAATTATTGTTGTTATCGTTTACCTACTCGAGGGCGAGTAGGAACTAAGCTTGGAGATGCTTGATACGTCTCCAACGTATCTATAATTTCTTATGTTCCATGCTTGTTTTATAACAATACATACATGTTTTGTTTACACTTTATATCGTTTTGATGCATTTTCCGGAACTAACCTATTAACAAGATGCCGAAGTGCCGTCTGTTTTCTGCTATTTTTGGTTCCAGAAATCCTACAAAGAAAATATTCTCGGAATTAGACGAAATCAACGCCCAGACCTTATTTTCCTAAGCTCTGGAGAGCCAGAGAGGCACCAGAGGGGAGCCCTGGGGGCCCCACCCCACAGGGCGGCGTGGCCTGGACCCTAGGCGCGCCAGCCTATGGTGTGGGACCACAAGGTCCCCTCCGAGGCTGCCCTTCCGCCTATATATTCTCTCCACCTCGAAAACCCTGAAAACATAAGCCACGGGATGAGAAAAGTTACGCAGCCGCCGCCATCGCGAAGTCAAGTTCGGGGGACGGAAGTCTCTCGTTCGCACGCCGTCGGGACGGGGAATTGCCCCCGGAATCCATCTCCATCGACACCACCGCCATCTTCATCGCCGTTGGTGTCTCCCATGATGAGGAGGGAGTAGTTCTCCCTCGAGGCTAAGGGATCTACCGGTAGCTATGTGGTTAATCTCTCTCTCATGTACCTCAATACAATGATCTCAAGAGCTGCCTTACATGATTGAGATCCATATGATGAGCTTTGTATCACTATTAATCTATGTGCTACTCTAGTGATGTTATTAAAGTAGTCTATTCCTCCTTCATGATGTAATGGTGACAGTGTGTGCATCATGTAGTACTTGGCATAGGTTATGATTGTAATCTCTTGTAGATTATGGAGTTAACTATTACTATGATAGTATTGATGTGATCTATTCCCCCTTTCATAGTGTAATGGTGACAGTGTATATGCTATGTTAGTACTCGGTCTAAATTGCAAAGATCTATTATGCTCTAAAGGTTACTTAAATATGAATGCCGAATGTTGTGGCGCTTGTTAACTCCCGCTTGAGGGAGCTCTTGTAGCCCTACACAATGAATGATGTTTGTCATCCAACAAGAGAGTGTATGTAGCACAAGTGAAGAGAAGTTATTAATTTATTATGTGATCAATGTTGTGAGTGTCCACTAGTGAAAGTAGGATCCCTAGGCCTTGTTTAATACTGCAAACATCGCTTGTTTACTATTTTACTGCATCTTTACTTCCTGCAATATTACCACCATCTATACCACCTGTGTTTTACTATCTCTTCACCGAACTAGTGCGCCTATACATCTGACAAGTGTATTAGGTGTGTTGGGGACACAACAGACTTCTTGTATCTTAATTGCAGGGTTGCTTGAGAGGACTATCTTTGACCTCTACCTCCCTGAGTTCGATAAACCTTGGGTGATTCACTTAAGAGAAACTTGTTGCTGTTCTACAAACCTCTGCTCTTGGAGACCCAACACTGTCTACAAGAATAGAAGCACACGTAGACATCAGTAGTCGAAAAAGAGAGAGAAGTGCAATGACAGTCAAGACAGAATGAGCAATGAAAAGTAGTCGACAGAAGATAAATTACCTGAGGAAGGGCGTTGGTACCACTGTATGGTGTCACACGACAAGATCAAGGGATGGCATCCTTCTTGCTGAGCGAAGAGATTTTTCGGACAAGTTTTTCCAAATCCTTGACAGATAAATCCATCGACAGACGATCCACATCTTTGTCGCCAGCATACATCCAGAGGGGGTTTTTGCGAGCCTGTAGAGGCTGCACCCTAATCCTAAGGAAGTACGCCGTTATTTGGATACCCGAAAGCTCTTGGCCGCGGGTATTTTTAAGCTCGTGGATGCGAGTCATCAACACTTCTGTCGCCATTTTTTCATCTTCAGTAGCCTCTGCATCCCAGGATTGGCGACGAAGAATTGTGGAGCTACCGTCAAAAGGAGCAATGTTGAATTCCTGCGAGTTGGGGCACTCCTCGCGAACGTACAACCACCTTTTGCGCCACCCTTGGACGAAGTCGGGGAATTTGACGTCGAAGTACTCGACATCAGGGCGGACGCAAATAACAACACCGCCTATGTTGTAGGCGATGTTGTGGGAGCCATTACGGCGGAGGAGAAAGATACGCTTCCACAGAGCCCAGTTAGGATGGACTCCGAGGAAGGACTCGCAAAGAGTGATGAAAATAGCAATGTGGAGGATGGAGTTGGGAGTAAGATGGTGAAGTTGCAACCCATACACAAAAAGCAGACCACGCAAAAACTCGTGGATGGGTGCAGAGAGGCCGCGGATCAGATGGTCAACGAAACTAACCCGATAACCAATGGGAGGCGCCGGGTAGCTTTCTTCGCTGGGAAGAGCAGCGCGTCCTTCTTCTTGCTCAGCCCAAGTTTCTTCAGCAGGTTGACGTCCTGCGGAGAGATCTTGGATCTCTCCCACTCGGCGTTTCCCAGATCTTGCGCCGCCAAGGAGTGAGGAGTGTTGTGCCTCGTGAGCTTTGGGCGCGGTGGCATTAGCAGCGGCGTCGCGGAAAAGTGCAAAAGTGCATGGGCGCTTGAGCTCTGGTGATTGGAAGAGGGATTGGAGCAGAGACTATGAGAGCATTGGTGCGGCGAAGGGGATGAACGAAGAAGACGATGGCTATTTATGGTGGTTTCAGTCAAAGCGTCGCACCGTTAGATGATGAATGAATGGACTCGATGATTTACACGTGGCTCAAGGGGTAAAACAGTATTTTTACTGTGATGGAACTAGACAGACGCTACAGCGCGCGTGCCAGAAAAAGCGGAGGACGTGTGTCCCCCACTTGCGTAACGTGTCAACATGCCACCGAATTTGGGCCCGCAGGTCAGCGAAGGGACAGCTCTCGCATCTTCCCAATACAGTGGTCGTGGCTATCGTCAGCACTGACGTCACAATATCAATGGAAAAACATTGGCTGAGGAGATATGAAAATTGGCGACAAGGCAGGACGACTGATAATTTTGAAGAGCCTTTGCCCAAATACAAGTTTTTGTTCAAAGGGATTTCTATTTTCGTGCCCTCAGGTCCTTAGTTGTACTCAGTTTTTCCCAGCTCCTTAGTTTTTCCTCAGTTTTCCCCAAGCCCTTGTTTGAAACCCGCAGCTCAGACGGCAGGATTCCCGTTTAGTTGACTGTTCTGTCACGTGTGGGGCCGCGTCGTGTGGGCCCACGTCGCGTGAGGCTGGTAGAAAGGGACCGCGTGGGACATGACGAGAAGCGTTTGGTTGCACGTGAGGAGGAGCTGGGTTCTGTCTCTCTCGGCCCCAAATTGGCATTATTAAGTGCACCTTTTTCCCCTCTTTCTCTCTGTCCTTTTCACCAAATTAGTATAAAATCTAGAGAAGCTTGCATTTCTGACTTTCTTCAATTATTTGTGCCTTAAATTTTGGCCCTCGTTGTTTGCCCAATATGGCAGCAAATCTAGTACTCCCTCTGGTCCATATGTATGTAGTTAAATCTAGAAGCAAATCTCCAGGGTAATGTACGATAAATTGACAGTCATAGTAAATCAAGAAAACTAAGTACGGCCAACAAAATATAGTAGAATAGGGATAGATAATATGGATAGATAATAAGCTGCATACACAGCAGCCAACATAGTAACAGGTTCTTCACAGCACCATCATACTAACATAACAACAAGGTATCCCTAGCTAACAACGAAGGGATCCCAACAACAAAATAGGAGGCAGCAGCAGCACACGTCCAGGACTCCGCCTACCCCATCTGCTCTGCCTCCACTTGTTGCTCTTGCTCCCCTTGGGAGCCTTGGGCTTGAGCGGAGGCATGCACCCAGCGGAGATCTCCACCCGCTGCAAGCTGCGAAGGTGCATGCCGAGCGTCCTATGCTTGGCGCGGAAGGAGTGGACGTTCACCGTCATGCCGACCTTGGGGAAGGTGGTGCTGATGTTCTCAGCATGCGTGACGAGGCGGTTGAAGTCCGTGGCGCCGAGTCTCCTGGTGCAGAAGGGGAACCTGTAGACATCCTTGGCGAAGTAGGAGATGTACTGGCCGACCTGCAGCCTCCGCAGCACCTGGCGAGTCTTGACGTCCTCCTCCTCTTCGTCGCTGCCGACGTCACTGCCAGACATCTGATCGATATCAAACAGAAACTAGTGAATGAGTTGCAACGATGACAAACGTGCATGATAACAAAGTTAGAAAAAACAGAGTCAGCCTCAGTTAGAGTGGACATGATTATATATCTACAGGGAAGGTGTTAGCGAACTAAAGCTCATGCACAACAGATTTGTACACAGCAATGGTTCGCTGAACCCTCCCTGTAAAAATTTGTGCCCAACGATTCATCATAGGCAAAGAAACAGATTCTAGATCTGAACTAGATCTGAACTTGAACACATTCGAGATTATTTGCAAAATTAAACGGTTGATATCTTTTGATTAGTGCATAAAATAACTGATTGAGATCCCATGATTACTTGCATAAATTAACTGATTGAGATCCAATATTACTTGCATAAATTAACCGAACAGCCGAACCCCAAATCTTAAACGAAATCAAGAAGTGATCAAAACAAAATGGAATAAAATCGGCGCAAATATTAGCCCAATACTCATCCATCTACAGATCCATCTACACCAGCAAAAATAGGGTTCAAAAAGGAATGGGGAACAGAAAAGGAAGCAAACCGTAGTTACCTCGTTCCATGAGTCCTCCAGGGAGGTGTCGTAGGGGTTCGGGGGCGGGACGTACGGCACCGGCTCATAGTGGTCTCATCCCGCCGGGATCGGACTGCCACCGGCGGCGGCGGCGGCGACGGCCCTTGATGGGACGGCGCCGAAGATGGAGGCGTCGTGCTTCGAGCCTACCTCGACGATGGGATTGGCATTCTCCTTGTCCATCTCGCCGGAAGAGGGAGAGGGAGAGGGTTTTTGCTTTGGAGAAGATGATGGGATGTGAGAGAGTTGGCGATGCGTGAGCGAGTGAGAGTGACAGAGAGAGTGCGAGGAGGCGTCTATAAAGGCGAGGGTGGTTAATGCGACCCGCGTCCTACGCGTGCACAGTTGCACGCCTGCACGTTTTGGACTTCTGCAACGCGACACGCGTCCATGATTGCACGTCTCGACTTCTCCACCGCGACCCGCGTCTACGCGTCAACAATTGCACGTGTCCTCGAGTCTAACCCTGGAAATTTAGATATACTCAGGTATACCCCCGAGTCTTATACTAGCATTTTTTGTGTGCTCAATTTTCCCCTTGAGTGCTAATACTGGCTAGTGCAATATACTCAGTTTTACCCTCAAGTGGCTAGTCAACAGAGAGTCAACAAATGGGATTAACTAGTTAAATGAGTCATTTAATGTGCAAAAAAATCCGAAAAAGAGTGGCACTTACTCATGGAGTCTTTACCACAAATTGCCACTTCTCAAATCATAGATAAATCAAGTTTTACCACAAATTGCCACTTCTCAAATCACCTAGTAGCTATGAAGGTGCATGGTTTTCCACAATAAGCCCTTCCCAAAACAGCTTTTTCCAAAACATACTTTGTCTAAATGAGGCCACAATTCTCACACTGATGTATATTGGTATTGCAAATAGTTTGAGGTAGCCCAAGATGGGTTTCATTGTACAAAACACGCATTTTCCATTTTTTAAATCTCAAATTTGAACCCTTAGTCTGTTTACTACTCAGGTGCCCTTGGTTTCTTGATAGTACTCAGTTTTGCCCTCTCCCTTCACAAATTCTCGCAGACGTGCAACATCGCCCTGATTGGTCTAGCCCATGTCACGCGGATCGTGCCCGCCGACCGTTGATCGTATGATCTAGGAACGGGCAGGATAACCCCTATCTCTCTCTGTTGGCGGTTAGCTTCCACCCTCTAAGTATGCTGAAGGGCGGTTTTCTGTATTATTTTTCACGCGCTAAAAATTATAAACTCTTTTAGGCGTTATTTTTCACGCAAAAAATGATAAACCATCACCGATTTGTTGTTGCCATTACTTTTTACGCAAAAAATGATAAACCATCACCGATTTGTTGTTGCCATTACTTTTCACGCAAAAAAAGATAAACCATCACCGATTTGTTGTAGCCATTACTTTTCACGCAAAAAAATGATAAACCATGACCGATTTGTTGTTGCCATTACTTTTCACGCAAAAAAAATGATAAACCATTAACAATTTGTTGTAGCCATTACTTTTCACGTAAAAAAATTGATAAACCATCACCGATTCCCTTTGTTGTAGACATTACTTTTCACGCAAAAAATGATAAACCATCACCGATTTGCTGTAACCATTAATTTTCACGCAAAAAATGATAAACCATCACCGATTTCTTGTAGCCATTACTTTTCACGCAAAAAATGATAAACCATCACCGATTTATTGTAGCCATTACCTATCTTTGTATAGAATGATAAACCTAACACGTATGATTTTTGAGGTCATTAAGAGAAGGTAGAAAAAACCTAATTTGTTACAAAAGCTGGTTTCAGTGAGACCTAACCAAGTTTGGCATACATGATGGCATACCTATAACAACAAGGAATATCTAAAAGGGAAAGTTTCAGAAAATTGAAATTTAGGGTGAAAATGATGCCATACATGATGCTGTTTTTCGAGGTTTTGACCTGAAAATCAATTGGGTATTATAAAGGGAAATAAAAAGTTCGAAAAATGTAAAAACGAAACAATCTATCTATCTATGTATAGAAGATCAGCTGTATGAAATTTGAGGTTATTTAGAGAAGGTAGAAAAAATCACCTTGTTAGAAAAGCTGGTTTCAGCGAGACGAAACGGCATGCGCTTAAGCAAAGTGATTTTCTCGAACATCTCCAAATGACCCCAAATTTTCCATACATGATGCCATACGTGTAACAACAAGGAACCCTTTCTAAAAAGTGTCAAAAAAGTTTGCCGAACCGTATAGCTCTATCAAAAAGAACCTCACCATGGCGCTAGTACAATTTTGGGATAATTACAAACTTTCGTTACCTAACCTTCAACATGAAACTTGTTTCAAATTTATTTTGGCCTACAAGAAACAAATCCCAACTTGATTCGAGCACCACAGCATCCAAACGATGCCGATGCCGATGCCGATATCGGCATGGTCAGAACGGCTATGCTCGCCGCCACTGCTAGGTCAACGTCGGGATGCACCCTCATTCGATCACTGACACACCAGAGATACCGCCGAGGCCAATGCCGAACGTACATGCTGATGCCAATGCCGAACATGCATGCACGCCGTGGGCACGGCCACGCCGACCCGCTATGCTGGACGCCACAGACCGCCGCGAGGTCTTTCCCTTCGCCACCACACTCTCCTAGCACCCACCTATACACGCCAGAAAGGAGAGACACTAGTTTTCTCTACATTGCTCGCGTTCGTGTCCGACACGGTCAGTCAAAGTTTTGAGGTGGTCGTCGATGTCGTCGACCATTTCTTCTCTTCTTTGCATGGTTAAACGCGTCTAGTTCATATCTATCTAATGCGTCTGGTCTCGCCTCATGCAGTTCTTTGTGGACGTCGATCTCATCTCGGCACCCCGCATGCCACCTCCTCCGTGCCATCGCTGTAGAGCTTCGTTTAAAAATCTAATCCTACCCGTGTATTGCCCCTTGTATCTGCGTCATGGCCCCACTTGTCATTCGATATACCGAAGCCCCACTCGTTCGCGTTTTGGTCAGGGATACAACGATGCTTACAGTCAAACAAAGATGGATGTTCTCGACGTGTCTTTGCGGGCTCTACGTGGCCCCACTAGTCAGAAGATAACGGTCAACCGTCGGGCAACCGGCCGTTACATCACGTGTGATGGTTTCAGACAAAGGCTTGGGTAAAACTGAGGAAAACTAAGGAGCTGGGGAAAACTGAGCACAACTAAGGACCCGAGGGCACGAAAATAGAAATTCCCTCTGTTGGCGGTTAGATTCCACCCTCTAAGTATGCTCGGGGGCTACTTTATAAGGATTTGTCAAGAAAGTTGATGGAAAGAATTCGGAAGAGGGAGAATCAAGAATATTGCGACAAAGACAAGTTGGAGCCTACAACCAAGTACAAGCACTTGGCTGTAGCCTCGGGGGCTACTCCCATCGGGAACGCTGTTCGCGTCCCCGATGAAATTTAAGTATTGATGAGTATATTTTGAGTTATCAAAATAACTCTTCATATACTCCCATAGGGAGGATAAGTTAAAAGCAATATAAGGCATCCGTTGACTCGAATAAATGTGCTACTCCAACAGCCGAAAAAAGCACTCGCCAATATATTCTCAGAGCGCCTAAGTCGCGAAATAATCTCTGAATGCCGCAAAACTCTGCGAAGGTAAGTCCCCGGGATCTGTCCTGTGTGGCGTGGCACCGCCTCTGACGGCGCTTTGCTACTTTTTCCGTGTCAACAGATGCGAAGAAAAATCCTAACGGACGCGTTAGGTACCCGATAAACTATAACTGGGATTCGGCATCTGGTAAGACCTTAAGCGGCACATGTCGAATTTACACCAGTATCCCGAGATCATGTCCAGGGACGTGATCTTGAAGTAGGTTTTGGTGGATTGCTACGAGAGCAGTTAACTGGTACCTGTTCTATCAGACGAACCAGCCACAATTACCGATATCCCTGTACAATATATGAATCTTTCGAAAAGATTATTTGTCAAGTTGAAAAACTCATATGCAAATTGTAAAGATGGAGATTTTCCCTGACTCTTTGATTCAAGCAAAATCCCGAGGGCTACTGACATAGGCATCCCCAATGGGCCTGCCGATGAAGGTACCCGGGTTTACTGAAGGCCCACGACCTGAAGATTTACAAAGCCCAGAAGCCCAATCGAGAGATAATTTGGAAAGATAGAATTGTATTAGGAATATTTACTTGTAACTATTATGGGACGGGTCAGAAACCCTCCCGAACTCTATAACTTGTGTATCACGAAACCCTCGGCTCCGCCTCCTATATGAGGGGGAGTCGAGAGACAAAGAAAGGATCGACTCATTGTTTTCACGCAACCCTAGTTTTCATAGCAGTCGAGTACTTTTCCGGCTGAAACCTTCGAGATCTACTTGCCCTCTACTTCCAACTAAACCCTAGTCTACAACCCATAGGCATTGATAAGTTAATCCCTTATCACTACGGGAGAAAAGAGCATTGTCGTGCAGCGTATTATTCCCGTGAGCCGCTGCATGGCAAAGACATCTTTGCCGTGCGCAGCAAGGACCACGCACGCAAAGACAAACCTCACGGCAAAGACTGAGAGCAGCGCACGGCAAAGTCAGCAGTGGCGCACGACAACGAACATGCGCACGGCAAAGTCCAACCAAAGCGCACAACAAAGAAAGGAAAGGATGACGGCAAAGACCCTACACGGCCACACGGCAAAGAAATGCTGCACGACAAAGGCTCCGGACGTTGTCGTGGCCCACCCTTTGTCGTGTGGCCAGACATGTTGCACGGCAAAGGTGCCTTTGCCGTGCGTTACTTTCTTTGCCGTGCGCCACCATACATTTTATTTGTTTTTCTTTCTATTTTATTTCATCTAATACTTATAATTATTTTTAATTAGTTTTACTCTCTGATGACTATTTATTAGTGTTACTTAAGACATTGTGCAAAAGAGAACATCTAGGGGTAGACCCGCCGGGGCACACATTCCGCTGTTTTTTGGGGGAGGAGGGGGAGAACGACCGCCGGAGCACCGGAACCCCACCAAATCTTGCATGTGGACATATGATATGCCGTGAGGTTTGTCTTTGCCATCGCATATCCAAGGCAGCATCCCCATCTCTCTTCACCTGCAGAACGAGGTGAGCAAATTAATGGTTCCTTCATTCTTTGAATTCATGTTATATATTGTTAACTCCGCAAGGGTGTGCCGCTTCACTTAATTACATGTTCTCTTTTGCAGGAAGTCAAGACAGGAGTGAAGCCTAACGTCTTTGCCGTGCTAAAGAAGATGAAGCAAAGGAAGACGCCGCATCCTGAGACGGGGTCCGTGTGGGTTAACCCGCAATGCGAGACCCAGTGTATGTCCTATGTCGACAAATTCAAGCAGAAGCACGGCGAGAGCTCCAACCCAGAGGCCGAGGACTTCGATGCTGAGGTTGCGGTGCTTGCGGGAGAAGGCATGAAGCATGGCCGCCTATGGTTTGGTGACGGGTGCGTTGACCCAGCGACTATTCCATCTCTCCGCCAGATCCGTCGAGGTCGTAAGAGCGACCAGCCTCAGGTAGAGACCCGGCCACGGGCTTCAGATCTATCCGTCGAGCGATTACGGGTATGTTCTTCCTCCGACCTCTCTACATTTCCTTTACATGCTTTCCATTGAAATGTTAATGACATCGCGACAACACAACGTAGGCGGAGATGGCAGCGAAGGAGCAGGAGGCCCAGGAGCAAAGGGCACGGATGGAGCAGCAGATTCTGGACTACCAGCAGCACCAGGCACAGATGATGCAGCAGATGCAACAGCAGCAGCAGGCGATGCAGGCGCAGCAGGCACAGATGAACTGGCTGATGAGCCAGACGACTCTGTCTTCTCCACCGGGTACTCTTACTGTTCCTCCTTTCTCCATGCCATGGATGCCGCCACCGTCCACTCAGAGCCCGATGACGTACTCCTTTCACCGTGAACAACACGAACATCATCCGGAGCATCAACCTCGGTGAGTCCTCCTACACTTGTGCCCAACCCGCTTCTTGTACTTGTTCAAGTGTTCAATATGCAAATGCAAATGCTAATTCCATCAACCTTGCATGTAGGACCAGGACAAGGCAATGACGATGAAGCCGGCGGAAGCAATGGAGGAGGACAAGGTTGATGCCATGGTCGTCGTGCACTTGTTGGAGTTGTAAGGGATTGTTCGCACTTGTAATGGACATTGCTATTTAACTTGTATGGATATGGACTCATGTAATGGATTTTATGCATGAACTATGTGTGTTGATGTATTTGTGGTGTTGTTGATGTGTTTGGTGATGCTATGGTGAATATATATGTTGTATATGTCATATATATGTGAAATGCAATTTTGAAATGCAGGGATTAGTGAAAAACAGAAAAAAAAATGAAAAATCCAGGGGCCTTTGCCGTGCGGCAAAGGCGCCACGTGGAGCTCACATGTGCTCCTGGCCTGCTGCTGGGAGCTCCTGGAGTTGTCTTTGCCGTGCGTGCTGGGGCTTGGCCGCACGGCAAAGGTGAGCAGCACGGCAATGAGCGGAGCGCACGGCAAAGACTGCGCGCACGGCAGCCTCCACGCCGCACGGCAAAGAAATACCGCACGGCCGCGAAAAATACGCACGGCAAAGGCCTTTGCCGTGCAGTTTGTCCATGAGCACGGCAAAGAAGTCTTTGCTGTCAGACTCTTTGCCGGGCAATCGTTGCCGTGCGTGCACGCACGGCAAAGCCGTTGCCGTGCATTTGGGCCCCTTTGCCGTGCGAAGTGCCGCACGGCAAAGAATACTTTTCCCGTAGTGATTAGTGTCTATTGCAAAATAAACTATACATCAGTAGATGCAACTGCAATCTTTTTGGGTCAGATTTCTCATTACTGCCAGCATCTAAGCCTTCGCAATTTCACTTATACCATATGCCTAATTTTTTATGTGTGGCTGTACAATAGTTGGATAGTAAGGTTCCGCATCTAGACTATATATTCAAATAACAACGGGGAGTTTTAGTTAACGTATGTTCTGCATGGTAATCAATATTATGTCAGAAATTCTCAAACAACATCTAAGAAGACTTGCTAGAAGAAATGACTGGATATTTTTTGAGCTAAGGCTATTTGAAGTTTACGAAGAGCTTAAGAGTGAGTGGTACTTTTTTTGTCATGGCCGTTCTATAAATCATGTAGTTTCAAGATTCTTTATTGGTTTTACTAATGAAGTTATTTTTGGATCTATGTATTGATAAACCACAGTTTCTTCTCCATATAAGCTTAGCATAAGTTATGAAGCGTTTGTTATCTTCTGTTATGCCTTATAGCAGGTCCTGATTGGTGAATAACAGAGGCTGTTCCATGTATCGGCCAAATTCAGAGAAGGTTCTGAAATTTGGCAGAATTCAAAGGAAAATAGCATGAAAAAAAAGAAAAAAGAAACGGGCGCGGCTAGACGCGCTAGGTCCATCTAGTAGAGAAGTACAGCCAAACACGTTATAGAACTGGAAAAAAAAAACCTTGATCTGGCTAGAAGCTGACCCCATGTCCAGTGCTGGCTAGCACGACACTGTGGCAGCGGCTGGTCCAAGTGGACGGTGTGAAGCACAAGTCCACAAGACGACACGTCTCGGCAAGCGAGAGAAGGCGCCCACATGTACGAACGGACGGACTGGCGGTGTGATCGATCCCTTTCTCCTCACTCAATCACAACATCACACTACCGCATGCGTACTCCAGTCACACTTCCCACAGTCGAACAATCACGGGGCGCGGATTTTCTGATGAAGAATGCGTATCAATGCATTTCCGTGGTTTCTACTAGTTTCTACTAGTTTCGTCTGCATCTTTCCTATTTCTTTGGAAATTCATTTCCGTTTTCAGGTGCATATGCTCCCTCTACTAAAAAATTATATTTTGAAATGTCGAAAAATTTTAACAAAAAATTCTATGTGTACATCTCGAGAATATACATGTGTTCGTCAAGTTTCGCGAGGAACCAATATTTTTTGTTATTTATGTAAAAAAAAGAAAATTTATCTTCTAAACAGCCTTAGTTTTAGCATCGAATTTTATCTTGTTTACACACGTCAGACGACAATTCGATTATTTATAAAACGACTTTGTGAGCATGTAGCACGTGAAGATGTACGTGCAATTTTTTCGTTTCATTTTTTTGAAATTTTAAAATATGTGTAACATGCATTTTAAAATAAAGGGAGCATACGCTCCCATGTGCCAAAACATCACTCCCTTCTCTCTACACCTGATTTGTAATGCCTTCATTTTGTGGGCTTCTTGATATTACACCTAATTTGTAATTCGTTTGTTTTGCGGGCTTCTTAATTTTTATTACTGCAACATATGTGTTTTTCTATTCTCATTGCAAAAGTTCATGTGCTGTCTTTTCCGTACCCTTCCTTTTTCCTTTTTTCTGGTTCCTAAGCCAGCACATAAGGTTACAAGGAAGCCATCCTAAGAAAGTTTCCGCGCCCCGAAGATCTTCATTTGATGTGACGGTGCAGTTTTGGAATGCAAACCTGGCGGCAGGTTTACCATCGTCACGGCCTTGAGCTGTGATTACATTGTGTTTTCCTATCAGCGGGCGGGCGGCACACAAGGAAGACGTAGTTCTGGAACGCAGCCTTGGCGTTGCGAAAAACGAAGTCAACGTTTTCGGATATCGCGATAGAACTGGCGGCTGACCTAGGCAAGGAGCGTGTCCTGGTTTCCTTTGAGCTCACATCGATAGAACACCTAGTGCATGGAGTGAGCCACGGTGACTGCAGCCTCTGCAACATTCTAGGGCTACACACTCACTATTCTAGCTTTTTGACCGTGGGGCATTGTGAAGTTTTCCGCCAAAATCTCTATGGACTTGCTTCGTTACAATGAGAAACTAGGAATCTTGAATCACATGCAATGTCAGGTGATACTACTATGTGTTTGTTGAGGTTGCATACATTCACACAACTCCTCATTCCCCACCTTCTTTTCCATTTTTTCTACCTATCCTTAGGTGGGGTGGGGGGGCAATTGTCCCCTCTCATAGCTAGCCCTATTTAAACAATATTATATGTAGAGAAACAATAAGTATATTCCATATGGGGTCTAATAAGTCAGAAAAAATGTTGAGGGGAGCATTTGGTGATACCCCGTCTGCAATGGTGACCAAACGGACAAGTCAGCGACCGCTAGTTTTCCCATGGGAACGTCGGTGGTAGTGCCTCCACGTTCATCGGGACTATGTTTGAGTGGCTCATTTCCCTTCATGAAATGGCCCACATATTAAAAAAAATGTCCACAAATAACCAGATAAGTTCACATCTCACAAGTTCGCCTAATAACTAAAGAAATATTAATGTTATGATGCAGGCATATACCATAATGTCGGTGGATCGTTGAATAATACACCCTAAGTTGGTGACCCTTTTATCATATGCAGTCGATAAGCACATAAGGGGAAGGGGAAATACTATGACAAGAAAGAATACGGAGGTATATTTCCTTTGTCGTCACTATCGATTTGAGTGCCCAAACGGTCCCCTCATCTTTAAGTTACTTAATTAGAGCTCGTTCTCTTCTAAATTTTTGATTTTTTTGTGTGGATTTAGTATTGCAATATTGACATGAACCTACCAAACAACTTCCTCATGGTGGCGTGGATGGTATGAATAGCGATAGTGCTTGTGTTGTTCTAGATATTTCCCTTACCCTCACTAGACACCCGTGTCTTGGCAGTGTTGTTGTGCGGACATGTTCACCCCAAGCACCTTGATGGGGGGTCTTACACTTCATAGAAGGAAAGATGCAACAAATCCATTGTTTTCGCCTACACATGAATTTGTCCGTGATACCGCCTCTCTCCCCACATCTTGCTTTCTTTAAAAAAAAAATCTCCCCATTCTCATCATCATTCTTTGATCATATTGGTTTCTTTGTTTGATCTTATTGGTTTCTCGGATTCAGGTACTGTCGCTAGCAAGGTTTATAGAAATTTCATCTCCAGAACTTGCCAAGTCCTTGGTACATTGTTAGTTAGTTGGACCCCCAAGAAACAAAACTTTGCTTCCCTATCCATACCTAAGCGAAGTACATCTTTGGCTGCAGTTGTTGTGCTCAATTCCCTTGGACGAGGTAAACTTTGACGAGATATGAAATCATTGTCAAAAATTTAAGTTCGTGTAAGAAACACATATATATCGACATCATTGTTCTTATGGATCATGTTGCAAAAGGAGAAATGTATTTGTGTACGCGACATCCCGTGCATGGGAGCATCATCCATTTGTGTAAGATTGCTTTCAGATTTGGATAGTTAGAGAATTGCATGCATATAGTACTATGCCTACCCCACACTAGTATTACATTCATACTAGACCATGTTAGCGCGCGTTGCTGCACCCGTCCATTTTTTATATTTTTTCAAAAGGATTGGAATTATAAAACTATGTTTGAACAAAATGTGGGAATTATACTTGCATAAATTTACAAATATGTATTGATTAGTTATCAACAAACGGAGCTTCAATAAGTTTCAAGAATATAATGTGGTGGAGGGAACAACAAACCTAGTTAGGATCAGAGTAGACATGAAGAGGTGGAGCATAAACTGTATGCACCGGTGCAAAAACAAAAGAACAAAATGTGCTAAAACTTGAAGGGCCATTCTAAACCAAGAAGGAAGAAGCTGTCATGATTCACATGGTCAAACAAAGCCATCTCACTTTTAGAAAGAAGACAATTGCATACGTTCGAAACTTCATCTCTAACGTACATAAGTACTAACTATTTAAGATGTTTTAATAAAAAGCCGTGTGCATCAACATGATGCAGAAGCCGGGGTTTTAACTCCCATTTCGAAAAAAAAGTACGCAAGTATTGTAGCGGCAACACTTGAACAATATGATTGAAAATAGTATTATCCCTTCTTGGATGTAAAATGAGCCATTCCTTGTGTTGCCTGCCAAAACCCACCGGCGAGCAGTGGTTAAGCAACACGAAGAGCCGGGAGGCAAGGCGGCAGCGGGCCCTGGTCCCTCGACGTCGTCCCGCAAATGCTCCGGCACACGACCTGGCGGCTGCAAGGGCGTGCCACCTGACCTATACCTGGCCAGGAAGGTGTTGGATTGCTTCGATTAGTTTCCTGCATGGCAGACACGTAAACATTAAATACGAGCCCTATCGGCTCTCAGGCCCTGCGGATCGGCTCAAAGAGCCGATCGCCCCATGGTTCACGTTGGATTTGCAATGACATGGGGATCCTGCTTGATCAAAACAAAGCTAAACCAATCTACGACAGTTTAGGGTTTTCACCGCATAACCGGAACATCCTACGCGTAGTTGGGCCTAGCAGATACGAAAGATGATGAAAACTACCCCTATAAGAGGCCTAAAAACCAACGTTTAAGTCAATTCCCGGAACATCCCTTATAGGAACGGCAAACAACACCTAATGCACTACCGGATCGTCCAACCCCAGCATAAGGCCTAATCATGCAGATATTAAACTAATCCTTGGAGAACAAGGAGCAACTATAACAGATCGGATCTACTAAGTAACAAGCAAGATGCTGCCCTTACACCTGGATAGGTGTAAGGGCAGCTAGATATTGAGGGACGGCACAGCTAAGCAGATATGCATAAGAAAAGCATCTGTGCAAGCCCCAAAACATCTATGATAAGTAGTGCTACTCGCCATCAACAACGCTTCAGCACGAGCAGCACAAGGTAAACGAATAAACGTGCTGCCTAGATCGCAAGATGCGATCTAGGCAGCATGATGCTTACCCGGGAGAAACCCTCGAAAGAAGGGGTGGCGATGCGCCTGATTTGTGTTTGTTGTGAACGTGATTGTCCTCCTTTTCCGATAACCCTAGATACATATTTATAGTCCAAGAGACTTTCTAATTCGAGCGTGCACCTAACCGTGCACGGGTCAAACTCTATCTTTTAATCTAAACTATCATGCGATCTACTATATTACAGATACATGGGCAATTAAGCCCAAACTCTTCGTGCAAGGCCGCTTCAAAGATGCTCCACGCGTGTATCTTTCAAGCCCATCTTCACTTACGGCCCATCTCCTGATTTGGCCAAAATCCGGTGATAACACATGCCCCCCTGGTTTTGGTAATGATAATTTCAAAACCACTCTGTTTTTCTTCGAGGGGTCATGTCGTGGGAGCAGAACCGTCGCAGTATTCTTCGTCATGACGCCTTGCCTTCTCAACTTCTCGCACGATTCGACAGTTTTGGCACCACATCCTCGGAAACTGTTCGAGCATTGAATCTCCAATATATCTCCTTTTATTTAACCGCATCGAACAGTTCACCTCTTCATCCCCTTGCTCCAAACCAGCCGTCAGCCAAAAACCCTCTTCCTATGTAGCCATGTCTTCCTCTTCCTCCTCCCAATCCTCTTCCTCGAGTGAAGTAGAGCCAGAGGTCAATCAGATGGCCATCTACGATGCTCTCGCGCCCGAGTACTAGGACGCGGGAGAGTGGGACTTCACCATCAAGTCAGAGGACGACGAGCCCCGCACCGTCGGGGAAGAAGACCTCCGGTTCCTCGTCGAAGGGGAGCTGGAAGCAGCATGCGAGGACGACCTCTCATGGGAGGCGGATCCTTCCTCCGACGAAGAAGAAGAAGAAGCGAGGAGTCCGAGGAAGAAGACTCCTCCTCCGCCGGTACCCGCCGGCCAAGCGCCTCGAGGCTGGGCCTGGGAGATGATGATGACGACGAGGAAGATGAAGACGCCTGGCGGCTTCATCAGCAGCGACGAAGAGCCCGTCGGTAGCAGTGCCGACGACGGCGACGACGAGGGCAGTGACGGCCCTTAGGTTAGGGAGTAGTATAGGGTTAGTAGCAGTGCATTAGGCACTCAGATGACCCCTTTTGAGAGCAATTAGCTTTTCGCTGTAAAATCCCCTTTGAATCAATGAAAATGTTCCTCCAATTGAACTTCCAATCATCCAATTTCAAAGGTGGTCAACGCCCCAAGAGCCGATAGCATCGTATCGGCTTTTCACCACCAGACGCCGATAAAGCCAATCTGATAAACAATCCTCAGACTTAGATGATAACTTAAGACCTGACCATGGTGCTTGGTTCCTCTAAAGTTGATGACTGCGCATCGGCTGTTTTTATTCTAAAGTCGATGACTGTGCATCGGCTGTTTCCCAAATCCCAAGAATTTAAATTTTTTTTTACTGGCTGAATTCATATATCGGCCTCCATATCTTACTACTCATCATCCCACATGCTTGGGAAGTACTTCTTGAGATGCTGGCCATTGACAGCCACTGGGAACTTCACCCCATCCAACTGTTCTAACATGTATGCATTACCCTTTAAAACTTGGTCGACTTTGTACGGGCCATGCCAATTTGGAGACCATTTTCCATACAATTTATCCTTAGTCCCCAACGGTAATACAGCTTCCCATACCAAATCACCAACCTGGAACTCCTTTGGATTCAATTTCTTATTATATGCACGAGCCACCTTGGCTTTGTTCTCCTTAATTTTCTCAAGCGACCAAAGTCTAAGTTCCGTTGCATCCTCAATACTGTCGCTCATCAGGGCTACATATTCTTCAGTAGTTAGATCATTCTGAAATGTAACCCTTCTCGACCCAGCTTTGATTTCCCAGGGTAACACGGCTTCTTGTCCATAGACCAGATGGTATGGCGAGGTTTTTATTGCTCCATGACACGACATGCGATAAGCCCACAAGGCTTCTGACAATACCTCGTGCCAACGTCTAGGATTCTCGTCGATCTTTCTCTTAATCAACTTGATCAAACTCTTGTTGGACGCTTCAGTCCATTTGCCTGGGCATAGTATGGGGATGATCTGATCGACTTGATTCCCAAATCCTCGCAGAATTTTCTAAACTCCTTAGAAACAAAAACCGAACCTCCATCGGTCGTAATAGTCTGGGGAATTCCAAATCTGTGGATAACATGCTCCTTCACAAAATCGACAACATCCGACGCGCATGCCTTCATAGGGACGGCCTCTACCCATTTGGTAAAATAATCTGTAATGGCCAGAACCCATACATGACCTTTGCTCGAAGGAGGATGAATCTTGCCGATCATATCCATGCCCCATCCTCGGAATGGCCATGGCTTGATGATAGGATTCATTGCTGATGCAGGCACCATCTGAATGCTCCCAAATCTCTGACATGCCTGACACCCTTTATAGTATTGGCTTCAAGCATAGTGGGCCAGTAAAATCCCGATCGCCTGATCAGCCACTTCATCTTATGAGCCGATTGGTGAGTTCCACAGGCACCTTCATGTACCTCATGCAAGAGCCGATTGGACTCGGCTGGCCCCAAACACTTGAGAAGTAACCCTTCCAAGGTCCTGTAGAACATGTCATCCCCAATCAGGACGTACTTCATGGCCCCGTATCTTATCCGTTTAGGTGCCCCCGAGCCGGATCTTTCAAGTAATTGAAGATATCGGCTCTCCAATCATCGGGCTCCATGAGTTGCACCTGAAAATCGGCTTCCTCAACCACGTCTTTGTATCCTGACGCCGTCTGAGCAAGGTCGTTTGCCTCGGTATTTTGCATCCTTGGGATCCAATGGAAGTTGATATACCTGAACTGGGCCATCAGCTCACGGCATTGCATCCATAATAGGAAAAGTGACCCACTTTCACACTTGTACTCCTCCGTGAGTTGGGAAATCACCAATTTGGAATCCCCAAAGATCTCCACTGCCTCCGCTCCGGCGTCCAATAGCAACTCCATTCCCTTGCATATCGCTTCATATTCAGCAACATTGTTAGTGCAAGGTGTAGATAACCTGATGGAGAAGGAGTATGTTGCCCCCGAGGCGACACGAGTAGCATGCCGATGCCACAGCCATCTTCACAGACCGATCCATCGAAGAACATGGTCCATGCCCGCACGGATAGTGCCGCTACGTCCGTGTTTATTCGCTCAGCAATAAGATCAGCCAGTGCTTGTCCCTTGACTGCTTTCGCAGGTTGATACCGGATATCGAATTCCGATAGAGCAAACATCCATTTGCCGAGTCGGCCTTTCAATACAGGAGCCGACAGCATGTGCTTGATGACATCCGATTTGCAGATGACGATGATTTTGCCACAAGATGTGCTGAATCTTGGTGCGTAAAGAACAGAGGCACAACTTCTCGATCTCGAGGTACCTTGTTTCCGCATCTAACATCCTTCCGCTGAGGTAGAAAACCACTTTTTCCAGACCATCATAAACCTGCACCACCATTGACGCGATAGAGGTATCACGTGAGATAAATGTAGAAGGGTCTGTCGTGTGGTGGAACCAACACAGTGGCTTCGTCAAGTATTCCTTAATATCGTCAAATGCTTTCGTTGCTCTGCCCCCAGCGAAACTCCTCATCAGACTTGATTTTGACCAGTCCCATGAATGGCTCGATTCGTCCTGACAGGTTAGAGATAAACCTTCTGACGAAATTGATTTTGCCAATGAGACACTTGAGCTCCTTCTTCGTGGTGGGTGGCTTCATTGTCCGCACCGCCTCTTGACTTTCCAGGCCGATCTCAATTCCACGCTCATGTACCAGGAAACCCAAGAACTGACCGGCCGTCACACCAAAGGCACACTTTTTTGGATTCATTCTTAGTCCGAACTTCCTAGTTCGGTCGAGGACGCGCCGTAAATCTCCCAAGTGCCCGTCCACCGAAACAGACTTGACCACCACGTCATCGATGTAAATCTCGACCAATTTGCCGATCAAATCGTGAAAGATGTAATTCATGGCCCTTTGGTATGTCGCGCCAGCATTCTTCAGTCCAAACGTCATGACTACATATTCAAACAAGCCCACCGAGCCTGGCACTCTGAACGCAGTCTTGTTTATATCTTCTGGAGCCATAAAGATTTGGTTGTAGCCGGCATTACCATCCATGAAGCTTAAAACTTTATGACCAGCCGCTGCATTGATCAAGGTGCTACTGGCATTGGGTATTCGTCCTTTGGGGTGGCACTATTGAGATTCCGAAAATCTATGGCGACGCGCCACCGGCCATCTTTTTCTCCACAGGTACGACATTGGAAATCCATTCAGCGTACCTGCATGGCCTGATGAACCCGGCGTCTAACATCTTCTGGATCTCTTTCTTGACTTCCACCAAGATTTCGGCCTTCATTTGCCGTGCGCGCTGGAACGACCGAAATCCTTTCTTCGAGGGAGCCGATGCTCGATAATGCTCCTGTCTAACCAGGCATTTCTGTGTAATCCCATGCGAAACAATTTGAGTATTCCTTCAACAGGGCTATCAACTGGCTCTTCAGCTGCGGATCCAACTTTTTGCTGACAAATGTTGGTCGTGGCTTATCCCAGGGCCAATGTCAATCTCTTCCAGCATCAGCCGATGTAAACCCATACCCCAGCTTTCCGTCGCCTGCTAAATCCATGCTGCGCACCGGCAGAAGGCATGTTGAGGTTGGCTTTAGCCGATCGCTAGAATCGGCCTCCTTTTCCATCGTAATGCTTACTGAGGATTCGCCACTTTTCATTGTTTGGGGCTGATCGTGTGGATCGGCCTCCTCTTCACCTTGCCGCGGGAGCGACTGCTCTCGGGCTTATCCTCGCCATGGCGATCTGCGAGCCCTGCCATGTTTATATCAAAAGAGAAACCTGGCTCGCGTCTTATGCAATGGCTGAGATCCACCATGTTGACTTCCGGAAACGGCTGCGTGTCAACTCTCATGGCGAACTGACCGAAGAGTAATCGGCCTTGTTCTATCGCCATTTGTATCTGTCCGCGCAAGACTTTGCAGTCGTTGGTGGCATGGGTGAACGTGTGATGCCATTTGCAGTATGGCCTGCCGTTCATCTCTTGTACCGTGGAGATTTTGTGGCCTTCGGGTAACTTCAGCTGTTTCTCCTTCAGCAGCATATCAAAAATTTGCTCTGTTTTGCTCAAATCGAAGTCAAACCCCTTCACAGGCCCTGGTTGTTTCACCCACTTGCAGGACACGGATTTTGCCCCCCGGTCCACTCAGCTACAGCGACCTCCTGATCTCCAGAATCTTCATCTTCGTCCGTCTCGATCAGGGCGACGCGCTTGTACTTGTCCCGTTCTGGATGGCGCTGTTCATATGCTGTCAACTTCTGAACCATGTGCGCCGAGAATTGTACTCTACTTGGAAGGTCACATCTCGATAATCCTGCTATCGCCGATCGTTTCCTTCTCGATAGGCGAACCGAATAACATCGGTTCCCGACGGTCCCGAACCTCTGGATGTACTCAGATACCGTCTCTCGTCTCTGCCGAACCTGGGTCAGATCGGCAAGGCTAGCTTCCGTAGCTTCTGAATGGTATTGTACGTGAAACTGCTCCTCCAGCTGCTTCCACGTCCGAACCGAGTCTGGTAGCAACGAGGTGTACCACCCAAAGGCCGGACCCGTGAGAGACTGCGAGAAGAACCTCACGCGTAGCTCGTCTGAGGCTGAGACCATGCCCAACTGTGCCAAGTATCGGCTCACGTGCTCAATTGAGCTGGTTCCTTCTGATCCACTAAATTTTGTGAAGTCAGGGAGCCGATACTTAGGTGGCAGCGGGATCAGGTCGTAGTCGTTGGGATACGGCTTGGAATAGCCGATCATTCTCTTCTTCGGCAGGATGCCGAACTGGTCTCTCATGATTGCGGTGATCTCATCCACCGAGCTGCAGAAGTTGATCGTTCATGACTTGTACCGGTGGTATATTTGGCTAACCACGCCTGTTTCTCAGCATCTGCCAGAATCGTCTCTCCGCAACTACTCCTGTTCCAGCGATCCCTCCTGCCGTGGCAGTCCTTCCTTGTAACCTGGGTCATCCGTTGCAGTCCGGCACGTATGTGCACACGTATCCATGTGGAATCTCCTTGGGCGGCTCATACAGGAATTGGTAATCGCCGGATCACGTCCAACCTTGTAGACAACGTACGCCGGTGAACCTGGTTGTGGAGCTGCCGTCGTGTATGGCAGTGGCGGCCTGGTATAGAGCGGTATCTCTCCTTGATGAGTTCCTAGAGCAGGCCCCGACGGAGAGTACTTGTGCTTCATGACTTCTTGCACCACATTGAGCGCGACACGCTCCAGAGTGTTCACCAGCTCTCGAATGCCGATGAAGAGAGTGAGCAACGGCATAGTTGACTTCCTGTCGCAGGCTCTGGTACGTTTGTCCGAAGGGAGAGATAGATCTATTCCATCTAGCGCGCCTCCGGGTTGGAACCCTTTGAACTTGATCCTGTGTGAACGGGTTTTCTCAAAAGCGCCGATGAGATCGGCTTCCAAGATGGCCTTGAGCTCATCATATCTCTTCTTATGCTCAGGAGGCAGATCTTCATACTTGACGGTTCTTCCGCCATCGAGACGGATGTCGACGTGGTTGCGGAAGATTGTCCCGATGTCCCACCGGGCGTGCCGAATGTGTTGCTCAAAACCCACCGGCGAGCGTGGTTAAGCAACACGAAGAGCCGGGAGGCTTCCAAGGCGCAGAGCCCGGTCCCTCGACGTCGTCCCGCAAATGCTCCGGCACACGACCCGACGGCCGGGCGTGCCACCTGACCTACCGGAAAGGTGTTGGATTGCTTCGATTAGTTTCTGCATGGCGACACGTAAACATTAAATACGAGCCCTATCGGCTCTCAGGTTGCCCTGCGGATCGGCTCAAAGAGCCGATCGCCCATGGTTCACGTTGGATTTGCAATGACATGGGGATCCTGCTTGATCAAAACAAAGCTAAACCAATCTACGACAGTTTAGGGTTTTCACCGCATAACCGGAACATCCTACGCGTAGTTGGGCCTAGCAGATACGAAAGATGATGAAAACTACCCCTATAAGAGGCCTAAAAACCAACGTTTAAGTCAATTCCCGGAACATCCCTTATAGGAACGGCAAACAACACCTAATGCACTACCGGATCGTCCAACCCCAGCATAAGGCCTAATCATGCAGATATTAAACTAATCCTTGGAGAACAAGTAGCAACTATAACAGATCGGATCTACTAAGTAACGAACAAGCAAGATGCTGCCCTTACACCTGGATAGGTGCAAGGGCAGCTAGATATTGAGGGACGGCACAGCTAAGCAGATATGCGTAAGAAAAGCATCTGTGCAAGCCCCAAAACATCTATGATAAGTAGTGCTACTCGCCATCAACAACGCTTCAGTACGAGCAGCACAAGGTAAACGAATAACGTGCTGCCTAGATCGCAAGATGCGATCTAGGCAGCATGATGCTTACCGGGAGAAACCCTCGAAAGAAGGGGTGGCGATGCGCCTGATTTGTGTTTGTTGTGAACGTGATTGTCCTCCTTTTCCGATAACCCTAGATACATATTTATAGTCCAAGGGACTTTCTAATTCGGGCGTGCACCTAACCGTGCACGGGTCGAACTCTATCTTTTAATCTAAACTATCATGCGATCTACTATATTACAGATACATCGGCAATTAAGCCCAAACTCTTCGTGCAAGGCCGCTTCAAAGATGCTCCACGCGTGTATCTTTCAAGCCCATCTTCACTTACGGCCCATCTCCTGATTCGGCTAAAATCCGATGATAACACCTTATTAACATACATGACGTGAACCATCCATACCAAATAGAGTTGCATACTGAGAGGGTGCACGGCTAGGATTTATCGTTTGTCCAGGCACATCCTAGTGTCAGTTTTGAGGTAAGAGTAATTTGTATGTAGATCACCATGGATAAGACTTGCATAATCGCCTGATATTTTTAATTGATATTTTTGGCTATTTTCTGGATGTTGATATGCACAAATTACTTCAAACGGCAAAGAAATAGTAATCGAACAGAAAAAAATATGGACATCAATATTAAGAGGGATTCAGGTTCTGAGGCAGGTATATCTTATACATGTAGACTTATAGAGTAAATTCTACAATGCTCACTAATGGAAGGCTAAATACGGTTAACCACAACAGGAAATCATCTCAAGTGGTATGAAAAATTATGAAGGATATGCTTGAGAAGATCAGACAAAACATTGAGGTTTAATTAAATTCCTAAAATATGCATGTAGCTAACCAATGCTTGTTCGCTGATAGCTCAACCCTTATCTCTGAATCTCCCGGCTATTTCACCAGAAAAAAATTAAAAGATCAACCTGCAAACATGGAATCTGTAAAAAAAATCATATTAGCAAGCGGAGGTAGTTTTAGTGCACTTGATAATATGGTTTTTTTTTTTTTACAGATGGGGCATCTCTAACGACGCATCATATTTTTAGGCGTCGCGGATTTTTTTTACAAGTCTTTTGTAGTTTTGCTCCCCCTCGTAGACCATTGTTGATTGTACTTCTTGTGCAATTTGTTATACCGTGTGCAGGATCCCCGCATCGGCCGGCGAGGCTTCATCGATGCGATCCATCTATTCTGTTGATCCGGGATCCATCTCTTGTCCTCGTTTTTTTCCCCTGAGAAGTGGATCGAGGCATCGAGCCAATGCCTATGGGGGTGGAACAGGGGAAGAGGAGAGCAAGTGGGCCTCAGAGCACTATCAGACCTTTTAAGGTATTCACGGCCCAATCAAGCAGAGAGCGCCCAACTCAACGTGCGGAGAAGAGGCCCAGCAACGTTGGACGGGCCCGTTTGATGCGAATTGACTAAGCAAACGTTTCAGCGAGGAGTGATCTGGACTGTCAGTACGCAAGATCGGACGGACCAGAGCGTGAAATTGTTGTTAGAGCTCCTAAGTAGATGAATTTTACTGTTATTACTTAATGTACTTGACAGTTGTGTCGTTTCCTAGTGCTACCCATTTCCAAGCAATAAAATGGCGATCGCTGAAGGTGTCTAAGGCGAGGCGATGTCTAAGGCGACCGCGGTGACTGAGTCGCCGTGGGTCACGCCGGTGCGTTCTCGCCAGCGAAGGGGGATTCGTTCGCCGATTGAGCCTGTTCTCACGCCGATCGATCCCCATGGCGCGGGATCGCGTTTCGCCCCCATCGGTGCTGTCTCCGATGGTGAAGGTGGAATCTCGGTGGCCGAGGAGGTCGCCTGGCGCGGGCTTGAGGATATTCCGCGTGTGCCACCTCTTGGCGAAGCTGGCGGTATGGGAGACGACGAGCGTCTGGATGATTTCTGGACCAAGATTGGTTTCCCTACGGCGGAGTCTAGATCGTGGGAGAGGAAGTCGATCGCCGGAGCAGTTGAGCAGCGAGCTCGGTCTTTGTCGCCGGCTAGATCGGCCATGGTCGTGGAGGGAGGAAGAACGGAGTCTGCGCCGCCGGTTTTCCGCATGCATAAGCCGTCGGTGAAGCTGAAGACGTGGAAAGGGCCGCTTCCGCCCAAGCGGATCACGCCGCCGGCCGTTCTGGCTGACTTTTTCCCTCCCAACAATGGCGCTTTGTCGGCAAGTGCAGCGGGGGAAGGTCTGGAGGTTCCGAGGCATTCGGCCATGGTGACGGCGGTGGTTTCTGCGGCGTCGTGCTCGTCGTCGACGTCTCAGGCGAGATCCTGGCTGCAGTTTGAATCGCACGAGAAGTGCGGGGCGGGATCGGCGGAAGTCTCTGGTGGGCCGCAACCTAGATGGGCTGGTCTGGGCCGTGCCATCTCGGCCATGCAGCGGGCATACGCTGATCGCATACGATCACGTACGATCGCACAGCAAGCTTCGTCTCGTCATCGTGTTTCCTTCGCCGCCGCCGCCGCCCCTGTTCCATCCGCCTCGCCCTGTGCGTCGTCGCTGGCTGTCCCTGACTCGTCCTCGTCTGGTTTGGAGCGGGGCCGCTCTTTCGCGCAAGTTGTCGCCGGGGTCTCCGCGATCGCGGGGATGGCTGGGCCATCGAGGCCTTCGGCTGCTCCTCCTACGGCGCCTCTACCGACGCCAGGGTCTTCGTCAACCTTGCCGGGGTCGGCGCCCCCGGCATCTGCGGCTCCTCCGACTACGGGTCCATATATGGGACCCCCCGGTTTCCAAGGATGGCCGGCCGGCGTGCCCATGCCGCAGGCTGCGCCTCCTCCTAGACCGGCTGCACCTACGCCTCCTCCTCGACCGGCTGCGTCTATGCCGAGGCAGCCATATGGGTATCGTCCTCCTGTACCCCAGATGCAGTTCATGCCTCAACCGTCGTATCCGCAATACCAAGGTCAATTTCATTATCCGCTTGCTGGACAGCAGAGTATGGTACAACCACTTGTGCAACCACCTTCATATCAGCAGCCACCGCCACAGCCTGGGCAACTGAAGAAAAGAAGGAAGAAGAAAAGTGCCACTACGGTGGGGCAGCCAGTAACTTCGGTGGGAGATGGGCCTACTGTGGGACAGCCATTAACTCCATTGGGACAGTCTGCGCCGTTGCCTATGGTACAGCCACAGTTGGTACCTAATTCTGATATTCTTATGACTCCTTTACAGGCGCCTGTAGCTGGTGTTGTTTCTGAGGTACCAGCGGTGAAGCAGAAGAAGGTGGGGCGCTGTTGGAAATGCGCCGTCAATACGCATGCCACAAAGGATTGCAAGGCTGTTCATTATTGTTTGGTGTGTGATTCTGGGGCACACCCGACCATTCGATGCCCAATTCTGAAGCTGCAGAGACCTACGAGCTTCTTTGTCGGTTGTGGTAATGACGCCACGCTTGATCTTCAGCTCCCGGACTCAGTATTTAAGCCTCAGTTGATTGCGGCTGGAGCACCTACTGCTTTGGTACAGGTGTCAGGGGAGGGAGTGGTTTCAGCTACTGATATTCAGAGTCTTATGGCCCGGATGTGTCCTGGGAATCCTTCCTGGAAGTGGGAGGCGGTGCCTCATGGTGCTAATTCTTTTCTGGTTGGTATACCTACAGCTGAAGATCTGTCGAGGATTGACGGTATGCAGATGAGTGTGCCCAAAGTTAATGCACAGGCTCTTGTTTCTTCTTGGGTGCATCAGGATATTACTCCGGAGTTTGTTATGAAGCCAGTTTGGGTGCACGTCACCGGTGTACCTGATTCTGTTCGACACTTCTTAGGCCTCTGGGCTGTGGGGTCTCTTATTGGTACTACTTTGGATGTGGATTTAGTCTCCCTGCGGAGTCTGGAGATTATTCGTATTCTAGTGGCTATGCGGGATCCTTCAGTGTTGGAGAAGGATGATGGATGCTTGCAAGTGATTGCTCTTTTACAGCTTAATGGGTACAAGTTTCGCTTTCGTCGTGAAGCAGCTGGGTTTAAACCGGACCCTCGGTTTCGTCCTTTTTTCTGGAAGGACGATGGTGATGATGACGGTTCTCATGGGTTTGAGGGTGAGAGTTTTGATGATGCTACAGCGGATGCTGCGCCGGGTGCGGCGAATATGGAGGTAGATGGACATACACCGTCTCAGTCTCAGGGAGCTTCAGCGGTACCGGTTGCGCAGGTGGCTCTGACTCCATTCAACCACTCACCAATGACGGACAGAGGACGCCAGATTGTGGCTCGCGCTAGGACGGAGTCACCTCACCTAGTTGCTTCACGGCCTTCGCTTTCTCGGTCTCGTTCTCCGTCTCGTGTACGCACGTTCATGCAGGGACGTACCAGACCGGGGTCTACTCCCGCTCCTTCGCCTTCTTCGTCACGCTCTCCGCAGGTGGTGCCGGTTCCGTCTTCTACCTCGACACAGACGGAATCAGTGCTTGGTAGGGACGCGTCACAGCATGTGGTGCAGCCTTCCCCTGTGGCTCCATCACGGCAAGAGGCGCCGCAGGCTGGGTCGTTGCTGACCACGCAGATGCCGCCGTCGATGGACGTGCAACCGAACGTCGCGGCGTCCGCCCCGGGGCTCATGCAGGGGCAGCAGCCGGATGCGACCACGACGCTTCACGTTGGGTCGGTCACGACGGCAACGGCGCAGCACGCCACGTCGACCGCGCCTCCGCATTCGGCTTCGTTGACCGTGCAGCAGCCCGCTCCCGGTCCGGAGGAGCAGCAGAGGCCGGGCGGGGGCTCGGCGGGGTTGCCTTCGGACGTGCGGCTGCGACCCGCCAGTGGTTCGGCGTCGCCGCAGCAAACGCCGACGTTTTCTTCTCCGCCCCTGTCTGGAGGGGGTCGGGAGGAGCATTGGACCGGCCCGGTCCTCGAGGAGGTGCAGCAAACCGTCGACGCTCAGCCGGCACGGGCGGTCGGACCGCTGGAGTTAGCCGCGCCGCCTCCACGGGCGGAGGGGCTTGACGGCCCGGGTTCACCGCGGCCTGCGCCGATACAGGGGGCTACGCCGCCTACCGCCCCTGTATCACAGGCCTCGTCGTCTTCGACGGGTTCTTCACTGCGTTCGTCTTCTCCTACGCCAGTCTCCACCTTGCAGCAGCCTCCTCTCGCCGTTCCTCCTCCTGTCGCTCAACCGACGGTGAGGCGGAGTGGGAGATACGCGCTCGCGGAGGATGGTTCGGGTGTGACGGATGAGGACGTCATGCAGCGAGCCATGCGGCGCAAGGCGGAGAAGAACCTCGACACGGCTGGTAATAAGCAATCTTCCAAGTCTTTTACTTCGTTTTCAGATTCTCGTATTTCTTCAATTTTGTGTAGTCTTGGGGTCTCGTTGGGTAGTGGGCCTGATGAGATCTCGGTTTCGGCTAATGTGTTGAGACAGACGGAACTTGACCGTTTAACGGTTGTTCTGAATGACTCCACTGGGCTTGAAACATCCTTTATAGACGATGAGGAAGAGGATGACATCTTAGATGGTCAGCTTCTCTCGACTATTATTGGTACTGTCTCAGAAGTCGACTTAGAACACTCAGAGCTTAGTTCACTTTATGATCTAAGTGCATCCGCTCGAGGTTCTAGGTCGTCGGCTGGGAAGAAGTTTCGTAGATATGGCAAGAATTCTAAATCTAAAATAGTTACTCAATGAATGGCATGTTTCGGAATAGCAGAGGTCTTGGTGACTTGGCTAAACATTCCCACATTGCCGCTGGTTGTAGAGACTATGATTTAGACTTTATTGCTATATCCGAGACGGGTAGGCGGAATTTCTCACAGAGTTTTCTCGACCGTTTATCAGGCGGGATTAACTTTCAGTGGTTTTCTCGCCCGCCTCGTTGTAGGTCCGGGGGTATTTTACTTGGCGTCCGAATAGACACCATGACTGTCCTAGCTAGTTCTGATGGAGAGTATCACATTAAGCTCGACATCCAGAATAAAGCGGACGGCTTCATTTGGAGTCTGGTCGCTGTGTATGGTGCTGCCCAAGATGCTTTTAAGGCTGACTTTTTACGTGAGTTGGTAAATCTTACTAAAGATAATCCTTATCCGATTTTAATCGGAGGGGATTTTAATTTACTAAGATTTCCTCATGAGAAAAGTAAAGGTCTTTTCGATGGACATTGGCCTTTTTTGTTCAATGCTGTCATTGATAGCCTTGACTTAAGAGAGGTGTTTATGTCCGGTCGACAATTTACTTGGGCCAACAGCTTGCCTGAACCCACATACGAAAAGCTAGACCGCGTGTTGATGGACACTGAATGGGAAAATAAATACCCTATGGTGTCTGTCCGTGCACTAGAACGTATTGAAAAATTGTCTGACCATGCACCGATCCTTCTAACCACTGGGAATCCCCGTCCTATGTGTAAACGGCCTTTTAAGTTCGAACTTGGCTGGCTACATCGGGAAGGGTTCCACGAGATGGTTAAGATGGTTTGGGAGAGACCGGTTAGTGGCAGCACTCCAATATTGAGATGGAATAATAAGATGCGTGCAATGCGCAAACATCTCTCTGGTTGGGCTGCCCATACAGCTGGTATCCTTAAAAAAGAAAATGCTCGCTTATCAAAAGTGATTGATGAGCTAGAGGCTTTTGCGGAGGTTAGACCACTGACTACGCATGAGATTGAACTTAAGAATCAATCTAATGCGCAGATGGCGAGTCTCCTTCGCGAAGAGGAACTCAAATGGTATCAACGTTCCAAAGCCCAATTCATTTTGGAAGGAGACTCGAATACGCGATATTTCCATGGTATAGCCAATGGGAGACATCGGAAAAAACGTATTCATTCTCTTAATCAAGATGAAGGGCTGATTGAAGGCCATGAGCAACTCAAATCTTACATTACTAATTATTATAAAGGTCTGTTTGGTCCTCCGGATGAAAGCCTTTTTTCTCTAAACGAGGATTTAACAGATGACATACCCCAAGTTTCTATTGAAGAAAATGGCCTGCTAACCGCACCTTACACTGAGGATGAGGTTCAGCAGGCAATTTTCCAGATGGAATGCAATAAAGCACCGGGTCCAGATGGTTTTCCAGCGGAGTTTTATCAAACCTTTTGGAACACTATTAAATCGGACCTTCTAGATTTGTTCAGTGATCTTCACACAGGACAACTAGAATTATTTCGTCTAAATTTTGGTGAAGTAATTTTGTTACCGAAGGTTAATGAGGCAGAAAGGATTCAACAATATAGACCTATTTGCCTCTTAAACGTCAGTTTCAAGATTTTCACGAAAGTGGCCACCATTAGACTTAATACGGTTGCGGATCATGTCGTTAGGCCATCACAAACCGCTTTCATGCAAGGGAGAAACATCCTTGATGGTGTGGCGGTTTTACATGAGACGGTACATGAGTTGCATACTAAGAAATTAAATGGGGTTATATTAAAATTAGATTTTGAAAAGGCTTATGACAAGGTCAAGTGGTCTTTCCTTCAACAGACACTCAGGATGAAAGGCTTTTCTCCTGAATGGCGCGCTTTAATAAATGATTTTGTGTTTGGAGGTAGTGTGGCAATTCGGGTTAATGATGACACCGGCCATTATTTCCAAACGCGAAAAGGGTTACGCCAAGGGGATCCGTTATCACCTATGTTATTCAACATTGTGGCGGATATGCTGGCGATACTCATAGAGCGGGCCAAGTCTGATGGTCAGATTGAAGGTGTGATTCCACATCTGGTTGATGGTGGATTATCTATCCTTCAATATGCCGATGATACAATTCTATTTATGGATCATGATCTCGATAAAGCTCAAAACCTGAAATTAATTTTGGTGGCGTTTGAGCAGTTGTCGGGATTGAAAATCAATTTCCATAAAAGTGAATTGTTCTGTTTCGGTGATGCCCAAGATGATACAGCTCTCTATACAGAGTTGTTTGGTTGTGGGCAAGGCCAATTTCCTATTCGCTATTTGGGTATTCCGATTCATTATCGGAGACTTACGATTGCCGAATGGAAAATAGTGGAAGAAAGATTACAGAAACGCCTGAGCAGTTGGAAAGGTAAATTGCTGTCCCTGGGAGGAAGATTGATACTCATTAATTCGGTACTAACAAATATGGTACTGTATATGTTATCATTCTTCCTATTGCCAAAAGGAATTCTGCACAAACTCGATTATTATCGATCCAGATTTTTTGGCAAGGGGACAAAAGAAGTATCGACTGGTTAAATGGAGTATAGTTTGTAGTCCCAAAGATCAAGGCGGGCTTGGAGTTCATGACCTAGAGGTCAAGAATTTGGCGCTGCTGGGTAAATGGCTTTTTAAGCTCCTTACCGAGGATGGGATTTGGCAAACTATTCTTCGGAGAAAGTATATAGGCTCCAAGACGTTATCCCAAGTGGTTTGGAAACCTGGGGATTCACACTTCTGGGCTGGTTTAATGGCGACAAAAAATGCCTTTTTTCGCCATGGAACTTTCTCAATTAAGAATGGAGCACAGATACGGTTCTGGGAAGATGCTTGGTTAGACAATGCACCCCTAAGCGAACAGTATCCTGCGTTGTATAGTATCGTCCATCGTAAAGGAGATACCATTGCTACAGTAATGGCTACCTCTCCTCCTAATGTGACGTTCAGACGAGTTTTGCTAGGACAGAGGCTATTGGCGTGGAATACCTTAATTCAAAGGCTGGGGGATATTAATTTATCACCTGAACCCGATGAATTTAGGTGGAATTTACACGTAGATGGATCTTTCTCGGTCAAATCTTTATACAATGCTATACTTCATTCTGATGTACCAGTGGAAAATAATAAGAAAATTTGGAAGATGAAGATACCATTAAAAATAAAAATATTTGGATGGTATCTTCGTCGAGGTGTCATCCTCACCAAAGACAATCTTGTTAAGCGGAATTGGCAAGGAAGTAAGCGATGTGTTTTTTGTCACCATGATGAAACAATTAAACACCTCTTCTTCCAATGCCAGTTTGCGAGATCTATTTGGTCTGTCATCCAAGTAGCGTCTACCTTGTACCCTCCGACTAGTGTGGCCAATGTCTTTGGCAATTGGCTCCATGGTATAGATTCAAGGTTTAAGTTGCTTCTTAGGGTGGGGGCGCTAGCAGTTATTTGGGCGCTATGGCTAAGTAGAAATGACAAGATTTTTAATGATAAAAATTGCTCTTTGTTGCAGGTCATCTACAGATTTACAGGTATTCTCCGTTCGTGGTTACCTCTTCAGCGCATGGAGAACCGAGACCTCTTTACGGAGGTCTGTACACGGTTGGAGGCTACGGCGAGGGATACTTTTTCCCTACATGGGTGGCAGCATAGTCTACGGATTGAAGCCCCACCCACACCTTAGGCGTTATATGCTTCATCGATTCGATATGTATTTCGCCTAGTTTTCTTTTTCAAGCTTGATATACTTCTGGACCTGAAAAGACTCATAAACGGCTGTGTGCACCCTGGTTGTGCAGAGGCTGGATGTAATTGCTTCGCAAAAGTAATAAAGCATCCTTTATCGAAAAAAAAACTGGCGATCGCTTCCGTACATGTCAGAGTAATAGCATGTGCATACATCTAGTCTTTGTTAGGCTGGTGCCAATGCACCACACCACTATAGCCTGCCACATCAGCTTTTTTCCTCACTCTTACCCCACTCTCACCCCACTTTCACCCCACGATGCCAATGCACGGGCTATAGTGCCAGCTCTCACTTCTCTCTCCTCCACAAGCTTTTCTCTCTCCTCGACATCAGCATTTCTTTTTCAGATCAACATTAAAAATAATGCAAGGAAATTATTTTATTGAACTAATATTGTTACCGATTACATCATAAAAAAAATTACATAAAAATTTGAAAAAATTACATAAAAATTTAAAAAAATTACATAATCTAGGCATTAGCCCACACATGCTCAATCAGATCGCGCCACCTCAGCCCCTCCTTCTCGCCCCGCCTCTCGCCCCGTGCTGCCAGCGCGCCGCCCCGCCTCTCGCCCGCCTATCGCCTCCCTCTCGCCCCCAGCGCGGGCGGTAGCGGGCGATAGCGCCCGGCGCCAGCGCCACCGCCCCGCGCTGCCCTCTCGCCCCGCTCCCGCCTGCCTCTCGCCCCGCCTCGGGCGGTAGCGCCTCCACTACCGCCCCCAATGGCACCAGCCTTATCTGATGATTTGAAGAGAGTGCTCAAGGGAGTTCAGTAAAATTGATGAGTCGAAAAGGTGCGCAGTTGTTTGGATTAGTTATTTCTCAATTGACGCTGCCGGATGCATGTGCCTGAATTGATTAGGAGGTACTAACTCGGTAAAGAAAGTAAATATCAGATACGTGTCAAACATATGTAAGAATTGTGCTGCATACTTGTAAGAAAAACAACAGAAACAATGCAACAGCCATTTGTTAGGTGCTCATTTCCCCCCTCTCCCTCTCTCAGCTAGCTACAGTACCTGACCCCTTCTTCCTTCTCGCCGGGCCGCTCCTCCTCCCTCTCCGCCGGGCTAGCCGGCTGGAGTTGGAGAGGAGATGGCGCCGGAGTATATAGCAGTAGTAGTAGATTTAGATCTCGGTCCCTAGTGGCGCATGGCGTGCATGCCGGGAGTGAGGTGGCGGATCCCATCGGCTGGATCTGGCGCCGCGTTGTCTTCCTCCTCGACCTCATGGTGCTCCGGCGGTCGGAGACAGGGGTGTGGCGGCGGAGGGAGATGCAGATCTCCAAAAATAAAGCCGTCTCTCGCGGATATGGTAGCCACCGATGCAGCGGTGACCTCCTCCTCTCTGCTCATCATGGCAGTGAGGGAAAAGGAGTTTGGTCACCTGCGCGTCGCCGGCTACCGCGTCTGCAGCAGGGAAGCTGGTTGGCTTCTTCTCGGAGGCTTCACACGGCGCCACTGTCGCCGTATCTTCTGGCTGGAAGGCAGCCCCTCCATCGGAGGTTTACCACGGCGCCACTGTTGCCGTTCTCCGTGGTCGAAAGGCGGCCCCTCCATCCTCGTGTGACGGTGACTGCCCATCCTCAAGGCATCAGCAACCTCCGTCAAGCGCGCATGCCGATTCGGAGGCTCTAATGCTTCATCGGAGTTAACTCCCACCTCTGCGCCCCAAGTGGTCTCGTCCCCGGCGGCGTAGAGGCTGACTCCGGCGAGCTCTGTCGCGGTGAAGAAGGAGTTGGACCTGATCGCGTTTCTGCGTTTTATTTGAGGGTCCTCAGTGTAATTTGCAAGGGCCAGGTTGTAATTTCCTCGTTTCACTCGGGCCTGTTTGTAAATTGTACTCCACCGCATATGAAATGAAGCCCTAGGTCCTTCGGACCTTTTCCTGTTCAAAAAAAAAAAAAAAACAATGCAACATCCGGAGAAGATCTTCGTCTACTTAGTCTTACCGACCTATAAAAAGACACATTTGTTTAGCCGCTAGCACATACATATGGCTAACAATAGCCGCCAGAGTCAAAACAAATATTGGAACTGTTTCTTGTACTATGAAAAACTGAGTTAGGTATTGCGGAATACATAGTTTCATACCCGTGCAAAAGAAATAATTTAGAATTCATAGCTTCATACACACTTTTCTATCGAAAACATGGTGACCACTTTTGTAATGTGTTAAGCTTGCATAGTGTACAAATATCTGAAAATGGGTATCTCTTCTTTCATTGGGAATTTTACGATAATGCTACTGAGTTATCCTTTGATGCCCCGATTTGGTAGTGATAATTCAGTGTGTGTAGACTGAAGGATACAAATTATATCGATATATGTTGCCTTCATTGGTGATATTTCTATATTTGTATTAAGTCTATAGTAATACTACTGCGGTACAACAACTCCGCCTCTGTATTTTAGTTGCAACTTGTTCGACAGAACGAGTCAGCTATCCTCGAATTCTTATATATTCTTGTGGAATCTATGGACCGCCACTCTGGGCAATGTGGTAAGCCTATATATCGTAATGGCTCAAAATTGTGAAGTTACCTGTAAGAAAAGTAAATATACTCATGCCACTTCCGCTCGTGCCAATGCGAGCTCGACATCATGTTCCTTCTAGAGAAAGTGCACTCCATGCTATAAAGATATGGTGATGAATGGTGACAAGTACACAGAACATATTGGCACCAATCTATCTTGTGATAAAACCCTCGTAAATAGTGAACTCAAAGTGTCATGTTCTTCTACTCTGATGTTTAGCTTCTTTCTTTCTCTTGCCATAGATTTTACCTCTGTATGTGAAGGTGCCAAACAATGCTGTATGCATGGGTTATCTTATTCTACCGACTGATGCTCAAAATTGAAGACGCCATCATTTTAGTTGCTACCCCTTTCTTACTAGTGGTTTGTACTTACTAACTACTATTCTGTAATGTCTGTTTTTGACCATTTTCCTTTTTACTGGACTGGATGCACTCCATGCCCATAAGTCCGGAGTCTTAACTTGAATTTATGAACATTTGGTGTTTGAAAAGTTACTGAAACAATAGTAACATCATCAAGTTCATTTGCATCACTAAAAGTAAAAGCAATAAGTTTCTTGGCCGTGCCATTAGGAACTGATCAACTCTCTGCAGACAAAATTTTCTTCTAATTCTTCCACGATAAGTCAAAGCTTGGAGACTCGTACTGAGCTCATCAAGTTGTGTATAATCAAGCTAAGGGTACGGCAGATGCCCCAAGGCCCAGCTCTCCACGGTGGTACGAATCTAGATTCCATCAACCTACCGTGCCAAAACGGATGCTTGCTGAGGATCTCGTCCCTCTGTGATGAATGCCGCATGTATGCAGCCGTGCTCGTGCTCTTGCACGTGAAAGAAGATGTGTGGGAGAAAAACACCGATGGGGCTAACATGTGTAGGCTCAATCAGGAACTATGATTGATTGGGTGCTGCCTTGAAGCATACTTGCTAACAGGAGGGCTACTGGCAAGGATGATCACGGAAGAATTGTAAACTCTCCTACGTCCTTACGACGTGCTCAAGTAGTTCAGCAGTTGTCTTGTTTCCTGGTGCCACCCATTCCCTAGCAAGAAAATAACTCTGGATTGACATGCATTTTGGAGCAATAGTGTTCCAGGTACCACTCATTCTCTGAATCCGAGAATGAGAGAGAAACATGTGTAGCGATGCCACTCATCTCTGATACTTCGAATCCATTCTCTCTATATACTGTGTTCGTTCTCTTTGCATATGAGGTAGGAAGCCTGGATACAAGGAGAAGCTAGCGAGTCGCTATTAATAGACGTCCGAGGCTGGGTTGCTGAAAAATAAAAGAGACGCAGTTAACATTGCTGTATCGGCCGCGGGTGGTGTCGCGCACTCGGGATGCGCCTCCGCGCCCTATTGAGGCTCTGCCGCTGCCCCCGGCGGCGCCGCCTCGGGACCTTGCTGCCCAGCTACCTCCTGCTGGTGCTGCTCATCCTTCTGAGGCGGTGCGGACGTGGCGTGACGTCGTCTCTTCCGGCAGCGGCCAGGGCGCGTCCGACGGTGGTTCTTCTTCGTCTGCGGTGGGTTTCTCCGCTCCGTTCGCGTCGGAGTCGCCTTCGGTGGCCCCTCTGACCCCGGCGAGCCCGGCTTCTGAGCGGCTGGACCTGTGCTATCTCCGGCCGTCCCACGGTATGGTGCAGTTGGAAGCTGACCTGCGCCGCGCCGTGATGGTCACGGTGGTCGGCCCTCGGAGTGAGGTCACCGCGGAGGTGGCGGCGGCGGAGATACGAGCTCAACTTCACCTGCCACAGAACGCCTTCTCTACCCGCGCGTTCGAGGCGGCGGACTTCCTCCTCCTTTGCGATTCCTTGGAGGTCAGGGACTTCATCGTCGGCGCCGAGTCCGTCGGCTGCCCGCAGTTTTCACTGCACTTTGAACCTTGGTCGAGGCAGGCCGGAGCGGTGCTCAGAGAGGCGCCGTTCTTGGCGGATGTTGAGGTCTACGGCATCCCCGGCAACGCTTGGGAGGAGCGGACCGTCACAGCTCTGTTGAATGGTTGCGGCATGATCGACAAGGTGGACCCTGAGACGGCTAGCCGCCGCGACATGGCTTGCTTCCGCGCTTCCGTTTGGACGCACGACGTCGCCGCCATTCCGGCCGTGCGTTGGCTTGCGATCCCGGAGCCGGGGTCTGGCAGGCCGCTGCAGGTCTCCTCTTCCAGGCCTAGGTCGTCGTCGCCCAAGGTTTTGTGGTATAAGATCCGTTTTTGGGTTGTTCGTTGGCTCGTCGGCGAGGTTCCTTCCGCCGGTGAGTCTGGCCGTGGTGGCGCTCCGCCGGGTGGCTCTGGTTCGGAGCCCAGTGACCGTGCTTTGGAGGAAGCGGCGCCGCCAGCTGGTCCGGGGGCGCGCCGCAGGCGGCGTCGTGCCAATCGGAGGCGGCGGGCGCGTCAGAATGCTGTTGCTGGCGCTGCTGGCACGGGCGCTGAGCTTGGGGGTTCCCTGACCCTCGGTGACGCCGCGCCGCTGCCGGTAGCCGAGCCTGACCGTTGGCTGGCGGGCCGCAGCCCGGCGGCGAGTTCTTCCGCGCCTAGGGCTGACGCTAGCCCTGCCGCTGCCTTGCGTAGCATGGATGCGGCAGCGGGTTTCCTGGCGGGCGCGTCTCCCAGTGTGCATGGGTGTGGGTCGCCGCGCGAGGTCCAGGGCTCACATGCCGCTGGTTTGGCGGCTTCCGCCCGTGCCTGCTCTCCTGTGGACGCTTGCGGTTTGGAGGCGGGCTGCGTTTGTCAACGCTCGCGCCTGGCTTCTCCCTGCAGCGCGACAGCGCTTGGCTCCCCGTGCCTGCGTGGTGACGCTGCTGCGCTGGAGGCGGCAGAAGCTTTCCTGTCGGGGCAACGGACTCCTGCTCATCGGTCTTCCGCGCTTTCCGGTTTTCCATGCACAGACTCCCCTGTGTCCTCGTCACGGAGCGTGCCTTCGCATGCGCATGCGCTGTCGAGCCCGCTGCCACCTGCTGCTGGTTTTGTTGCTGCGCACAGCCCAGCACCACGTTGCTCTCCCGTGACCACGCCACATGTGGAGGACGCGGTTTTCCTTTCGCATGCACATGCAGCCGCAGTTCAGCCGTCCGATGGCCATGTTGTGGCAGGGATTTCCCAGGACGCGCCGGTGGGAGCCAGTGTGCCTGATGCATCCGCTGATGCCACCACTCTTTCGGCGTTGCTGAAGTTCTTCAGGCAACGGCTGGAGGATCCTCTTCTGTGCTTGCCGGACCCCAAGATCGTTCGCCGGCGGCTGTTCCAGGTTCCGTCCGCTTCGGCTCGCCGTAGCCGCCGCCTGGCGGCCAAGCTCAACCACGGTGTCTCCTCTCCCGCGATCAAGAGGGCGCAGGTGGTCCTCATGAAGAAGCTTGGCCTGTGTGACCCCGACGAGCGTCTCTCGCAGCAGCAGATGCATGAATATGCGGCCTTGTTCGCCTCGCCGCTCGGTCCGGAGCAGCTTCGCGCCATCTCTGCGCTGTTTGGTCTCGCAGACCCTTCGGCGGTGGACTCTACGACCGTCGACAGCGAGGTGGTGGCCGGCGTGGCGTAGTGCTTCATCGCGCCGCCCCGGTTGTTTTGGTAGAACTTTCTCATGGAAGGAGAACAAAGTTGTAGCATTGCAGTGCGGAACGCTCGGGGTCTTAACAACGCGGCGCGGCGGGCAGTTGTAAAGGTTGCGGTGGCCGAGGCTAGGGCTAGTGTTGTGTGTATTTCCGAGACCAAGCTGCACACTGTAACCGCCTTTGATATAGTTGAGTGTTTCGGCGCCCGCTTTGACGGGTTTGCTTACTTGCCTGCTGTTGGTTCTGCCGGGGGGGTCTTGATAGCTTGGGCGTCCCAGTTTG
Source organism: Lolium multiflorum (assembly GCA_030979885.1). Classification (NCBI taxonomy): domain Eukaryota; kingdom Viridiplantae; phylum Streptophyta; class Magnoliopsida; order Poales; family Poaceae; genus Lolium; species Lolium multiflorum. The sequence continues at coordinate 150,915,779 of CM061753.1, read as the reverse complement.
TCCGTGTGCTCAGCAGCCGCGTCGACAGCTTCTCTGTGTCAGTCCAGCTCTGTTGCCCTGGTGGCTCCGCTTGGTGGCTCACTTCTGTGTACGGGCCTAACGCGGTGGACCTCAAGCCGGTCTTCCTGGAGGAGCTTCGGCAGTTGCGGCTCGCCTGTGCTGGACCTTGGGCCATTGCGGGCGACTTCAACCTGATCCTGGCGGCATGCGACAAGAACACGCCCATTGTGGACAGACGTTCCATGGGCATGTTCCGACGCTGCGTCAATGATCTAGAGCTCCGGGAGGTGCCTTTGGTTGGCCGCAGGTTCACGTGGAGCAATGAGCGCGCTTCTCCAACGTTGGTCAAGCTAGATCGGTGGTTCACTTCCGTGGAGTGGAATGAGATGTACCCCGAGGCGTCGCTCTCGGCTGTGTCCTCATCGCTCTCGGATCACTGCCCTATTCTCATGACCACGGTGGTGCAATCCTTCGTTGGTCGTCGCTTTCGCTTCGAGCGTTTCTGGCTCAAGCTTGAGGGCTTTGCGGATGTCGTCAAAGACCTTTGGATGGAGGGGGCCGGCAGTGAGCCCCTGCCCGCGGATCCGCTGCGTAGGCTTGAGTTCAAGCTGCGGAGGACTAGCCGAGGTCTGCAAAGCTGGAGCCAACGCAAGGTTGGTTCCATTCGTGATCTCATCCTGGTGGCCAACGAGGTCATCTCGCGCCTCGATGTGGCGCAAGAGGGGCGCCCTCTGTCCGTGGGTGAGCGTGTGCTTCGTCGCGGCCTGAAGCTCAAGGTCTTGGGCCTCGCCTCGATGGAACGCACCATCGTTAGGCAGCGGGCTCGGGTGGCCGGTATTGCCGAGGGTGACGCGTCCTCCAAGTTTTTTCGCATCATGGCTTCTGCGAGGCGGAGTCACAACTGTATCTCCACGCTGCGTTCGGGGGACCAGGTTGTGACGGACCTGTCGGCGAAGGTCGAGGTGGCCACTGACTTCTTTATCGGGTTGCTTGGGACGGCGCAGCCGAGGGGCTCTGGTTTGTCGCTCCAGGCTCTTGGTCTCCACTCTCTGGACCTGTCGGCTTTAGAGGCGCCGTTCTCAGAGGCTGAGGTCTGGGCGGCCATCTGTGCTATGCCCGCTAACAAATCGCCGGGGCCAGATGGCTTCACGTGGGAGTTTTACCGGCATTGTTGGCCAATCATCAAGGTGGATGTCATGGATGCTCTACGAGAGGTGTGGTTTGGCAGGGACCAAGGATTCGACGGTCTGAATGAGGCCCTTATCACCTTGCTGCCCAAGAAGGAGGGTGCGGTGGACCTGCAGGACTTCAGACCGATCAGCCTGGTTCATAGTTTCGCTCGCCTTTTCACTAAGGTCCTGGCTCGTCGGCTGGCTCCTCGCATGCCTGATTTGGTGGACCCGAACCAGACAGCCTTCATCCGTGGTCGCTGCATACAGGACAACTTTCTCTTGGTCAAGAGTTCGGCTAAGCTGCTGCACTCCAAGAGGATCCCCTCCTTCATGCTGAAAGTGGATGTGGCCAAGGCGTTCGACAGCGTCTCTTGGCCTTTCCTACTGGAGGTCCTCAGACATCGGGGGTTTGGTCCTCGGTGGTTGCGGTGGATTGCCTTGCTCCTCCGTACGGCCAGCACCTCTATCATGGTGAACGGTTGTGCTGGTGCCGCCTTTAGGCATGGCCGGGGCCTTCGCCAAGGCGACCCCATTTCCCCGCTGTTGTTTGTCATCGCCATGGATGTCCTTTCGGCCATGTTCCAGACCGCTGAGCAGGCTGGTGTGCTCGCTGACCTTGCTTCTTTAGGCCTGCGGAACAGAGTTTCCTTATACGCGGATGACGTGGTCATCTTCGCCAAGGCAACAGCTGAGGACCTCCAGGCGGTGTGGGCGGTGCTGGACTGTTTTGGCGCGGCTTCCGGCCTCAAGGCAAATCCGGCGAAGAGCACTGCGGCTCCGATACAGTGTTCCGACGAGTGGCTGGCAGCCGTGGCTCCTTCACTGCCATGCCCCCTCAGCTCCCTGCCCTGTTCTTATCTTGGGCTGCCGCTGTCCATCCGCAAGCCAAGGAAAGCGGAGCTGCAGGCCCTTCTGGACAGGCTGGCGGCCAAGCTTCCGTTTTGGAAGGCGAGGCTGATGACGAGGGAGGGAAGGCTGGTGTATGTCCAGGCCGTCATGACGGCCTCGGTTGTCTACCACCTTCTTGCCCTCGACGTCGATCCGTGGTTCATCAAGGCTGTGGACAAGCTCAGGTGCGGGTTTTTCTGGGCCGGCAAGGATGATGCTAGGGGAGGGTGCTGCATGGTGGCGTGGCACTCCGTATGTCAACCTAAAAGCCTCGGTGGCCTGGGTCTCCACAACCTCCACTGGCTAAATGTGGCTCTCCGCACACGGTGGCTTTGGATGCAGCGGTCTGACGGCCCCAAGCCGTGGGCAGGGCTTGACGTGAAGGTCAGTGGAGAAGCTCGTGCTCTGTTTGATGCCTCGGTCTCCATTGAGATCGGGAATGGAGCTTCCGTTCGCTTTTGGGAAGACGCTTGGATCGGCGGTCTCACTGCGGCAACCATCGCCCCGGATCTCGTTGAACTGGTGCGGGAGCCCGTGCGCCGCCGCAGATCGGTGCGTGACGGGATGGAGGGGAATGCGTGGGCTGCTGACATCTCCGGCGAGCTCTCGGTGCCGGCGATTGTTCAATACCTTCGCCTTTGGGAGGCTGTTGCGCACGTGCCCTGGGCGGGGGTTGGAGAGGACCGGTTCACTTGGAAGTGGAGTGGTGACGGACGTTTCTCCTCTAAGTCTGCTTACCGTGTGCTATGGCATGGTACGTGCGGGCTGCCTGGGGCGACACTGGTTTGGGACTCCTTCGCGCCGTTGCAGTACAAGCTTCATGCTTGGCTAGCTCTGAGGCGTCGGTGTTGGACGGCAGATCGGAGGCTGCGCCGCGGATTGCCCACTCACACCGTGTGCCCCCTGTGTAACGTTGCTGATGAGACGCTCGACCACCTCTCGCTCCATTGTGTGTTCTCTCAGGCGGTTTGGTCCGGCCTGGTGGTCCGGTTGGGCCTTCCCGACATCGTACCAATGGGAGACGACGGCATCAATGAGTGGTGGCTGCAGGCGGCTCTTCGGTTCCCGCCGACGGATAGGAAGAAGGCCAACTCGCTGATCATGCTCACTATGCGCATGCTATGGCTCGAACGCAACGCTAGGGTCTTCGATGGCAAGTTCTCGCCGGTGAATGTTACCTTAGGGTTAGTTCTCGAGGAATGGCGGGTTTGGTGTGAGTGTAGAGGTAGGCGGCTTAGAGATGTTCATTAGTTTCTGGCCTCCTTAGGCAGGCCGGTTTTGCTTGGTGGCTGCTTCGTTTGTACGGGACATCTTGGTCCGCTTCTTATGCTTAATACAATGACACGCAGATCTCCTGCGGGTTCTCAAAAAAAAAAAACAAAAAAAAAAGAACTGGTAGAAATATCTAAACTCGAAAACGCAATAGAAGATGCATACAAATTTCGTTTTTGATGGACTTGAGCTTGCTGGAAGAACCTCACACAGAGAAACACCAAGAAGCAACAAGAATAAGGGATGCAAAATGTGCAAACGGTTGAGCTCTCTAAGATAATGTGATCAAGTTATTCAACCGAAAGCCCCTCTTAGTAGTGCGGTTATCTATCCCAACGACCACCTTTTGTGACCGGTTAAAATAAATCTAGTAAGAACATATCTTTGCCTTGCGCATCCCACTTCACCTTGATGACAACGCTTCAAGCTTCATTCAAGCTGGAATGCTTCACTTGATCATGTTGCTTCGTGAAGACTCGTAATTTGCTTCCCTATACACCACTATGGGATAGCTCATTAAGACACATCTTCACATATCGATTAGCACCAAATGGACCGAAAGCTTCAAGCATATGATCAACATTGTATCTCCTCATGCTCTATCATAATATCTTGAGGCATATAAAGAACATTTAATTTGATTGCATGCTCTAAATCTTGGTCAACCATAGCTCAACTCATGAGTCTATCATGACGTCGACTTAGAACCATATCTTGAATTCTTCTCTTGAAATCAAACTCTCAAGATCATTATCATCCATTACTTAACACATAAGCTAGAGTATGGTAAAATTGAGTTCCACACAAGAACTCTATCTTCGTTTGTTCTTCTTGAGCATATCTATTTCTCTCTTCAAAACGACGATCTTGATACCAGTACTCATGGTATATCTTTATCTTCATAGAATTCACACTTGAATCCAATACATGGACAAAAAGTGAGTCCGGCTCACTTGGTTTGGAAAGTGGATGTACAACCCAACCACCTAGGTTCAATTCTGCAGGGATGCAGATTTGGGTTCTTATTATTTCAAAAAAAAAATCACTATGGGGGCTTCCCGTACCATATTCCTTAATTTAGAAAAAATCAAACATGGATTACAAGAATTACTTATCGAATATTTCTTCATAGAAACTCAATAAAAATATTAATCTATAGAGAATGTCATTGATTACCAAAAACACATATAGGAACAATGTACACTTACATTACCCTTTTAAGTTTAGGGGTGGGGGTCTATGGAAACACAACCCATAAATAAAATGTTCTTTATCCTCTCATGCTTAGCCTCTTCTTCTCCCTTTATGTAGATTTTGTTAGCCTAGCTAATCGTAGTGTCAAATCAGTTTTCTACCTTTTGAAAATAGGAAAGTGTATGGCGTCTCCTATTATCCATTCACTCGTGTAGCCTACATAAGTGATCTCAAGATTCTCGTTAATGAGTACATGAAGGTGCTGAAATCCTTGTGTGTTATGCCACGCAAGTACCGCCCATCGTCATGGTGATCGAGAAGGTGGTGAACCTCCGGGGGCTCACCATCGAAGATCTCTATTGGCCCCTCCTCACGGAGGAGGAGGGGTACAATATGGACGATGTTGACAATGACGTTGGAAAACTACACCTTCTGGAGGAGGAGTGGAAAGCTCATCAGCTGCAGCGCACTGGTGGCTCATCGTCAGGTGTCGAGAAAATGGGGAAGCCCAAGGGCAAACCCAAGTTAGCTGTGAGCATGGCAAGATGACATCTGACAGCGGCGGACCTGGTGACTTCAAAGAAAGCCGAAAGGTAAATTGTAGGTTTTATGGCAAGCCTGGACACTGGGGTAATGAGTACCGAAAGGCTCAACATGATCATGAGCAAAACCAGAAGCAGGAGACCACGAATCTTGTCCATCTCGTCGACGAGCATGGGGCAGCCTGCTCATGGTCATCGTCAACAAGATCGTCACGCCCCAGGTCGTCTTCCCCATGGAATAAAAGGTGTTACATGTATCCTCTCCTAACAACTTGTGGTTCTTCGACACAGGAGCAAGCAACCACATGCATGACTGCCAAGGGACACATGTTCGTCAAGCTGGATGAAATCGTGCATCGACGGTCAAGTTTGTTGATGGGTCGCTCGTCGCGATCCGCGGCATTGGGGCAGTCGTCTTCTATTGCCAGAGCGGTGAACAATGCGCAATGCCATCGATAGTCGGCATCAACGTCGCCATTATGACAATCCATGACCCCCCGTGGAGGGTATGCTCGCTCATATCGAGCGCATGGGGAATATATTGTACACTAGCATGCTGGCAATCGACGCACAAGCTTGTGTGCTGGCTCAAGGTAATGACGTCTCATGGCAGTGGCATGCTCGCATAGAGAATCTATACTTCGGTGCGATGTCCGGCAAGAAGATAGCGCGCATTATGCCGTCAATCGATCGTGTGGATGAGTACTGTGACGACTGAGCTGTCGGAAAGCAACACCGAGCCCCGTTCCCACATGCTAGCGCATTCCGTGCAGAGTGTGGACTCAAGCTAGTACACATGAATTGTCTGGTACCCTGCTCTTACCTCAAGATCAGATGTAGAAGTTGATGCATGTTTGTGTGATCATGCATAACATGATCATTGAGAGTGAGTATGGATATTTATTGAATGTTGATCATCTGTATGACTTGGAGGGTCTTCTTGCCCAAGTTTATAATCAGGCACCAGTTTGCCAATTTTCTTGCCATGCACTAGGAGATCCACTAGGAGATCCACGATGAAGGTGTTCATCACTAGCTACAAAATGATTCCATAGAGCATATGTATGCGATCAAAGGAGATGCGGCCTCAATCTTGCTCTAGTTGATCTTTATTTCATTTGAATCATTTTATTTATATTTTAATAATTACTTATGCGTTGGAACTTTAAAAATCTATTTAAAAACATGCTTGAATATGAAAAAAAGAAAAAGACATCTATTAGGCGTCGTGTTGGGCCCCATACGCGGACAGAGGTGCAGTTCATTCAATTGTCACGAATGGCCTCCGTTCCCTCCTTTGGTAGTGCTGTCCGAGATCAATTTCTGTTACTCCCTCTCTCATATCCCTCTCTCACAGTTTATTAGACGTGCGCGTATCTCTAGGTCGCAAATTTGATCAAGTTAGCATTACTTATATATTATAAAAATTATATCATTGGAAAGTTTAGATGTTCTATTTTCTATAATTTCTGGCACGGAAATTAAGAAACGCATATTTAGGAAAAATTACACCATATTTGGCTAGGGTTAAACGTAAGTAATTGTCGTGAGCTAATAGAGGACTTTGCATAAGATAAGTAAACCTAATCAAATCTCCAAAAATATTGTCCATACAAGTAGGGCAACGCAATAAACCTTATATTCTGGAATTTTTCTCAAAAAACTATATGGCTTATATATAAGAATTGAGGGAGTAATTTTTAAATTATGTAAAAATTAGCGATCTAGAGATACAGAAAAACTAGTAAATTGAGACGAAGTATTAGATAAACAGGTAAACGCTGTCGCAAACGCTGGCTTCTGAGAGCTTTGCCGGTGCTGCATGGGTCTACGCGTACAGGTGGATGTCGTTCCGGCCTTGGCCGGTGCTGCATGCTCGACGTGTACCACGGTCCAGATTTGAGCCCAGTTGTGTTTGACCGACCGTGAATATTTCTCTCTCTCTCTTTCCACACGTTCCCAACGCATCCTCTGCCTTGCCGTTCCCGTCGCCGCCCCACTCCGCTCTACTATCTCTCTCCCCCCGCACCAGAGCCCGCCTCCGCCTCCAATCACCGCCGACCACAATAGGTGGCGCTCTTTCTGCTCTCCCCTGACCGGAGCCATGTCCGGGATGTGGAGCAGCCAGGTCGAGCTCTCCGGAGGCCGACCAACTGGGTGGAACACCGGGAGGCGCCGCGGAGGAGCGGGCGAGCGGCCTAGCTCGTAGCCGGCCTCGAGGACGAGGGCGCGAGTCCGTCCAGCGCGTCCGTGAGGGGTGCCATACGTCAATGGAGCGGGGCGTGGATGCCATTCCGTTGCCGTGTTGTTGATTAGTGGAGGGATGCTTGCGGCGGCGGGGTGGAAGTTGTTAGATGTAGGGTTCGTCTTCTCCTCGATCCAGCATCATGGACGTCTCACGGGATCTGCGGGCAAGCCGGAGCTGCGGTTGTCCGGTTGATTCGGCCAGCCAAGTGTCCTTCTATGTCATAGATACCTACTGCTACAAGGGAAACAATGAGGTTTCGGTGTTACGGATGAACGTTGGTGTTCATATGGGTACGTGAGCACGCGCTTGCTATGCGACACGTGTCTAACACCGTTTACTCTGCCGTTAGCCTGTAAATCTGTGGCGAGGTGGGAATGGGAGCATATGGCCTTAATTAAGCGATTCACTTCTTATCTCCTTTCCTCTTCCACCAGATGAAGTGGTCCAACGCGAGAACTTGGCCGCCATACACGCCGCCGCTGCCCATCCCGGCTCAAACCCCTACCTCGTGGCAGCACCCGCGAGCTCGGGATGCTCCAGCGATGGCCACAGGCCACTGCGAGTCGCGTTCATCCCAGACTAGAGTCCATCGGGAGGAGCTCAGCGTCCGTCCCCTACAACCGGCGGCGCGGCCAGTGGAGCGTATGGCCTCGGGTCCGGCGTGGAGCAATAGGTTGCAGCGACCCCCTTCTTCATCCACCTCGGCACCCACACCGCCTCCTAAAATTAACAAATAAGAGATAATCAGTATCTCTTGTAGATATTCATCATTAAATTAAAGAAAATCGGACGAGGAAAGCCAATAAATTCTTAAAATTCAGATGAAGACCAAAATAGAGTCTGTTCTAAAAAAACAAAGCATTCCAAACAAATTCACGAAGTTAGTTGATAATACATGCTAATCCACACAAGTGTCTGCGCATGCGAGATATTAACAGCAGGGACTTTTATTCCTTGAGCTACAGCCTTCCAGATCCGAAATAACAAGAAGGGGCAAAAAATGATTTAAAACGATCTCTGCTTACAGGTTTCACTCGACGAGAAAATTCCCCCCGGAGCTGGCTGCACCAAGCCTGCTTGCTTGCCACCGCGCCCGCGCCCGCCGCTAAGCCATCCTGGCCTCTGTTCTAGATCCTACGAGAACGGCACCCGCGCGCGCCCCTGTATCTCTCCCGTCCGGTCGGGAAGAGGCGGGTCACAGTCTCCAGTAGACAAGATCGCACCACCCGGGCGAAGTGAGGGATGGGCCACCTTCTTGCCGCGTGATCTGGACTCCTAGACGAGCCGGCCACCATGGCCATCTGAAGCACACCTCGCCGCCATGTTGTATGGTACATCTGGTAGAATGGTGGTGCAGGGAGAGTAGGCGATGTGGGGAGATGGAGTGGGGTCATGGAGGGGATAGAACTAGAGAGAAGGTAGAGGATGAAGTGATGTGTATGTGTGGAGTACAGGCGCTCGTCGGACCTGGATTCACAGAAAAAGCAGATTCGCCCCACAAAACGACAGGTAGCAGCCTGGATTCACGCTGTTTGATCGCCGTGAGGCAGAAAACGAATCGCAACGCTGATCCAACGATAGCTAGACCGTGCTCACGTACCCTCCTGAACACCAAATCCACTCTCTTCGGTGTTATCCGAATGACCCCAACCCAAAGAAAGGTGTGGTACCATTCATCATCTGTTTTTTTCTTTATTATTCACTGTCTTTTCTGGTCCATGATGGCATCACATTCCGAGAGATCGTTGAGAGAACGTGCATTATCAGTATGGGGGGATATTAATTATGAAATTCGCGGTAAATATAATTTAATTTGTGTTCGAGTTATTGTCTGATACCTTTGATGTTCAGATTCAAGAATAGCTTTTCCAAAGTTATGGAGTAATGCAGTATATTTGCTAGCTGGTGACTCACCATCTTTTTTTCTCTTCTTCCTCCATACATTTGTGCAGGGTGAGGCGTTGAACTGAAGCTGGCCGTGGCCCTGGCCCATAAAAGCTCCAACGGGCATAGTTCTAGAGTGATACGATGGCCTACAAATGTGCAACGGATGGCAACTGAATGATAAGGCTAATATTTCTCTGATAGTCCTGAACATCAACATGCCTACATGTCAAAGAACAATTATCATATTTACACTATGTATACAACCTCTAGCCTCAACACTTTCTATTTTTGTGTACAATATCCCGTGAATAAAAATGTCAGTGCTCTTTCCAAGAAGGAAAACAAGAAGAATAAAACTCTTTTTTTGTTGCCTGTTATCCGAGTGCATCTATGAGCAAAAAAAAAATCTCTTTGCTTAGACATCGGATGTACTATCCCTGGTTTACTTTATTTCGTAAAGAAATAAACTACTCTCTCCGATCCATAAGAAGTATTGTGGTTTTATTCAAATTTGAATTAAAATCACGACACTTATTTTGGATTGAAGGAAGTACAAGTAATAAACAACACTCGAGTCGAAACTTAATCTACTTTCATTATTTTATTTGTATGCCATATTCAAAATTAAAATCTATGTGTTGTTTATAAGGTTGTAGAAGGAAAAATAAATAATTAACACTAACACAGAGGTGCACACCATGCATGCCACGCGAAAAAGAAACACGCTACGCATATGCCAACGAAGATTGCGCCATTACAATAAGAAAGGAAATTATAAAAGGTGCTAAGTTTTTTTTGAGAGTATAACAGGTGCTAAGTTTGTTCCTGCATTTTGCAACTATCTGCTGAGCTTCAACTCTGGCTCTAGCAGAGTTCAATATGGCCATGGGTGCCAACTTTTCGCTTTTCGATAGTTGCATCTTGGTAGGATGCGAAAAAAGACATATTTTCTTATGACCTATTTGCATCTTAGTGGAAGCATTCGGAGTTAGATGTGCACTTTTTTAAAAGAAAAGATCATTATTCTATCCACAAATAATTTTATTGGAATGGCGCAATCTTCATTAGCATATGCACAATTTTTTGGCTGGTTCTATTATGATCTGATCAACTTAGCAAGACACTTTTGAAGTGTTACGTTTGTTAGTATTATGGCTGGTACTATTGGCATCATAACAAAGATCTTATGTCATACAACTGTTGGCGGCTACCAAGTCATTCTATGGACTATAATATGAGGGCTTCATCTCTTCAGCATCGAGTAAGTGCTTTAGTTTGCAAATATCTATGTAGATAGATATACTACTAAATTATTTTGCTTGTCTTGATTTTGATCATCAAGCATATAGGCATATAGCGGGTTTGTGATGTCTTACATTTTCTTCAGTGGCCATGTGTAATGCCTTGCCTTCTAGATCCTTACAATAATACTCCAACCGTGAAGGATCTGTGCATAGTGTGTTCATATTGTCCACTAACAAAAAGAGGGGTGAAATGAAATATTAAGATTTAGTGATGCACTGACAGTTCTTCTTAGAAGGAGATTCAAATACGAGATACTTTCATAGTGTGGCCAATGGTCGACATAAAAATAAACTCATTCATTCTCTTGTTCAAGATGAGGGACTGATCGAGGGTCATGAGCAATTAAAGTCCTATATTACTTCTTACTATAAAGGTCGTTTTGGTGCCCCGGAGGAATCAGATGTATCCATGGATGAATCCAGGATTGATAATATCCCTCAAGTGTATATTGAAGAAAATGCCATTCTTACCTCCCCTTATTCTGAGGAGGAGATAAGAATAGCGGTCTTTCAGATGGAACACAACAAGGCGCCAGAGCCGGATGGTTTTCCGGCTGAGTTTTACCAGACTTTTTGGGACATCATCAAGTCTGATCTATTGGATCTGTTTGCCAAATTACATGAGGGGCAATTGGATCTGTTCTGTATCAATTTTGGTGAAATTATTCTTCTACCAAAGGTTACTGATGCGGAATGGATCCAGCAATACAGACCTATATGCCTTCTAAATGTTTGTTTCAAAATTTTCACAAAAGTTGCTACCATTTGACTTAATTCAGTGGCAGATAAATTGGCGCGTCCTTCTTAAACTGCTTTTATGCAAGGTCGAAACATCCTAGATGGGGTGGTAACCTTACATGAGACATTTCATGAGATGCACCGTAAAAAGTTGAATAGGGTAATACTCAAGATCGACTTTGGAAAAGTCTATGATAAAGTCAAATGTTCTTTTCTTCAACAAACCCTCCTGATGAAAAGTTTTTCTGAGGAATGACGTGCTCTTATTAATAATTTTATTTTTGGTGGTAGTGTTGCCATTGAGGTCAATGATGACATTGGTAAATACTTTCAGACCAGAAAAGGGTTGAGGCAAGGATATCCCCTATCTCCAATGTTATTTAACATTGTGGCGGATATGCTTGCAATTATAATAGAGCGCGCTAAGGTCGATGGTAAAATTGAAGGTGTAGTCCCTCACCTGGTGGATGGAGGCTTATCCATTCTTCAGTACACTGATGATATAATTCTTTTTATGGATCATGACTTGGAAAAGGCACGAAACCTGAAATTAATTCTTTCAGCTTTCGAGCAGTTTTCCGGTCTTAAGATTAATTTCCATAAAAGTGAATTGTTTTGTTTCTGTGAAGCTTTGTTTCCGTGAAGCCATCGATGAGGCCAACCTATATGCTGAACTATTTGGCTATGGGATTGGGTGTTTTCCAATTAGCTACCTGGGTATTTCTATACATTATCGGCGACTCACGTTGGCTGAATGGAAAATTGTTGAAGAAAGACTTCAAAAACGTCTTACTAGTTGGAAAGGAAAATTACTATCCCTTGGTGGAAGATTAGCTCTCATTAACTCGGTACTCACAAATATGGTACTGTATATGATTTCTTTCTTCCAGTTACCGAAAGGAGTCTTACATAGATTGTACTATTTCCGATCAAGATTCTTTTGGCAAGGGGATACTGAGAAGAAAAAGTACAGGTTAATTAAATGGAGTGTTGTATGTCGTCCGAAAGATCAAGATGGACTTGAAGTTCATGATCTTGAAGTTAAGAACATGGCTTTGCTTGGTAAATGGCTGGCCAGGTTGTTACGGAGGATGGAATATGGCAACAACTATTGCGAAAAAGTATGTTGCCTCAAAGGCGATCTCTCAGGTTCTTTGGAAACCAGGATATTCACATTTTTGGGCTGGCATCATGGCAACTAAGAAGCACTTTTTTCATTTGGTTCTTTCTCCATCAAGAATGGGGCGGAGATACGGTTTTGGGAGGATCGTTGGTTGGGAACAACCACTCTTCATGAACAGTATCCAGCTTTGTACAACATAGTTTGTCATAAAGGGGATACCTTGCAGAAGGTGATGGAATCTTCTCCCCCCTCTATGTCGTTCAGGCGTGATCTTATCGGACCTCGACTAATTTCTTGGAATGAACTGCTTGAGCGGTTAGGTTCAATCCAGCTGGTTCAGGGAACAGATGAATTTTGTTGGAGTCTCACAAAAAATGGTACAGTAAGATTTCGCTTGCTGAATCCACTACCCCGTGGTGACAGTGGCAAACAGTTGTCTTCTTTCCTGGTACCACCCATTCTCAATCGAGAAAATGACGCTCGACTTACACGCATGCATGTTGGAAGAATAGGTTTCCAACTCGTCTCTAATCCTACGAATTCATTCTCTGTGTATATATAGTGTTTATTCTCTATGTGTATGAGGTAGTATACATATACGGGGGATACAAGGAAAAGCTAGCTAAATAGTGACGAGTCGACAAAGGTGCAAAGAGCCTCTATTTTTTGAAGCAAGGTGCAAAGAGCCTCTATTAATGGACGAGTCAAGTAGCTAGCCGAGGAGGCGTTGTTGGGTTGCTGAGAAGAGAAATGCGGTTAACACAGCCGGCTCCCTGTGCTTGAATTGAATGGAGGCCGGTGCGTGCTCTAAAAACAAGGACGCGACTAATTCTCCATGGATGTAGGACTATCTTAATTCTTGATTGCTTGATTTCATTTATAACTAGAAAAAAGATGTTTAATCATGTATCTATATATACAATTTCACACCCATGCACAATTCTTATATGCACGAATCACAATATAAATCTAATAATGTTAGAGTCAGCCTCAAAGCTAACTTAATTCGTGGAATCGTGGTTGATCTAGAACTAGCAAAAGGGTAAAAACAAACAAGTATTCGGCCCCTAGCTCATGCAAAGAGATATAAAGAAAATATTTATTGAAAACATGGGCACCACTTTGGTAAGCATCTAGTTTCATGGACTAAAGTGTGATCCCGACCTCATGCTCCGCCTGGAGAAGGTACACTTCTTGCTGTAAGTGATATGGACAAATGGTTGAATTGTAACGAATATAAACAAAACCTACTGGCGCCGATCTAGCTTAAGTATGGAGAAAACTTCGTGAATTATAGTGCTCTCCAACTATCTATAGTAGTTGTTCCTCCTCGGATGCTTAGCACGGCTGTCACCCACTTCGCATAGATTTTCCCTATGTATGTGGTGGGAAGTGCCAATAACTGATTATTCATTTACTATGAAATACTTCATGATGCGTATGTGATATTGTTGTTTGACACTGTCATGAAGTCATATTGGAAATCGTCTGCATTGTACATTTGTGCTAATTAAGTTGTTAAATTTCATAGGATATAATGTTTGGCAATAAATGAAATTGGAATTAATGGACATGATTTAAACTTTGAATGGGGAAGAGGGCTCAACATAGTAACATGAGTGTGTGGTTTCTTTCATAAATAATTCGTGTTAGTCTCAAACACTTTTTTTAATCTCAAAACCGATTTGTGTTAGTACATATGAATAAACAAGTGTTAGCAATTAGTTAAATACGCATCAAATTAAAGTGTATTGGCCTAAAATGTTTTCACAGGTAAAAAAGGCTAAAGTGTGCAAATGGAATACAGAACTCTACGCCATGAATTGAAATTAAATTCCATAATGCCCATGTGCATTGGTCTGATAGACAAATTGGGTATTGGTAGAAAAAACCAATATAAGATACCCAACTTAATACTATAGTTCTTCCAATACAAATCTTATACAAGCAAGAAATCATATCTTTGGGGCAGTATGGGGTTGGATAGTGTCGTTGCTTATTCGATGGTGCCTCGGAGGAGGGATCCTCACGAGGGGGAGAAGAAGTAGAGGCCATAGGGAGGATAGTTCTCGGGACGGTGGTACGCGATTTACCCAGCTTCGGAACACCTGCTCGAAGACAGGGCCTACTGATGTTTGTCTGGAATTATCTGGGAATTTTCGTGTTGTTACAATGAGTTGTGGTTGTGCCTCTAGGGCTCCCGGGATCTGGCTTATAAAGGCGCCAGGATCTAGGGTTTACAAGGAGAGTCCTAGCCGAAATACAAGTTGCCTAACTACGGTATGTTATCTTGCCGTGTACGTCAAGGATCCGCCTTCCTTACATGTCGTACCGGATCCGGCTACCCCTAATGGGCCAGGCCGGATCCGACTTCCAGAGTCGGTCGGTGGATCCGGCTCCTTGTTCCTGGGCTGGACTTCATCCATCTCGATCTACAACAACTGGGCCGCCCGATGGGCCACATGCCACCATCACCGTCTATGGGCCACCCGGACTTGCCGGATCTAGGCACTGTCGATAGTACACCCATGAAGTATACCCACAATAGTAGCCACAGAGTTCTCCGAGATTCACCTTCTTATTTCCGCCTTGCTTGGATCATTCTCGGTTCCGACAATCCTCTCGGTAACACGGGGAAACTTGAAGAACTCCAACCTCATGACTTCTTCTTTTCCAGCTTGTTTAGCCGGAATCATCCTTCATCCCGTGAGACTTCATCCATCGACATCATTTTCACAACGTGTCTCCGGGTTACTCCCCTGCAGAGATAACGGCTCGCTTCTTTCAAATTCTTTCCCGGAACCTTAAAAGGTTCAAACGGTTCCGCAATCTTGGCGCCATTTTCGGGTGATTTGAGCGGTAACTAATCCTTTGCCATATTTACCGCTAGGGTTTTCGACACATGTCATTCATCCAACGGCGCGACGCTTGCATTCCGACCACAGGATGTGGAGCACGAATCTCATCCCCAGCCTATAAATATCTCACCGCTCACCCCTAATCACCCATTCGCCCCCTTTTCACTTCTCTGCACAGCGCCGCCTCCGAGCTTCCTCCCTCCGCCGCACCGGAGTCTGCCGGAAGATCACCGGAGTCTAGCGCCGCCGCGTGGAGTTCATCGAGTTCATCGTGTTCTTAAGTCCGACGAGCCAGCGCGATGAAAACCTCACCGCCGGTGACTCCGACCACCGCGAAAACCATTCCGGTAAGTCCTTCGAGCTTCCCTCCTTTCGCCGAGGTTGGCAGGGATGACTAGGGTATAGAATCGGCTCCGGCTAAGGTTAGCTATCTCATATTTTTGTAGATGTCTTCTTCGACTCCGCCTCCGTCGACGTCCGAGCCCATAGCCGCGACTCCAATCTCCTCCGCTCCTCCGCCTGTCGTCCCCGTTCAGCTGAATCCTTCAAAGGATTCCGGCAAGAACATAGGAGGGACATCGGCCAACCCGGAAGAAGCTGCCGGAGCCGAGCAGATGGAGAAGAAGGTGGATGAGGCCGCCGCCAAAAAATCCAAGGCCCGGTCTCGCGACGGTGAGGCCAAAGGGAAATGGTGGCCTTGCACCACCACGGAGAACGAACATTGCAACCTCGAGGCGAAAGGCTTCCTGCAGCCCGGGTCTTGGCGATCGACTCCGGGTGCCTTTGCTCTAGCTCCCGAAGCCGGAGAGTGGGTGGTGACCAAGGCGCTGATCGAGCGGGGATTCTCGCTGCCTCCGAGCGATTTCTTCACGGAAATCCTCCAGGCGTATCAACTGCAGCCCCACAACATCTCACCCAACAATATCCTGGCCATCAGCAACCATGCCACACTTTGCGAGGGCCACCTCCGGGTAACCCCCGACTTACCTCTATTTTAGTATTACTTCTCCGTCAAGAAGGAGACAGTCTCGCAGACCACCTCACTAGCCACTTGCGGAAGCATCACCTTCAAGCTCCGCCCTGGCCGCATCTACCCGCAAACTGACCGGCACGAGTCCGTGCGCTACTGATCCGGAGGCTTCTTCTACTTGAAGGATGTCTCCGATCCGGCTAGCTCGAAGGTGTTGCCGGAGTTCAAAGATGGACCTGCCAGCGAGACCCCCGCCTGGTCCCAATGCCCTCACCTTTCCGAGTCGCCTCAGCTAACAAGGGCGGTTCGGCGGATCTGCAAGCTGACTGAAGAGGGCTTGTCGGGGAAGGACCTAACCATGTCGTGGTTCACCAAGCGGATCCAACCACTTCAACATAGGATCGCTTGATGTGCCACTACACGGGGCACGACGACCTCATGCGCGCCTCCAAGGACAATCTCTCCACCGACGCCCTGGACAAGCGGATCCGGGTGTTGATCAAGGTTCCGCGTGATCTTCGGACTCACGTATGCAACTTTGACATTCACATGAACGGCTCCTGGACCGCGGTAAATCACCTAACTTGACCATCGACTCGCTACTTGCTCGTGCAATATTTGTCTAAGTTTTTTGGTCTTTACATGCTCAGCTTGAGGCCCTCGAAGAAAAGGACCTCGGAAATCTGACCCGGGTTCCTCACGCGGGCAACACCGACCCGGAGGCTGCGTCGGATGCGGAGGTCCCTGAGGCCCCAGCTCCCGCCAAGCGAAAGAGGGGCGCGTCCTCCGGCCCAGTTTCAAAGCGTGCCCGCGAAGCGCCAAGCGCTGCGGCCACCCGGAAAGCTGAGCGGGAGAAGTAGCGCCTCAAGCAAATTGACACCAGCAAACAGTCTCAACCCAACATCGATCAGTTTTTCCTTTCGTCCTCGTAAGTGCTTGATTTCCGACTAACTTTCTTTTGCTGCCGCGATCAGACATACACTAAGTATTGTGCCCTTTCTTGTTGTGCAACAAAATTTCCGGAAGCAAGCCCCCCAAGGACCCCAAGAAGAAAGCCAAACCTTCCCCTGCCACGATGCCAGTTACGCCGAAAGTGGAGGTTCCGCCCAAAACCTCTTCCTCCGCTAAGCCAGATCCAAAGGACGTCATCAACGTTCATGACCTTCCTGAGGAACCAGTTGCGGCTCCTCGTCACAACCTCCGCACGAAGAGCCCGACGTCACCTCGGCTGAAGCTACGGCTAAGGATGCCAAACAAAAGTTGCTGCTGAGTGGTGCAACTGGTACGCCCCAAACGCACCAACACTTTTTTTCCAGTTCTCCAGAAAGTTCCCCTTTCACAACGTCACACAGAGATATCCAATTTGATGAACGAAGTGTGGGGGAACCCGGAAACAGAGCAACAAGAGCTGACGACGCTCGAAGGCAATCTTAAAGTCTTCTTCGCCAAGCACAAGAATGTGCGCCAGGTAACACCAGCCCCCAAGCATTGGTTTGGACGTTTTCCGAGTAACATGTGTGAACTGATGCTTTAAATGTAGACCTTAGGGGAAACTTTAAAATTTTCCCAGCATAAGGATTTAAACTTTGCATCCAGCCCCCTAGATTTTAAATTTCTGGCTAACCTTGTCTACGTGCCTCACAGAACACTCGGAAGCTGCACGAAGATCTGCGCGTGCTAGTGTTGGAGCAGAAGGCGGAGATCGAAGGGCTGCACAAGAGAGATGCGGAGAGCCAGAAGGCCATTTCGATCCTGGAGACCCGCCTGAAAAACCACGAGGGTAAGGATTCCGACTTTGCCCCAGGTTCCTCAACGCACTTTTGTTTGAACTAATTTTGTTCTTGTCTTTCTGCCTTTCAGAACAACTTGCCAAGTGCCCCTCCATCGACGATATTGCTGCCGAGCTCGAAGTGCTGAAGACCGAGCATGAATCTCTCCAAAATTTCCTCAAGGAGTCTTTCGAGAAAGAAACCAGAGAGAAGAAGTAACTTGAAGAGAAGCACGCTCAGGCCATGTCGGATCTTGCTGAGAAGCTAAAGAAGAGCAACCAGAGAGTAAAAACTCTGGCATCCAAGGCAAAGGCTTACGAGACGGAGGCGGAAAACATTGACAAGATGATCTTACGTAAGGACTTCATATTTCTTCCGGCTCCTTCATTTTTCTCATCCTGTCTCCGTTGCGGAAAAAATTGATCATACCATTTTGCAGCATCTCTCGGATTCGGGTGGACCAAAGATTCTTCCCTTAGCAAGACGGAGGCGTAAGAAGAAGCGTGGAACTCCATTGACGATCTCTTCGAAGGTTGTCTTGGAATCGCCAAGTCCCTATCCCTGAAGAGAGCCAACACCACGCTCATCAACCGAATGACCAAGCTTATGCGACTGGTGCCGGATCTCATCAAGGACTGGCAAGAATCTTCCGCCCGCGGAGTTGCCTCCATCACCTTGGCGATGTGCAAAGCACACTTCCCCACCATGATCTTTGCGAGTGTTGCACGCGGAGTTCCCAAGGGCACCAATATCAAGGCCGCCCTCACAGAAACCCAAGGATACGACAGGTTGTTTGCCGGGCGAGTTGATCACTCGTTTTGGTATAACAAGCATGCGCTTCCCGATGGTTTTTCCGACGCCGAGGATGACGAAGACGATGAAGACATCGAGGAGGGCTCCGGGTCCAGCGCGAACCGCTCAAATGAAGGCTCCGGTGATGGTTCCGGCGAGGGCTCTGCTTATGAAGCTTCGGAGGATGAAGAACAAGCCTCTGAGTGAATCCTGTTAAAAAAACAATGAGATGCATCATTTTGACCCCGGAGTGGGTTTGTAATATAACTTAAGTATTTTTAAGTATCTAGGGATGAAACAACTGCATGTGGGCGGAAAACTTATCCTGCAATCCTTTATATTTTATGAATGCATGTTTCGTTCGTTGAAAAATCAAGTGCTAGTGTCTAAGTTTTTCGGTTTGCTCACTTGACCTTCCACAAGCCGGAAGACCTTTAGCCGGAAACGCTCGCCGCGGCGACCCAATGGCGATCCGTCAATAACCGCGGAAACAAGCCCCCAGCCGAGGTGCCGGAAGTCGCTACCAGGAATCCATGAGTTCGCAACGAAAGACTTGTCCACCAGAAAACTTAAGTTTACGTCCTAAAGGACGATTTTGAAAATCACAACTTTCATACACGCCTAGGCGGAAATATCCAGCTCTGCGATTTTAGTCGGAAAACATACAAAATCCAAAAATGAAAAACTAAAGGAGGTAAAAGACTCTAAGAGTGAACCATATGCTTTATTTCATTGATCATGTATCATAGATATTACAAGGTATGTAATGCGGAAATTGCTAAGTGTGGAAAGGACGTAAATGTGCTATATTTCAGGGACGATCTGTTTCATCATATATGTCATCCGGATCTTCTCGTTTGCGTTTCCGGTACCAATTGGCAGGTCTGTCCTTTAGCTTCCAGAAATCAATGAGGTAGTAAGATCCGTTGTGAAGCACTTTGCTGATGACGAAGGGTCCTTCCCATGAAGATTGCAACTTATGGTCTTTCACCTGACGAAGGCGGAGGACCAAGTCTCCTGCCATGAACGAGCGGTTCCGAACTCGACGACTATGGTAGCATCGGAGTTTCTGCTGGTAAATGGTGAAACGTTGGTCAGCGAGGTTCCGAGCTTCTTCAATCAGGTCCACAGATAGCTGTCGGGCCTCTTCAGCAGTTTCTTCAAATTTAGGCGGAAACTCGCGGTGAATCGTGGATGATATCGGAGGGGAGCACTGGATCCGTATACCAGAAAGAACAGACTAAATTCGGTTGATCTGTTTGGGGTAGTTCGCAAAACAGAATCTAATTCCTCAGCCCAAGCTCCGGCTGCGCGTCGCAGCGGTTCTTCGAGGCGAGGTTTGATTCCGGCTAGTATAAAGCCGTTGGCTCGTTCGACCTTACCATTAAACTGTGGATGAGCCATAGATGCAAGGTCAAGACGGATCCCTACGTCATGGCAATAATTCTTGAGTTCTCCTTGTGCGAAATTTGTGCCATTGTCTGTGATTATGCTGTGTGGGATGCCGAATCTCGTCAGGAGGCTGCAAACAAATTTTAGTGTCATAGCACCATTGGCTTTTCTCACTGGCTTTGCCTCGATCCACTTACTGAACTTGTCAATATCAACCAAAAGGTATTCAAAACCACCAGGAGATGATTTCTTTAATTTTCCGACCATATCGAGCTCCCAGACCGCAAACGGCCAAGTAATAGGGATGGTCTTCAGCTCCCGAGCTGGAGCATTTGGTTGAGTAGCGTAGTACTGACAATCTCGACAGGTTTTACCAAACTTCTCAGCATCTTCATTAGCTGTGAGCCAGTAAAATCCTAGCCGAAAAGCTTTTGCAACGAGGGACCTGGGACTCTGAGAGGCGACGTGATGCCCGCAATCCCCTACATGGATCTCTCTGAGGATTTCAATGTCATCTTGATTTGAGACACACTTTAGAAACACCCCGTTTGCACTTCGTTTGAAGAGCTGTCCATCAACGATTGTGTAGGATCTTGCTCACCTGATGATCTGTCGCGCGAGGACCTCGTCCTCCGGAAACTTTCGATCGATGAGGTAAGCCAGAAACGGATGTGTCCAGGCCGGAATGATAGCCATCACTTCCTTAGTCGGAGATACTACCATATCTGGGTTTTCCGGGTTAGCGCCCTTCACCGAGGGTATCCGTAGGTGCTCTAGGAAAATTCCTGGTGGAATGTGTTTTCTGCCGGATCCGAGCTTGGACAACATATTTGCCACTGTGTTATCATCTCTTCGGACATACTTGACTTCGTATCCGAGAAAGCACTTGGCGATCTCGTCAACTTCGTCTCTGTAAGCCGCCATGACGAAGTTTTTGGCGTTCCAGGTTCCGGCTACTTGTTGTGCCACCAGGTCGGAATCGCCGCAGCATATGATGTGCTTGATCCCAATTTCCTTAGCGATGCGCAGACCGTATAGTAGAGCGTATTCCGCCATATTGTTAGTAACTTAGAAGTAAATCTACAAGACGTACTGCAGTTCTTCTCCGGTTGGTGACTTCAGGGTGACTCCAGCCCCGAGCCCTGGTGTTGCTTGGATCCGTGCGGTAGGAGGGCGTGGGAGGGCGAAGATAGTGTGAACACATCATAGTGGAAACTCCACTAAACTATACAACCACAAAATAAATTAACTTCTCCCTTTTGCATACAAAACTACAAAAGCAAATCCTACTTTTTATTGCGTTTTTTATGCAAATTCAGATATCCAAGCTTTCGAGTGCATGGACTTACATCATTGTATTTATCTATAACAACCACTTGCATGTATTCAAAATAGCATACATATCCATATATATAAAGGATTTGTTGACTGGATACGTTGAAAACAACTGTCCGCCTTGTTTTCGTGTAAAGGAGAAAAATATGAGCGAGCGTGTGCATACTCGTGATCAGAGGCGATGCGATATGTTGAGATTTTTTCCAGCCCTTTGGAGTCGCTCCCTCCCGCGCGGGTATGGAGGCATCCTCCCACCTCAAGCCCCTGGCGCCGCTACGGCCCTTGCCGGCAGCGGTAGTGGCACCCTCCGCGTTAAAGACGGAGATTGGGATGGGCAAGCTGTGGCTCGCTGGGGTTCCTTGGGAGACAGGGGAACTCCGATGGGAGCATAGGGCGATGCGGCTTTCCGGCCGGGGCCTGAGGCGCCGTCGGTGTGGCGACGACGAGGAGGTGGTGCGCCCCAGTGAGTCTTCGACGAGCATGTTGGTGTGGTGGATCATCGGGCCGAGATCTAGGCTGAGGCCGATCTGGCCAGATGGGTTTAGCCATGGCCGGGGCAACACGGTCTTGCGGCTCCTCGAATCGTCGACACCTACAACCTTGCGCCTGGACTGCCTCTTTTCACTCCGTCCAATCCGGCATGAAGGAGACTGGCGGTGTGGGGGCCTGTCGGTCTCGCGAATAATGGTGGCGGTCCAAGGGTTTTTGCTCCTGTCAAGATGAAGACATACAGGTTGTCTGACATCATTGATCTTGCTGTAGTGGCGTGTTCCAGAAGGCTCAGCCGGTATACTCCACCAGAGATTGCTGGATCGGGTGAGATTCGGTCATGCACATCAATGCTTTTTCTCTAACCATTTGGTTTCAGAAGGAGCGCTTAGAAGCCCGACCTGCTGGCTGTTAATATCATAGGGCACATTCTCGTTCTATGGTGTTTGCGGAGAATTTCATGGAAGCCGAGATCTGAGGACTACCGATGGTGGTTCGGCTCCGAGCAGTGATGAGGAGTTGGCTTGGTGATTCGTGATTTGGAGCAGCGGCATGCTGGTGGGAGAGACTACACAGGAGAAGTTCAAGTCTTACCTTTCACGGTGAAAATCCAAGGTCTGACCTTAATTGGTTGTGCTCGGCAATGTCCTTGTTGAAGGCATTGCTTTAATAGTGAGAACTTTACTAGACTTCTGGAGTTGTTTCGGTGGTGTCAGTTCTGCTGCTCCAAGGAATAGATCACTGTAGCGAGACTTTTATTTTCTGTAATTCTTCTCATTCTTTTTTTGTTGTGTGCATCCATAATGCCGCTAGGGCAATGTGTTGTGGCAGAGGGCTGGGTGTAATTGGTATCTCCACGATATTAATATATGCTTTTTGTCAGAAAAAATATATGTTGAAAACAACATATCTGCCTTGTTTTCGTGTAAAAGAAAGATGAGGGAGCGCGCATGCCCGTGGTGAAAGCAATTATATATCCAGGTCGAGTAATGCCATCTCGAGTTGTTGTGGTTATTCTTTCCGTGTAGACTATGTTTTACCCATACAAAAAAAAATAGATAAAAGGCACTCAAGTGCCCAACTTTGAATTAACAAAGCCACCAACGGCGAGAACGATATAAAGTGCTGAACCCAGCTTACAGAATGACACCACACACCCACACGAACTACCGAAGAAGATACACCCGGAAGCGTGAACAACGAGCTCAGCCAAAGCGCCTACGAGACTCGGAGAAGAGGTGGAGTCTACAGTGTCGGGCCGGAGCTCACTCGAGAGCGAGCCATTTTCACGCGCGCCTCAACAGAACTCCTCCGTCGCAAAAATGCCACCGGAAGCCGACCACCACCGGGGACCAACCCACGTTGCTCACAAACCGAACCGCAGCGTCAAGGAAACTCGACAAGGGAAGGGGCGCGGAGCAAGCCTTGCCGAAGATCGCCGAAGAATCACCTCCGTCACAACCATCAGTGAGCCTCGTGACAAAGGATTAATTTGTCAATGCCTACAGATTGTAGACTAGGGTTTGCTGGAAGTAGAGGGCAAGTAGATCTCGAAGGTTTCAGCCAGTACTCGCTGATTATGAACACTAGGGTTCTGTTGACAATAGATTCGATCCTTTCTTCGTCCCTCGACTCCCCTTATATAGAGGGTGGAGCCGAGGGTTTCGTAATACACAAGTTACAGAGTTCGGGAGGGTTTCGTACCCAACCCTTAAGATTACAAATCTCTATCTTTCCTAATACAATCTATCTTTCCTTAACACTAAATGGGCTCCCGAATCTTCTTATTCTTCGAGTCCTGGGCCTTCGAAAACCCGGGTACCATCTTTGGCAGGCCCATTGGGGATGCCTATGTCGTAGCCCCCGAGATTTTTCTTGAATCGAAGAATCAGGGAAAATCTCCAACTTTACTCATTACATAACCTTTCGATATGCAAATTCTATTTTGTACAGGGATAACGGTAGTTGGGGCTAGTTCATCGACGGATCAGGTACTAGTTAACTGCTCTAGTGGCAATCCGCAAAACCTACTTCAAGATCACGTCCCTGGACATGATCTCGGGATACTGGTGTAAACTTCGACAGGTGTCGCTTAATGTCTTACCATTCTGTCGAGTCCCAGTCATATTTTATCGGGTACCTAACACGTCCGTTATTTTTCTTCGTATCGTTGATACGGAAAAAGTAGCAGTCCGCCGTCAGAGACGGTGCCACGCCGTCAACGGATCTGGGGTCTTACCTTCGCAAAGTTTTGCGGCATTCAGAGATTTATTCGCGACTTATAGCGCTCGAGAATATATTGTCGAGTGCTTTTGGCTGTTGGAATAGCACATTTTATCGAGTCATATTTAATGACTTATTTTGTCTTCCCGATGGGAGTATATGTAGAGTTATCTGTGTAACTCGGAATATACTCATTTCTGTTTCTTTATTTTGATCAAAATTCATCGGGCACGCGAACAGCGTTCCCGATGAGAGTAGCCCCGAGGCTACAGCCAAGAACTTGTGCTTGGGTGTAGGCTCCACAGATTATATCTGCCGCTATATTTGTAATCCTTCTCGATATTTTTATATCTATCGGGTGCGCGACCAGTGCTCCCGATGGGAGTAGCCCCGAGGCTATGAACAAATGCTTGCATTTGGTCATAGGCTCTCGCCATTTCTATCTTGTCATATTCGAAGTTTTCTATTTTTCAAAGTAGCCCCCGAGCATTTGGGCAAAAACTTGTATTTGATCAAAGGCTCTCGAAATAATCTTGCGTCGTCGATATTTTCACCCGGCTTCTTGGTCGAGTTTTTCTTTTACCTCAATGACGTCATTGCTGACGATAGCCACGATTTCTGTATTGGAAACATGCGAAAACCGCTCCTTTCACTGCCTTTTGGGTCCAAACTCCCCACCTGATGGACACGTCGTGCAAGTGGGGGACACACGTCCTCCACTTTTCCTGGCGCACGCACTGTGCCGTCTGTCATGTCCTTTCTCAGTGAAAATCCATTTTTACCCCTTGTCCACGTGTAATCCATCTGCGCCACAATTTTTCTATCCAACGGTTGCGTCGATTCACCGCACCTCTATTTAATTCCATCATCTTCTTCCTCCGTCACTTTCGCTCACGCCGCCCATCTGCGCTTCTGCCAAAAATCCCCCATTGCGCACATTGCTTCGTGCGCTCCTCCGAGCTCGTGCTTTTCTACTCCATTCGAGTGGGAATCATCACCCTTGCGACACAGCCATCCCAGCGCTCCAACAATCTCCAATGGCCACCGAAGATCTCGAGTGGGAGAGATCCAAGATCTCCAACCAGGATATGAACCTGCTGAAGAGGTTGGGATTCACCAAGAAGAAAGATGCACTTCGCTTCCCCCACGAGGAAAGCTACCCATCTCCTCCAATGGAGTACCGGGTTAGTTTTGTTGATCATCTCATCCGCGGTCTTTCCCCTCCTATTCACGAGTTTCTTCGCGGTCTTCTTTTTTTTTATGGGCTTCAGCTTCACCAACTGACGCCCAATTCTATCTTGCACGTGTCGATTTTTATCACATTGTGCGAATGCTTCTCGGAGTCCAACCTAATTGGGCTCTGTGGAAGCGCATCTTCTGCCTCCGCCTTAATGGCTCCCACGGCGTCGCCTATAATATTGGCGGCGTCGTTATCTGTGTTCGCTCTGACGTCGATTACTTCGACGTCAAATTTCCTGATTCCGTCCAAGGGTGGCGCAAGAGGTGGCTGTATGTGCATGAAGAAAGCTCTGATTCAATGGAGTACAACATCGCCCCCTTTGACGGAAAAACCAAGATTCTTCACCGCCGTTCCTGGGATGTTGAAGCTACCGAAGAAGAGAAATTGGCGACAGAGGATGAATGACTCAGAGTGAAGTAGACCCGTGGCAAATAAATCACAACCTACTTCCTTAGGATTAGAGTGCAGCCTCTGCAAGCTCGAAAAAATCCTCTTTGGATGTATGCTGGTGATGAAGACGTCGAGAGGCTCTCCACAGATCTTTCTGCAAAGGACTTGGAGAAGCTAATCCGAAGAATCTCCAAACTTAGCAAGAAGGACACCGTTCCATCTTCTTGCAAAGTGAAACCATTTTGTAGCGCCAATCCTCTTCCTGAGGTAATTGATCTTTGCGAGTACTATGTTGTCTTGCCAAATTTTTCCTGTCGACCACTTTTTGTCGATGAAATATAACTTTTTTGTCGATATTTTTTATATTCTACAGGGTCATCTTGTTTTATCTTCTCTCCCCCCCCCCTTCCTGAAGGTGGGGAAGTCGAAGAACGGGCTGTTGTCACTGACGACAACCAGGGTGCTTCTCGCCCTGAAAGTGGAGTCGGGGGTTCCCAAAAATCCACGGCTTCACTTGAAAAAGAGAATGAGACAGAGGTCACTTCGTCGACACGCTCATCTCTCCCTGCTGCTTCTCCAAAGGGCAAAAGGAAAAGGGATGAAGCTATCGACTCTGGCGCCTCCAAAGCTGATACTTCCCGTGCTGAAAAGACTGCACCCAATGCCGGGGAGGAAACTTTGGATCTTTACGATGCTGCTCTTGTCAGCTCGTAAGTTTTTGAAATTGCTATGTACTGTATTTTTTCCTGTCGATGCTGTTTTTGAAATTGCTATTTTATCCTGTCGCTATATTTATTGCAGTGATGAAGAGGAAGATGCACCTATTGACGAGACTGCTCGAACGAGCACGTCTCGTACTTTAGTTGTCTCGAAGCTCGTCGATGGCGACGAAACTTCACCTCCTCCACAAAACCCTGAACATCCAACACCAGCTGTAAGCCCCGAGCTCCTTCCCCGAAGAGAGCCAGGGTAGAATCAACCAAGGAACCAACTATATTAGCTGGTTGTTCCTCGACACCTTTGATGGAAGAGGTAAATTGTTCTTTTTTAGTCTGTATTGACTTTTTTTATTTTGCATTTCACTCTTTTTCTCCTTGATGTCGACTTTTTCTTCTTCCTATATTGACCCTTTGTGCATGGTAATCTCTGCAGCCTTTTATGAAAGAGCTCGTCCGCTTCGGTACCCAATTTATCGGGTACCGCGATTATGCCGGCGAACTTGAAGGTACCTACTTGCTTTGTCCAGCTTTCCTTGTCGAGTTTCTCCTGTCACTATTTTGTGTTGCAATGCTTATCTGTCTTATGTTGGAGAAACGAAGCCAACAAACGTGCGCCCTCGCTATTGAGTTAGAACAAAGCGAGAGTGCGCACACGAACCGTCGAGGATCTTCAAAAGAGACTCGACGACGCAAAAAAGGCTTTAGAAGAAAATGTAGCTCAACATTCTGCTCGAGAAGAAGAGATCCTCAGTCGACTGGAAATGCAGAGTCGACGTTTTGTTAGTAAGTCTTCACACCCTTGCTGGTTTCTCGCGTCGTGTTTTGGCCTCCTTTTTTTTTCCTTTTGATAACCCTCTTTTTTTTTATGCTTTAAGCAGGGAGAACACACCAAGAGTACGAGCTGGAAATTCCTGAAGATGACGAACTTCTGGACGCGCTTTCTCTCCTAGAAATCCATGGTACGGAAGCTCGTAATGGACTAGCTGAAGCTGAGGCTGGCCTGTCGCGGCTTTTCCCATATTTCTTCAAGAAAAAGGAGGAACCCGTAGTTTTCATTGATCTCGCCAAGTGCTTCACTGGAAATGAAGACCTTGGACTCCAACTTCGTCAAGAAGGACTAAAGGTTGGCGTCGAAGGTAAAATGACCTTGATTGCAGAGAGTCAACAACAAGTCGACTGGTCGAAAGTTGGCGACACGGGGAAGATCGAAACGAAGAAGTGGCAGTCGCTAATTAAAGCGGCGAAGCCCAATTCGAAGAAAATCCTTGCCACCCTTGGATATAAGCTAGCTGCTGCTCCAAGTTCTTCAAAGCCGGAGGTCAAGTAGACCACTTTTGCTTTTTCTTTTAGATTTCTCTCTTTTGACGCTGTCGCTGTAGTATTCTTGGCGATGGTTACTCCAATAGTTGTCTAGGGGTCCTTCTTTTGTTATAGACGTGTATATACTATGAAAATGAATGGAAATCTATCTTTGCTGAATGATTGATGTCGACAATTTTATTTTCAGTTGATTTTTGACAACTTATACTTCAACTCCTGGTCCTTCCGAGGTTTTTCCTTCATCCCGTTTGAAGAAAACACTGTCGAATTTATTGAAGATTCTTCGAGTAAAAACTCAGCACAGGATTTGGAAGAACTTCGACAACAGCTGCAATCCACGAAGAAACAATCACTTATGCTTATGGAACAATCTCAGAAATCCTCCGAGGGGGAAAAGGTTGCGCTCCAACAAGCTCAAGATGCCATAATTGAGAAGGATGCCGCCATTGCTGAAGCTGCTGCAGCTACGTCTCGAGAGAATTTTATGCTTCAACTGCTGACAGATGCTAGCTTGGACATGGCAGGTGTGCTTCATTATCTTTGTCGTACTTTCATTTGTTTATCTCCTTGTTGCCCGATTCTTTCAAAAATAGGTTCTTTCTTGGATGCTACTACTGAAGATGAACGTGTCGAGGCTCGATCCAATGTACATCTTCGGCTTGCGCATGATCATGGTTCAAATTTTTGGGCACGCCTGAACGAACTCGCAGATTGTCGGTTTCAGGATCGCGCTCTGGTTCGCGATTATCTCGCACAAGGACATTGTCTCTGGTCTACGACACCATGTTTCCTCGCAATAAGATGCGAGACTCTTCCGCCTTGATGGACAAATTTCGGGATGCTCCTCGAATCCATGGCTTTGTGCGGGCTCAATTAGCTGCTGGCGCAAGGTTTGCTATGATCATGATAAAAATCTGCTACCCGAAGTTGGACGTGAGTCAAGTTGTTCCAAAGTGCTTGGCCAAGATGTTGAAGAGGAGGAAGAACTTCAGCAAATATGACGATGTTGTAACCCCTGTTGCCGAAGATGTGATGGACGAACTTCTTCAGATGGACTCTGAATTCTTCGTGAAGGGTAGCTACGCTGAACATAGCACTCGTGCTATAAGTAATGAGCGGTTGACAATAGACAATATACTGGGAAATCCTTGAAGATAAGCTGTTCTGAGAATTGTATCTTGTGTATGTAATCTGTATTGTAAAGTCACTTATATTTTTATTTTCACCGCCAAGCCCCCAGGCATTTTTTTGTTTTATAATGCGAGGTTGTCCCAAGGCAAAATAAATTATACTCTGTACAATTTTGGCGGGTACGAGCCCCCGAGCTTTATGTTGACCGCTATTTGTCGACATCTTTTTATTTTGGCGAGGTATTTTATACCAAGGCGAGATGTTTTTGCGAGTTGTATTTGTCAGCACTGTGTGTATATATATATATATATATATATTGTATCTTCTAGGGGGAAGCCCCCGAGCCTGTCGAAAAGATATATAATTCCACTATCTTTATTATATTGCAGCACCGCGAGCCCGCCTCATTAAAAACCTTTCCCCCCACTTGGTGCCCCGAAAAAGGAAAAGAGTGCGTCGAAAACTCGCGGGCGTTTCAGTACATTGTATGCAGAGGAGACTATATTTTGGCATCTAGGCGTAGAAACGTCGAGCTGCGCCACGTTCCAAGGGTTTGGCTCGGCAATCCCCGTCTTCTTGTCCTTGATTCTGTATGCTCCTCCTTCGATTATTTCTGTGACGATATAAGGTCCAAGCCACGGTGACTCGAGTTTTTCATGACTTTTTTGATTAAGTCGTAAAACCAAGTCTCCAACTTGAAAAGATCTTGGTCGAAATCGTCGTGGTAGTTTTTCAGGTCTGTTGATATTTGGCGACTCGTGATAGTACTTCGTCGCAGCTTCATCAAGTGCATCGACATCATCCTCCGAGCTCTTCTCGAAGTTTCTTCATCATATTCTGTAACTCTTGGAGAATCATGTTCTATCTCTATCGGCAGGAGCTTCGGCTCTATGGACCAGAAAAATGGCGTCTCCTGCGTCGCCGTGTTTGGTGTTGTTCGGACACTCCACAACACGCCAGCTCCTCTCGGCCAAGTATGCCGAGCTTTTTCCAATGGTCCCAACAGGCGCTTCTTGATACCATTGCAGATGATGCCATTGGCTTTCTCGACTTGACCGTTGGTCTGTGGATGTGCAACAGACGAAACTCAATATGATGCCCACTTCGCACAATATGCTTTGAACTCCTTGGACGTAAAGTTACTGCCATTGTCTGTGACAATGCTGTGAGGAACTCCAAATCGAAAGATGATGCTTTTCACAAACTTGATTGCCGACGCGCCGTCCGGTGAATTTATCGACTTTGCTTCTATCCACTTGGTAAATTTGTCGACAGCAACGAGCATATACTCATATCCTCCTGGTGAAGCTTTGTGTAGTTTTCCCACCATATCGAGACCCCATTGAGCGAAGGGCCAGGATAGTGGGATTGGCATCAGTTCCGCCGCTGGAGAGTGAGGTTTTGCGGCGAATCTTTGGCACGCGTCGCAAGTGCGCACTATTTCCTTCGCGTCCTTGATGACTCACAAGTATAGGGGATCAACAGTCTTCGAGGGAAGTATTACCCAATTTATTGATTCGACACAAGGGGAGACAAAGAATACTTGTAAGCCTTAACAGCGGAGTTTTCAATTCAGCTGCACTGGAAACAGACTTGCTCGCAAGAGTTTATCGAGTAACAGTTTTATAGCAGTAGGAATAGTGAAATAACAGCAGCGAGTAACAAAGACAGTAGTGATTATAGTAGACAGCAGGATTAAAATACGTAGGCACATGGACGGATTAAGGGTTGCATGGATGAGAGAAACTCATATAACAATCAAAGCAGGGGCATTTGCAGATAATAAAACGGTATCCAAGAACTAATCAATCAATAGGCATGTGTTCCATATTTAGTCGTACGTGCTCGCAATGAGAAACTTGCACAAAATCTTTTGTCCTACCAGCCGGTGGCAGCCGGGCCTCTAGGGAAACTACTGGATATTAAGGTACTCCTTTTAATAGAATACCGGAGCAAAGCATTAACACTCCGTGAACACATGTGATCCTCACATCACTACCATTTCCTCCGGTTGTCCCGATTTGTCACTTGAGGCCATTGGTTCCGGACCGACATGTGTATACAACTTGTAAGATCATAAACAACGAATATCTTCATGAATCAATAACATGTTCAGATCTGAGATCATGGCACTCGGGCCCTAGTGACAAGCATTAAGCATAACAAGTTGCAACAATATCATAAAAGTGACATCTACGGATACTAGGCACTATGCCCTAACAATCTCATGACTATTACATGACCAATCTCATCCAATCCCTACCATCCCCTTCAGCCTACAGCGGGGGAATTACTCACACATGGATGGGGGAAACATGGCTGGTCGATGGAGAGGCGTTGGTGGTGATGGCGGCGATGATCTCCTCAATTCCCCGTCCGGCGGAGTGCCGAACGGAGACTTCGGCTCCCGAGACGGAGTTTCGCGATGTGGCGGCTCTCGGAGGGTTTCTTCCGACTTCGACTTCTCCCCGTGCGTTTTTAGGTCGAGGGCGATAAGTAGTCCGAAGGAGGGCGTCGGGGCCAGCCGAGGCCGCCACACACTAGGGCCGCGGGGCCCCTCCCCGGGCCGCGCCGGCCTAGTGTGTGGGGCCCTCGTGCCACCTGCCCTTCTGGCCCCGCCAATATTTTGCGAAAATAGGACCTTCGCAAATTCCGAGGATTTTCCCGAAAGTTGGATTTTGCACAAAAACGAGACACAGAGCAATTCTGCGAAAACAGCGTTAGTCCGTGTTAGTTGTATCCAAAACACACAAATTAGAGGCAAAACAATAGCAAAAGTGTTCGGGAAAGTAGATACGTTTGGACGTATCAACTCCCCCAAGCTTAGCTTATTGCTTGTCCTCAAGCAATTCAGTTAACAACTGAGCGATAAAAGAACTTTCACGAACACATTTGCTCATATGATGTATATATTCTCATGCTATGGCTAATACTTAAGCAGTTCATAATGAGATACATGCAAATAAGATCATCTAACAGCTATGTCAATCATGGAGAGGTACCAACAATTAATAATAAGCATCATGAATCATGTATATAAGCAGGATTGCAATGTTCATAAGAGAGTATGATAAAGTGGTATCTCGCTTGCCCGTATTTGATCGGCAAAACATAAATGCCCGGGGAGTTCATAGAAAGACTAGAAGTAGTGATTGTCAAAGATAAAAGTATCAAAGTTATACCACAATCAATCATATTTTGAGACAAGCATATTATACTAAGAATGACAGTGCTCTCAAGATAGTGCTCAAAGAAAGAATGGAGACACAACATAAAAGTAAAAGATTGACCCTTCGCAGAGGGAAGCAGGAATTAACATGCGCTAGAGCTTTTCATTTTTAAAACAGGAGTAAAATTATTTTGAGAGGTGCTTGTTGTTGTCAACGAATGGTAATGGGTACACTAACTACCTCATCAACCGGACTCCCAAGAGCGGCTCCCATGAATTATTTGTATGTTTATGTGGCACTCCTTCCAACCTTTCTTACACAAACCATGGCTAACCGAATCCTCGGTGCCTGCCAACAATCACATACCATGAAGGAGTGCCTTTTTATTTAAGTTTTATTATGATGATGACACTCCCCAACCTTTGCTTACACAAGCCATGGCTAACCGAATCCTTCGGGTGCCGTCCAACAATCACAAACCATGGAGGAGTGCCTATTTCAGTTAATTAATTTGGGACTGAGAATCCCATTGCCAGCTCTTTTTGCAAAATTATTGGATAAGCGGATGTGCCACTAGTCCATATGAGAATCCGTCAAAAGTAAATGACAAGGTTGAAAGCTAAACACCACATACTTCCTCATGAGCTATGAAACATTAACACAAATTGAGAAGCATTTTGAAAGTTTTAAAGGTAGCGCATGAGAATTTACTTGGAATGGTTTGAAATGCCATGCATAGGTATTTATGGTGGACACTTTGGAACAACTTGGTTTTCAGGTGTTTGGAAGCACGAGCGGCGTTCCCGCTCAGTACAAGTGAAGGCTAGCAAAAGACTAGGGGGCGACAAATCAAGAGAGCAGAACGTCATAATCATGCTTGCGGCAAAATAAATTAACGGAGGCATAAAAGTGATACAAGAACTCTGAAGCAATATAAATTATCGAGGCTTAATTGACTTTTTGTTCAGTCATATGCATGCGTGAGCATGTGCCAAGTCGATATAAATGAATTATTCAGAGGAGGATACCACAATGCCATACTTACTTATGAATAAAACAATGCAAGCGAACATCCATGACATGCTACTCATATTAATAGATTGGAGCTAAACATGAGAGATCATGAACTACTAGACTTTCTCAAATAACATATACCTCACATGAACCAACTAAGCATGCTCACATGGATGAGTATATGTACAAAAATGAAAACAAATAGAGTTCATACCAGCCTCTCACCACAATCCAATTGTTGTAGATCATCATTATTGCTTTTCACTTGTGTAGCTTGGATAATATGAAATGAAAACCACGCTCCAGCCACCGAAGACCATTGAACTCATGATGAACTTTACAAACCAAAGAAGAACAGCAAATATTTTTGGTGTTTTCGAATTGGAAACAAGAACAAAAGAAACAAGAAAACAAAGCAAAATCTTTTTGGGTTTTCTCATAGCAAACCAACGATAGCAAATAAAGTAAACTAAGAGCAAAGAACCAAATAAACAAATGGTGAAGAGAAACAACAGAAATATTTTTGGTCTTTTTGTGTTTTAGGAAGGAAACAAAGCGAAAACAAAAGAATGCAAACTAACAGAAACACAGAAAAGCAGGGACAGAAATCTGCCAAAACCTGACAGCAGTACAGAAATCGAAATGAACAAAAATCTTCCGTTGCTCAGCTCAACAAGTGTTCACTAATGAAATTTAGATAACAACCTGGGGCACATGCTCAAAAATTGGCAACTCAAAATAACGTTCTGTGCGTACGATTTTTTTGGTAACAGCCCAGAATCTGTTTTTGGACAGCACTTCCCCAAATATCATCTCCTTCTCATTAGAAAACCACTCTAAGAAACTAAACAAGTATGTACAAGTATCCAGCAACCATAATATGCAAAGAATGAGTGATGCCGGTATACCTCCCCCAAGCTTAGGCTTTTGGCCTAAGTGGAGTTCATTCCCAACGAGGGTCGGAGTTCCACGCCGGTGGATCATACATGGAGTGATAATAGGGCCCTGCGCAGAAGAATGTCGTGGAGGTTCCACATGACCATAATGTTGATATGAGGAGCTCGCTGCATCGGATGAAGAGTCGGGGTGCTCCTCGGCCTCCTCCGTGCCTTCCCTTGCACGATGGCCTTCCCTTTCTATGTATGCATTTAGCTCATTTTCTGTGATCGACCACCCTTTCCTGGCATCAAGGTTAAGCAGAGCAGGTGCAGGCAATCGTACTAGTTTTTCAATTTTCTTAGTTATTCTCCAATTTTTCTTATACAAAGTTATCCTATAATACAGGTTGTTCAAATTAGATGCATCTGAAATAAACTCATGTTTAATCATGGAAACAACATCAAGTTTCTCTATGGAAAGCGGAATATCTAGATGGTGAGGTTCTACACCATGCATAGCTAACAAGCGAGAGGCGATAAGACCTCCACAAATTCCTCCTTTCTCACGGTTAGTGGCAAGTCTACAAGCTATTAAAGCACCCAAATTATAAGTCATATCATGTTGCAAAGCGGCAGCTAAGAAGGCCATATCTTGGACAGACAATTTACTTGCATTCTTTCTAGCAAGAACGCACTTTGTAACGAAATAAGCAAAGTAGCGGATAGCTGGTTGTTGAATGCTACTAATCTTACCACCATCATCGGAGAAACTCCTCCCATTACAAATCATTGTATAAAGATTCGAGAGCTCCCGCGGCGTTCCCCTGACCTTCTCGCAGGATCCCCACTGCGGCACTCTAATTGCTGCACAAAAATCACCGAAAGGCAAGTTGATAGTTTTGTTATAAATCTTGTACCGGACCATGGGGTTAGTTTGAGATCGATGAAATTCGAAATCCTGCACAACCGACACCGTTAGTTTAGCATATTGGTAAGGTTCACCAACAGTAAAACCTTCCAACCCTGCATTGGAAATCAGTGTTTGAACATCTTGCAGACTTCCTGCATTCCGCATAAAATCCGTGCATGGGTAATAAGAGGGGTATACCCTCTTCGCGATGAACTCTCATGACTTGTTGTACCTCCAATTCTTGTTGATTTAGTTGGTGCCTACTCCCTTCCATTTTCTGAAATTTTTCAACAATCATTATAAAATTGATTTCAAGATATATAATTGAGGGGAACTACTATAGGAACTTGCTAGAGTACTACACATGCATCAAAACTAATTTCTACCACTTAGAATCAAGCATGCAAGCTCACTAAACATGTTATCTACAGCAGCAAAATATTCAAGATATACTCAACCAAACAAAATTCTAATTGGACAATCAAAGGAGTCACATACCAGGGAGCAAATGTGCCAAATTTCAGACAGAAATCTGGGCTGAGCAAAGAGATCGAAAAATCACGAGTTCTTGAGCAGAAACGCGAGTGAGAGAAAGTGAGTACGAGTTTTTTCGGGAGAGAGAAGAGAATGAGTGAAAGAGATGATGGAGTGGGGCAAGGGGGGCCCACACACGGCGGCGCGCCCCTCGGCTGGCTGCGCCGGCAGGGTGCCACCCTGGGTGCCCAACGGTCAGCCCAGTGCTCCCAGTGCCTCTTCGAAAAATAGGACTACCAGTATAATTTTTGTAAATTTTTGAGAACTTCGAAAAATGCACATTTCTGGGTGTTAAATTAATTATTACTGCGCAGGAAAATGATTTCCAAAATCTTAAACAACTAAAGCATATTGCAAAACAAAAAGTGCTACAGCAAGTAAAACAAATGGAGGGAGAAAGAAAGAAAGAAATGTTGTTTAGCTCTCTTATGCATTAAAATATACTTGTTAACAAGGTTGATCAAGTCTTGCTACCAAATAAATTTTATATGACATAAGAAGAAATAAACCTCAAATCAATCATGTTACCTTATATTGAATTGATATGGATCCAATCACAAGAGTTTGATATTCTTCTTTAGGCTCATATATAGGACAATCAATGGATCCCACTTTGATAGTTTCCACATTAAAAATTGTATTAACTCCATATACTTTATCAATCCTCTTGGGAAAATAGACGGTATGTTCCTTGTCATCAACATTGAAAGTAACCTTGCCTTTATTGCAATCAATAACAGCCCCTGCAGTATTGAGAAAGGGTCTTCCAAGAATAATGGACATATTATCATCTTCAGGCATTTCCAACACAACAAAATCAGTTAATATCAAACAATGCTGAGTAACTTGAACAGGAACATTTTCACATACACCAACAGGAATAGCAGTAGATTTATCAGCCATTTGCAAAGATATATCAGTTGGTATCAACTTATCTAAATCAAGTCTCTTATAAAGAGAAAAAGGCATTACACTAACTCCTGCTCCCAAATCACATAGAGCAGTTCTAACATAATTATTCTTGATAGAACAAGGAATAGTCGGTATACCTGGGTCTCCAAGCTTCTTTGGAACCTTACCATGAAGGAGTAATTAGCGAGCATAGTGGAAATCTCCTCATTGGGAATTTTCCTTTTGTTAGAGACAATATCTTTCATATACTTTGAATAAGGAGGCAATTTAATAGCATCAGTCAAAGGGATTTGCAAAAATAAAGGTTTCATCCAATCACAAAATTTATTATAATGTTCCTCCTCCTTTGATTTTAGTTTCTTAGCAGGAAAAGGCATTTGCTTTTGAACCCAAGGTTCTCTTTCATTACCATGTTTCTCAGCAATAAAATCTTCTTTAGTATACTTTTTATTTTTAGCATGCTTTTCAGGTTCTTCTTCAACCTCTTCTTTATCAGGAGTATCATCCTTATCATTATCTTTATCATGTTCATTACCACTTTCAGTTTCAGCATCAGAAATAGAAATACTATTAGGATCATTAACAGGTTCAGAGGATTCTACAACATTCTTATGTTTCTTTTTCTTTTTCTTAGATGGAGCACTAGTTTTAATTAGTTGAGAATCTTGTTCAACTCTTTTGGGATGCCCTTCAGGATATAGAGGATCCTGGGTAGAAACACCACCTCTAGTTGTTACTTCATAAGCATGTTTTTCTTTAGAATTATTTCCCAACAAGTCATTTTGCACTTTAGTAAGTTGATCAATTTGAGTTTGAACCATATGAAAATGTTTAACAAGTATCTTAACATCATTGGAGGTTCTCTCCACAATATCATGCAATTCACTAATAGCTCGAGAATTTTCCATTAAATGATTCTCTATTCTCATATTAAAGTTTTCTTGCTTAACAATATAATTATCAAACTCATCTAAGCATTGAGCAGGAGGTTTTGAATACGGAATATCTTCCCTAGTAAAGCGTTGAAGAGAGTGTACCTCAATCATGGATGAAGGGGGAGTTATCTTACATAAATCTTCTATAGGAGGTAAATTCTTCACATCTTCAGGTTTAATACCCTTCTCTTTAAGAGACTTCTTAGCTTCCCTCATATCTTCATCATTTAATTTAATCATACCCCTCTTCTTCAATATCGGTGTCGGGGTTGGTTCAGGTGTAGACCAATCATCATGATTCCGGCCTATTTTAGCCAATAATTCTTCCAGGAGTTCTTTTTCTGAAAACACAACCAGCACAACTATCCAGGTATGCCCTAGACTCAATGGTTAGTCCACTATAAAATATATCAAGTAAATCATGCTTTTCCAAATCATGATCAGGCTGAGCTCTAATAAGAGAGCAAAATCTCGCCCAAGCCTCAGGCAATTTCTCTCCATCTTCCTGGTCAAAATTATAGATTCTCTGCAAAGCATGTTGAGCGCTAGCAGGAAAGTATTTTCGAAAGAAAACATCACGCAAGTCAATTGGACTTTTAATAGAACCAGGAGGCAAATTATTATACCAAGTTTTAGCATCATCCTTTAATGAGAAAGGAAAAAATTTAGCGACAAAATAAGTACGCATCTTGACATCATCAGAAAACAAGCTACTCAGAGTAGATAACTCAATCATGTGTTCAACAGCACTTTCTTTTTCAGTACCACAAAAGGGTGTTTTCTCAACAATAGCTATATGAGATAGATCAAGAGAAAAATCATAATATTTATCCTTAATGTTTATAGGAGATCTGGCAAATTTAGGATCAGGAGACAGTTTATATCTAACAGCATGTTCTGCAAGCAACTTTTTAATTTTTCTTGCATCAGTAGTAGCATTGCATTTTTCAATAAAATCATCATCTAGTTCCACATAATCTTCATCAAGATCATCACTAGAGTATTCAACAGACTCAGGTGAATTAACAGGTGTAGCAACATTTTCATTAGGAGTTTGTATTTTCAATTTGCCTAGACCTAGCAATTGTAGCATCTAGAAAAGATCCTAACGAACCATCATTATCAAGCACAGCATCATCACAATTATGAGAGGAATTTTCAGATTCAGCAGAAGTACCAGCATTTGAAGCTTGTGGTGGTGAAACAAGTTTACGTATCACAGATGGTGAATCAAGAGCAGCAGAGGTACTAAGAGTTGTACCTTTTTTTGTAGTGGATGGTAATATGGCGATCTTAGTATCACGAGGTTTACCCATGATGGAGATTTGCAGCGAACAATATCAATCCAAGTGAACTTCCAAATAAAGCTGCCTCAACGGCGCAGAAAATAGTCTTGATGACCCACAAGTATAGGGGATCGAGTCTTCGAGGGAAGTATTACCCAATTTATTGATTCGACACAAGGGGAGACAAAGAATACTTGTAAGCCTTAACCGGAGTTGTCAATTCAGCTGCACCTGGAAACAGACTTGCTCGCAAGAGTTTATCTAACAGTTTTATAGCAGTAGGAATAGTGAAATAACAGCGCGAGTAACAAAGGCAGTGATTATAGTAGACAACAGGATTAAAATACCGTAGGCACAGGGACGGATTAACGGGCGTTGCATGGATGAGAGAAACTCATATAACAATCAAAGCAGGGGCATTTGCAGATAATAATAAAACGGTATCCAAGTACTAATCAATCAATAGGCATGTGTTCCATATTTAGTCGTACGTGCTCGCAATGAGAAACTTGCACAACATCTTTTGTCCTACCAGCCGGTGGCAGCCGGGCCTCTAGGGAAACTACTGGATATTAAGGTACTCCTTTTAATAGAATACCGGAGCAAAGCATTAACACTCCGTGAACACATGTGATCCTCACATCACTACCATTCCCTCCGGTTGTCCCGATCTGTCACTTCGGGGCCATTGGTTCCGGACAGCGACATGTGTATACAACTTGCAGGTAAGATCATAAACAACGAATATCTTCATGAATCAATAACATGTTCAGATCTGAGATCATGGCACTCGGGCCCTAGTGACAAGCATTAAGCATAACAAGTTGCAACAATATCATAAAAGTGACATCTACGGATACTAGGCACTATGCCCTAACAATCTTATGACTATTACATGACCAATCTCATCCAATCCCTACCATCCCCTTTAGCCTACAGCGGGGGAATTACTCACACATGGATGGGGGAAACATGGCTGGTCGATGGAGAGGCGTTGGTGGTGATGGCGGCGATGATCTCCTCAATTCCCCGTCCGGAGTGCCGAACGGAGACTTCTGGCTCCCGAGACGGAGTTTCGCGATGTGGCGGCTCTCCGGAGGGTTTCTTCGACTTCGACTTCTCCCGTGCGTTTTTAGGTCGAGGGCGATAAGTAGTCCGAAGGAGGGCGTCGGAGGGGCTGCACACACTAGGGCCGCGCCGGCCTAGTGTGTGGGGCCCTCGCCCCCACCTGGCTTGCCCTTGGCTCCGCCAATATTCTGGGAAAATAGGACCTTCGCATAAATTCCGAGGATTTTCCCGAAAGTTGGATTTGCACAAAAACGAGACACCAGAGCAATCTAAAACAGCGTTAGTCCGTGTTAGTTGTATCCAAAACACACAAATTAGAGGCAAAACAATAGCAAAAGTGTTCGGGAAAGTAGATACGTTTTGGACGTATCAGTCCTCGATTGCTGTTAACCAATAGAAACCTGCCCTGAAGACTTTGGCCGCAATAGCTCGACGCTTGCATGATGCCCGCATATTCCTTCGTGTACATCTTTCAGATTATCCTTCCTTCTTCGGGTGTGACACTCTCGTAGCACACCCGAGATACTTCGCTTGTACAACTCCCCTTTACCACAGAAAGCTTTAGATCGTCTAATTATTCGCCTTGCTTCAACTGGATCATCGGGTATTGTTTTTCTTAGGATATATGATATGTATGCCTGCATCCATGGTATTTGCACCATCATGACTAGCTGCTCTTCTTCTTCTTCCAATGATTCTTTGGTGGCACTCGAAGGTTTCTCTTCCTTCTCCTTCTTCTTCGTTTTCATTGGCTTTGTTGATCTCTCGCTTATTTCTTCCCAAAACATGCCTGGAGGGATCGCGAGACATTGTGACCCGATGTTTGCAAGAACAT
This sequence comes from Lolium multiflorum, assembly GCA_030979885.1. Lineage (NCBI taxonomy): Eukaryota > Viridiplantae > Streptophyta > Magnoliopsida > Poales > Poaceae > Lolium > Lolium multiflorum. The sequence goes on along the minus strand of CM061753.1, from coordinate 150,875,241 downwards.
CGGCTTCATCATTGCTCAACCTGCTGATGTGGTTTACCTCGCATCCATCAAACAGTTTTTCCAGCTCGTTATACATCTCCTTCTATGCTATCATACTCTCGTTGCGTCACATTGATTCATAACTTGTTGTGCTACCAACTGTGAGTCGCCGAAGATTTTTAGTCGGGTTGCACCGCAAGCTTTCGCCATCTTCATCCCATGTATGAGAGCTTCATATTCTGCTTCATTGTTAGATGCGTTTGGGAACGTCATCCGTAGGACATACTTCAACTTGTCACCTTGGTGATACTAGTATCACCCCTGCTCCAGCCTTCTAACCTTTTGGACCCGTCAAAGTTCATAGTCCAGGTTCTCAAATCTGGAGGCCCCGTATTTTGTAGTTCCATCCACTCGCAATGAAATCCGGTAAAACCTGCGATTTTATTGCCTTTCTTTTTTCATACGTGATGTCCCGAGGGAGAGCTCTATTCCCCAAAGGGAGACACGACCCGTAGCTTCGGGTTATTCAATATATTTGATAGAGGAGCTTCGTTGACCACTATTATCGGGTGTGCCGAAAAATAGTGTCGCAATTTTCTTCTGTCGTAAATACTCTACGCTTCTGGTATTGGGGGTACCGTTGTTTTGAAGGCGACCACTTTGATGAAATATACTGGCCTCTGTACTCCATGGAGCTTTCCTTCTTCCTCTCTCTCGACTACTAGAGCCGTGCGACCACTTGAGGCGTGGCTGCAATGTATAGGAGGAGAGGTTCCTTCTCTTTAGGCGCCACCAGGATTGGTGGTGTCGAAATTGTGCGCTTGAGATTTTCGAAAGCTTTGTCTGCTTCCTCGTTCCATTGGAATTTCTCCCCCTGTTTGATCAATCCATAGAACGACGCTTTTTCTCCAACTGCGACGAATCGCTTAAAGCTGCAACTCGCCCAGTCAGTTGTATTTCTTTCAACTTTGTTGGCTTCCTCATAGTTACGATGGCCTGTATTTTTTCGGGATTAGCTTCAATCCCTCTTGCTGATACTAAGAACCCGAGAAGTTCTCCCGCAGGAACGCCAAAAGAGCACTTTGTCGGGTTCAACTTAAGGCAGAACTTGTCGAGGTTGTCGATGGTTTCCTTCAAATCTTCGATCAGTGTTGACCCCTTCTTTGATGTTATCACGACATCGTCGATGTATACTTGTACATTTTTTCCAATCTGTGTTGCAAGGCACTTCTGCATCATCCGCTGATATGTTGCTCCGCATTTTTCAAACCAAAGGGCATTGTTTTGTAGCAAAACACGCCGTAAGGTGTTATGAACGCTGTCTTGGCTTCATCATCTTCTTTTAATCTGATCTAGTTATAACCAGAGTATGCGTCCAAGAAAGAAAGACGTTCACATCCTGCCGTGGAGTCGATGATTTGATCGATCCTTGGGAAAGTGATCCTTAGGACAGTGTTTATTGAGACATGTGAAGGACTTTCGTGTTTTTCTTTGGCACCATCACTGGGTTAGCTACCCACGTGGCTTCTGTAGATATCTCTTTGATAAAACCAGCATCTTTGAGTCGATCTATTTCTGATAACATAGCTTTGCGGTTTGAAAAACGCCGCAAAGGTTGCTTGATTGGTCTCGCGGGAGGATCCAAGTTGAGGTGGTGCTCGGAAAGTTCCCTGGGTACTCCTGGCATGTCACTGGACACCATGCGAAGATTTTCCAATGCTCACGGAGGAACTCGACGAGCGCGCTTTCCTATGCGATATCCATGTTTGTTGCAATGGATGTCGTTTTTTTGGGTCCGGGTGGATTTGCACCTCTTTTGAATCCTTGGCAGTGTTGAAGGTTGGCTCCGAGAGACCTCCCGCATCGGCAGCACATCATAATCGTGAGCCTTGGCGCCATATATTCTGCTTGCATCCCGAAGGTTTCCGACCGATGAAAATCCTTGTCGCAATTATCGACAGCGAAACTTCCTTAATTGTGATAGGTCCCTTGGGTCCAGGCAACCTCCACAATAGGTACGTATAATGTGGTACCGCCATAAACCTGGCATATGCTGGTCGTCCCAACAAAGCGTGATATTGCGACGGGAAATCCACAACTTCAAACTCCATTCTCTATCCTGTAGTTTTCTGGTTCCAAACTGAACGTCGAGATTGATCTTGCCCAACGGATAACTTGGCTTCTGGTGTGATCCCATGGAAACGTGTATCAGTTGGTTTCAGGTTTGCCAGGGATATGTTCATCTTCCTCAATGTATCTGCATACATAAGGTTTAAACTGCTGCCACCATCTATAAAAACTCTCGACACGTCAAAGCCATCAATTACTGCGGGTAAGGTGAGTGACGACTGTCCTGGTCGAGGAACTTCTGTGAATGATCCGCAATTGTGAAGCCAATGTCTTGCCCCGACCAATTTAGGTACTCAACTGTTGGTGGAGGCATCTTCTCGCCATGAACACTTGCCGTGAGATTACCTTCGCCCGTTAGATGGCCTTTCTGAATCATCGAGACCGCACCGTTGGAGTTGGGGTCAACGTATGGAGGTGGGTGTGGTGCTGCCGCTATTCTGCGCTGGTGCCGATTTTCGTCCGTAATTGCGGGAGGAGGTGGAAGGTGGATTTCACTCCTTGGCCCCTGGGGGTATCTGTTCATTGCTTGGGCATTTGCAATTCCTGCGGCTCGCAGCATTGCTTGAAAATTGCGGCAGTCTTTTTGGAGATGCCCGACGCCTCTTTCCGTTGCTATCGAGGTAAAAGTGCATCTGACACGGACCGTTCATCATCTCCTCGGGGGATACATAAGGTCTTTGAAACCTTGGTCCACTATTTTGCCTGTTCCCGCGGAAATCGCCTCTATTGTCACCTTGTTGTTCATTGGTCCTTTGGTAATCTTCTCGATTATTTCCTCCTGAGTTTCCTCGGAAACCAGCCGATATGTGGCCAGGCGCATCATTATTGTAGAACTGGCGAGAAAATCGCCTTCTATTTTGAAAATTTCGACCGTGATCCTCTTCTGGTGACCTATGTCGCTTGTTGTATATCGCGTCTTCTCCATCTGCCCACTTGTTTGCTATCTCCATCAATGCTGATATTGTCTTAGGGTCGGTTCTTCCTAAATCCTCGACGAAATATCCTCGTCGAATTCCTGCCACGAACGTGTGTATTGCTCTTTCGTCAGATATATTCTCTGCCGAGTTTATAATAATGTTCCACCTGTGTATATATTTCCTCATCGACTCGTCGTGTTTCTGTCGACACACCCTTAACTCTTCCAATGACGCAGGTTTCTTGCATGTGGATCGGAAGTTCCTCACGAAGATATCCTCAAAATTATCCCAGCTGTCGATGGAACATGGGGGAAGTTTCTTTATCCAAGATCTTGCGGCACCACTCAAGTGAACTTGGATACTTTGCATGTTGCTCTGGTTCCTCCTACTAGCTTTACCATCTCGAGATAATCAACGAGCCAATCCTCGGGATCCTGCAGGCCGTCAAATTTCTTGAAATTTTCGGGCAACTTAAACCCTTTCGGGACGCGAGTCTTTCGAACTCGTCTCGTAAAGCACGGGAGCCCACACATATCTTCGTCGGCAACTTCTGGTGAATGCGACGTTCTCTTCTTTCTTGTCGCGCTCTATCCACCCTAACTTGAGCTGCTGTGTCTCTTGCTCCACTTGTTCTTGGTGGGTCTTGAACCGCTGCGGTGGGTCGTGGACTATTTTGCCTAGGATTTTCTTCGGGAGGCGTGGCTGAACGCTGTTCCCATAACTCCAACTCCAGCCATTGCCATATTGAACAATGCTTCTCTCGGGTCCCCGGGGGTGGTCTGGACGCGAGGGTGTAAGCTTGCGTTGCCATGTATCCCTGGCGTTTTGGATGATATTTCCCCTTGTATCAATCGACATGAAGGACATGTCGAGATTTTGAATTATGTTTCCTCTCTCTTCTTCAGGTATATTTTGCAGCCGAGATCTTGCTCTTCTTCGAGCGTCTCTATGGCTGTCCGAAGTTCCCGATTGTCGACCGAGCTCTGCTCTACGCCGCTTGACGCGGATGCGCCTCTTTCTTCTATTCAAGGATGTTGTCTCTTTTTCCAGCTCCCTACTCACACGAGCAAGTCTATATTGATAGGCTTGTAATTCTTGTACAGTAGCGGTTGTGTTCATTGGTTCTGTTCCATCCATGGCCCTTGCGGCTCTATCCCACGCTGCTTGCGGGAGTTGAACTCTTTCGCGAGGTGCGGTCCCGACATATTTAGTGCCTAGGTCTCTTCTGAGATCAGCGGGATCGACGTATGGATTTCCCAAATCATCGAAAGCCTCTGACGTCTCTGGTTCTGCTCGGCCTGCCTCTTCAATTGCACAGATTTGATGGTATTTTGAATATTGATTTTTGTCGGGATTGGTGACACCATCATATAGATTGGTGAAGACCTTTCCGATGGCAGCAGATTTGTCGATGAAGTTGAAGCTGTAGACGCTGTCGGAATCGCTGCTTATAAAGGAGTCCGCAGACGACTCGAAAGATGTATCGCTGAAGATCTTGGCGAGATTTCCGCTTGCCTTGGTGTCGATGAAGCGTGGTGACGAAAACTCCTCGTCACTCGAAAAGCCAGAATCGATCGCTGAAAATTCCGACGAGATCGGAACTTCAAGACGATAGGATCCTTCTTTGTTGACACCAAATCGGAATTCTCCGAACGCCATGACGATGGGCTCCTCCATAGGCACATGCATCCATACGGGAGGGCGGGTGAGGAATAAAATCGACTAGATCAGTTTTTTCCCGTTTACCTCGATCCATCGCATTGCTAGCCACCGACGAAGTCGACGATTGGACGTGCCATCGAGATCGGTTCCTTGCAGCCTGTAATTCCCACAGGCGGCGCCAATTGACAAAGGATTAATTTGTCAATGCCTACAGATTGTAGACTAGGGTTTTGCTGAAGTAGAGGGCAAGTAGATCTCGAAGGTTTCAGCCGAAAAGTACTCGCGATTATGAAAACTAGGGTTGTTGACAATAGATTCGATCCTTTTTCGTCCCTCGACTCCCTTATATAGAGGGTGGAGCCGAGGGTTTCGTAATACACAAGTTACGAGTTCGGGAGGGTTTCGTACCCAACCCGTAACATTACAAATCTCTATCTTTCCTAATACAATCTCTCTTTCCTTAACACTAAATGGGCTCCCGAATCTTCTTATTCTTCGAGTCCTGGGCCTCCAGTAAACCCGGGTACCATCTTTGGCAGGCCCATTGGGGATGCCTATGTCACCTCGTGCTGGGCTCCAAGACGGTGTCATCAAGAAGAGCACGACACCGGAGTGCCGCCACCGCCCGATCCAAGGATCTTGGGTTTTCACCCGGACGCAGTAGAGGATCGGAGATTGGCCTCACGGCGCCTTCAACAAGGGAACGCCGTCCGCGGACGCCGCCGCCGTTGCCCGAGGGCAAAGGTTTCCCTTTGGCCACATCACCACCAACTACACTCCACAACGCACGACTCGCCGACCACCACGCAGCCCTCACGGCCGTGGTAACCAGCCAGCACCAGAGTCATTGGCTCGCCCGCAAACCAACATGACTCCCACCATCCAGGGCCGCCGCCCCGGCGTCCCAGCTCAGAGCTCAACGGAGAAACGGAAGAGAACGAGTAGACCTTCGCAGCGAGACCACCGGACCCCCTGCCTGGAAGCATCGAACCTGACTGGACAGAGCCCTTCCCGAGGATTGGTAGACCAACAGCCCCCGTGGCTGCCGGCAGTACCAGCTCGCGGGACGAAAGACGATGGCTTCGCATGGCACCAGGCCCCTGCCGGTCCGTGGGGAAGCCAACACGCCTCCCAGCACCCTCACCATCACCGGCAGGCCACCGCCGCCGGCCAGGCTTGCTACCAAGGCAGCACACCGCACCTGACCACTGCACACACCCACCGAAACGGAGATCCCGACCAAATCGGGGCTGGATCTGGGCTCAGAAGGGGCCCGGGCCCCTGCCCGGCCCGTGAGACGCCAGATCCCAGCGAGGGGCGACACACAGGGTCACCGCCGGCCAAGGGGGCCACCAGCACGCCGTCGGGGCGACCACGTTCGTCCTCCCGAGCCCACCGAGAGAGGAGCTCGCGCCGCCCGAAACCTGCAGCCGCCGGGGCCGCTCCGCGAGGCGACCGTCGCCACGAGCACGCCAGGGATGCGCCGTCTCCACGCCGACGCCGAGGGTCCGCGCCGCCGCGCCCGATGCCTAGCGCGGCGCCCTCACCGGCCGTGGGTGGCCCGCGCCGCCACCACCGCGCGAGGGGGAAGGGGGCCCCGCCGCCGCCGGCGGCGCACGGGCTTTGCCCGGCGACGCCCTCTGGCGGCGGCGAGACGGAGCGGGAGGGGAGGGGGGGCTTGGAGAGGGGCGCCGCCACGGGCTCCCGGCCGCTCGCGGGAGCGGCGCGAGAGCTCTAGGTTTTCACTGGGAGAAATCTGTGCCATACAAATAAATCAAACACACTTTATAAACTAGGGTCGAATGCGTGTGACACACACTAAAAAACAAAGCCGGCTTTGCATAGAGACGCTATGTTTTTTCTCGAAAAAGGGAAGAAAACACGGCCTTTGCATAGAGCTTTTTTATTGCAAACTTTTAGAACCAAATGTTTACAACTCACGGATCGCTTAGAGTGGCCACAAATATCAACTAAAGATTATTTATCAACCCCAAAAAACCTACTCTCAAACAAATTTTTGATATTGGTTGGTGGTGAATCAAAAGTAAACTGAACTATCCTCCAAACAAGACGAGTAAATGGACAAGTGATGAGAAAATGATGAATAGATTCCTCTGAATAGCAGGAAACACATTTTTTTACATCAATTTCACTTTTGGTTTGCTAGATAATCTTTAATTAATGATACTTTTCTATATAGAAATCACATAAAGATCTTAATCTTTAATGACACTTTGAGCTTCCATACATATATACGAAGAAATTTAGTACGGGGCCATTCAAATAGGCCCGCACACATAGATTTGACTGTAAATAATCCTGAGTTCCGAACAAAATTATCAGATCCATAAGATAAATGTACCGACATCGAATGATGAACTAAGTCTAACCATCTGTTCCACTTATCTCCAGTTAAAGTACGTCCGAAATCAATATTTTAAGGTGTCATAGATAATACATGCGCAACTGATATATTTTTTCCCTCTCATAGTGTTATATAAGGAGGGATATTGTTGGGCCAAAGGGAGGTCGTCTGTCCTCCCAAAACCGAGTCTTCACACTATCAAGAATGAAAAAAGATCATGTACTAAATAAATCCTCTTTCACACCCACAAGTACTTTCCAAAATGAAGAATAAGTGGGTTTATGTTTTAACCTGGGTAAAATTTTATTTTCAAGATACTTATTATGCAATAGATCATGATAAACACCCTCTTCATTCAAAAATAGTTCGTCACTATGCCAAAAAAAAAGTGAGGCCTATAAATTCTAATCGTTTCCTCACCTTTTGGGTATTTCAAGAAAATATAGCACAAACATCAGTAAGCTAACGAGAATGGAATTTATAAGAACAAGGCTATCCCCGTATGAGAGAAATTTCCCATGCCAGCAACCAAATTTTTCCGCCAGCAACCCAACTTTCCTTCAAAGCGGCCTTCCACCGGCTTCCACTCATTACTAACTAATCTTCTATGATGGATAGGGACACCTCAATATCTAAAATTAAGGGAACCACATTCACAAACAAAAAGTTGCTTATATTCGCAATGTTCAAGAAATCGTTAATCTTAACATATTGGTCGGCCTCAAAATGAAGATCAATCGCTTATCGGCCGATTAATCGATTTTATCGGTCGACCATTTATCGGCTTATTTTTATAAATCCTAACTTTTGACACTAAATTTTGTATAATATGCAATACAAAAATAATATTGGAACATTGAACATAAGTATTATCTTTATTCTGTGCATTTGAATCAATAAAATGGAAAATTTGAGCTAATGCACAGTTCTACAAAACCATAGGAAGAAAATATCAGCGGCCATACCAAATTTCATCGAAATTTCAATCGGCCGAAGTATTGCCATGAGAGTGAAAATTGGGGGAAATATCGGCTCTCGGGCAGATAATCGGCCGAAATATCAGCCATGAGAGTGAAAATCAGGGAAAATATCGACTCTCAGGCAGAAAATCGGCCGAAATTTCGGTGGTGCGATAAATTAGCCAATATGGCGAAATCTTATCGGTTACCACCCGATTCACGATAAATCGGCCAATAAATCGGTATCTCGGTCGATCTTTTGAACAATGTATATTCGTCTTCTTCCTATTTTTCCTTTCCAAAGCAGAAGATCTCACTTTTTTGTAGAACTTTATTTCTAGTCCAAATAGTTGTTAAAAGGTATAATGTCCGCTTCATGTTGACGGTTTTGTCTAAGTTGTGCTGCATGAAGAGTATTCTATCATCGGCATGTTGCAGGATAGACACCCACCATCAATTGAATGAGGTATTAGTCTTCCAACCTTGCCACCCTTTCATGCTGTTGCAATAGGGATTCTAACATATCCTCCATCATGTTAAAAAAAAGTGAAGATAGAGGATCGCCTTGTCTCAAACTTTTTTATAGTGTAAATATTATGACCAGTACCATTATTGACCTTTATTATAAGTTTCTAACTCTACCATCTTGAACAAAAAGTGAAATCCACTCACACCATTTTGGTTCAAACCCTTCTGTACGCAGTGCTGCAAGAAATGTCGCTTGGCTTTATGATAAGCCTTTTCGAAATCAATCTTGAATAAAACATCATCTATTTTCTTCCTATGAAGCTCATAGATACTTTCATGCAAGATAACCACACCCTTGAGGATATGATGTCCAAGCATAATCATAGTTTGAGTAGGCTTAATTATTTTATAGGCATTCGTGGTATTCGTTTTGTTCCTACCTTTGTAAATATTTGAAAACTACCATTTAACAAAAAAATAGGTCTATAGTGTTGGGTCTGTACCGCGTTTTACTTTTTGGGCAGCAAGGTGATCACACCAAAATTAAGTTTATACAGTAGTAATTCTCCTTATTGCAACTGAACAAACATAGACATTAAGTCATTCGTAATAACTTCGCAAAAAGTTATGATAAAACTCCACAAGAAGCCCATCGGATCATGGAGATTTACTATGTTCCATTTAAGAGATAGATCCAAGAGCTCATCTTTAGGTTCTGCCGTCTGTTGGGGTTGGACGAGGCGGTTCAGTGGGATAATCTTTGTAGGATCTTTGATTTGTACCCAGCACCGGGTGTCAAGATGAGGTGTCTTGGGCGTTGGAGGTCTCGGGTGGATACTCCATGAATTCGCTATACCTTCGATTGTCGCTCCTAGGGGCGACGATCACGCACTTCCAGGAGGTATGGAGAATGAAGGTACCACCAAAAATCAAGGGGTTCCTATGTCAGATTATCAGGGGTAGGCTACCATATGGGGAATAGTTGGCCAAGAGGAATGGCCCGTCGGACGGGCAGTGTGCTCTCTGCGGGGAGTGAGAAGATTGCGACCATATTTTCTTCAATCTGACCAAATTCACGTGGGAAGGAGCAAGGGAACTTCTGCCCTGCACTTGGAACCCGACCGGGGCCGGGGACTTGCTCGCCATTGTCCAGGAGCTATCGGGGCCTTGAAAAGATTAGCTTGGTACCTTTGCATCCCATAGCTAGAAGCTCTGGAAGATTTGTAATAAACTAGCTATAGAGGGATTTCTCATCAGCAACCCAGTTGACGCCATCTTCAAAATGTCTATCTTCATGCAGAGCTGAAAAGTTCTAGTTAGACAGAGAGATAGAGACCTGCTGGGACGCGTCTCTAGTCGAGGTTAGGAGGCTATATACGAGATTGAGGACATAAATAGGAGTAGCAGTGTCGGCCCCTTCGGATTTTCGATTTGTACTTATGTCCTACGTTTCTCTAGACTTGTAGCTTGGAGCTGGGTGCTCGAAGGTCTACGGACCAGTGCTTGTAGTGTGTTGTGAGGTCTTAGACTTTGTGTGTGGTTTGTATCTGAATGCTTGTTGTGTGTCGTTGGGGCTTTATATATAAAGTCGGGCCTTTGGCCTTATGTTTAAAAACAGAATGAATATGCCTTGATGATCACAGTTTCTGACATAGCTTCCCGAGGATGATGCATAGCTTGCATATTTGTGGCTCCGTTCACTGAAGTAATGTCATTCTCCATCAGCTTATTTTTTTCGATAAAGGGCGCTTTATTATTACTCAAGTTCAAGCAATAGACCCGGCCTCTGCATAACAAGGATGCACACAGCCGCTGATAGTTCTAGTTGAAAAAAGGCAAAAAAAAAGGAGAACACACGAGTATGACATGTTCATCAGCTTATGTTATGACATGTTCTTATCTGTAGCATGAGATCGAGTATGGAGGTGAGGATGCATTGGTTTCATCAAGATCACATTATTCATTTCATAATCTTCAAGCTTCAGTGCACATACCTAACACAAGGAGCCAACAAGCATCACCCAGCTTATTTGCAGCAGCAAACCTGTCAGCGACCCACCTGCTCCTGCTGATCAAGATTCGGGCGGGAACGACACGGGTTCAAGAATTCCGTCGCTGAGGAGCAAGGCCCGGCCCAGGAGAGAAAGGAAGGGCCCAGCTCGCTACGCCAGTGCGGATTGGACTACCTGAAGCCCGGCCCTTTATCTGCATCTATATAAGCTCGTTGTGAACCTGCGTTGTGGCATGTGTTGTAAGTTAATCATGAACCCGGCAGTGCCGTGGAGACTCGCTCGGGGGTGGTTGGGAGGATAATCGAGCGAATTCCCTAGTTCCGTGTTGCATTCTGTGTTGCTCGGCGATATCCGATCTAGGAGCACCTCACAAGTGGTATCAGATCTACTTCGATCCCCAATTCTAGAGTTTCCCAACCACCATCACGCAACCCGCTTCGTCAAGCACCGCCGATCCGAAGCAATGGAGTCTCTCTCCCCCAAATCCAAGGTCCTGTACGACCTCATCAAGGTCAAAATGGCGGAGGATGCGGAGCAGCGCTTCGCCCACTACAAGAAGGAGATCCTGGGGAATTTCCAGCCCTTCGTCATCGACACGCAGAAGCACCTCAAGGGCGTCGATCAAGGTATGGCGGCCCTCTCCTCTGATTTGGAGGGCGTCAAGACCCAGATCGGGCAGGAGCTGGACGTGGTCCGTGGTTCCCTCAGCCACGAGATCGGGCAACTCAATGCGATGGTCGCGGGTTTACATCGCCCCGTCCCAGCAGCTACGGCGGGAGATCCGTCGGCTCCATACACTAAGGAGCTGGAGGGGAACTCCGCGGGCCCGGATGGCCGCCGTTGGACACACGCAGGCCGGGGGACGGCGTGTGACTCACACATGCCTCCTCCGGGAGGAGGTATGAATCTCGCCCTTAACCACCACACCTACGACAATCAGAATTCTGCGGGGACATACCATGGCTCTAATTCCTTCCACGGTCCCCGTGTCGATTTGCAGCAATTTGATGGTGCCAACCCCAAATTGTGGCAACGACGCTGCGAGGATTATTTTTAGCGCTGGAGCACGCCTATGCCACAATGGATCTTGACAGCATCAGACCAGTTCGTTGGGACAGCGGCGACGTGGTTGGAATCCTTCTTGCACCAACATCAACACCCGACTTGGTCTGAATTTGTTGCAGCTGTGATGACGTGGTTTTGCAGAAATCAACACCCTGTGATGGTAAGGAGATTGATTCACATTTCCCAAACATCGTCAGTTGAAGATTATGTCACTCGATTTGCTGAGTTGATGGATCAGATCACAGCTTATGATATTAACCCTGATCAGACACACTACACCACCAAATTCATTGATGGCCTGCAACCTGGTGTTCGCATCCTTGTGGCCATACAGCAACCTCGTGATTTAGACACTGCTTACTCGTTGGCCTTGTTGTATGAGGAATTGGGTGAGGAATGTGGGCCTATTACTTCTGAGCAGCCAGGATTGTCGCCAAACCGACGATTCTATCAGCCAACAGTTTCTCTGCATTCCAAGCCTCCTCCCCAACCTCCTGCGAGATGGGTTTCACCAAAGGTAGAGGAGAAACGTCAGGCTGAGGTGCAGAAGGGTACGGCAGAAGAGAAGTGGCAGAGTCTTAGGGCGTACAGAAGGGCTCGGAATTTGTGCTTTACTTGTGGTGAAAAGTATCAGCGTGAGCACAAGTGTAAGAATATTGTACCCCTGCACATAGTCCAGGAAATGGTCGATTCTATGCAGCCGTTTGAGCCTGATGAATCTGAAGAGGAGGACCAAGGAGAGCAGCAAGTGCAGCAACGCGACCCACACCTGATGTTGCTGTTGGCTGCTACTCTGAATACAGCGATCACAGTTCCTAAGACCATGCTGCTGAAGGTACAGATTCAAGACATGTATATGTTGTATTTGGTGGACTCAGGGAGCTCTTCGTGCTTCATTGACAGTAATAAAGCGCAGTTGCTCAAAGGTGGTGCACCATTGCCTGATAGTGTCAATGTCAAGGTGGCTGGTGGTGCTATTCTGTCTTGTGCTGAATATTTCCCTAAGTTATCTTGGACAATAGAAGGTACAGAATTCTGTGATGACTTTACAGTGCTGGACTTGGGCAGCTACGATGGCATTATAGGTTTGGACTGGCTAGGTAAATTTAGTCCTATGATCGCACATTGGGAGCAGGGTTGGATTGCAGTGCCTAAGGATGGATAGTTAGTGGTACTCCAGGGCGAAGGGTCACAGTTTTGTATCAATGCTCTCGTGGGGTTGAATCTGGTGAGTGATGCTGAACCACCGGCTCCTATTCCCATTCCTCAGCCAGTGCAAGCTATATTGGACCGATTTGCTTCCGTTTTTAGCCACCCCTGCTGAATTACCACCAAGGCACCAATATGACCACCATATACCACTAGTGCCTGGTGCCCGTCCTGTCTCCATACGACCTTATCGTGTGGTGCCAGAACTGAAGACAGAAATAGAAAAACAAGTCCAAGAATTACTTGACCAAGGTGTCATTCAGCTTAGCAACAGTCCGTTTGAATCACCAGTACTCCTAGTCAAAAAAGGGGACAAAACCTGGCGCTTAGTCGTCGATTACAGGCACTTGAACGCTTTGACAGTGAAGGGCAAGTATCCTCTTCCAATCATCGATGAACTGCTCGATGAATTGGCCGGTTCCAAATGGTTCTCCAAGCTGGATTTGAAGGCAGGTTACCACCAAATACGTCTAGCCCCTAGCGAGGAAGCAAAAACAGCGTTCCAAACTCATAATGGCCATTATGAATTCAGGGTGATGGCATTTGGGCTGACAGGAGCCCCTGCTACATTTCAGCAGGCCATGAACGCCACTTTGGCCCCAGTTTTGAGCAAGTTTGCTTTGGTTTTCTTCGATGATATCTTGATTTACAGTCAAACTTATGATGATCACCTACAGCACTTGGCAACTGTTTTGGGGATTCTGCAGCAGGATCAGTGGCAAGTCAAGCTGTCAAAATGTGCTTTTGCCCAGGAGAAAATCAATTATGTAGGGCATGTTATCTCAGCTGCCGGTGTTTCGACTGATGCCACAAAAATTCAGTCAGTGGAAAACTGGCCAACACCAACGAATCTGAAAGAATTAAGGGGATTTCTTGGCCTGACTGGTTACTATAGGAAGTTTATCAAGCACTATGCCATTATCAGCCAACCGTTGACTGCCCTACTCAAAAAGGGGGTACTGCTTGTTTGGACAGCTGACTCTGACACAGCCTTCCGAACCCTGAAGCAAGCATTGACTACAGCTCCAGTCCTAGCTCTTCCTCAATTTGATGAGCAGTTTGTCATCGACACTAATGCTTGTGATATTGGTATTGGAGCAGTCTTGTCACAATGTGAACACCCCCTGGCATATGTTAGCCGGGCACTGGGTCCCAAAAATAGAGGCTTGTCAGTATATGAGAAGGAATACTTAGCTATTTTACTACCAGTGCAGCAGTGGTGCTCTTATTTGCAAGTTGGAGAATTTGTGATTCGAACTGATCACAAAAGCCTTGTTCATTTAACTGACCAAAGGTTGCATACAGAATGGCAGCAGAAGACCTTAACCAAGTTAATGGGGTTACAATATAAGGTGATGTACAAAAAAGGAATTCACAATGGAGCAGCTGACGCACTAGGAAACCTACGGGCAGTTCTCCATTGATGACCATAACAACAGTCCAACCTATTTGGCTTGAATCTGTGCGTGCCAGCTATGATGATGATGAGGTTGCACAACACCTCCTGCAGAAGTTAGCGGTGGCACCAACAGCAGAGGGTGACTATCAGCTGGACCATGGCATTCTTCGTTATCGTGGGCGCATTTGGGTAGGACAGGATGAACAGCTGCAACAGCGTATCATTTCAGCATTCCATGACAGTCCCAGGGAGGCCATTCGGGATTTCCGGTAACTTATCGCAGACTGAATTCCTTATTCAGATGGCCATCTATGAAGAGTATGACAAGAGAATATGTGCGCACCTGTCACATTTGTCAACAAGCTAAACCAGAGAGGATCCATCCACCAGGCCTGCTACAACCACTGCCAATTCCGTCTGCACCCTGGGAAACGGCGACCATGGATTTCATCGATGGATTACCATCATCCAAAGGGTACAATTTCATCCTCGTTGTGGTCGACAAACTTACCAAGTATGCACACTTCGTTCCACTGAAGCATCCTTACACGGCAAGCAAAGTCGCTGATCTGTTCGTGGACAACATTTACAGATTACATGGTATGCCACTGAACCTAGTCTCCGACCATGATCCTGTTTTCACCTCACTGTTCTGGCAATCAGTCTTTAAGGCCACTGGCACCAACCTGAAAATGAGTACAGCGAACCACCCACAGACGGATGGGCAAACGGAGAGAGTGAATCAATCAGTGGAGTGATATTTGCGTTGTTTCATCAGTGCACATCCTCAACACTGGGTTAAGTGGATCGCTCTCTGTGAATTCTGGTATAACACTAATTGGCATGCGTCTCTGGGTAAAACCCCCTTTGAGCTTCTTTACGGCAGGCAGCCTCGTTATTTCGGTATTTCAGCCTCTGACAAGATCGCATCGGCTGACACTCAAGCGTGGTTGGATGAGCGTTCGCTGATCCTGTCCTCAGTTCGTCAGCACTTGGTGCGTATGAAACAGCGCATGAAGCACCAGGCGGACAAAAACAGGACAGAGCGACAGTTTGCAGTTGGTGATGAAGTGTTCCTCCGCCTGCAACCCTACATTCAATCATCAGTTGTTCGTCGCGTCAGCCTGGCATTCAAATTCTTTGGTCCATTCAAAGTTATTGCAAGACTTGGGGAGGTCGCTTACAAGCTGGAGCTGCCTGCGTCCAGCAGAGTGCACCCAGTCTTCCATGTTTCCCAGCTGAAGCCGTGTCTGTGTAAGCCTCGTCCAGTCTCGCAACAATTACCGTCACCGCTTGATTTCTTTCAGGTACCTGTCAAGATACTTCAGCAGCGTGTACGCCAGGTTGGCCACCGTACCGTCGATCAGGTGCTGGTCCAGTGGAGTGGCTCGTCTCCAGCGCAAGCTACCTGGGAAGATCAAGACTCGCTACGCCAGCATTTCCCTCATGCACCTGCTTGGGGGCAAGCAGGTCTTCAACAGCGGGGGAGTGTCAGCGACACACCTGCTCCTGCTGATCAAGATTCGGGCGGGAACGACACGGGTTCAAGAATTCCGTCGCTGAGGAGCAAGGCCCGGCCCAGGAGAGAAAGGAAGGGCCCAGCTCGCTACGCCAGTGCGGATTGGACTACCTGAAGCCCGGCCCTTTATCTGCATCTATATAAGCTCGTTGTGAACCTGCGTTGTGGCATGTGTTGTAAGTTAATCATGAACCCGGCAGTGCCGTGGAGACTCGCTCAGGGGTGGTTGGGAGGATAATCGAACGAATTTCCTAGTTCCGTGTTGAGTTCTGTGTTGCTCGGCGAGATCCGATCTAGGAGCACCTCACAAAACCCAGGATTGCAACCGCAAGCTCAATGGTCTTTTGCAGTGCAGTACTGCAGTATCCAGCCATACACGACAGAGCCTGAAACCGTGCCATTTACAGCATGATAGTGTGACAGGACTTTTTGCAGATGGTATGGTTTGTCCAGCAAGCGATGACTTGAAATCTTGAATCATGCAGCATCAACTGATTCACCGATGGATATTCATTCAGATAAGCCATGTCATGAATCCTATGTTTGTTTGCCTCCAAGAGTGCAAATATGGCACTTGCAGTAAAGAAATGGATGTCACCGCGATTAGGATGGAAATCTGATACATTATCGAAAAAAAGGGATGCAATTCTGATCCCTCCCCAATTCTTTCTATACCTAACTACTAAAATATTGTAACTTGTGGTACAATCATGGAAAAAAAATAGCGCGCTATTTGAGCGTTTTAGCGGCGCTATAGCGTATATAGAAGGTGAACGCTACCTTATGCATAATTTTCTTGCTATGGCGCTACTCTCGCTATTAGTAGTGCTAAGCTCGCTATTTGTTGTAACATTATAACGCGCTAAAAAAGTTATGAAACTAGCGGCAGCCCACTAGCCCCCAATTTCAACCTAGCTCAACTCAACCCTAGGTCGGCAACTACGTAGTTGCCACTTTTGACTCCCCACATGTCGCGGCGGTGGCAGCAGCAACAACATCGCCATTCTCCTCCAGCTCAGGCCAGCCGCCACTGCCCGACACGTCCCGTCTAGAAGTACCAAGAGGACGCGCATCTCAACCGGGAGCTCGATCTGACGCCAGTCTTCTCTGCCGCTCTCTTGCGCAGTTGTATCTAGGTTCATCACTGCAGGTTTTCCTCCAACTTAGCCGCCACTGGAAGATAGTTCAGTAGTGGTAGCCGTAGCCCGTAGACACCATGGTTGAGCTGTCTGGTTCTCTTAGTCCAGTTCATCTTTGTACTTCTTAGTTTAGTTCGGTTACATAGTTTTTGTCTTTATCTTGGTCTTTTGCTGCTATGAGAGGAAGGCAAAATGTGTTGATATGATCCAGTCAAAACTAGTTAATTAGTTATGTATGTATTACTCTAAATTATTTTTTAGCTGCTGAAATCTTTGATATACATGATATATTGTCATTTTTGTACCTTTTGCAAACGCTATTTTGAAAAATAGCGCTATTAGTACCTTACAATTTGCATAGCGTTTGGATAAAGGCCAGGCTATTTTATTTAGGCCACTACTTTTTTCCCTGTATATATGTAATTTCCGTATTTGTTCAGGTAAAATAATTGCTGATGTACTAGTTTCTTGCAGTGGCCGGCAGTAAACTCAGAGAGCAAATCATTAGGAAAGCAATTTATTATGTTCACTGCAGCGAAGGAATGGACCATACACACATTGTTTGTAAATATCAGCTAATGATCCCAGTGCCCTCCATCAGTATTATTTTGGCGGTATTATGGGAACAGGACCTAGTAAGTACTCCCTCCATAACCACGACAAGGATTATGTAACTGCGGGAGAATGTTATAATGATATCAGCTTTACATAAACTAAGTCGATAGCACGACTGATTGATGAACCGGATCATCAGGTTACCAGAACACTCCATTATTGAGAAATGTAATGTAAAAACCTGAAGAAACAAATTGGCTATCTGTAAATACTTGTGTCAACCTACATTATGTGTGTTCAAGCTCGTCACAAGACATGAATTGTCATCATATTTTATCTATTATCAAGTCCTTTTTGGTGAAAAAAATAATTAACACAATGTTCTAGTACAAACATATATACTATTTTCTGTACTTATCATCAATCCTGAAATAATTTACATGAAAACTGTCCGACTGCATTCAAGCTCATCTGGTTGTTGGGACCTGATTTGGCTCAATGATGTACCCCACAGGGTCTCCACGGGCCACTGAGGCCCGACGCGAAAGCGAAGGTGGCCTCGTGAGCTCAACATTTGCCGGCACAGGGGTTTCGTCAGAGTGGCCAGATATGCAAAGTGATCCATTGTCATCCTGATCCCAGAACACCTCCACCATGACTCCTCTTGGATGCTCCTCTGTCTCAGTTCCAGGAATGCCGACAAAACGAGCCCCCTTTGGTATCTGCATTATCGGACAAGTGCCAAAGTTGGTGAAACTGAAGAGATGTTCACAATGCTCTAGATACTACAGGGATCTCCACATATGCAAGCTCATACAAGATGACAGCTATCTGCATCTAGAGATTTGTGTTCAGAACTGCACGTATATGCTTAGGATTAGTGAGGGCAAACCTGAATTGATGCTCCGGATGACAGGTTTAGAGTCACCAGTGTCCCTTCGGCAGTAGAGCTCTCCAACTCGGCTTGTTTTGCAATGTTTAGGAAGACTTCTTCAAGTGTCGTGAGACCAAGTTGAATGTCTGATATCCCGAATTCCCTTTCTCTATCCTGGAGTTCCCCGAAGAACCTCTGTTTGTCGAAAAGTAGTTTTGTGTCATAAGTTTAGTTAACAATGTATGCCTTTTATCGAAATAACAATGTATGCTTAATTTGGATGTCAAGGTATTACCGTCAAAAGTGGTTCTTTCTCATGAGCGATGACAAACGTTAAGAATGTCTTGCTCTCCTCTTTTGGGTCCACATCAAGCCTCTGTTTTTTTTTAAAAAGGTTTAAGTGTTCCAAATAATAAAAGAAACCAGTTCTGAATGGTATTTAGTTCAATGATGAGGCACATACCTCCTTAAAGAACTGTTTGACCACTTCTATGTTAGGATTAACCGGGGTCTCTGTACTACCGTTGACGACGTTAGGGCTCTGTGCGTGACCATTTCCAGAGAAATTCACATTGGCGATATATCCTGTTCCGAATTTCGACTTCAGCCTTATTGAAGTGCCGATACACCTCAATTTCCCCTTTGCCATGATAGCTATTCGGTCACTTAGAATGTCAGCTTCCTCCATTGAATGTGTGGTCAAGACAATAGCTCTTCCTTTCTTTGCCTCCTCGATGATGTCCCAGACGTGCCTCCTTGTTATTGGATCCATGCCAGTTGTCTAAGTAGGATATACATGGTTAGATTAACATGCGACAATGTATGTGTGGTAGTGAACTGATGGAAATTTTGACAGGTCTCTACCGGCTCATCAAGAAAAACCAGTTTTGGGTCACCAATTAGAGCAATCGCAACACTTAACCGCCGTTTCATTCCACCACTATAGCTACCTGCTCTAACATTAGCTGCCTGGCTGAGCTTCACTTGGGCTAGTGACTGCTCTGCTACCTGCATTGGATGAACAAAGAAAGATAGATATACAAGACCATGGAGGTGGGAGTAATATTCGATAGGTTCTCACAAAACATACCAACTTGATTGTTGACGGAGGCAGACCTTTGATGCTGGCAAATAACTGCATGTGCTCCTTAGCAGTTAATGCGTCCCACAGGATGTCAAACTGCAAAGTAATAAGAAACATATTTATCTTCCATTAAAACAGCACCTGCATGCAATATGTGAATGTTTAAAACACCAACCTGCGGACAGACTCCAATCATTCTGCGAATATTAGACATACCCGCAGTGCTTCGAACAGAATGACCATAAATCAGTGCTGCCAAATGTTCAAAGTGGCTAGTTAGCATATTCATAGTTATCGAGAACATATCACAAACTGTTGCTTTAGAGAATGATACTGACCATCGCCGCCTGTAATTGGTGTGATTCCAGTCAAGCAACTGATTGTAGTTGTTTTACCAGCTCCATTGGGCCCAAGAAGACAAAATAGCTGGTCCTTCTCAAGGTTCACCCATAAACCCTGGAGATATTTATGGGATGGTTAATATTGTTGGAAACAAAGCTTGCTTGTTTTTATGCTAGAAGATTACTGAGAACTTACTTTGACAGAATGAAATGGCTTAGTTGTTCTGCATTTGCAGCAACCCATACTAAAACTTCCTGGATAGGTTTTCCGTAAACCACGTATTTGAACTGCAACACCAGGATCTATCTCATTGCCTGCTGCCTTTTCTTTTACCAGATTTTCCTCATTAAGAACATCCTCATCAGTAGGGGTAGCATCATCAGCAGGATGGTTTGAACCAAAACAGCTACAAAGGCCTCCCTCTGGAATGGATCAATCAGATAAATGAGTACTTTTACAGTACAACTAAAACATGGTGAAGAACTATTAACAAACACTTAAATAAAAACTGACCTCGCATCTTGCCTCCTCCTTTCCCTGTCCAGTATGAAGGCGTCAGAAAGTAGAACACTGACTTTCTAACACCATT
Organism: Lolium multiflorum; assembly: GCA_030979885.1. Taxonomy (NCBI): domain Eukaryota; kingdom Viridiplantae; phylum Streptophyta; class Magnoliopsida; order Poales; family Poaceae; genus Lolium; species Lolium multiflorum. The sequence goes on along the minus strand of CM061753.1, from coordinate 150,854,974 downwards.
GACATTTGGAATTATGTTGTCAAAGTAGATCGCTAGGATAAACCACACGAAAAATGTGGAGATGAGCCATCTATAGATGTCATCCTGTCAGATGTTCGCAAAATGTTAGCAAACTATCAGGGCTTGAAGTCTCATAAACATTAAATAAAATACTCTCTAATGAGCAAAGTTTTGTACATACTACTGTAATGACGCAGTCCGTCTCAAAAGATTGGCATGTTGCACGCTGATTCCAGCCAATACCTTTGTCTTCAGGAGTGGCAGTTGCCTTACCTAGAATATTGAGGGCTTGGGCAAAAACATTAGGAGGAAAGATGGACCATATTGTCCGGTAGTACTGCTCATAGGTATCTGAATACGGGAACCCAAAGGTTGTAACAAGCTGCACGGGGAAGTAAAAAAGGGGTTTGCATATTTTCTGACAACTTGAAATACTGGATCAATAAGATGATGATTAAGAAAACTCTACCTGTGTCAAGAAGCCAATGATGAATATCGCAAATCCAACGGTAGTAGCTGATGCTGCTTTTGATACAAATGTGGATATCATGAAAGCAAAACCAAGCTGCAGAAAATATCATGAACATGCCTATCAAGAAAAGAAGAAGGAAAAAAACATTGTTTGCAGACTCCAGTAGAGATCAAAAAATGCATAAACAAAATGTATTGATGGAAGCGTGATATTTGTCTGAATTTAACACTTCAAAAAGAAAGAAGCAAAACAAGTATACAGATCAGTCATCAGATTATACAGCTTAGAGCTTACCATGTTCAGTTGGAAGAGGAAGAATAGGAGGAATAAGATTCCAAAGCTATTATTCAGGAAGAAGTCAAACTGGAACATCATCCCAAAGAGCACGGTGAAAAGTGCCGAAATTAATGTAAGAAAGGCCTCCCAGGTAAGCCAAGATAACCAATAAGCCGATTCATAGAGCCCCATAATAGACATAGCCTGTGATTCGGTACCATACTTAGTAGTCATGTCAGGCATAAAGATATCTAAAATCTCAACAAAAATAAAAGATACATAATCATAAAATGCATGTGGAGAGACAAGAAAAGCTCGAACCTGACGAAGCTTAAGTTCTTTCTCAGTCACCAAGGCACTGATTTGGAAAACAAATCCAAACATTGCAATGGCAAGGAAGAAAGTTGGCCCTGCTTGAGCTATAGTAGAAAAGGTTTCAGTTGCTGGGTGAGCAAATTCCTTGAACCCCACAGTCCAGCTAAAATTTGGATCTGTCAATAGTGAAATGTACTGTTATTCCCATATACTACTATAAAACGGAAGAAAAGGATATGCATGTAACATTGATATATGCTGCATACATTCAAGATACCTGGTCAACTAAACATACATACGTACTAACCAGAAGGAATTGTTGTAAAAGGGAATGAAAACTGTGGTGCTACATGCAATTTATACACAGGGAATAAAATTGTTCAGTAAAATACCATGGAAGCAGCAATACCTCCAATAATCAGCCTTGCCATTTCCCTCTCAGCTGCAACTTGAAGCGGTATTTGGAATTTGAAGGTGGGGTCCTCATATGTTCCTCTTCGAGCTACTGGAGTGGAGTTTGTCTGAATACCATATGTAAACTGGGTGGCACTTATATCCTGAAAATGCAAAGCCCCAGGGCAGCGCATCGGGTTCTCAAAAAGCCAAGCATCAACTTCATCAGGAGTCCTAAAACCCAAGACCTGAGAACCCCACCATAAAACAAATTAGGCAATGTGTATTGTTGCATGTAATTAATAGTCAATTCAAGAGTGAAGCTGCAGAGTTGTTTTGACTGGCATAGTAGAAAGGTAGAAACTAAACTACTGTAACTAGTCCACATGCTATACATTGCAGTCTAGTACATGAGCTTACTGAAGTGATAGTAAATTATATGTTACAATTTATGTGTGTATTAGAATTTATAATTGTGCTCGCCAATACGATAATTTATTCAAGCTGCGTAGGACAATAAAAAAAAGTTTCAGATGTAGGGTAGGAACTTCCATACTACATCTGTTCACTCAACCTGTACATTAAATTAACAAGAGGTTGTGCTGGCAAGAGGTTGTTGCAAAAATCCAACGGCACTACTTTGATATGATCATCTATTCTATGCAAACGACATAGTACCACCTCCTAAAAGTTATCAAGTATATTTTCGGTTATGTTCCAAATGTACATCCTCACTGTCTTCATTTCCAAGAAAAAAATGTTGTCTGCTCAGATCAAGGAATCAAGCAGTGGCATGAAAATGACATCAAAATCACTGACGAGTGACAACAAGCCAAAAAGGAATTAATTGTTCCAAGTGGACCCGTAAATGCGTCCAAATCTAGACAAAATAGTGTTCTGTTTTCGACATTTTCTTAGGAAGTTCCACCATCTGAACATAGGTGCCCAGTGTTTCACTCGATCGCTGTAAGACAAATGGAAGCAAACCGCATACCGAAATTGTAAACATCGAACCTAATGACGATCTAAGTACAATGTCAAATCGGCCAATCTGCTCCAAAAGGATTAAAGGGTAAAACAAAACAAAAAAAGTGACTTTGAGCATAAGCCTGTCCAATCAAATCAGGCTCTTCACCAAATAAGAAAAGAAATTTAAAAGCCATCTGTACCCAACAGCAAAACAACGAAAACGTTAAGCACCTGGGACCAGATCACAATGCTATATATAGTTCCAAATTACTCCTTGCTGGCCTCGTCGGGGTCATAAAATCAAATCACTTCCTCAAAATGGTCGGAAAATCTCACGCTATTTTCTCTTGACAAAAACGCACGGAAAATTCCGATACTACACACAAAATCTTTTCGGTAAAAAAAACACCCAAAATCTTCACGCTAAACGTGCGAGCAACGAACTCGACGTCACCCAAACCCACGCGTATTGCGCCCGAAATCAAATTAATAATTAAAAAACAAAAGGAGGAATCGAATCAACTGACCTTGTCAGGGGAGATCGGGCGGCCGGGGTTATTGTTCCGGATGGCATCGACGAGCGTCGCGACGCGTGCGCTGCCGCCGCCGCTCCAGAGGAAGTCGTAGCAGGGCGACTTGACGAAGAACTTGTCCTCGCATGGCGGGATGGGCGGCGCGACGAGCGCCTCGGGGTCGGGCACGTTCTGGTAGGCGGTGGTGTAGGAGAAGCGGGAGCGGACGGCGCGGTCGATGCAGAAGATGAGGAAGATGAAGACGAGGGAGGAGAGCAGCTGCAGCGCCGACGACCGCCGGTGGCGCCACGCGAGCGTGACGTTCTTGCGGAGCAGCGAGCGGTACTGCTGCCACGCGAGCGCCGGGCCGCTCAGGAGCTCCATCGGAGGGGGAAGGGGAGGCGGAGGAGTTCGTGTTGGTCTCCGGGGATCGGAAGGTGGTTCGGGTTATTTATAAGGGGACACTTGAAAACGGCCGCCTGGAAGGAGGAAGACCGGCAGCGGCGCCCCGCCTAGTCTCCGCCGGGTTTGTCAGCTTTTGATCAATCTGTGCGTACCGCCGCAGGTACAACTGGAGTCCTGGCAACCTACAGATATTATTTCCAGGTGTGCGTCATTATAAATTTTGTGTGATGAATAAGAAAAACACCTTTCATGTTCAAATATACTACTCCAAATCAGATTTGTAAATTAAGGTTCGATCAAATTTATACGGGAAAAATCAGCATCTTGTTGGTTATTAGGATATTTCCAAGTGAGTTAAGTACCGAAAACTATGCACTAGCATAGTTAACCATACACATCAAACTAAGTACATCAAGCATATTTTAATATGGAACAAACAATAGTGCAAGACACGAGATGAGAATTGCGTACATCGCGACCGAGAAGGTAGCCACCACAGCATCACTATGGCCATGATGTTGTCAAAGTCGCTGAATCTATCGAGGAATTACGCTGGCAATGAAAAACTGGAACATCAACGAGCAATCGCGCCGAGACACTCTCCACAAATCTTATTACTTGTCTTACGGTGCAGAATCTTAGTCGACGGGTTTCAGATGACTCCTCTCCCGAATGGTCGTGCACGCAGTCATCGAGACGGGGAAGATTAGAGAGCAGCACAACAAAGAAAATGTGATCGCAAGAGAGACAGAAGGGAGTGGAGCTCTCTCGTCTTTGGTATAGCCTGGAAGAGGAGCTGCTGAGTATGCACCCGTACTCCAACACATTTACCCAACTTAGACAATGCACCAAGCAAAAATTTATTCTTTCACAAAACCGGTTTCTAACTTGAAATTGATTCATGAAACGTAACGCGTGTATGATGTGCGCGTGAACTCCTTCACTTCTCACTCACTTAGTGAAGCTAGAACAGCTGCCCTTATAAGCTGCTTCAATGCTCTCCCAACTAGCAATGTAGGACTGAATTTTATCTCCCACGGCCCTAAGCTACCATACTATATGGGCCTTGAGGGTTTAAATTGTGTAGGCTATATGGGCTATCTTCTTGGGCTGCATCCCATATAAGCAAAGCCATCTACATGATAATACATATGTCATGATGATGGATCTAATCTTTTTTATGAACCTTGACTTAAGACAAAACTAAATTGTCCTCCTTACTATACTTTAACGAGCCCACACTCTCTTTGGTTCAAAAATATAAATCAATAATTTTATCTGATTAGTAAAAATAAATAATAAGAAGGTGTAGAATCAGTAGAAATAAATTCATTTCCAAACATACCGTTGTCGTCAGGTGAACAAAAAAAAGGAAGTATTAATTGTTTAGCGTGTGTGGTGCAAGCTTTAGTGGGTGTGTCTATGGGAGTCTTATGTACACTTACAAGGTGCGTGGCCATCTCAAAACCTCCTTTTCATATCAATATACTTGGCCCCAAGCCCTAGGGCTTGCTTGATTCAAATAATTTTAAAAGAACTTTGTAAGATTCTTACACATAGGAATTTTTTCAATTGAGGTCATTTAATTTAAAGGATTGAACCTACTAAAATTCATATGAATTTCTTTCCTATGTTACAATCTTATAGGATTTCTAACAAGTAGTTAGACCCTTTGAAACTTTTCCTTTGTGTCTATGAAAACTAGCACATGCACTCAATCTCTACTGTAAAATTCATGTGTTTTTCTTGTGGTGCAATCAAACAATTTCCTGCAACTAATTTCTGCATTTTTCACATGGCATAATATATTGTTTCTGCCTTTTTTCCTATTCCTATGCTTTCAAAATATTTTGAATCAAACAGGTCCCTACTAGATCCCTTGGAAGGGGTGTATTCTCCCTTTATCTGATTTTATCATAGTGAATGAAAGTATATGCTCATGGATGACTTATATTGAAGCGGCCACCATGTTAGGATTTTTCTTTCAATGGCATTTCGTTTAACTTACTAGTTTTATCGCTTCCTGTTCTCTGACTATGACTACTTACTTGACTTTTTTGTTTACCTAAGTTGACTTGGACAATTCGCCAAGTGTACAGTCACATGGGATCCAATAAGATCCCTGTGTAGGTTATAATTATTCACCTAACAATAAAACTGTTGCCTGCCAAAGCCCACCGGCGAGCAGTGGTTAAGCAACACGAAGAGCCGGGAGGCTTCCAAGGCGGCAGCGGGCCCTGGTCCCTCGACGTCGTCCCGCAAATGCTCCGGCACACGACCGCGGCTGCAGGCGTGCCACCTGACCTATACCGGCCGGAAGGTGTGGATTGCTTCGATTAGTTCCTGCATGGCAGACACGTAAACATTAAATACGAGCCCTATCGGCTCTCAGGTTGCCCTGTGGATCGGCTCAAAGAGCCGATCGCCCCATGGTTCATGTTGGATTTACAATGACATGGGGATCCTGCTTGATCACAACAAAGCTAAACCAATCTACGATAGTTTAGGGTTTCACCGTATGATCGGAACATCCTACTCGTAGTTGAGCCTAATAGACACGAAAGATAACGGAAAACTAACCCTAAAAGAGGCCTAAAAACCAACATTACGTTAATTCCCGGAACATCCCTCTTAGGACTAGCAAACCATACCTAACGCACTACCGGATCGTTCAACCCGTTTGCAAGGCCTAACCATACGATATTAAACTAATCCTTGATGAACAAGGAGCAACTATAATCGGATCTACTAAGTAACGAACAAACAAGATGCTGCCCTTACACCTAGATAGGTGTAAGGGCAGCTAGATGTTGAGGGACGGCATAGCTAAGCATATGCAAGAAAAGCATCTACGCAAGCCCCAAAACACCTATGGTAAATAGTGCTACTCGCCATCAACAACGCTTCAACGAGCAACACAAGGTGAACGAATAAACGTTGTCTGCCTAGATCGCAAGATGCGATCTAGGCAACATGATGCTTACCCGGAGAAACCCTCGAAGAAGGGGTGGCGATGCGCCTGATTTGTGTTTGTTGTGAACATGATTGTCCTCCTTTTCCGATAACCCTAGATACATATTTATAGTCCAAGGGACTTTCTAATTTGGACGTGCACCTAACCGTGCACGAGTTAAACTCTATCTTTTAATCTAAACTACAATGCGATCTACTATATTACAGATACATAGGCAATTAAGCCCAAACTCTTCGTGCAAGGCCGCTTCAAAGACGCTCCACGTGTATATCCTTCAAGCCCATCTTCACTTACGGCCCATCTCCTGATTTGGCCAAAATCGGTGATAACACATGCCCCCTTGTTTTGGCAATGATAATTTCAAAACCATCGTTTTTCCTTCGAGGGGTCATGTCGTGGCAGCAGAACCGTCAGTATCCTTCATCATGACGTCTTGCCTTCTCACCTTCTCTGCACGATTTGACAACTTTGGCACCACATCCTTGGAAACTGTCCGAGCATTAAATCTCCACTATGTCTTCTTTTATTTAACCGCATCAGTTCACCTCTTCTTCCCTCCAAACCAGCCATCGGCCAAAACCCCTCCTCGACGCCATGTCTTCCTCTTCCTCCTCCCAATCCTCTTCCTCGAGCGAAGTAGAGCCAGAGGTCAACCAAATGGAGGCGTACAATGGCGCGCTCCCAAACATTGGGACAAGCAATTCGACTTCGACTTCGTGCGGAGGGCCGACCCGAGGACCTCGTCGGTCGGATGGCGACATGCCCTTGACTGACGGGGAAGATGACCTCCGATTCCTGATTGACGGGGAACTGGAGGCGGAGAGCGACGACGACGATCCTCCCTTCCGGGGTAAATTCACCTCCTCCACCAAAGAAGAAGAAGAAGAAGAGGACGACGAAGACGAAGACATCTCCTCCAACACGAAGAAGGAACCAGAGGACGACACCTCCTCCGATGAACCGCGGCTGGGCCTGGTCCGATGATGAGGACGATGATGAAGAGGAAGAGGCCTCCACTGAAGGTCACAGTAGCAGCGACGAGGAATTCGTCGACAGTAGCAATGTGGCAGCTACCCCAGCGATGGCAATAGCCCCTTAGAGTAGGGATTTACTAGCATAAGACTAGCGGCAATTTGTTTCTCTTTTGTTGAGCAATCAGCTTCTCCTTGTAAGAAATCCCTTTTTAATCAATGAAGATGAATAGATTCTTCCAATTCAATTTCCAATCATCGGATTTCAGACTTTGCCATTTTCTGATTGTCAAAGGTGGCCAACGCCTTAATGAGACGATGGCAACGCATCCGCCTTCCTAGATAAATTTGCGAAACAGGTACATTCAGTTATCCTTCAAATAATAACCTGCAACCCTTGTCCCAATTCCGATTCTAAAATCGGCAAACCTTAACCACTCCAAATCACCAGGACCACATTGAACCAACTTCCAAGCAACAGCCTGAACCCAAAGAAGTATCAGGATGGTTCAGAACTTTCCTTATCAAGAGTCTGAAAATTTTGAAAATTTGGTCCCCTTCCGGTTAGACAACTTGCCGATGCTGACAGCCCTTGGCAGTTTTACTAATGATCCTTCCCTGCTTCGTCCAAACTGGGTCATGAAACTGGTCATGGATCTTTAAGTCCACTGCCCCCCGAGCCTCAGCCAAGGCGAGGATAGAAGTGGACCAGCCAAATGGGCCACCCTTGGCTTCCAAGTTGTAGTGTAGAATCAGCCGATTCCAACAAAATTGGCTCGCCTTTCCTCTGATCTGCATGCTTGTACTGCCCTTGTTGTTTGTTAGGGCCGTGATCTCTCAGGCTTGCTGACGTGCCACTTGACCCTAAGTATCAAGCCGGCCTCTCCATAGCACGTGATGAACCGAGTCCCAGCTCCAATGCCTCCAAGCCCTGCTTTCTTTCCTCATTGAAACATTGGTCGAAAACTCTGTAGTTGGCTCATCAAAGAGGTTCTCAAGTCGATGTCCAAGCATCGGCTGTGCCGAAAATTTTTGTATTTTCGATTTTTTATTGGCCGATCGTTTCATGAATTGGCTTCCCCTGGGTACATACTCCATGGCTTTGTACCTTCTCCGTGTGTGTGCCCCTCGAGCCGAATCCTTCAAGTGATTGAAGATATCGGCTTTTAGCCAATTCAAGCTTGTCTCACAAATCACCATGTTAAAAACATGGCAACTAGCAAATGTGGTGAGACTGATTTTAGCCGATTGCTGGAATCGGCTTCCCTTGCAGTTGTTGATCCGACTATTTGCTGATAAATGTTGGCCATGGCTTATCCCCAGGACCAATTTCGATCTCTTCTAGTCCATCAGCTGCTGTAAACCCAAATCTCAGCCTTCCATTGCCTGCCAAATCGCTGATGAACACAAGCATAAGGTAGGTTGAGTCTAATTGTGGCCGATTGCTAGAATCGGCTTCCTTTTCCATTGCAATGTTGAACGTGGGTTTACAACTTCTTGGCTCCCTGCTATGACAACGTGGCCTGTTTGAAGTGAGATCCTTGTTTCTTATTTTTGGGGCCGATCGCAGGGATCGGCCTTGCCACGTACGTCCATAGACTTGGATCTTCTGTCAGGCCAGTGGATAAGACTAGCCTCACCGTTTTTGTAGCTTCGATGCGCTCGCAATCGTCCATTAATTCCAGAGAGCGGATCTTGGTCGTTTGCTTCCCAGATGTTCATGGCAGCCAAAGAGATATCAACTGAATCATCTGCATGAACAACCTCCACTTCATCTCCATCCCATTGTATGATGGATGCATTGTGGATGGGATGCAGCAATTAGCATGGATCCAATCCCTTCCTAGCAGACAGCATAAGTGCTCTTGCTGTCGACGATGAAGAAGGACATGGGGATGGTCTTTCGGCCGACAGTTAAGTCCACGTTCAACCCTTGGCTTCGACGGTTGCCGTTGAAGTCGCTTAGCGTGATGTTGGTCTTGATCAGATCTTCAGAGAACGTCCCAAACGTCGTAACATGGAGTACGGCATTATGTTGACTGCTGCTCCCGTGTCAACCAGCATCTTGCTAATAGGTTGCCCATTGATATAACCCTTAGGTATAGGGCCTTGAGATGCTGTAGCTCTTTTCTTTGGCTTCTCGAAATCGGTCGTGGCCCGCAATCAAACTGCGCCATGATACCTCTTCATCTCTCGGAGCACAAAACTCGACGGGAGAACGAACACCATGTTTGTATGATGTCCCTGCATCGGCTGCTTGGGTCGCCACACTTTCTTTGGTGGGCGAGCCTCTGTCTCCAGCGTTTGCTGAATTTTCACGGCCAGATCGGGCCGTGCTTTCTCAACGTGTAGTACTGCGCCTCGGCTTCTTCCAAGTTCCTTAGCCGCACTCGCGCTTTTGGGAGTGGGCGAGCCCATCAGGACACCACCTTGGTCGGTGATATCTATCTTCTTCTTCTCCTCGAAGTCTTCATCTTGAGATGACTCAGCTCGTTTGTTCGAGGTGGGAGAGGTCCTAGTCGCTCGAACACCGAAACTTCATTTGTTCCCTCCTCTTCTTTGCATTCGGCAGTTCTCGATTGTAGGCAATCGGCTCATTCTGAGTCCCAGCAATGTTTGAAGAAAGGACAGTTCCAGTGCCTATCCACGTCCTCTCGCTCTCTTGACCTCCCTCTAGCGTGATGCTCATACCCTTCGTGTCGACGGTATTTCTGTTGTCGCATCAGACGGACGATATCTATCATCATCTTCGTCGTAGCGCGACGTCGGTCGTACTGCTGCTCATACTTGTTGAGGAGATGTGCGGAGAGTGGTCGTTGATACCGGACGCTTATCACCTCTTTCTCGGTTAAATACCGTCTGTCATCCTGGGGCGGTCGCGTGGATCGGCCTCCTTCTTATCCTTGCCACGAGAGTGACTACTCTCTGGCTTATCATCTCCATGCGATCTGCAAACCCTGCCATATTGATACCAAACGAGAAACCTGGCTCGCGTCCTATGCACTGGCTGAGATCGACCATGTTGACTTCCGGAAACGGCTGCGTGTCAACTCTCATGCCAAACTGACCGAATAGCAATCGGCCTTGCTTATCGCCATCTGAATCTGTCCGAGAAGGACTTTGCAATCGTTGGTGGCATGGGTGAACGTGTGATGCCCTTTGCAGTATGGCTTGCCGTTCATCTCTTGTGGCGTGGGGATTTTGTGACCTTCGGGTAACTTCAGCTATTTCTCCTTCAGCAGCAAATCAAAAATCTGCTCCGTTTTGCTCAAATCGAAGTCGAACCCTTTGCAGGCCCCGGTTGTTTCACCCACTTGGACACGGGTTTTGCCCCCGAGTCCACTCAGCTACGGCGACCTCCTGATCTCCTTCAAATCTTCATCTTCGTCTGTCTCGATCGAGACGCGCTTGTATTTGTCCCGATACATTCGATGCCTGTTCATATGCAACAACTTCGAACCATGTGCGCCGTGCTGTACTCTTGGAAGGTCGATCTTTGAGCGGTGCGATAATCTCCTACCGCCGCTCCTTCCTTCTCGTTAGGCGAACCGAATAACATCGGTTCCCGACGGTCCGAACCTCGGACGTACTCGGATACCGTCTCTCCTCGTCTCTGCCGAACTTGAGGATCGGCAAGGCTAGCTTCCGTGGTTTCTGAATGGTATTGTTCATGGAATTGCTCTTCCCTGCTTCCACGTTCGAACCGAGTTTGGTAACAACGAGGTGTACCACCCAAAGGCTGGACCCGTGAGACTGCGAGAAGAACCTCACGCGTAGCTCATCCGAAGCCGAGACCATGTCCAACCGTGCCAAGTATCGGCTCACGTGCTCGATCGAGCTGGTTCCTTCCGATCCACTGAATTTTGTGAAGTCGGGAGCCGATACTTAGGTGGCAGCGGGATCAGGTCGTAGTCGTTGGGATACGGCTTGGAATAGCCGATCATCCTCTTCTTCGGCAATATGCCGAACTTGTCTCTCATGATGGCGGTGATCTCATCCACCGTAGGAGCTGCAGATGTCGTTCATGACTTGTATTGGTGGCATATTTAGTTAGCCACGCCTGTTTTCATCTGCTCGAACTGCTTCCCTCCAGCCGACTCCTCCGCGTGACAGTCCTTCCTGTAACCTGGGTCATCCAGTTGTCGGGCACGTATGTGCACACGTATCCATGTGGAATCTCCTTGGGCGGCTCATACAGAATTGGTAGTCGCCAGGATCACCTCCAGCCTTGTAGACAACGTACGCCGGTGAACCTTGTCTGTGGAGCTGCAAACGTGTGTTTGGTGGCCTTGTGTAGAGCGGTACCTCCCCTTGGTGAGTTCCTAGAGCAGGACCTGACGGAGAGTGCTTCGTGCTTCTTGCACCACATTGAGCGCGACACGCTCCAGTATTCACCAAGCTCTCGCATGCCGATGAAGAGAGTGAGCAACGGCATAGTTGACTTCCGTCGCAGGGCTCGTTCGTCCGAAGGGAGAGATAGATCTAGTCCATCTAGCGCGCCTTCGGGTTGGAACCCTTTGAACTTGATCCCGTGCGAACGGGTTTTCTAAATAAGATCGGCTTCCAGGATGACCTTGAGCTCATCATATATCTTCTTATGCTCGAGCAGATCCTCATACTTGATGGTTCCCCGCAATCTGGTGAGATGACGACATGGTTGTTGCGGAAGATTGTCCCGATGTCCCACCGGCGTGCGAATGTGCCGCTTGGCTCTGGTGCTTAACCACGCTCGCAGGCTTTGCAGCAACACATTCTTCCGATGTCCCACCGCGTGTAATGTGTTGCTGCAAAGCCCACCAGCGGTTAAGCGCTTAAGAGCCGGAGGCTTCAAGGCGGCAATGGGGCCGTCGTCCGCGTCCGGCTGGACCGGCGGCCGCAAGCTGCCACCTGACCTATACCGGGAAGGTGTGGATTGCTTCGATTAGTTCCCATGGTACACGTAAACATTAAATACGAGCCCTATCGGCTCTCAGGTTGCTGTGGATCGGCTCAAAGAGCCGATCGCCCCATGGTTCATGTTGGATTTACAATGACATGGGGATCCTGCTTGATCACAACAAAGCTAAACCAATCTACGATAGTTTAGGGTTTTCACCGTATGATCGGAACATCCTACTCGTAGTTGAGCCTAATAGACACGAAAGATAACGGAAAACTAACCCTAAAAGAGGCCTAAAAACCAACATTACGTTAATTCCGGAACATCCCTCTTAGGACTAGCAAACCATACCTAACGCACTACCGGATCGTTCAACCCGTTTGCAAGGCCTAACCATACGGATATTAAACTAATCCTTGATGAACAAGGAGCAACTATAACAGATCGGATCTACTAAGTAACGAACAAGCAAGATGCTGCCCTTACACCTAGATAGGTGTAAGGGCAGCTAGATGTTGAGGGACTAAGCAGATATATGCAAGAAAAGCATCTACGCAAGCCCCAAAATACCTATGGTAAATAGTGCTACATCAACAACGCTTCAAGACGAGCAACACAAGGTGAACGAATAAACGTTGTGCTGCCTAGATCGCAAGATGCGATCTAGGCAGCATGATGCTTACCCGGGAGAAACCCTCGAAAGAAGGGGTGGCGATGCGCCTGATTTGTGTTTGTTGTGAACGTGATTGTCCTCCTTTTCGATAACCCTAGATACATATTTATAGTCCAAGGGACTTTCTAATTTGGACGTGCACCTAACCGTGCACGAGTTAAACTCTATCTTTTAATCTAAACTACAATGCGATCTACTATATTACAGATACATAGGCAATTAAGCCCAAACTCTTCGTGCAAGGCCGCTTCAAAGACGCTCCACGTGTATATCCTTCAAGCCCATCTTCACTTACGGCCCATCTCCTGATTTGGCCAAAATCCGGTGATAACAAAAACTATCATCTCTTTTACAGTGTGTCACTAGTAGAAAATAAGTCTTTTGTTCGGAGCTGCCCGAAGCATTAGTCCCGGTCATGTTACAATTTCGGACTAATGTGAGCATTAGTCTCGATTTTAGTCCCGGTTTAAATGGGATCTTTAATTCCGGTTGGAGACACCAACCGGGAGTAAAGAGATTGCAGCAGGCCCTGCCGGTGCGACCCTCTTTAGTTCCGGTTGGTGTCCCCAGCCGTTGTAAAGTACAATAGAAAATGATAGAAAATTCAAAATTAAAAATCCTTTTACATGTAGGTAGGTTAGGTGATCTAGTTATTATGAAAAATAACAAACATGAATTTTCACCTTTTTTTTTGCAAAAAACCTGTTTTTTATTTTGGTAAAATGAAAATGTATCTACGCGAAAATTTAGTTTAGTCCTCAAACTGCCAAAGGGAAATATGAAAAATTTCAGATTTTAGGTTTTGCAAAAAATAAAATTTAACAATTTGTTGTTATTTATTTATCAAGATTATTATTACATCATTACTTTTGTTTAATAAAATAATTATTTGGAATTCAAATAATAAAGAAGCATGACATCATGACCAACAGGTTCATAGGATTGATATGATAGTAATATCAATAACATGCGCACAAAGCCCTTGGAAGCGGGACAGAAGGAACTTAGAAGTTAAGGGTGTTAGTGATGTAGCAGTTTGAGGATGGGTAACCGATCGGAAAGTTTGACCACGAGTAAGTAATTTGACTAGAAATTAAGTGCAGTTAGAGACTAAACTGGTCAAATAACTGAAATATTAGAAATTCTGAAGAAAAAAATATAAAAAAAAGAGAAAAAATAGAATTTTTTTTGAATAAAAAATAGATGTTATAGCCTTTATTCCCGGTTGGTGTTACAAACCGGGGTTAAAGGTCCTCCGCCCTGGCGCGCGCCCGAAGTCCACGTGGAGGGCCTTTAGTCCGGGTACGTAACGCAACCAGGACTAACGAGTGGGGTTTTAGCCCAGTTACAAAACCGGGAGTAAAGGTCCTTCCCAACCAGGACTAAAGGCCCGTTTTCTACTAGTGTGTGGTACTATTTTATGTTTACCGTCCTTTTTGAATATAGATGACACGCCGGCACAGTGAGTTCAGACAGTGCTATGGGATGGCAAACTGCACCTTTGAAAACCCTGACGCCGACAAGTTACGGTCATAAAAGATTTCTGCCGATTCATCATTTCCACTACATGAGTATTATCAGATTGTATGCTAAAGTGATTGCATACCATTTTTTTTTGGCGAAAGAACACTTGTATTAATTACTCAAGAAATATCAGGAATTACAATGTTTTGGCAAGTGTCTGCTAAACCCTATGGCCCAGAGAAACACCAGACTGCCGTTCTAGCGTTTGTTCTAGCATATTTTGCCATGAGATGGCTACGCTTCACATGAGTAATACAAGGTTGTGTATCCTTAAGTAAGGATTTTATATCTTCAATCATGGTTGCATGGACCGAGCGATCCGGCCTTGCCTTCAGCTTTTAGTTTGTTGATTATCTCCAAACAATCCACTTCAATAACTAGAGGTTTATTGCTCAATTGCAACGCCAACATGAGACCCTCTTTAGGCATCCCTGCAGTTCCTTAGGTGACGGCATGAGGACAGCAAGATTTCTCCCATCTGATCACGAACAATGATGGCAGCTCCAGCTACACCATCTGGTCCAAACGAACCATCTGTGTTGATTTTAACCCAGCCTGAAGGTGGTGCTACTGCTACCCATGGTTGAATCGGCACGGCCGTAGTGTTCAGTACAGTGGTTTAGTGAAATGCCTGATCATCCACGTTCAGAATAAACTTCCCTTTTATTTGCATACCATATGTTGAGCTAGCAGAAGTTACCAACGCAGCGTTCTTTCATTAAACAGCGATGTGCTTAATTCGTATCGAGACAGGCAATGCCAACTGGAACGACGGAGCCGATCGTCAAACATCAGCTGCAGCACAGCGAGGGAGAAGAGACGTGCATCTGAAGCCTTCCTTTCTACTCTACAGGAAACATGGGCAGCCTTTGGGCAGACGCAACCCAACTCCTTTCCTGTAACGGTATATCCTGCTGCCGTGAGCGCGATGAACGGGAGAGGGAAAACTGGGACAGCTTTGCGTATGAGCCCTCCAAGTAACGGAGGATCTCTTTGCAATAAAGCCGATGAATTCGCCGTGAGGAATGGTGCGTATACACGCCGTGCTGATGATTACCAACTTGACAAGTATTAGTATTTGACTGCTAGATGTTTGATCCGTCTTTTCGATCCTGAAGCTGATAGTATATAGTAGAACGTGCTGATGACGTACTGATGAACATGTGGTAGCTAATTAACCAATTCGGGCTGTTGGTTGCTTGGAGCCGAAGAATTCCTAGTGTTGTTACTCAATTTCTGGGGAGTTTCCCAGCCTAGTGTAGAGCTGACTTCAGAACGCGCCAGGTAATGGGTATAATACTTTAACAAGGCAGTTCGGCGACGGTCGCATATGCAAAGTGGCTGGCTTCAGAAGAGTCAGCTCTGCACGATGATACGCTCTCTGAGCAACAAGATCAAGGCACATGCAAGTTATAACTGTGACGAGCTAGATGTGGATCATCTAGGTCACATCAGCTCACGTGACACTGTGCCAAGCTAATTTAGCTAAAGGTTTACACAAATACTTATTCATGCAAGTGATAACTCTTGGATGCAGGAACATTTGGCTACAAACAAATTAATGGGAGAGTTTTCTAAAAAAAATAGTCAAAGGCCCACCACTCAAAGTTGGAAAATTAGTTTGAAGTGAGACATGTCCTTGGTTATCCATAGGGCAAACAAAAAAGACATTTCCGGTTATGTGAGTATCGTCTCCACTTCCACCTCCGCATCCACCATAAACCGTTCCCCCTCCTTCGGATACTTTGCCTGTGTTGGGAGGGATGGGGAGCCCGATTTATGAGTGAGTGATGGGGAGCCCGATTTATGAGTGAGGCTTTTCAATAAAAGTAGAGTTTTCTATAGATTAGTTTAGGGTTTTGGTAGCCGTCTTCTTTTTACCCTTCACGTCAATGGACATGTCATCGTCTACAATAAGTGATTTTCGATCCTTTGTTCGACGACGAGATCTTATGGTAGGCTGTCCCTCGCAATATTTGTCCTAGCTGCCACATCTTTGACAACGGTGGTTCGTATTCTCGGCTTCCCAACGACATCGATTAGGCTGTTCGGTTGCTTTTTTTGTAATACCGGTGTTGCTACTCTTTGCCGATGTTGGTTGGTAACTTTAATAGCTTCGCATGTGCACGTAGTTTTAGCATTGCTGGTTAAATTAAAATTATGGGAGAACCCTTGTTGATGTTTACAAGTATGTGGTTTGATGTCTATGTCAATTTTCTATAGCTACCTTCAGAAGTGTATAAAATTTACTTGGAAGAAAAAATAGTTAAAAACCTTAAGTATTTGTTTGCTTTTTTAGATTTTATTTTGTAATCTCTAAAGACACGGCTCACGTATCTCTACCATATACTATTTTCTACTTTAAATATATGTGATATTTATTTTTAAAGACATTTTGTGTTATCGAGGGCCGGGTATAAAAATTCCTTTAAATATTTTACTTTTATTTTAAATGTAAATATGTTACTTTGTAAGTAAATAAAAATTACACATTAGGGTAGAAAACCACTGTGTCCATGTCGAAAAGAAGTAGAGGATGAAGATGATGTCCCAAACAGTTTTGGAACACCCTTAGCCAAACCAAAACTACATATATGTGTGATAAAAAAATTTGATAATGAAATAATAATTGTGCAATCTGCATATAACCATATTCCCATTTTTAGCTTCATCACCAGGCATCCATTGTCCCCATGCAACAAAAAAAAGAATCCAATCTCCCGACACAGATACTACAAATATGACCAAGAAAACACCTATTCAAATTAATTAGTATAAGTACATCAACCTTATTGTAAATCTTTTCTCCTACCACATAGATAAGAGCAAGTATAAAAGAGTGACATAAGCAAGCTATACAAGTTTAAATATTATACTCTCCCTAAAGCAGTGAGAAGAGGAGAGAGAAGGTGTTGACTAGCTATAATACATACATGCTCCTAGATACTTTATAAAAGTAAGATGTATACCACCTAGCTAATAAAATGCTATAGTATAATTTAGCACCGAACTATTATTCATGTTCGATATATGACTTCTTATAGATAATATGGCAATTGACTCTAGCTACTAGTATTGCTCTATTATAGGGATCATACATCGACTCCGCATGAGCTGTCACATGCGGAGAATGAGAAGTGGGGCCGCTCTTTGCATAGGAGCCCTTGGAGTTCCCAAGGATCTCTTTGAAACAATAACAAGACCCCACCTACTAAAATCTTCGGTTAAAAAAGTACTAAAACCGGTAAATTCGCTGTGAGGATGGTGCCTATACACGCCGTGTGGTTGTCGCGTACCCTGCGAAATTCCCATGCATGATTACAACTTGACTAGTATTTGTATTTGACCACTAAGCTCTCTGATCTGTGTTTTCCATCCTTAAGCTGATAGTATAGTAGAACGTGCTGATGAGTGATGAGTGATGACTGATTATACATGTGGTAGCTATCTAACAAATTCGGGCTTAGTTGCTTGGAGCCGAAGAATTCCAAGTGTTGTGTTGTTGCTCCATTTCTCGGGAGCTTCTCAGCTTAGTGTAGAGCTGACTTTAGAACGCGCCAGGTATATTTAACAACGCAATATGCATTGTCGACTGTCGCGTAGGCTTTTAGAAGAGTCAGCTCTGCACGATGATACGCTCTCCGTATGCAAACGCGCTATAGCTTTGAACCAACATTAAAAATTGGTTGGAGACTGGAAGATGATGCGAGTTGAATTTTCGGCCGGGTCAAAACATGATCGGATGATATAGTTAGCATCAGATGTGTCACTGTCAGGAGCTAGGAGATGATACAGAGCCTCAAACAGTTTTGGAACACCCTTATCCATAGGCGCGATTTTTTTATTAAGCGAGTGACAGTTAAACAATGTTTGGTGGTTTCATGCATATACGTAATGCATGGATTTTGCCCTGCTCCCATTGATTTTGCCCTGCTCCCATTGATTGTACATGCATGGAGTACTCACTTCGATTTAATTACTTAATGACGGTATATGCCTGCATATTATTCGCCTCCCTAGCTTCGTCTCCAAGCATCCAATTTCCCAACGCGGCGTTACAAATTTGACCAAGAAAATTCCTTTTCAAACTAATCAGTAGGTAAGTGCACCCAGCTGACTATGATTAATCTGTCCCCTTACCACACAAACAATGTGGCGACCAGGAATTCATCAAGGAGCGTTCGTACGCATCAAGTAATTGACCCCGGTTTCTCACATTTAAATTGATTAATGAATGCAAGGTGTCCTTCTCATTGCTCATTTGTAGTTCCGCTGACAAATCAAACCGTGAGCAGAATTCGCCCCTTTTTGTATGGTTTCAGTGTGGCATTCGACCAGCATGTGCGTCAAGTAGAGCATCTCAAAAAGAAAAGAAAAACTGCGTCAACTCAAGTGTGTGGTGCCGCCCGCCGTCCATTCCATTTTTCTCATGGTGTTGGCCTGTGTAACCGCAGAAATGCCACAAATATTCTGCTCACAACGTGGGGTCTGGCATTTGCCGAGCTGGGCACCTGAAAAATAAATATGTGATGTTCCTCGAATTTCTGCCTCGGTTGTGTTTGCACGTAGAATGTTAGAGGGTCTTAAAGCTTAGGTATCTTCAGTTGAACGTTTTGAGCTTAAAATTCTTGAGCAATTCAGGCTTTTCGGGTGACCACCAGACCACGGCAACTGCAAATGAATTAATCTCGGTTCTCAGGATCCTTGTTTTCAGGCCTCTAGGTTTCTTGTGAAGCATCTGACGAGTTGCCTTTGGGGCTAAGCGTTACTCTAGCATGTTGAAAAAACAACAATTCTCGTTCTATGAGCCATACGCCAACATTTGCTTAAGATAGTGGCAACTAGTGGAGTGTCATTTTGGCACACGAGCTCCATCGAGCTCATCTTTTAAAACTTTGAAAAAAATAAAAATTTAAAGCTTCAAAAATTTCCAACAAAAAAATCAAAGTGTAGTCAATAATTTATTCTACCTGTGTGTAAATTTTTAATAAGAAATACCTTGCATTCTATCCTCGGCAAAAATTTAAAAATGCAGACCTTGGAACATGAATAGAGCAACTTTCAAATCTTCTAAATTTTGTCAAAATTATCTTATTTGCTAAGCCTAAAATATAAGGTATTTCACATTAAAATTGCATGCTCGTAGTGTACATAGCTGACTACATTCAAATATTTTATTAATAAATTGAAATTAAGTTTTCATTTTTTTATAGAAATACTCCAGTTAGCCGAGACTCTAATAGCACTTTTTTACACAAGTAGAGCTGCTATCTTTCTTGAGCAAATAGCACCGAGAAATCCCTTGACCGGAAATAAGATTATTTTTCGAAACAAAGAAAGTTCTTTTTCGAGACAACGAAAGTTATACCGTATGGTTTTCTCAAATGAAACCTTTTTTTTTTTGAACAAGGAGAGGCGCCGGGGGCGCCAAATTTTTATTCAGCTCATATGCAAAGTACATCAACAAGTACATATCCCTGAATTTCAAAGTTTTGGAATGAAAGAGCAAAGGGACAAGAGCCTATAGCTCCGTGAGCTGAATTCAAACAGGTGAAGATAGGCAAGGACATAGGTCGTCTAATTGCCTGTTGTGCACAATCATGGGCTACTCCATTTAGCTTTCTATTTATGTGATCAAATGAAACCTATATGCAATATTGGATGACGAACAAGTAATAATTGTCAACGTTCTGCTTCTGCATGGTGAAAATACAAGTCGTGTCGTCCAGCCAGCCAGCCTCTAAAATATAACGATCTATGGAATTCAATTCCATCGTTCAAAGCTCTAAACCGCGTCCGCACATGTGTACCTGATCTTCCCTGATGCGCGTATCACGAAGCTGACTTTGCTGAAGCGCCTGCCCTGCATTAGCATCATTACCGTGAGCATCAAACTTAACTATGCTCAGTGGTCACTGGTCAGCTCTCTCCACTTGCCAGTAAACTTCCACACGAAGATAGAGGCAGCCACAAATTTTGTACGGTTGTCTAACCGGTCACGGAAGATTCATGACCACACGACTGGGCTGACTAATAGGGATATTTGTTAGGAGTTTTCCATAAATAACTGCAACACTGAGGTTTTAGATGCAAGTTTTTCTTGCCCAAGTCTGGTTGACACGGGTAGAAAATTATCAATGGATGATACTTTCTCCATTTCAGTATTCGATATAGTGAATATTCGCTAAATACTCAAGTCAGGCAAGATTTGGCGGGTGACATTTCAAGCATGATCATGTGTTTGTGAAAGGGATAATATACCTATTAGCGGTAAGCTTTTGTCAAGGCATATACGTGTTGAACGTTGCAATTTTCTTGGATAGTATGGGTCAGAAACCCTAGCACTGATGTAGACTTAGGATGGAGATTAATTATGAGATGACTTCTTACTGTTCCACACGTGCACGATAACTACTACTAGTCACTCTATTGTGGGGTTCAAACAATGGACTCGATGTCGGCGATTTACACAAAAATAACCCTTTTCTGAAACTATAGCACAGACTGACCCTCCGGCGAAACTATTTTACTCATCTAACCCTTTTGTGTGGCGCCACTCACCCCGGCGCCACACCTCACTGTGTGGCGCCCCTGGCGGCGGCGCCACTCTCCCAGCCGACGTGGCGTCCTCGACGCTGAGCTGTTCTCCCATCCGATGTGGCAGCATGTGTGCCGCCGCTCCCATCGGCGCCGCACATGCACTTATAATTGCGCAAAACATACTGTAAGACAATTCTTCTGGGACTTAGCCGTTTTGGTGTGCTGTATGTGTGGCGGACATACAACCTCGCCAAAACGGCTAAGGACCAAGCGACCGGAGCCCCTGGATGTTTTGGACATATAAATTGACATTTGTGGCGCCAGTGACATCGGCGCCACACGGTGAAGGGTGGCGCCCATGGCAAGGGCGCCACACGTTGACTTGTGTTGAAAAATCACAGAATTGCCTTGCATGGTTGCAAACTGACAAATTCATATCAACAGCAATTTATACAGCAGTTTCACAACATAGCACAAAGCACACATCATGGCTCACATCGTAGCACATAGATTCAAACAACAAGTAGCAATAGAGACAAGGTTCGAGATGACATAGAGTTTACAACACGATACTTATGAAGATAGAGTCCACAACATCACGTAGCAAATCTATCTATCCTCCTCGACGTCCCCTCCTCACGGGCTACTTCCGGACAGCCAACCTTTTCGTCCGCTGCCGTGGCTCTTGTTGCTTCTGCTCCTGCTGCTCCTCCTGCTCCTCCTCCTCTGAAGATAACGGCTCATCGTTCCTCATCCTCCTCAAAGATGATCTCCGCGGCGGCTCCTCATCCTCCTCAGTCACAACCTTCTTTCCTCGGTTGACATAATCGTCCGGAGTGTAACGGTTTGGAGCCTTGCCCCTTGGCTTCAACTGGTACGCAGACCATTCACCTTGCTTCTTGCCTCTCGTAATGCTTTGACTCAGAATGGTGTCGTCGGGAATCTTCACAAACATGAACACATGAGATTAGAATAGTTGAAATTACTAAGCACATGTTTGAGCGGTAAAAAAATAGTCCAAACCTCCGCATCTTCAGAAGAGGATGTAGCCGCAATTCCGGTGTCGCGGCAACCTAGAAAGTTGGCTAACCGCCGCATCTTTCGTGTCGTGGAAGTCATGGTTAGAAAGCCACCCAAACACAATAGCTTACATTGAAAGTTGGTGACCATACCTTAATGAAATGCCGCATCGGTCCGATAGGCTTCTCATCTGTATGGCCCCTTCCGGGCACTCACCAAAGTGAGTCCTGATCCAAGCAAAAGGTGCGCCGGCGGGAGCTCTCTCCTTTGGGACTGCTGGCGGCGGAGGAGCCCTACCAATAAGGTTCTCCATCTGCTCGCGCCATGATACGTCCAAAACGTATCTACTTTCCCGAACACTTTTGCTATTGTTTTGCCTCTAATTTGTGTATTTTGGATACAACTAACACGGACTAACGCTGTTTTGCAGTGCTGTGTCTCATTTTTGTGCAGAAATCCAACTTTCGGAAAATCCTCGGAATTTATGCGAAAGGCCCTATTTTCCCAGAATACTGACAGAGCCAGAAGGGCAAGCCAGGTGGGGGCCCGAGGCCCCCACACACTAGGTGTGGTGACCCAGCATACCACTGCATGGTGTAGTATGCAAGTCTGACATAACACCAATGAAACACCGTTCCACTAGTATTATATCGCTCAGAGTGGTACAACAGAAACATATGCGGGTCCAAGGCATGTCTATAGAATTACATACAGACTCTTACAGAAGATCAGCACAGCCTCCTACTTTACAATGAGGTAAATCTGCAAATAAACTCCAGAAGAACGACTCGTAGTCTAATCCTATCACGAACTCTATATATAGAGTATTTAACTAGCTAAGTAGGCTAAGAATAGATTCTAGCTAAATAGGAGCTAGGTTTAGGAAGCTAGTTCCCTTCTATTGCTGATCTACGTTTTCTCCTTGTTGGACGTGGTATTTGACTCTTCTGACAGGTCCTGTCTCTTAAAGTAGTTGTTGGCTCCTCGGTCTTCGAGTTGTACCGTAGATCCTCCTTTGATGCCTTCATATCTAAGCAGGGGATTTAAGAGTGGTATGAGTACGAGCGTACTCAACAAGTTCATTATAGGAAAGAGGTGTTTAATGCACTAGCTATAGCCATAGACCAGAAAGTCATAGGCAATGCAAGTTTTTGTAAACATTTCTTCAAAAGGTTGCTTTTATTCGAAGAGCTATGTCCGTCAGCCTTCACCGGTTGACTAGAACTTCATGGAGTTCCTTTCCGCAGCGTTCGCTCCATATCCCTAAGTGGGTCACGGTTCGTTACACTCTGCAGAGGTGTGTTTCTTTACCCATAAGAGATCTTAACCTTGGTGCCAACCGAGTCATGTTCTCGTCCACACTTCCTTTGGTGTGAGGCCCGGTATAAGGTCCTAGTCAATCATGTTCCTCCGCTACCTCGAACACCCACCCGTTGTTGCATGCCCCGACCCCGGGTCCACGCCGGTCCCATTATTCCTGTAGATTTCAAGGTGGACCCCGACCACGACATCGTGCTGGGCTCTACCATACACTCCTACGCCGGTAGCTGCAACCCATCCTAGACCGCAATACCGTGGGGACTTAGGACTCCCAGCCTCACCGCTTGCTCCTTCGGGCGACAAGTGTACTACGGACTATGCCGTGGGGACTTAGGACTCCCGCCTCACCAGCTTGCCCCCTTGGATCACAAGTGTACTACGGTAAAGCGCATCCGTTGATGAACGAGAGGTGGAAACACTTTTGACTACTCCGTCCCACTCCGGATCTTATGGTTAACACGGTTTATACGGCACAAGAATCACTGGACGACATTTGTTGTTTAATCCTAGATGGATATAAACCCTTGCAATGGAACCTCCACCATATCAACACAATCCATGGTTCCATTGCCCACCACATAGTCATATTCATAGTTATGAAAATAGTGGTTTTGCTTTTTATGCAATAGTGATAAACATAGTATTTTGCAAGTAATTTGGTAAAAATACTCAAATGACATGAGCAAGCGATGAACTTGCCTTTCTTGACTGCAAGATTATGCACAAGGTCTTCGGTGCGCAATAACTCCAAATTCTGAAATAGCATCATCGTCCGGTAAGGACGATGTTTAAAAGATTGGCAAGGATGCAATAATGCATAAGTATGAGATGCAATAGCTCTAATCGTGACCTAACCCCGATGATTTAGGATTAGTGAGTTGTAATGATTTGTTTAGGTGTGTTGTACTTTTAGAGTGATTCACAAACAAGGTTCTTATTCAGGTGTGATTACTTGGTATCATAAACAGGTTATATAATACAACATAATAATCAATTGAGCACACAAGGAATTATAAATGGGCATAAGGTTCATATGTAAAGAACAGTTGTCAGTTTTAGTGCTATATGGCATGGTTAATGATTACTTATTATATTCTTCAAAAGAATTACTTTTGAAGAACATGTTCTTTAATAAAGAACCAGTATGACAATTGGGTTTGTGTGTTCTATGGTTTCCTATAGTTTCAATTGGTCTCTGAAGTAAGTATTAGATGGATCACAACAATGTTGGATTCATTGACATCAAGGGTTGGTAAGGTTGAGTTAAGCCTAGGCATCCTAAGCAATTATTTATACAGGGCTGCTATCAAAGTTGGTTCATCTTGCTGGTGATAGCTAGCTAGGGTTTATAGGTCCTATAAGGCAGGGTTGATGATGATTCTTTATTTACTTCAAAAGAATAACTTTTGAAGAACATACTTCTTAAATAATAAGAAGTATATCAATTAGAGTTGAGGTTGTCTAAAGTTTCTTATTGGATCTATTAAATAAGGAATGGTTGATTCCTAAATCGGATGGCTTATGAGTATCTAACACTAATAGGGTTTAGTGTGTATGGGATATGATGTCAACACTAGCATAGTTGCCATAAGGATTCCTCACAATGGTGTGATGCTAATTATGGATATTTAAGGATGGTGGTCTAGAGAATAGGAACTAGGGTTTTATACTTGGTTGATCCTACTAAATCAATAAGTTTTATTTAGATGAGAACATAGCATAGCAATTAACTAGTGATAGGGTTCTTACATTTTATGTGGTCATGACAATTATTTAGTTGCTATCATGGTTCTATGTTTGAAAGAAAATATCATGATCAGATGATCCAACCTAGGGTTTAGGTTAGAAGTAAATTTAGGTTCACAAGAATTAGTGGAGCTAAAGTTCCTAAATGGAATTAGGGTTTTAGGGTTTTCACATGAAGTGGTAAGGTTGTAATTTTATTCAATAAGGAATTAGGGTTTTCTAATCCACCATATAGTTATTAAGGTAATAACTTTATTAATAAGTTGAAGTTATTAATAACTTTGAAATAAAAATAATATTGGATTTGGCATTTTATTATTTTAGAGGAATTTAATAATTAAGATAATTATTAATGAGGGTTTAAATCCTTGTAATAAGGATTTAATGAAATAACAAATAAAGAAAATTAGTTTTAAAATTTTCTTTCATTTCTAATTGGTTTTTATTTAATTTAGAAAGTTATCCTAATTATTGAATTTTTAATTCAATTAAGAATAAGAGAAATGCTTAAATAACAATTATTAAACAATTAAATTTTTATTAAAAATAAAAATCTCATATTATATTTTTATTGGATAGAGTTTATTTTTATAAGAATTATGATATCTCATTTATATTTTTCTGAGTGATAATGAATTTTATATAAATTGGTAAAGTTGCAGTAATTGTTGGATTTAAATTTTAAAAGGAAATTACTAAAGTTACCCGGTTGACACACCCACACAGTCACTGACTGGTGGGGTTAGTCCACGTCATCAGCCACGGTGGCGCGACGTGGCAACCATGGCCTTCACCGGCGGCAGTGGCGATGGCCGCCGGCGGTACAGGTTTCCCGCGGATGCGCGCGTGCGCCGGCTCGACTCAGGGCGACGCGCTGAACCAGAAGGTAGCGGCGCCCCCTCGAAAAGGTCGCCGGAGTTGCTCCGGCGAGGTCCGACTGCGGCGGCGGATGACGGCTCACGGCGGCACGGAGCTACGATGATTTCTAAGATGCAAAAATAGGTTGTGAGACGCGGCTGCTCACCCTGGTTCTTCCTAGATGGTCGCCGGAGTGAATCGTGGACGGAGACGAGCTCAACCTCGCCGATTCCGGCGATGAACTGCGGGAGGAAACCGCCGAATTCGCCCGACTCAGGGCTTCCCGGCAAGCGCGCGTTGGTGGGGAGGTATCTGGAGACGAGGCGGAGCTCTAGGGCTTCACGGCGGTGCTTGGGGTGGCCCCTATCGGCGGCGAGGGTCGACGGCCGAGCTAGCTAGGGTTTCGGGCATGGGGAAATTGAGCAGAGGAGGGAAGAATCCGAAGCTCCTGGTCGTCGCTGGGCTTTTATATGGCGCCAATATGCGCCTCGTCACGCCTTCGATCGAGGAGAGGTCGCCAGCGAGTCGACGAAGAGGAGCACGTCTTCGTGCTGGCGCCCATGCGAAGGAAGGAGATGAGGATGACCTCCTCCCGTTGAATTTTTAGCGAAGGGGTAGGTTGGGCTGGTAAGTGGCTGCTGGTGGGCTTTGGCTTGGGCCAGTGCTGGGCTGTGGTGCTGGACTGCTGCTGGGCTGGGATGGCCCGATAGGTAAGCCTCCTCTCTTTCTTATTTTCATTTCTGTTTTCTTTTTCTATTTTGAATTCAATTTTTGAATGCTTTTCTATGTTGCAGGTGTTTCTTATTTAAATAATACAAGGAATAGCCCAAGATTCTACAAACACTTTGGTAATGTATTCGAAAATTTAATATGGGTTCCATAACATTGGTTTGATTGTTATTATTGGGATTTGGATTCAATATCCATTTGGGCATGAATTTGAATATCATCTCAAGCATATTCAAATTATTTTCCAATGATATTTTTCTCACTTAGTGATATGTAGGTTTTATTTGGTATTACTTTGCAAGAAACAATTTCATGGTAATATTTATTACTGGATTGCAAATAAGAAGATGGCTTTAATGGCATGCTTTCATGTATTAAAATGTGTCTATGGATTTGACCTCTTATTTGGGAATGTGATCATTTGTACATAATTTTATGTGAGCACTTGCTTGTGAAGGTTTTGTAGATTTGATAATATCCATACTTCAAAGGTGGCACTAGGATTATATTTAATAACACCTTGAATTACTTAGAGTAGGTATCACTCTCATCATGGTTTGGTTTTGATTCTAATGATAAGTGGTTGATTACCACTTATGGTTTTAATTATTAAATATAGCACAAGGTTAATCTTTGGTTCATAATTGAAACCAAGATATAGTTTGTGAGCAATTTCTAAGGTTCTAATGTGATTCACCTAATGGCAATTGATTTGAATCTCATCTATGGCCTGGTTTGTATTATGATTACCATAGTGCTACATAAACTAGGGTTGAGGTTTAATTATTGGTTATGAGATGGGATGACACCATATTGAATGTGCTAGGGTTAATCTCCCCTAACCAAGATAATATGGTTACTTTCTTAATTGCTTCTGTGCTTATTTACTTACTAAGGATTTGAGAATTGGTTTTTATCTTCTACCAATTAACTACAATTATTATCCTTAATTTATCATTAAGTTAACTATATTGATTATAGTTCTTTTTATAGTTAACTTTGGTCATATGATTGGATGATTTCTCACCATTTAAGTATGGATTTTTATTCTAAGGTTTTGCTTATGTTCCTTAGGTGAAGAATAAGTGAAATGTATATGTGGTAGAATTCTACTTGTGATCACCAAGTGGTTCACAAGTTAAAGTTAGGATACAAGCCTAGGGTTGCTTACTATTGATCTCCCTATAATTTCATGTGGTGAATGATATCTACTTATCCTATTAAGATTTAACTCATCCTTACATACCTCCAGAGCATGATCATGGATTAGGCATGATCAACTTATTCTTAATATCTCTACCTCAAGTTCTTAGGGTTTATGATCATCACTCAATTTATAATGATCAAAGTTGGGCTTCCTAATTTATCTCTCAAGAATTAGGTTTCTCACTCCCAAGATTAAGTATTGTCTTGATCAACTAAGTATAGTACTTCTAATTTTACCTTCTTGAATGGGACTACTATGATTGCCTCTATTGTTTATATCCCAGGAGAATGCCTGAGATAATCTGTTAGAGTTCTTTCCAGGGAATGATTATATAATCATTCAGATATATGGATTAGTTCTCCCTTTCAATTCCAAGTGTTGCCTCACTAACTTGAGTGTAACACCATAACTTGAGCTCCCTCATAAATGAATAGTTATTCTAGGGTTTATGGTGTATTCACAATATCTCAATAGGTATCTAGTCTAAAACTCCACTTGGCTATCTTAATTGGTTGAATTGATATCCTCCTTACTTTATCAATTCATGGGTATGGTTTTATTCCATGTGATATTAGGTTATCACACCACTCCAAGGGAAATGGTTTTCAACCAAATACTTTAGTTCAAGGGTTGTGCTTTATTCTTAAATAGGTAAAGCTTGAATTGATATGAATGGTCTCTCCCATTTGGGAATGACTTGAATAATACTCTAGGGTTTCCTCTTGAAAGTGATGTTATGATCATATGGATATTTATCTCCAAGGTTTGTGATTGCTTCTCTACTAATTATAATAGAACTCTCACTTCTCTAGGTTTGATGCATATTGGATTGAAATAGGGAAAATATATATTTCTAGAGTTGATCTTCTTGTTATGTTTCCAAGATTAAAGTAGAATGGATATCATAGGGTTTATGAGCATGGATTAGTTTAAGACATGGAGAAGATAAATGAAGAATAGTTTCTCCAATTATTGTGACTTGATTTCCAATTAAATGGATGTTCATATGTTAGGGCAAGGAATATCATGTTGTGATCTTTAATAAGATCAAGTAGTTGATCCTTGATTAATAAGTTCTTGTGTTGATTTTAATTCCATTTGATCTAACCCTTGAGATCAAATCATCTCTACCCAAAACAAGGTTTTAACAAAGTCACTTTGAGGTTTATAGCGCTTGACTTGATGAGCTACTTCAATTCCACCAAGATCAAGTGAAACTTCAGTTACTGTGACTGTTTTACTTTAAAGCGCGAAAATTCCCCGGATTTTCTATGCATGAATGCAATGCACACATCTGTTTCCTCTATTTTTTTGTAACCCCAATACCTGGGATATTACAGTCTCTACCCCTTAAACTAAACTTCGTCCTCGAAGTTTGAACTCTCTCACGTTTCCGGAGTGTGAATCTGACTTGTGCAGACTACGACTTTTCTCGAACTCCGTATTGATCTCACTGGATATAATTGAATATATCCCTTGTCCAGATTCTTCATGGAATCCATTATGGTTTGTCTCTGAACACTAGTTTCTTACTCCAGTTTTATGATTTCTTCCTGGTATCTAATATTACATGTCTCTGAGCCATGGCTTCTAAGTTAATTATTTGATTTCTTTCAACTCTATAAGCTTGTTTCCTGTCTCATTGAAGATTCAATGATGGGAATTCTTCTGGTGCTGCTGGTCTTAACTGAAGACTAATTTAATAACAACTCCTAATTGGTAAACAGGTCTTTGTTTTCCCTTACTACCAAAAGTGCAATAATGGTACTTGGTAAGGTACTTACCATGGAAATGGTCTTGAGTATTTATTTCCCTAAGAATGGATTAGACTCATTTAGTCTATCCAATCATGGATTATAGTTGATACCTCTAACTATTTTGGTTCCTTTAGGTTCCATGAAAGGAATCTTTCAAATGGACTTTAGTTTTGGTATGATCAATCTCCTTCGGTCTTTGGCCTTCATGAGCTGTATTTGGTCTACGGTATTTTCTTCGTCCAACTTCTTTATGATTGACTTACTTGAGCTTTCGTACTTCTGAGTAAATACTACTCACGTTCTCAAGTTATAGTCCACTTCTTACTTCCTCGAGGTATAAACCTCGGCTTCTGGTCTGACATCCTTCTGAAAGTGGTGTTCATTAATCTTATGAAAATAAGATCGAACTTCCTCAGTTCAGACTTTCTTCTTCTATTTTACTCAAAGTATTGAGTCATTGTACATCTAACTCAATGTTTACTCTACCCCTTAGAGTTTTCTTATGGTCTTCAACTCCTATTCTTCCAACCATTGGACTTATGGTTAGAATATTGGTCTAGGTCTAGTTTATGGTTTGTACTCTTCTAAGGTTTCACGAAGAATCTTTGTGGTGTATCCACACAATTGTGGACATCCAACATAAATCATTCGACTAAATGATTATAGGTTATAGTTATATGGCTGACAAAATTTTATTTATTTATAACTTCTTGGTACGAATAATCCAATTATGGACTACTTGATACCAATTGTGGCTATTTGTTATCTAAAAGTGGACTCTATTTAGATTTTTTTACCAATTGGTCGGGACACCTTCTACTTTATCTTGCAATATTAATCCTATGCCAAATGTGGTCTTCTGATACCAATTGTGGTCTTCTTATATTTGCTCTGGTTTCATAGGTCATCTTCCTTTTTCGAGGATTTATTTTTGCAAGTAAACCACTAGCTGACACTATGAGTATAGTATCTTAAGTGATTTCTCATGCATTCCCTCTTCTATATTAATTATGGATCAGCTTCAGCTTCAC
Organism: Lolium multiflorum; assembly: GCA_030979885.1. NCBI lineage: Eukaryota > Viridiplantae > Streptophyta > Magnoliopsida > Poales > Poaceae > Lolium > Lolium multiflorum. The sequence continues at coordinate 150,824,403 of CM061753.1, read as the reverse complement.
CATAATCACCATATTTCTCACCTTCATGCTTCTTCCGTACTAAAGTACTCCTCTGTTGAGGCAAAGCATGAGTTTTGGTTGGTACTTCCTTCAAAGTATTGTGGTTACTTTCCACAATTTTGCTTCCTTCTTTTGATGAACTTTCATCTTGTCTTCGGAATCTTCCAGAATTCGTCGCTTCCTCACACGAATACTATTACCCTCTAGATCTATAGCATCAAGTAAGAACTTGATATTGCAACATGCATTTGCATATCAAAGTCAAACTTCATGTATGGATCTAGTCAAACAATAAAAATCCAATAAAATCCAAGAAGATTCAGCTTTGTGCATATAATACACATCATCATAAGCCTGAATATAATAGTTGAGTAAGACATCTCTAAATATCAGGCTAAGATGTGTAGTATATAACACCACATAAGATAGGTTTATATCGTGATACTTAGCACGAGTATGTGGATTTCTACTATTTGTCTCAACATTTACCCAAATTGCACATTTGCAAGGAGATAAACTTGAAACAAATGGCCTGGAATAGTTGAAGTTAACCTAGTTTTCTTTGGAAGTACTAACAAAATAGTATACCATATATACGTGCTATTGAGGACTAATTCCTATGATCCAATTAGTTCTGATCTGCCTACTCTGAATACCTATTTATTAGGATATAGCTTCTATACTTCCAAGTGTTTCTATTCTTAGACTATGGTCGTGATGTGCTTGGCACACTTCCCGTGGTTTTGAAACACAATTCTTGCACTATTGTTGAACAACTGGCTTCTTATCGTTCTCCTCCTAAATATTTATGAGGTTCTACTACATCACATAATGATTCTCAGGTGAATCATATATGATTACTACCTCTATTCTGTAAGTAGACATGTTTTATTTCTATTACTCTCCCTTACTTCCCATGATTGACTCATCATGGTCTATACTACCTCAAATAACTCATATTTATCACTTACTATCAGTTGTTTCACAAGTTTGGATAGATTTTACTTACCCATTACTTGTCCTGGTCTATATCTTCTATTAGGATATCTTACTTATCTTTATCACTTGATATTACTCCTATTACAGGTTTGGATAACTCTTTACTTAATCATGACATATGTTGGTACACATTTTCCAATAGGATATCTTCCTTATGGTTGTATCCTCTCTTTGGACAACCATGTATTGTATACCAACTGTGATCTACTCATCTATTGTTTTAAGACTTAATGGTGTTCTACATACTTGGGATTAGCTAACTTCAATTGGGAAAGATAGGTAAGAAGGGTTGACTCAAGTGTGTCAGGATTATTCTCACGTGAATATCCATCTCAAGTCATAAGAAGTATTTAGTTCACCTAGGACAACTTCCTATAGACACTACCAATCCTATAGGTCTCCTTTAAAGGGTTTTAATCCTAAGGTCAAAGCATTTGCTCGATACCAACTGTGGTGACCCAGCATACCACTGCATGGTGTAGTATGCAAGTCCGACATAACACCAATGAAACACCGTTCCACTAGTATTACATCGCTCAGAGTGGTACAACAGAAACATATGCGGGTCCAAGGCATGTCTATAGAATTACACAGACTCTGTTAAGATCAGCACAGCCTCCTACTTTACAATGAGGTAAATCTGCAAATAAACTCCAGAAGAACGACTCGTAGTCTAATCCTATCACGAACTCTATATATAGAGTATTTAACTAGCTAAGTAGGCTAAGAATAGATTCTAGCTAAATAGGAGCTAGGTTTAGGAAGCTAGTTCCCTTCTATTGCTGATCTACGTTTTCTCCTTGTTGGACGTGGTATTTGACTCTTCTGACAGGGTCCTGTCTCTTGAAGTAGTTGTTGGCTCCTCGGTCTTCGAGTTGTACCGTAGATCCTCCTTTGATGCCTTCATATCTAAGCAGGGGATTTAAGAGTGGTATGAGTACGAGCGTACTCAACAAGTTCATTATAGGAAAGAGGTGTTTAATGCACTAGCTATAGCCATAGACCAGAAAGTCATAGGCAATGCAAGTTTTTGTAAACATTTCTTCAAAAGGTTGCTTTTATTCTGAAGAGCTATGTCCGTCAGCCTTCACCGGTTGACTAGAACTTCATGGAGTTCCTTTCCGCGTTCGCAGTTCCATATCCCGGAACAGGGAGTGACTGGTCACGATTCGTTACACTCTGCAGAGGTGTGTTGCTTTACCCATAAGAGATCTTAACCTTGGTGCCAACCGAGTCATGTTCTCGTCCACACTTCCTTTGGTGTGAGGCCCGGTATAAGGTCCTAGTCAATCATGTTCCTCCGCTACCTCGAACACCCACCCGTTGTTGCATGCCCCGACCCTGGGTCCACGCCGGTCCCATTATTCCCGTAGATTTCAAGGTGGACCCCGACCACGACATCAGTGCTGGGCTCTACCATACACTCCTACGCCGGTAGCTGCAACCCATCCTAGACCGCAATACCGTGGGGACTTAGGACTCCCCAGCCTCACCGCTTGCTCCTTCGGGCGACAAGTGTACTACGGACTATGCCGTGGGGACTTAGGACTCCCCAGCCTCACCAGCTTGCCCCCTTGGATCACAAGTGTACTACGGTAAAGCGCATCCGTTGATGAACGAGAGGTGGAAACACTTTTGACTACTCCGTCCCACTCCAGATCTTATGGTTAACACGGTTTATACGGCACAAGAATCACTGGACGACATTTGTTGTTTAATCCTAGATGGATATAAACCCTTGCAATGGAACCTCCACCATATCAACACAATCCATGGTTCCATTGCCCACCACATAGTCATATTCATAGTTATGAAAATAGTGGTTTTGCTTTTTATGCAATAGTGATAAACATAGTATTTTGCAAGTAATTTGGTAAAAATACTCAAATGACATGAGCAAGCGATGAACTTGCCTTTCTTGACTGCAAGATTATGCAGTCAAGGTCTTCGGTGCGCAATAACTCCAAATTCTGAAATAGCATCATCGTCCGGTAAGGACGATGTTTAAAAGATTGGCAAGGATGCAATAATGCATAAGTATGAGATGCAATAGCTCTAATCGTGACCTAACCCCGATGATTTAGGATTAGTGAGTTGTAATGATTTGTTTAGGGTGTGTTGTACTTTTAGAGTGATTCACAAACAAGGTTCTTATTCAGGTGTGATTACTTGGTATCATAAACAGGTTATATAATACAGCATAATAATCAATTGAGCACACAAGGAATTATAAATGGGCATAAGGTTCATATGTAAAGAACAGTTGTCAGTTTTAGTGCTATATGGCATGGTTAATGATTACTTATTATATTCTTCAAAAGAATTACTTTTGAAGAACATGTTCTTTAATAAAGAACAAGTATGACAATTGGGTTTGTGTGTTCTATGGTTTCCTATAGTTTCAATTGGTCTCTGAAGTAAGTATTAGATGGATCACAACAATGTTGGATTCATTGACATCTAGGGTTGGTAAGGTTGAGTTAAGCCTAGGCATCCTAAGCAATTATTTATACAGGGCTGCTATCAAAGTTGGTTCATCTTGCTGGTGATAGCTAGCTAGGGTTTATAGGTCCTATAAGGCAGGGTTGATGATGATTCTTTATTTACTTCAAAAGAATAACTTTTGAAGAACATACTTCTTAAATAATAAGAAGTATATCAATTAGAGTTGAGGTTGTCTAAAGTTTCTTATTGGATCTATTAAATAAGGAATGGTTGATTCCTAAATAGGATGGCTTATGAGTATCTAACACTAATAGGGTTTAGTGTGTATGGGATATGATGTCAACACTAGCATAGTTGCCATAAGGATTCCTCACAATGGTGTGATGCTAATTATGGATATTTAAGGATGGTGGTCTAGAGAATAGGAACTAGGGTTTTATACTTGGTTGATCCTACTAAATCAATAAGTTTTATTTAGATGAGAACATAGCATAGCAATTAACTAGTGATAGGGTTCTTACATTTTATGTGGTCATGACAATTATTTAGTTGCTATCATGGTTCTATGTTTGAAAGAAAATATCATGATCAGATGATCCAACCTAGGGTTTAGGTTAGAAGTAAATTTAGGTTCACAAGAATTAGTGGAGCTAAAGTTCCTAAATGGAATTAGGGTTTTAGGGTTTTCACATGAAGTGGTAAGGTTGTAATTTTATTCAATAAGGAATTAGGGTTTTCTAATCCACCATATAGTTATTAAGGTAATAACTTTATTAATAAGTTGAAGTTATTAATAACTTTGAAATAAAAATAATATTGGATTTGGCATTTTATTATTTTAGAGGAATTTAATAATTAAGATAATTATTAATGAGGGTTTAAATCCTTGTAATAAGGATTTAATGAAATAACAAATAAAGAAAATTAGTTTTAAAATTTTCTTTCATTTCTAATTGGTTTTTATTTAATTTAGAAAGTTATCCTAATTATTGAATTTTTAATTCAATTAAGAATAAGAGAAATGCTTAAATAACAATTATTAAACAATTAAATTTTTATTAAAAATAAAAATCTCATATTATATTTTTATTGGATAGAGTTTATTTTTATAAGAATTATGATATCTCATTTATATTTTTCTGAGTGATAATGAATTTTATATAAATTGGTAAAGTTGCAGTAATTGTTGGATTTAAATTTTAAAAGGAAATTACTAAAGTTACCCGGTTGGCACACCCACACAGTCACTGACTGGTGGGGTTAGTCCACGTCATCAGCCACGGTGGCGCGACGTGGCAACCATGGCCTTCACCGGCGGCAGTGGCGATGGCCGCCGGCGGTACAGGTTTCCCGCGGATGCGCGCGTGCGCCGGCTCGACTCAGGGCGACGCGCTGAACCAGAAGGTAGCGGCGCCCCCTCGAAAAGGTCGCCGGAGTTGCTCCGGCGAGGTCCGACTGCGGCGGCGGATGACGGCTCACGGCGGCACGGAGCTACGATGATTTCTAAGATGCAAAAATAGGTTGTGAGACGCGGCTGCTCACCCTGGTTCTTCCTAGATGGTCGCCGGAGTGAATCGTGGACGGAGACGAGCTCAACCTCGCCGATTCCGGCGATGAACTGCGGGAGGAAACCGCCGAATTCGCCCGACTCAGGGCTTCCCGGCAAGCGCGCGTTGGTGGGGAGGTATCTGGAGACGAGGCGGAGCTCTAGGGCTTCACGGCGGTGCTTGGGGTGGCCCCTATCGGCGGCGAGGGTCGACGGCCGAGCTAGCTAGGGTTTCGGGCATGGGGAAATTGAGCAGAGGAGGGAAGAATCCGAAGCTCCTGGTCGTCGCTGGGCTTTTATATGGCGCCAATATGCGCCTCGTCACGCCTTCGATCGAGGAGAGGTCGCCAGCGAGTCGACGAAGAGGAGCACGTCTTCGTGCTGGCGCCCATGCGAAGGAAGGAGATGAGGATGACCTCCTCCCGTTGAATTTTTAGCGAAGGGGTAGGTTGGGCTGGTAAGTGGCTGCTGGTGGGCTTTGGCTTGGGCCAGTGCTGGGCTGTGGTGCTGGACTGCTGCTGGGCTGGGATGGCCCGATAGGTAAGCCTCCTCTCTTTCTTATTTTCATTTCTGTTTTCTTTTTCTATTTTGAATTCAATTTTTGAATGCTTTTCTATGTTGCAGGTGTTTCTTATTTAAATAATACAAGGAATAGCCCAAGATTCTACAAACACTTTGGTAATGTATTAGAAAATTTAATATGGGTTCCATAACATTGGTTTGATTGTTATTATTGGGATTTGGATTCAATATCCATTTGGGCATGAATTTGAATATCATCTCAAGCATATTCAAATTATTTTCCAATGATATTTTTCTCACTTAGTGATATGTAGGTTTTATTTGGTATTACTTTGCAAGAAACAATTTCATGGTAATATTTATTACTGGATTGCAAATAAGAAGATGGCTTTAATGGCATGCTTTCATGTATTAAAATGTGTCTATGGATTTGACCTCTTATTTGGGAATGTGATCATTTGTACATAATTTTATGTGAGCACTTGCTTGTGAAGGTTTTGTAGATTTGATAATATCCATACTTCAAAGGTGGCACTAGGATTATATTTAATAACACCTTGAATTACTTAGAGTAGGTATCACTCTCATCATGGTTTGGTTTTGATTCTAATGATAAGTGGTTGATTACCACTTATGGTTTTAATTATTAAATATAGCACAAGGTTAATCTTTGGTTCATAATTGAAACCAAGATATAGTTTGTGAGCAATTTCTAAGGTTCTAATGTGATTCACCTAATGGCAATTGATTTGAATCTCATCTATGGCCTGGTTTGTATTATGATTACCATAGTGCTACATAAACTAGGGTTGAGGTTTAATTATTGGTTATGAGATGGGATGACACCATATTGAATGTGCTAGGGTTAATCTCCCCTAACCAAGATAATATGGTTACTTTCTTAATTGCTTCTGTGCTTATTTACTTACTAAGGATTTGAGAATTGGTTTTTATCTTCTACCAATTAACTACAATTATTATCCTTAATTTATCATTAAGTTAACTATATTGATTATAGTTCTTTTTATAGTTAACTTTGGTCATATGATTGGATGATTTCTCACCATTTAAGTATGGATTTTTATTCTAAGGTTTTGCTTATGTTCCTTAGGTGAAGAATAAGTGAAATGTATATGTGGTAGAATTCTACTTGTGATCACCAAGTGGTTCACAAGTTAAAGTTAGGATACAAGCCTAGGGTTGCTTACTATTGATCTCCCTATAATTTCATGTGGTGAATGATATCTACTTATCCTATTAAGATTTAACTCATCCTTACATACCTCCAGAGCATGATCATGGATTAGGCATGATCAACTTATTCTTAATATCTCTACCTCAAGTTCTTAGGGTTTATGATCATCACTCAATTTATAATGATCAAAGTTGGGCTTCCTAATTTATCTCTCAAGAATTAGGTTTCTCACTCCCAAGATTAAGTATTGTCTTGATCAACTAAGTATAGTACTTCTAATTTTACCTTCTTGAATGGGACTACTATGATTGCCTCTATTGTTTATATCCCAGGAGAATGCCTGAGATAATCTGTTAGAGTTCTTTCCAGGGAATGATTATATAATCATTCAGATATATGGATTAGTTCTCCCTTTCAATTCCAAGTGTTGCCTCACTAACTTGAGTGTAACACCATAACTTGAGCTCCCTCATAAATGAATAGTTATTCTAGGGTTTATGGTGTATTCACAATATCTCAATAGGTATCTAGTCTAAAACTCCACTTGGCTATCTTAATTGGTTGAATTGATCTCCTCCTTACTTTATCAATTCATGGGTATGGTTTTATTCCATGTGATATTAGGTTATCACACCACTCCAAGGGAAATGGTTTTCAACCAAATACTTTAGTTCAAGGGTTGTGCTTTATTCTTAAATAGGTAAAGCTTGAATTGATATGAATGGTCTCTCCCATTTGGGAATGACTTGAATAATACTCTAGGGTTTCCTCTTGAAAGTGATGTTATGATCATATGGATATTTATCTCCAAGGTTTGTCATTGCTTCTCTACTAATTATAATAGAACTCTCACTTCTCTAGGTTTGATGCATATTGGATTGAAATAGGGAAAATATATATTTCTAGAGTTGATCTTCTTGTTATGTTTCCAAGATTAAAGTAGAATGGATATCATAGGGTTTATGAGCATGGATTAGTTTAAGACATGGAGAAGATAAATGAAGAATAGTTTCTCCAATTATTGTGACTTGATTTCCAATTAAATGGATGTTCATATGTTAGGGCAAGGAATATCATGTTGTGATCTTTAATAAGATCAAGTAGTTGATCCTTGATTAATAAGTTCTTGTGTTGATTTTAATTCCATTTGATCTAACCCTTGAGATCAAATCATCTCTACCCAAAACAAGGTTTTAACAAAGTCACTTTGAGGTTTATAGCGCTTGACTTGATGAGCTACTTCAATTCCACCAAGATCAAGTGAAACTTCAGTTATTGTGTTTTACTTTAAAGCGCAAAAATTCCCCGGATTTTCTATGCATGAATGCAATGCACACATCTGTTTCCTCTATTTTTTGTAACCCCAATACCTGGGATATTACACTAGGCCGGTGCGGCCCAGGAGGGGGGCGCGCCGCCTTATTGTGTGGGCGCCTCGGCGGCCCCCCAACGCTCTCCTCTGGACTACATATGCCTTTCGACCTAAAAACGCCGGGGTTCGACCATATTTCCACAGACCATCCAGTGCGCGCCGCCATCGCGAAACTCCGCCTCGGGACCGAAACTCCGTTCGGCACTCCGCCGGACGGAATTGGAGGGATCTTCACCGCCATCACCACCGCCTCTCCATCGACCAGCCATGTTTCCCCATCCATGTGTGAGTAATTCCCTGTAGGCTGAAGGGGATGGTAGGGATTGGATGAGATTGATTATGTAATAGTCACAAGATTGTTAGGGCATGGTGCCTAGTATCCGTAGATGTTACTTTTATGATATTGTTGCAACTTGTTATGCTTAATGCTTGTCACTAGGGCCCGAGTGCCATGATCTCAGATCTGAACATGTTATTATTTCATCATGATATGCGTTGTTTTATGATCTTACCTGCAAGTTGTATACACACGTTGTTGTCCGGAACCCGAGGCCCCAAAGTGACATAAATTGGGACAACCGGAGGGGAAGGCGGTGATGTGAGGATCACATGTGTTCACGGAGTGTTAATGCTTTGCTCGGTACTCTATTAAAAGGAGTACCTTAATTTCGATAGTTTCCCTAGAGGCCGGCTGCCCCTGGTAGGACAAAAGATGTTGTGCAAGTTTCTCATTGCGAGCACGTACGACTATATATGGAACACATTCCTATTGATTGATTAGTACTTGGATACCGCTTTATTATTACCTGCAAATGCCCTACCATGATTGTTATATGAATTCTCTCATCCATGCAACGCCCGTTCATCCGTCCCGTGCCTACAGTATTTTAATCCTGCTGTTTACTATAATCACTATTGCTGTCTTTATTTCACCGCTCTGTTATTTCACTATTCCTACTGCTATAAAACTATTGCTACTGATAAACTCTTGCGAGCAAGTCTGTTTCAGGTGCAGCTGAATTGACAACTCCGTTGTTAAGGCTTACAAGTATTCTTTGTCTCCCCTTGTGTCAAATCAATAAATTGGGTAATACTTCCCTCGAAGACTTGCGATCCCCTATACTTGTGGGTCATCAAGACTATTTTCTGGCGCCGTTCGGGGAGCATAGCTTTATTTGCAAGTTCACTTGGATTGATATTGTTCGCTGCAAATTCTCCATCATGGGTAAACCTCGCGATACTAAAGTCGCCATATTACCATCCACTACAAGAAAAGGTACAACTCGGAGTACCTCTGCTGCTCTTGATTCACCATCTGTGATAAGTCAACTTGTTTCACCACCACAAACTTCACGTGTTGGTATTTCTGCTGAATCTGAAAATTCCTCTGATAATTTTGATGATGCTTCTACTGTGCTTGATAATACTGGTTCATTAGGTCCTTTTCTAGATGCTACAATTGCTAGGTCTAGACAAATTGAAAATACTGAAACTCCTAATGAAAATACTGTTACACCTGTTAATTCACCTGAAATTGATGATCTTGATGAAGATTATGTGGAACTTGATGATGATTTTATTGATAAATGCAATGCTACTACTAGTACAAATAACCTTAAAAAGCTTATTGCACAACATGCTGTTAGATATAAACTGTCTCCTGATCCTAAATTTGCCACATCTCCTATAAACATTAAGGATAAAGATTATGACTTTTCTCTTGATTTATCTCATATATCTATTGTTGAGAAAACACCTTTTTGTGGTACTGAAAAAGAGAGTGTTGTAGAGCACATGAATGAGCTTTCTACTTTAAGTAGCTTGTTTTCTGATGATGTTAAGATGCGTACTTATTTTGTTGCTAAGATTTTCCCATTCTCATTAAAGGATGATGCTAAGATTTGGTATAATAATTTGCCTCCTGATTCTATTGATAGTCCAAGTTGTTTGCTTGATGTTTTCTTTCGGAAATACTTTCCCGCTAGTGCTCAACATATGGCTCTGCAGAGAATTTATAGTTTTGATCAAGAAGATGGAGAGAAATTACCTGAAGCTTGGGCAAGGTTTTGCTCTTTTATTAGAGCTCGGCCTGGACATGATTTGGAAAAGCATGATTTACTTGACATATTTTATAGTGGACTAACCATTGAGTCTAGGGCATACCTGGATAGTTGTGCTGATTGTGTTTTCAGGAAGAGAACTCCGGACGAAGCTGAAGAATTATTGGCAAAGATAAGCAAAAATCATGATGATTGGTCTACACCTGAACCAACCCCGACACCAATATTGAAGAAGAGGGGTATGATTGAATTAAATGATGAAGATATGAGGGAAGCTAAGAAATCTCTTATGGAGAAAGGTATTAAATCTGAAGATGTGAAGAATTTGCCTCCAATAGAAGACCTATGTGAGATAATTCCCTCTTCATCCACAATCGAGGTACATTCTCTTCAACGCTTTGATAGAGGAGATATTCCATATTCAAAACCTCCCGATCAATGTTTAGATGAATTTGATAATTATATTGTTAAGCAAAGTAATTTTAATATGAGAGTAGAGAATCATCTAATGGAAAATTCTCAAGCTATTAGTAAATTGCATGATATTGTGGAGAGAACCTCCAATGATGTTAAGATTCTTGTTAAACATTTTAATATGATTCAAACTCAAATTGATCAACTTACTAAAGTGCAAAATGACTTGTTAAAAAATAATCATGAAGAAAAACAAGTTTATGAAGTAACAACTAGAGGCGGTGTTTCTACCCAGGATCCTCTATATCCTGAAGGGCACCCCAAAAGAATTGAACAAGATTCTCAACGAACTAAAGAAACTAGTAGTCCTTCTAAGAAAAAGAAAAAGAAACATAAAACTGTTGTAGAATCCTCTGAACCTGTTAATGATCCTAATAGTATTTCTATTTCTGATGCTGAAACTGAAAGTGGTAATGAACATGATGAAGATAATGATAAGAATGATACTCCTGATAAAGAAGAAATTGAAAAAGAACCTGAAAAGCATGATAAAATAAAAATTACACTAAAGAAGATTTTATTACAAAGAAACATGGTAATAAAAGAGAACCTTGGGTTCAAAAGCCAATGCCTTTTCCTGCTAAGAAACTAAAATCAAAGGAGGAGGAACATTATAATAAATTTTGTGATTGGATGAAACCTTTATTTTTGCAAATCCCTTTGACTGATGCTATTAAATTGCCTCCTTATTCAAAGTATATGAAAGATATTGTCTCTAACAAAAGGAAAATTCCCAATGAGGAGATTTCCACTATGCTCGCTAATTACTCCTTCAATGGTAAGGTTCCAAAGAAGCTGGGAGACCCAGGTATACCGACTATTCCTTGTTCCATCAAGAATAATTATGTTAGAACTGCTCTATGTGATTTGGGAGCAGGAGTTAGTGTAATGCCTTTTTCTCTTTACAAAAGACTTGATTTAGATAAGTTGATACCAACTGATATATCTTTGCAAATGGCTGATAAATCTACTGCTATTCCTGTTGGTGTATGTGAAAATGTTCCTGTTCAAGTTACTCAACATTGCTTGATATTAACTGATTTTGTTGTGTTGGAAATGCCTGAAGATGATAATATGTCCATTATTCTTGGAAGACCCTTTCTTAATACTGCAGGGGCTGTAATTGATTGCAATAAAGGCAAGGTTACTTTCAATATTGATGACAAGGAACATAATGTCTATTTTCCCAAGAGGATTGATAAAGTATATGGAGTTAATATAATTTTTAATGTGAAAACTATCAAGGTGGGATCCATTGATTGTCCTATATATGAGCCTAAAGAAGAATATCAAACTCTTGTGATTGGATCCATATTAATTCAATATAAGGTAACATGATTGATTTGAGGTTTATTTCTTCTTATGTCATATAAAATTTATTTGGTAGCAAGACTTGATCAACCTTGTTAACAAGTATATTTTAATGCATAAGAGAGCTAAACAACATTTCTTTCTTTCTTTCTTCCTCCACTTGCTTTACTTGCTGTAGCACTTTTTGTTTTGCAATATGCTTTAGTTGTTTAAGATTTTGGAAATCATTTTCCTGCGCAGTAATAATTAATTTAACACCCAGAAATGTGCATTTTTTGAAGTTCTCAAAAATTTACAAAAATTATACTGGTAGTCTTATTTTTCGAAGGAGCACTGGGAGCACCTAGGGATGACCAGTGGGGCACCCAGTGGCACCCACCCCGGCGCGGCCGGCAAGGGGGCGCCACCCTGGTGTGTGGGCCCCTCCTTGCCCCACTTCATCATCCCTTTCACTCATTCTCTTCTCTCTCCCGAAAAACTCGTACTCACTTTCTCTCACTCGCGTTTCTGCTCAAGAACTCGAGATTTCTCGATCTCTTTGCTCAGCCCAGATTTCTGTCTGAAATTTGGCACATTTGCTCTCCGGTATGTGACTCCTTTGATTATCCAATTAGAATTTTGTTTGGTTGAGTATATCTTGAATATTTTGCTGCTGCTGTAGGTAACATGTTTAGTGAGCTTGCATGCTTGTTCTAAGTGGTAGAAACTAGTTTTGATGCATGTTTAGTACTCTAGCAAGTTCCTATAGTAGTTCCCCTCAATTATATACCTTGAAATCAAATTTTATAATGATTGTTGAAAAATTTCAGAAAAGGAAAATGAACAACTACAACTTTGGAGAGGTGTTCGAAGGAGAGACGACGAGCACGGGGAGGCCCTCGAGGGCATCCACTCGGATTAGACGATCCTATAATGAGGACGTGATTGCACCAAGCTTCGATGAGGGCAATGGAGACCCTAACGCTTCATCTTTTCCATGTTATGAATTTTTGAGCAATGCAGGGTTGTTGGATGATTTCTTGACTCTCGTCGGAAAGGCGGGTTTAACCGCCTATATGGAGGATGAGAGGAAGCAATACTACATGCTTACTAAAATCTTTGTGGAGAGCTTCAAGTTCAACAACAAGCACTTCCACCCGTCGGTTGCATTCAAGATCTATGGTAATCCTGTCACTATGAAGTTGAAGGATTTTTGTGCTGCATTGGATATTGCCCCTGCAGGTACAGCGAGGAAGATTGAGGACAACCCCAGGGTTTTGCAGGAGCTCTATCGAGAAGTTACAAATGATGATTGCCGCACCATTCAGCGTGGCAAGATAAGAAACATTCAACTCCCCGCCATTAAGTATTTTGCTTATTACCTTGCTACTAGCATTCTTGGTAGGGAGAACACTAGTAATATTTCTAGTTATCATCTTGCTTTCTTAATTGCTGCACTCACTGGGGAGACACCTTATCATCTTGGTTCTGTTATTGCTCGCCGTTTGTCTAACAAGGGGCCTATTTATGGGGAAATAATTGCATCGCGTATTTTGGCACGTCTAGATCTCCCTCTTGACCCTACTGATGTAGAAATACCACCTGTTAGGTTAGATATTGCTGCTATGAAGAGTCACCAATTTGTTACAGTTGACTCTAGTATGGATAATATTGTTTATAGAATGTTATTTGCTGACGGGGATGAGAGGAAAGTCCTCTTGCCCCAAACAGATTTGTTCAGTATTGGCAGGAAACCATGGTCGCGCTCTAAGGAGGAGGTGGATGAGCAACTGAAGATACAAGGCTTCCACCAGGAACATGACTCCGAGGATGCTGAGCCCTCCTACGACTACACCGTCACATACCCTGTTGCTTCCTCCAGCACATACCTGGAACCGGGTCGTTCTTCGTCGTATTACGGAGACACCACTTCATGGGGACCGTGGGAATGAACTCCACTTAGGCCAAAAGCCTAAGCTTGGGGGGAGGTATACCGGCATCACTCATTCTTTGCATATTATGGTTGCTAGATACTTGTACATACTTGTTTAGTTCTTAGAGTGGTTTTCTAATGAGAGGGAGATGATATTTGGGGAAGTGCTGTCCAAAAACAGATTCTGTGTTGTTACCAAAAAAATTCGTACGCACAGCCAGAACGTTATTTTGAGTTGCAAATTTTTGAGCATGTGCCCCAGGTTGTTATCTAAGTTTCATTAGTTGAACACTTTTTGAGCTGAGCAATGGAAGATTTTTGTTAATTTCGATTTCTGTACTGCTGTCAGGTTTTGGCAGATTTCTGCCATCCTGCTTTTCTGTGTTTCTGTTAGTTTGCATTCTCTTGTTTTCGCTTTGTTTCTTTCCTAAAACACAAAAAGACCAAAAATATTTCTGTTGTTTCTCTTCACCATTTGTTTATTTGGTTCTTTGCTCTTATTTTACTTTATTTGCTATCGTTGGTTTGCTATGAGAAAACCCAAAAGATTTTGCTTTGTTTTCTTGTTTCCTTTTTGTTCTTGTTTCTAACCCGAAAACACCAAAAATATTTGTTGTTCTTCTTTGGTTTTGTAAAGTTCATTAGGGAGTTCAGAGGTCTCCGGTGGTTGGAGCTTGGTTTCATTTCATATTATTATTCAAGCTGCACAAGTGAAAGGCAATAATGACGATCTACGGCAACTTGACTGTGGTGAGAGGCTGGTATGAACTCTATTTGTTTTCATTTTTGTACATATACTCATCCATGTGATCATGCTTAGTTGGTTCATGAGGTATATGTCATTTAATGAAAGTCTAGTAGTTCATGATCTCTCATGATTAGTTCCAATTTATTAATAATGAGTAGCATGTCATGGATATTTGCTTGCATTGTTTTATTCATAGATCGGTATGACATTGTGGTATCCTCCTCTGAATAATTCACCAATCGACTTGGCACATGCTCACACATGCATATGACTAAACAAAAGTCAATTAAGCCTCGATGATTTACTTTACTTCAGAGTTCTTGTATCACTTTTATCCGTTAATTTTATTTTGTCGGAAGCATGATTATGACAGTTATTGCTCTCTTGATTGTCGCTTCCCAGTCTATTGCTAGCCTCCACTTGTACTGAGCGGGAACGCTGCTCGTGCTTCCAAACACCTGAAAACCAAGTTGTTCCAAAGTGTCCACCATAAATACCTATGCATGGCATTTCAAACCATTCCAAGTAAATTCTCATGTGCTACCTTTAAACCTTCAAACTACTTCTCAATTTGTGTTAATGTTTTATAGCTCATGAGGAAATATGTGGTGTTTTATCTTTCAACCTTGTCATTTACTCCGGACAGACTTTCACCAATGGACTAGTGGCACATCCGCTTATCCAATAATTTTGCAAAAAGAGCGGCAACGGGGTTCCCAGCCCCAATTAATCAACCTTCATTAATAATTCTCTTTCCGTGTTTTGCTCTGATTCATCAGTAAGCAACTTAACCTGCAAATAGACACTTCCCCATGGTATGTGAATGTTGGAAGGCACCCGAGGATTCGGTTAGCCATGGCTTGTGTAAGCAAAGGTTGGGGGAGTGTCATCCATAATGAAACAAAAATACATGTGTAAACAAAAGAGAAGAGGGATGATCTACCTTGCTGGTAGAGATAACGTCCTTCATGGGAGCCGCTCTTGAGAGTCTGGTTGGCGAGGTGGTTAGAGTACCCACTATCATTCGTTGACAACAACAAACACCTCTCAAAATAATTTTACTTCTGTTTTTGAAAATGAAAAGCTCTAGCACATGTTAATCCCTGCTTCCCTCTGCGAAGGGTCAATCTTTTACTTTTATGTTGAGTCACCATCCTTTCTTTGAGCACTTTCTTGAGAGCATGACTGTCATTCTTAGTATAATATGCTTGTCCCAAAATATGATCAGCTGTGGTATAACTTTGATGCTTTTATCTTTGACAAATATACTTCTAGTCTTTCTATGAATTTCAGAGGTGCCTGGGCATTTATGTTTTGCTACAAATACAGGCAAGCGAGATACCACTTTATCATATCCTTCTATGAACATTGCAATCCTGCTCATTGAAGTGTTTCATGATGCTTGTTATTAGTTTGTTGGTATCTCTTTTATGATTGACACAGTTACTAGATGACTTTATTTGCATGTACCTTATTATGAATTGCTTAAGAACTTGCCATATCATGAGAATATTTACATCATATGAACAAATGTGTTCGAGAAAGTTCTTTTATCGCACTCAGTTGTTAACTGAATTGCTTGAGGACAAGCAATACGCTAAGCTTGGGGGGAGTTGATACGTCCAAAACGTATCTACTTTCCGAACACTTTTGCTATTGTTTTGCCTCTAATTTGTGTATTTTGGATACAACTAACACGGACTAACACTGTTTTCAGCAGAATTGCTCGTGTCTCGTTTTTGTGCAGAAATCCAACTTTCGGAAAATCCTTGGAATTTATGCGAAAGGCCCTATTTTCCCAGAATACCCGGAAGGGCAAGCCATGTGGGGGCCCGGGGCCCCACACACTAGGCCGGCACGGCCCAGGAGGGGGCGCGCCGCCTTGTTGTATGGGCGCCTCGGCGGCCCCCCGACGCTCTCCTTCGGACTACATATGCCTTTCGACCTAAAAACGCCGGGGGTTCGACCATATTTCCGGAGACCATCCACGCCGCCGCCATCGCGAAACTCCGCCTCGGGACCGAAACTCCGTTCTGGCACTCCGCCGGGACGGGGAATTGGAGGGGATCTTCACCGCCATCACCACCGACGCCTCTCCGTCGACCAGCCATGTTTTCCCCATCCATGTGTGAGTAATTCCCCCGCTGTAGGCTGAAGGGGATGGTAGGGATTGGATGAGATTGATCATGTAATAGTCACAAGATTGTTAGGGCATGGTGCCTAGTATCCGTAGATGTTACTTTTATGATATTGTTGCAACTTGTTATGCTTAATGCTTGTCACTAGGGCCCGAGTGCCATGATCTCAGATCTGAACATGTTATTATTTCATCATGATATGCGTTGTTTTATGATCTTACCTGCAAGTTGTATACACACGTTGCTGTCCGGAACCCGAGGCCCCAAAGTGACAGAAATTGGGACAACCGGAGGGGAAGGCGGTGATGTGAGGATCACATGTGTTCACGGAGTGTTAATGATTTGCTCCGGTACTCTATTAAAAGGAGTACCTTAATTTCCAGTAGTTTCCCTAGAGGCCCGGCTGCCACCGGCTGGTAGGACAAAAGATGTTGTGCAAGTTTCTCATTGCGAGCACGTACGACTATATATGGAACACATGCCTATTGATTGATTAGTACTTGGATACCGCTTTATTATTACCTGCAAATGCCCTACCATGATTGTTATATGAATTCTCTCATCCATGCAACGCCCGTTCATCCGTCCCTGTGCCTACGTATTTTAATCTGCTGTTTACTATAATCACTACTGTCTTTATTTCACCGCTGTTATTTCACTATTCCTCTGCTATAAAACTGCTCCGATAAACTTTTGCAAAGTTGTCCTGATGCAAGCTGAAATTACTCCGTGTTAAGCTTACAAGTATTCTTTGTCTCTTGTGTCAATAAATTGGGTAATACTTCCCTCGAAGACTGTTGCGATCCCCTATACTTGTGGGTCATCACGCCACCCATCAGAAGCTGTGTTCATACACAGTGGCTCGCCCTGAATAGGAAGTCCAAGTATCATTGAAACATCCTGAAGAGTAGGGGTCATCTCGCCGGCCCTCAAGTGGAAGGTGTGCGTCTCCGGCCTCCACCGGTCGACAAGGGCGGTGAGTGCCGCGGCGTTCATGTTCGCCCCCCGGCTTACAAGCGTGATGAACGGGAGAAGACCGGTGGGCTGGATGAACTCCGTGTACCTCTCGTCATACGCAATATCTACTGTGTCGTGGTAACGAATCTTCAAGGGTTGAAGATCCTTTCTTTTCTCCGTCATATGAAAAGCCCGGTGATCCCTCTCATACTCTTGATCTAGGAGCCACACCATCCTACATGTTTACACAAATAAACCATATTATGAGCCATTCCACTAACAAATATGAGCAACACATACATGAGAATATATCTAGCTTTTGAATCACCTATACATCACACATACATGAGAATTCATATCCAAATACATCACACATATGAATTTTCGTAAGACATACCATTCCTAAGCACATAATAGACATATGTAAGACAATAGAATGCATTTGCTAAGCTCCAATTTTGCCTTTCAACAAATACATACATAAGGTTCCATACATACACACATGCATTCATATCTAGGGTTCCAAAAAAAAAATCTAGGGTTCCATGCATACATATCTATGGTTCCATGCATACATGAGGCTATCAATTTCAACACAGACACATCAATATAGATTCCAACAACCAAAATTTCCAATGAAGGTTCCATGTCTAAATCGAATTAAATCGGAGCAAATCTTGGATGAATCGAAGGGCAACGAAGGGGAATACCTTGAGGAATGTATGGGGATGGATTTGGCCGGCCAGATCTGTCCAATCCGTGGAGGATTTGGTGGGGGGCGGAGGAGAGGCGGCCGGCGGCAGCGGTTTCGGGCGAGCAGAGAAAAGAGTAGAGGGGAGAAAGAAGAGGGTCGGGCTAGGGCGGGCGCGGGCCCCACACATAAGTGGATGTGTGGCGCCCTTCCGAGCGGCGCTACAGTTTCACGGTGTGGCGCCGATGGGAGCGGAGCCACACATGCTGCCACGTCGGATGGGAGAACATCTCAGCGTCGAGGACGCCACGTCGGCTGGGAGAGTGGCGCCGCCGTCAGGGGCGCCACACAGTGAGGTGTGCGCCGGCATGAGGGGCGCCACACAAAAGGGATAGATGGGTGAAATAGTTTCGCCGGAGGATCAGTCTGTGCTATACTTTCAGAAAAGGGTTATTTTTGTGTAAATCGCCCTCGATGTCATTGACTTCCGGCCTGCATGTGCGTCGTGATCAGTTATTTCATGGCACGATCGAGGTGCATAGTATTTTTAATAATGTTTCAGTCAGAGTGTACGGAAAAACAGAAATATGGTGTTGCCCCCCGGGGTACCCCCCCCCTCTCAATGCCGTCGGATGTAGCATATAGATTCACACCCTGTTAGCGATACAAAGCTTAATCTACTGGCAGATCCGCAAATCACCTGCAGGTGGCATCATATGCCTCTGACATGAATAGCAGCCTACATTTCGTTTTGCTTGGCCAAAAGTTAATGTATGTTAGTTAGAATAGTTACGATTCACAGTTATGATTACTACAACATTCTGAGCATGCATGCATGCATGCATGCATGCTCGTGGTCTCTCTCTTGTAATTTACATGTGCCTTTTTTTGTCTCGAGGAGACCAGGAGGAGATCGATGTTCCTGCAAACTAACTAAGCTCGACTTCTTCCAAAGCCGTTCGTTCGAGGCACACCTCTATCTTTCTTTGTCTCCTCGAGACAAAAAGAGTGCATGCATATCTTCTGCAGCTGTCCTACTCAGTGTATTTTCGTCGACTCGTCATGTATACGTGAATACGGGCAAGCACACAGTTTGATAGGCTACGTAGCTAGCTGAACTCACGTACGAGCTAACACAAAGACTCGATTTAGATTGCTATAGAGGCTCGTAGCACACCTCCTCTACCTTTCTTTGTTTTGGGTATCGTTTACTGGGGTATTATACATGTATATAGAAGCTTTAGTGTAGGCGTGCATAACCAATCAGGCTACACATAACCTACTATGATACTTGTGGGCGTGCATGCATTGCAATTCGCGCATGCATGTGACGACGGGAAAACAGGAGAGATGCAACATCTTGATTATAGTAGCATATGGTGCTGACTGAACTGTGCACATTTATTATTCATGCACCACTGACCGGTCAACAGTAGTGGTCAGACAGAAGGACCACCATTTTGGTAGGCTTTAGGCAGGTTTCAGCTATGATTAGACGTAACGCCTTAGTATTTTTGGGTGCCTGACTAATTTTACTGATATATCATCGGATAATTAGGAAAAAATAAGGTTGTCAGGTGTTTAACAGAGACTAAAGTAAGGCATGCCGGAGCACTGACATCAAATCACGAATCTTGAGGAGACCATCGGACGGCAGCTACCTGGGGGGCATTGCCAACCGGTGGCAACAAATCCACACTCGTACGGGAAAATGGAGCATCAATTCGTGGTTGGATGGTTGGGAGGACATTTGCAACCCCAGCCTATCAGAGTTTAAATCTTAGATCCGATATTTTTGCGTCTTATAAAGATGAAATATTTTTCGGTGGGAGGCGACGGTCCTGTCTATAGCGAGTCACCTGTGGTGATTTCGTCAATCTTAATATCCACCGGATCAATTTCTTCAACTCGATATCTCGAAGATGGTTATAAGCGTAATGTGTGAGTGCGCTCATAGGGATGAAACTATGTACATATTTGTAAGTAAGTGTCTATTTTTATATTATGTTTCACAAAAAAAGTGTACCAAAAAATGGATGGTTGGAGGTGAAGCTTGTGGCGTGTGGGTGGTTACACGGAAATAGACCCGTGGAACATTGTTACGGAGACAAAGGGAGCAAATCCATGAACGCAATGCAAAAGTTGTTGTCCGAGCACAACACCATTCTGATTTGCATTATTTATGTAGCAGCGACAATGTGCTATCTATTTTATAAAAAAATCAATCTATTAATAATCATCAACACTAATACAAGCAGCCCACTACTAGAAAAACTGGCGCATTGTTTTTTGGTGCCTTTGGCGCACCAGTCATGCGTCACTACTAACACGCCACTGACAATTGCCACCGGCGTACAACCTAGTGCATCACTGGTATGTGCCCTACCAGTGACGCAACACCTAGTGGGTTACTTATAAGTTTTTGAAAAGTGCTACCATTTTTATTTGCGATTTTCTTTTTCAAATTTTTTCGCTCTGCCTCTTGGCAGGTGCTCCGCATCTTGGCGGTTGCTCTCGGTCGTCGCACTTGCAGGAAGAGGCTGAGGCACTGGAGGTTGAGCCGGAGGCCGCCGTGTTGGGGTAGGGTGGCGGTGGGGTTGTGGCAGGGCGACGTCGGGGTCGGGATAGGGCACGGAACTCGAGCGGGCGAGTTAGGGGCTGCCGGCGAGGGAGAGGCCGGGGCGCAAAGGTGGCGCGAAGGTGTGCGCTCGGGCCAGCGAGGGCGAGGTCATCGGGTCGGGCATGTAGGAATGGTAGAGGAAGATGAAGAGAAGGTAGAGATGAAGGGGAGAAGGAGGAGGCATGGATGAAGAGGAGGCGTGGAGGAAGGGGAGGATGCAGGGAGGAAGAGGAAGTAGGGAGGATGAGGCATGGAGGATGGTAAGGAGGTAGGGAGGAAAAGGAAGAGGAAGTAGGAAGGAAGGGGATGACATAGGGGTGGATACGGGATGTGTGGATGGGGATATACTAGAGTTAGTGGGGTTAGGTGGCCGTTTTCAAAATTTTGAAACTAGTAGTGGTGCACTAGCACTATCCGTGCGCCACTGCTAAGTTTTTCCTTTTCCAAAAAAAAATCCGTGAAATCTAAAACATTAGAAAACTCTCTTTTCTTTTTTGATTTTGAGGATTCCAAAGAACAGTAAATGACCGTAGGCAGTTGAAATCGGATGTAGATTTTTCTGCATATGTATTTTTAAATAAAAATATTCATCTGACGTCGTATGCAAAATTCGGAGCCGTTTTACCGAAACATGACACTATTTTACAACATATATCGAAATTCATGTCTGTTATTTTTCCTAACAACTAGATGACGTAACAAAAATACATCTCAAAGGATTTTAAATTTTGAAATTTTTTTCATCTTTTTTTAAATTGAAAAAGGTGATCCACATGCGGAGGGGGTGAGGATTTGGTCCCCGCTTACCTGTGGGGCACCACATCCTGCTATATTAGTAAATGAACATGTGTGATTTGGGGCCCTTAATTTTAGTACTCCAGTATAAATGTTGAGGGCTTTGCCGTATTCTCTATTTTATCTCAAGACACTCTATGTAATTTGGAACCCCACCGATTAATGCAGCTCGGCTTGTTTGATTCGTAGCATTGTCAATGTAATTTTGTACCGTGTAACTTGATTCAAATGACTGAACCCTAAAAACTCAAGTGGATTGCAGCGTTCTTCCTTTAATTTGGTGCAACCAGATGACTTATGCAACTAATTTCTGCGTTTTTTTATAATTTATTTAGGATTTTACATGTCATAACATACTATTTCTGCGTCTTTGCTATCCCCTTGAAGGGACAAAATGCTCCTTAGGCGGGACCCAGGCAGCTAATGCGAGTTGCATTCGCCATAGGCATGTCAGATACCCGTGGCGCCCCAGCCAACCCGGTCCATACATACTAGTGGCACACTCTTTGAAGTGGTGCACCGCTGATAATTTCATACGAGTGGTGCACATGTTTATGGTGCACCACTGGTTCATAGAAGTGGCGCGCCACTATTATAGTGTGCTGCTGGTAGCAAACCCACAGATAGCCATTTTTCTAGTAGTAGCCCTAAAAGTAATAAAAATTATAAATAGAACTTTGGATCACCTAGCGACGACTATAAACATTAGCACGAGCCGAAGGTTCAGGCAAAACTTGTTGTAGTAGAGCTTGTTGTAATAGACTGATGATAAGGTGTTGTGCTAAGGCCCCAGAGGACCAGCGCACTAGAGTAACAACCATCGCCAATAGTGATATTAATAGATCGGAAGAGACTAACCTAAAACCGCATAAACGAACACAAAAACCGATCGGATCCCAGAAGATTTGCTGGATACTTTACTCCACGTGCCCTCTGCCAATGCGAGATGCACCACCAGAGCGAGGATAGGACGGGAGGACATTATTCTAGCTCTAGGATGTAGCCGCAGCCTAACCATCCCGAGGACAACACTGAAAAACAATCTAAAGAAATAACGGAAACCCTCCCGCCGGCGAGGTGTTGTGATCTGCCACACCGCCAAGGCTCCAAGGCCACCTAGGTGGAACATACCAATGGTGTCACCGACGACAAGGACGAAACCTTAGATGGGTTTTGTTTTCGCCTCCACCTTTCAGACTTCTGGCAACGTACGTGGCATTGCGTATGGCTGAAATGGTGAGGCACTCGCACGCAGGTTGATACCCTTTTCCCATAATATGATATGTTATTATTATTGGTTATAGTAACATCGCATACTCCCTCCGTTCCTAGACATAAGATATATAGTTTTATGAGAAAAAAATTCATAATATAAGGTGTATTGCGTTACACAACTTGTATGGACAATAGTTTTAGGGATTTGATCATGTTTACTAATCTTATGCAAAGTTCTCTATGAGCTCACGTTTAATTGCCAAGGGTTAATCCCGCCCAAACATGGTGTAATTTTCTATCAATGTGCATGTTATAATTTCAGTGCTGAAAATTATATGGTTTATATCTAGAAATGGAGGAAGTATTAAACAATTATAGTGGCCTAGTCCTGTAATGACTAATGAGCCTTTGCCTTGTGGTTGTTGGGCCTTGGCCAGTGTGGGTCAGTTATGTAGCGTGGCTGAATTAGCACCATTACCGTGAGTATCAAACAAACTTAACTATGGTGACTGGTCAGCGAGCTGTTATCTCAGTTCTCTGACTTCTCTCCACTTGCCAATAGATTTCCACACGAAGATAGTGGCAGTCACAAATTCTGTATGGTTGTCTAGCCTGTCACGGAAAGTTCATGACCACACGACTGGGCTGACTAAGGATATTTCGTGTTAGGAATTTTACATAAATAGATGTAACGATGAGGTTTCTGATGAATGTTTTCTTCCTCAAGTTTGGCTGACGCCGTTTCTCTTGTACGTCAGCAACACGGTAGAAAATTGGGATCAAAGGAGGATACTTTCTCCAGTATTCCTCTGTTCGGGTATCCAAACATAATAATATTGTAAACAATTTTTCAGTATTTCAAGTCAGCCTTGAATAAACATTTGGCGGCGGGTTTTCTACGATGCATGTCATGTGTTTGAGAAAGGGATAATACCTATTATTAGTAAGCCTTGTCAAGGCATATATGCGTGTTGAACGATTGCGGTTTTCTTAGCAAGTCTGTGTCTCAGAACCCTAGCACTGATGTATACTTGGGAGGGAAATGATGAGATGGCTTCTCACACGTGCATGATACCTACTCCCAAGTAGTCGTTGTACATTGTGGGATTCAAAGAAGTGGCACATCGCGATCGAGGTGCGTAGGAGGGAAGAAATGGCCTTCTGCACTCGGTTATTTTGTTTTGGATAATGCATGTGTTTCATGGTCAAATTGTACGGTTGAATTGGAAAATTGAATGCTTGGTGCCGTTGCCTATTCGACGGTATCTCGGAGGAGGATCCTCACAAAGGGGAAAAAAAGTAGGGGTCATAGGGCATAGAGCCATGGGAACGGTGGTACTCGGTTTACCTAGCTTGGGAACACGCTGCTCGGAGGCAGGGCCTACTGCTGCTTGTCTGAAATTATCTGGGCACTTTCGCGTTGTGACAATGAGTTGTGGTTATGCTTCTTGGGCTCCCGGGATCCGGCTTATAAAGACGCCAGGATCTAGTGTTTCTACGGAGAGTCCTAGCCGGAATACAAGATGTCTAACTACGGAATATACATTGCCATTCACGTCAAGGTTCCACCTACATCTAGCTTGTCGTCATGGATCCGGACACTTCATGGGCCTTCGTGGATCCGACTTCTGGCGTAGGTCGGTTGGGATCCGGCTCCTGTTCCTGGGCTGGACTTCCTCCATCTTCTATGAACAGCAACTGGGCCGCCCAGCGGTCCTTAAGCCACCACCACCATCTGTGGGCCACCTGGGTTTGCCAGATCTAGACCACGTCGTTGGCATACCATGAACTATACCCACAACAGTAGCCCTCGAAGTTCTTCAAAATTCAGCATTCCTCCGCCTAGCTTCTGCCTCATTTTTATCCGCAGAGAATCTCGAAAAGCTTCTAAAACTTCATCATTTCCGACTTCCTATCAACCGAAAATCACTTCATCCTGTTTGTCTAAAAACAGTAACTATGCGGAATCTGCGCCCCATACTGCGCGCAACTTCTTCATTTCCCTCGTGAAATTTTCGGTAAGATGAATCTTTCCCGGGCAATTCGGAACCACACAGTTAGGTCACCGTCGCTACAGCTTCACCGCTTTTGACCCAGGACACGTGGCGGAAATCCAACGGTGCGACCGCTTTGCTCCCACCGTAGGATCCGGCGCATGCTTCTCCACGCCGAGTCTATAAATAGTCCAAGCGTGCGGTCATTCTCACTTTTTCACTGCCCTCGCCACTCCTTCTTCATCGCGTCAGCACCGCCCCGCAGATCTGATCACCGGCGAGCCTCGTCCTGGAAAGCTTCACGCGCCGCCGCTTCAAGGTACTTCCGCACCCGAGCTTGCTGCCGTTGATCGGGAAATCGTCTCCGCTGCTGATTCTTGGTCGCGAGGGACGTCTGCGCCTCTTCTCCAAGCCTTTGACCACTGCCGGCAACCACGGGGAACCGCCACGCCATTGCTAGTAAGTCCGCCGTACTTGAAAGAGAAAGAGAGCAGCGAGATCCGGCTAGCTTCGAACTTTTAAACATTGTACTTGCAGCCGGAGGTATGTCGGAGAACACCTCGAACTCAACTGAAAACACTCAGAACATTCCTCCACCTATTCAACCAGAACCATTAATTATAGCGCCTCTATAATTTCTGTCACCCAACATTTCCAACCTCCGATTAGCTCAACCTTACTCCGCATCTTCCAGCAATCCACTCGAAAAAAATCCGACTAAAGCAGAATTGTTAGAAGAGTTACAAGGGCAAGCTCGATTGGCAGATAAAGTGAAGGAGACGGAAATGAAGAAGGCTTCCAAGGCCAGGAACAGGGAGGGGGGAAGGGCCAGTGGTGGCCCTATAACTTAGCGAATTTGGTGAAGGCCCTTCAAGAGGAAGGCTTCATAGCTCCGGGCTCCTACAGAGTTCACCAAAGACTCCTCCACTCCGGTTCCGGAGGTCAGCGAGCGGATCTTCACTAAGGCCTGGGTGAAGCGAGGCCTCTCGTTTCTGCCCTCAGATTTCTTCTTGGAGGTTCTCCACACTGATACGTCTCAAACGTATCTATAATTTCTTATGTTCCATGCTACTTTTATGACAATACATGAATGTTTTATGCATACTTTAAAGCATTATTATACATTTTCCGGCACTAACCTATTAACAAGATGCCGAAGTGCCAGTTGCTGTTTTCTGCTGTTTTTGGTTTCAGAAATCCTAGTAAGGAAATATTCTCGGAATTGGACGAAATCAACGCCCAGGGTCCTATTTTTACACGAAGCTTCCGGAAGACCGGGGATAACGAGTGGGGCGACGAGGCACCCACACCACGGGCCGCGCGGCTGGGCGCCGCGCTGCCCAATGGTGTGGGGCCCTCGTGACGCCCCGACCTACCCTTCCGCCTACATATAGCCTTCGTCGCAACCCCTGTGAGAGCCACGTACGGAAAACCTTCCCGGAGACGCCGCTGCCGCGATCCCATCTCGGGGATTCAGGAGATCGCCTCCGGCACCCTGCCGGAGAGGGAATCATCACCGGAGGGGCTCTACATCATCATGCCCGCCTCCGGATTGATGCGTGAGTAGTTCATCCTTGGACTATGGGTCCATAGCAGTAGCTAGATGGTTGTCTTCTCCGCTTGTGCTATCATTGTTATAGATCTTGTGAGCTGCCTAACATGATCAAGATCATCTATTTGTAATGCTACATGTTGTGTTTGGTGGGATCCGATGAATCTAGAATACTATGTTAAGTTGATTATGAATCTATCATATATGTGTTGTTTATGTTCTTGCATGCTCTCCGTTGCTAGTAGAGGCTCAAGTTGATACTTGTAACTCCAAGAGGGAGTATTTATGCTCGATAGTGGGTTCATGCCTCCATTGAATCTGGGACAGTGACAGAAAGTTCTAAGGTTGTGGATGTCTGTTGCTACTAGGAATAAAACATTGATGCTTTGTCTAAGGATATTTGTGTTGATTACATTACGCACCATACTTAATGCAATTATCTGTTGTTTACAACTTAATACGGGGGTGCGGATGCTAACCCGAATGTGGATTATTTAGGCATAGATGCATGCCTGGATAGCGGTCTATGTACTTTGTCGTAATGCACGATTAAATCACATAGTAATCATCGTTGATATGTATTGAATCTTGATTTGTCAATTGCCCACATTTGTTCACCCAGCATGCTAGTTATCTTATTGGAGAGACACCACTAGTGAACTGTGGACTGTTGCTGCCAAAGCCCACCGGCGGCAGTGGTTAAGCAACACGAAGAGCCGGGAGGCTTCCAAGGCGGCAGCGGGCCCTGGTCCCTCGGCGTCGTCCCGCAAATGCTCCGACTGCGGCGGGCAAAGCGTGCCACACTATACCGCCAGGAAGGTGTGGATTGCTTCGATTAGTTCCCTGCATGGCAGACACGTAAACATTAAATACGAGCCCTATCGGCTCTCGGGTTGCCCTGTGGATCGGCTCAAAGAGCCGATCGCCCCATGGTTCATGTTGGATTTTCAATGACATGGGGATCCAGCTTGATCACAACAAAGCTAAACCAATCTACGATAGTTTAGGGTTTTCACCGTATGATCGGAACATCCTACACGTAGTTGAGCCTAATAGACACGAAAGATAAAAAGCTAACCCTAAAAGAGGCCTAAAAACCAACATTACGTTAATTCCCGGAACATCCCTCTTAGGACTAGCGAACCATACCTAACGCACTACCGGATCGTTCAACCCGTTTGCAAGGCCTAACCATACGGATATTAAACTAATCCTTGATGAACAAGGAGCACCTATAACAGATCGGATCTACTAAGTAACGAACAAGCAAGATGCTGCCCTTACACCTGGGGCAGCTAGATGTTGAGGGACGGCGTAGCTAAGCAGATATATGCAAGAAAAGCATCTACGCAAGCCCCAAAACACCTATGGTAAATAGTGCTACTCGCCATCAACAACGCTTCAGTACGAGCAACACAAGGTAAACGAATAAACGTAATGCTGCCTAGATCGCAAGATCTAGGCAGCATGGTCCCGGGAGAAACCCTCGAAAGAAGGGGTGGCGATGCGCCGATTTGTGTTTGTTGTGAACGTGATTGTCCTCCTTTCGATAACCCTAGATACATATTTATAGTCCAAGGGACTTTCTAATTTGGACGTGCACCTAACCGTGCACGAGTTAAACTCTATCTTTTAATCTAAACTACGATGCGATCTACTATATTACAGATACACGGGCAATTAAGCCCAAACTCTTCGTGCAAGGCCGCTTCAAAGATGCTCCACGTGTATATCCTTCAAGCCCATCTTCACTTACGGCCCATCTCCGATTTGGCCAAAATCCGGTGATAACACATGCCCCCTGGTTTTGGTAATGATAATTTCAAAACCACTCGTTTTTCCTTCGAGGGGTCATATCGTGGCAGAGCAGAACCGTCGCAGTATTTTCTCATCATGACTTGCCTTCCCAACTTCTCTGCACGATTTGACAGTTTTGGCACCACGTCCTCGAAAACTGCTCGACAATTAAATTTCCATCTCCTTTTATTTAACCACGAACAGTGCCTCTCTTCGTCCCCTTCGCACTAGCACTCCCAAAAACCCTTCTCGGCTACCATGTCTTCCTCCTCTTCTTCTTCATCGGGTCTTCGGGCAGTCCTCCCCTTCGCGAGCCGACGCGGAGTGGAACCCGGAGGAGGCCCATGCGGCCAACATCGCGCCATCGAGGCCGGGGCAGCCGAGCCACAACTTCTCCATCTGGTCGAGGACGACAAGTCACCAGACGGGGAAGAGCGACCTCCGCTTCTCGCCAATGGGGAAGCGGAGGAGGAAAGACGACGACCACTTTCCCTAGGACGGGGTCACCTCCTCCGAGGAGGTGAAGGAGGAGGAGGAGGAGGAGGAGGAGGACGACAGCTCCTAAGCCGCCGGCCAACCCACCGAACCTCGGGGCCGAACTTGCCGTGGCGCACGAGGCACGGGAGGACGACACAACGAGGGTCCCGCCGGCGGCCGCCGACGACGACGAGCCGAAAGCAGCGCCGACGACGGCGACAACGACGGCGATGACGACGAGGGCGCAACGGCCCCTAGATAGGATCTTAGCCTAGGGCCAGCAGAGGGACGAGGCAATGTATCCCCTAGGACTTCCTTTTGAGAGTAATCAGCTCTTCATGTAAGAAATTTCGTTCATCAATGAAGAATTTTCCCAATTTGATTTTGCCGATTTCCTTTATGATAATTTAGCCGATTGTCCTTCGTACTGAGTCCGCCGATTGTCAATTCGGTCAATGCTCAATGAGCCGATGGCAACGCATCGGTCTCTCATGATAAACTTCGAGATAGATCCACCCGGACCTCCAAACTCCTGGTCAAACAGGGCCAAGCCACAATCGTGCAAACCCCAGATCTTGTAAATGCAGATCCAACTGAATGGAATGTTAGACTTAGCGGCAAAACTCCTGAAATAATGTCCAGTCTCCTTATTAACTTTAGATTTCAGTTCTGCCGCATCCTTCTCTTCCAGATCCTCTTTGCCTTCAGGAGAGCCCTAGGACTGTCGCTGGATCAACTCGAATGCTGAAGCTAGCACTTTTTGCAAAACAGGCACCACTTGCCCACATCTGTCCTTGTGATGCTCCATTTCTTTGCAGCAACAAACTGGTCCAGAGCCCATCAATGATCATGGCTCCCTCTTCAAACCCTTTAGACCGACTCCAACGGTTCTTCTCTTCAATAATTCACCACTGTTTTACAACAATTGTGGTGCAGAGCTAGCCGATTTTACCGAAATCGGCTCCCAAGAGCAAAGGATTTTCAGAGGCAGCTGCCCCCCGAGCCTCAGTCAAGGCGAGAATAGCAGCAAGGAAGGTAACTGCCAGGAAAGCACCAGGATTTGATGTACCACAAGGGCTCAACAGGACCAGAAAATCCCTTCTCCGAACCAAGAAGCTTCTCATGCCACGGCTTTTTAACTCCTCCTGGCTCAATCCTTGTGATTCGCTGCTTAGATCAGTTCACCATCCTTGATGATGACTCTGCAGTTGAAGCCCTGGCCAATCACGAGGCCTGATCAAGTGGCAGCTTAAACTCTGTATTTCTAAAGTCGATGTCCGAGCATCGGCTGAGCCGAATTTTTTTGTATTTTCGATTTTTTATTAGCCGAGTCGATTCATGAATCGGCTCAGAGTACATACTTCATGATGTCTTGTACCTTCTCCGTGTATATGCCCCCCGAGCCGAATCCTTCAAGTGATTGAAGATATCGGCTTTTCAGCCAATTCAGGCTTGTCTCACAAATCACCATGTTAAAAACATGGCAACTAGCAAATGTGGTGAGACTGATTTTAGCCGATTGCTGGAATCGGCTTCCCTTGCAGTTGTTGATCCAACTATTTGCTGATAAATGTTGGCCATGGCTTATCCCCAGGACCAATTTTGATCTCTTCTAGTCCGTCAGCTGTTGTAAACTCATATCCCAGCTTCCTATCGCCTGCCAAATCATTGATGAACACCGGCAGAAGGTATGGTGAGGATGATTTTGGCCGATCGCTAGAATCGGCCTCCTTTCCCATTGCAATGTTTACTGAGAGTTTACAACTTCCTGGTACTCTGATATAGCTACGTGGCTTACTTGAGGTGAAATCCTTGCTTTTTATTTTTTGGGGCCGATCGCAGGGATCGGCCTCGCCACGTACGTCCGTAGACTCGGATCTTGCTACTCTGTCAGGCCAGTGGATAAGACCAGCCTTACCCCGTTTTTTGTAGCTTCGATGCGTTCGCAGTCGTCCAGATTGATTCCAGAGAGCGGCTCTTGGTCGTTTGCTTCCCAGATGTTCATGGCAGCCAAAGAGATATCGACTGAATCATCTGCATGAACAACCTCCACTTCATCTCCATCCCATTGTATGATGCACTGATGCATTGTGGATGGGGAAGCAATTAGCATGGATCCAATCCCTTCCTAACAGCACAGCATAAGTGCTCTTGCTGTCGACGATGAAGAAGGACGTGGGGATGGTCTTTCGGCCGACAGTTAAGTCCACGTTCAGAACACCCTTGGCTTCGACGCTTGGCCGTTGAAATCGCTTAACGTGACGTTGGTCTTGATCAGATCTTCATGAACGTCCCAAACGTCGTAACATGGAGTACGGCATTATGTTGACTGCTGCTCCCGTGTCAACCAGCATCTTGCTAATAGGCTGCCCATTGATATAACCCTTTAGGTATAGGGCCTTGAGATGCCTGTAGCTCTTTTCTTTTGGCTTCTCGAGATAACTGGTCGTGGACCGCAATCAAACTGCGCCACGATACCTCTTCATCTCTCGAGCACAAAACTCTGACGGGAGAACGAACACCATGTTTGTATCGATGCCACTGCATCGGCTTTTGTCTGCTGGGTCGCCACACTTTCTTTGGTGGGCGAGCCTCGTCTCCAGCGTTTGCTGAATTTTCACGGCCAGATCGGGTCGTGCTTTCCTCAACGTGTACAGGTACTGCGCCTTGGCTTCTTCCAAGTTCCT
This sequence comes from Lolium multiflorum, assembly GCA_030979885.1. Lineage (NCBI taxonomy): Eukaryota > Viridiplantae > Streptophyta > Magnoliopsida > Poales > Poaceae > Lolium > Lolium multiflorum. The sequence continues at coordinate 150,792,896 of CM061753.1, read as the reverse complement.
TAGCCGCTGCACTCTGCGCTTTTGGGAGTGGCTGAGCCCATCAGGACACCACCTTGGTCGGTGATATCTATCTTCTTCTTCTGACTCGTCGAAGTCTTCATCTTGAGATGACTCAGCTCGTTTGTTCTGAGGTGGGAGAGGTCCTAGTCGCTCGAACACTGAAACTTCATTTGTTCCCCTCCTCTTCTGTTTGCATTCTGGGCAGTTCTCGATTGTAGGCAATCGGCTCATTCCTGAGTCCCAGCAATGTTTGAAGAAAGGACAGTTCCAGTGCCTATCCACGTCCTCTCGCTCTCTTGACCTCCCTCTAGCGTGACGCTCATACCCTTCGTGTCGACGGTATTTCCTGTTGTCTGCATCAGACCGACGATATCTATCATCATCTTCGTCGTAGCGCCGACGTCGGTCGTACTGCTGCTCATATTTGTTGAGGAGATGTGCGGAGAGTGGTCGTTGATACCGGACGCTTATCACCTCTTCTCTGTTAAATACCGTCTGTCATCATGTTGGGGCCGGTCGCGTGGATCGGCCTCCTCTTTGTCTTGCCCGGGAGGACTGCCCTCTGGCTTATCCTTGCCATGGCGATCTGCAAGCCCTGCCATATTGATATCAAACGAGAAACCTGGCTCGCGTCCTATGCAGTGACTGAGATCGACCATGTTGACCTCCGGGAACGGCTGCGTGTCAACTCTCATGGCAAACTGACCGAAGAGTAATCGGCCTTGCTCTATCGCCATCTGAATCTGTCCGCGCAAGGACTTTGCAGTCGTTGGTGGCATGGGTGAACGTGTGATGCCACTTGCAGTATGGCTTGCCATTCATCTCTTGTGGCGTGGGAATTTTGTGACCTTCGGGTAACTTCAGCTGTTTCTCCTTCAGCAGCAAATCAAAAATCTGCTCCGTTTTGCTCAAATCGAAGTCGAACCCCTTTGCAGGCCCTGGTTGTTTCACCCACTTGCAGGACACGGGTTTTGCCCCCCGAGTCCACTCACCTACAGCGACCTCCTGATCTCCTTCGAAATCTTCATCTTCGTCTGCCTCGATCAGGGCGACGCTTGTATTTGTCTGGTACAATTCGGATGGCGCTGTTCATGCGGTCCAACTTCGAACCATGTGCGCCATGAACTGTATCTACTTGGAAGGTCAGATCTTTGAGCAGCTGATAATCCTGCTACCGCCACTCGGCTGCTTCCTTCTCATTAGGCGAACCGAATAACATCGGTTTCTGACGGTCCTGAACCTCTGGATGTACTCGATACCGTCTCTCCTCGTCTCTGCCGAACTTGGGTCAGATCGGCAAGGCTAGCTTCCGTGGCTTCTGAATGGTATTGTTCATGGAATTGCTCTTCCAGCTGCTTCCATGTCCGAACCGAGTTTGGTAGCAACGGGTGTACCACCCAAGTGGACCCGTGAGAGACTGCGAGAAGAACCTCACGCGTAGCTCTTCCGAAGCTGAGACCATGCCCAACTGTGCCAAGTATCGGCTCACGTGCTCGATCGAGCTGGTTCCTTCTGATCCACTGAATTTCGTGAAGTCAGGGAGCCGATACTTAGGTGGCAGCGGGATCAGGTCGTAGTCGTTGGGATACGGCTTGGAATAGCCGATCATCCTCTTCTTCGGCAATATGCCGAACTTGTCTCTCATGATGGCGGTGATCTCATCCACCGTAGGAGCTGCAGAAGCCGATCGTTCATGACTTGTATTGGTGGCATATTTAGTTAGCCACGCCTGTTTCTCGACATCCTTGAAGCTGCTTCCGCTCAGCGACTCCTCCTGCCGTGGCAATCCCTCCTGCTGTAACCTGGGTCATCCAGTTGTTGCAGTCCGGACGTATGTGCACACGTATCCATGTGGAACTTCCTTGGGCGCTCATACAGGAATTGGTAGTCGTCAGGATCACCTCCAGTCTTGTAGACAACGTGCCGGTGAACCTTGCTTTTGTGGAGCTGCAAACGTGTGTTGCGGTGGTGGCCTTGTGTAGAGCGGTACCTCCCCTTGGTGAGTTCCTAGAGCAGGACCTGACGGAGAGTACTTGTGCTTCGTGACTTCTTGCACCACATTGAGCGCGACACGCTCCAGAGTATTCACCAAGCTCTCAGCATGCCGATGAAGAGAGTGAGCAACGGCATAGTTGACTTCCTGTCGCAGGGCTCTGGTACGTTCATCCGAAGGGAGAGATAGATCTAGTCCATCTAGCGCGCCTTCGGGTTGGAACCCTTTGAACTTGATCCCGTGCGAACGGGTTTTCTCGAAAGCGCCGATGAGATCGGCTTCCAGGATGACCTTGAGCTCGTCATATCTCTTCTTATGCTCAGGAGGCAGATCCTCATACTTGACTGGTTCTCCCGCAATCTGAGGTGCAGATGACGACATGGTTGTTGCGGAAGATTGTCCCGATGTCACCGGGTCGTGCCGAGAAATGTGTTGTCAAAGCCCATCGGCGGCGGTGGTTAAGCAACACGAAGAGCGGGAGGCTTCCAAGGCGACGGCGGGCCCTGGTCCCTCGACGTCGTCCCGCAAATGCTCAGGCACACGACGAGCTGCACAGGCGTGCCACGACCTATGGCCGGGAAGGTGTGGATTGCTTCGATTAGTTCCCATGCATGGCAGACATAAACATTAAATACGAGCCCTATCGGCTCTCGGTTGCCCTGTGGATCGGCTCAAAGAGCCGATCGCCCCATGGTTCATGTTGGATTTTCAATGACATGGGGATCCTGCTTGATCACAACAAAGCTAAACCAATCTACGACAGTTAGGGTTTTCACCGTATGATCGGAACATCCTACACGTAGTTGAGCCTAATAGACACGAAAGATAACGGAAAGCTAACCCTAAAAGAGGCCTAAAAACCAACATTACGTTAATTCCCGGAACATCCCTCTTAGGACTAGCGAACCATACCTAACGCACTACCGGATCGTTCAACCCGTTTGCAAGGCCTAACCATACGGATATTAAACTAATCCTTGATGAACAAGGAGCACCTATAACAGATCGGATCTACTAAGAAACAAGCAAGATGCTGCCCCTACACCCAGATAGGTGTAAGGGCAGCTAGATATTGAGGGACGGCGTAGCTAAAGATATATGCAAGAAAAGCATCTACGCATGCCCCAAAACCCTATGGTAAATAGTGCTACTCGCCATCAACAACGCTTCGGTACGAGCAACACAAGGTAAACAGATAACGTAATGCTGCCTAGATCGCAAGATGCGATCTAGGCAGATGGTGCTTACCGGAGAAACCTTCGAAAGAAGGGGTGGCGATGCGCCTGATTTGTGTTTGTTGTGAACGTGATTGTCCTCCTTTTACGATAACCCTAGATACATATTTATAGTCCAAGGGACTTCTAATTTGTACCTAACCGTGCACGAGTTAAACTCTATCTTTTAATCTAAACTACGATGCGATCTACTATATTACAGATACACGGGCAATTAAGCCCAAACTCTTCGTGCAAGGCCGCTTCAAAGATGCTCCACGTGTATATCCTTCAAGCCCATCTTCACTTACGGCCCATCTCCTGATTTGGCCAAAATCTGTTGATAACGGGACCCCGGTCCATTCTTTTACATCGAATACATTCTCTACGCAATTATTGTTTTTTTGTTCTTTGCAAACAAACACCATCTTTCACTCGATAGTTTAATCCTTTGTTTTCAGCAAGCCGGTGAGATTGACAACCTCAATGTTATGTTGGGGCAAAGTATCTTGATTGTGTTGTGCGGGTTCCACGTTGGCGCCGGTTTCTGGTGTTGCGCCGCACTACACTCCTCCACCAACAACCTTCACGTGCTTCTTGGCTCCTCTTGGTTCGATAACCTTGGTTTCATACTGAGGAAACTTGCTTCTATACGCATCATACCTTCCACTTGGGGTTCCCAACGGACGTGTGCATCTCGCGTATCAAACTAAATTTTCTGGCGCCGTGAGAGTCAAGACACGCTGCAAGGGGAGTCTCCACTTCCAATCTCTTTAATTTATTTTTGTCTTGTTTTACTTTACTTTATTTACTGTCTTGTTTGCTTCATATTAAAAAACACAAAAAATTTAGTTACTTTACTTTCTGTTTTATCTACTAGCTCTATATCAAAAACACAAAAAAATTAGTTACTTGCATTTACTTTATTTACCTTTTGTTTATTTCATCATGCTTCATCCTAAGTTTACTTTGAAAGATATACCGGTAGGAAGTGGGTCTATCATTGGAAAAGATAATATAGAAGAATTTTTCACTCATGTTAGTAAGACTGAAGATTTTGAAGATAGATCCTTGGTAGAACTTGCCCCTGATTATGAAATTGCTACTGCCTCTTTAGTGCACATGTTGGAAGCTAGATTTGTTAATCTTAATCCCATGATGCAACATATGTTTCTTACACTCGGTGATATGGAAGAAGGAGAAAAGAAAGATTTTATTCTAGAGACCCTTCTTAGAGAATTTGGTGATGTAGCTAGAGAAGCTAGGAAAGTCTTTATTCGATATAAGATGCTAGGCTTGTGTACCAATTTTGCTAGTATCCTTGAAAAAAGGGAAAAAGATAGGCTAAGATACACTAATAAATTCAATTATGAGGGAGAGATTAAAGCACCGATACCTAGTAAGCTCCTAGGGATGCATGAAGCTTTAGAAAATAACTATGCTTGGCTTGTTCCTGAAAATTTGTTTGATGAGAATAGTAAGCCTAGGAGCAATGAAAGAGGAGTTACTTATATAGACCATATACAATGCATTGTTGAGAAAACTCCCGACTCCCGAGGTAATGTTAATGCATCATCTCTTGATGTTACTTGATTTGCACTTTCTGCGCCTAGCTGAAAGGCGTTAAAGAAAAGCACTTCTTGGGAGATAACCCATGTTTAATTTTATTTACTGTATTGTTGAGTCTTGGAAGTTGTTTACTACTGTAGCAACCTCTCCTTATCATGTTTTTGTGCCAAGTAAAGTTTCTATGTTAAAGTTGATGCTAGATTTGGATCGCTGCGCAGAAACAGCATTGCTGTCTATCACGAATTCATACAGATCTCTCTGTAACAAAATCAAAAAAATGTGCAAATTTACGAGCGTGATCCTCATATATGTACGCAACTTTCATTAGTTTTGAGTTTTTACGTTTGAGCAAGTTAAGTGCCCCTGCAAAATTCGTCTTTACAGACTGTTCTGTTTTGACAGATTCTGCCTTTTATTTTGCATTGCCGCTTTTGCTATGTTGAATGAGTTTCTTTGTTCCATTAACTTTCAGAAGCTTTGTGTAATGTCCAGAAGTGTTAAGAATGATTGTGTCACCTCTTAATATGTGAATTTTTAATTATGCACTAACCCTCTAATGAGTTTGCTTGAAGTTTGGTGTGGAGGAAGTTTTCAAGGGTCAAGAGAAGAGGATGATATACTATGATCAAGAAGAGTGAAAGGTCTAAGCTTGGGGATGCCCCGGTGGTTCATCCCTGCATATTTTAAGAAGACTGAAGCATCTAAGCTTGGGGATGCCCAAGGCATCCCCTTCTTCATCGACAACATTATCAGGTCACTTCTAGTGAAACTATATTTTATTCCATCACATCCTATGTTCTTTACTTGGAGCGTCGGTTTGCTTTTATTTTTGTTTTGGTTTGAATAAAGTTGGATCCCACCATCCTTATATTGGAGATATTACGCTCCACTTTTTCATATGGAACACTTGTGTTCTTAATTGTGCTTTAATGTTCATGGCGAAGGCTGAAATTGCTTCGTTAAATTGCTATTTGGTTGGAATCGGAAAATGCTGCATATGGTTTGGAATAACTTGGAAATTGTTTGAGCTCCCATAGATCATGTTTAAGCTCTTGCATCATGTAGTTTAATCTATTAATGAAGAACTACCGTAGAGCTTGTTTAATTTGGTTTGCATGATTGGTCTCTCTAAGTCTAGATATTTCGGGTAAAATGTTTGAACAACAAGGAAGACAGTGTAGAGTCTTATAATGCTTGCAATATTTTCTTGTGTAAGTTGTACCTGTTCATACTTGTGTTTGCTTCAAACAACCTTGCTAGCCCAAACCTTGTACTGAGAGGAAATGCTTCTCCTGCATCCAAACACCTTGAGCCAAAACCCATGCCATTTGTGTCCACCATATCTACCTACTATGTGGTATTTTTTCTGCCAAGTAAATTACTTGAGTGCTACCTTTAAAATTTCATTCCTTTATCTTTGCAATATATAGCTCATGGGACAAATAGCTTTAAAACTATTGTGGTGATGAATATGTAGTTATGTGTCTTAATTCTTATAAGTCGCTTGTTGAGCGGTAACCATGTTTCTGGGGACGCCATCAACTTTTTACCTTTGTTGGATATCATGTGAGATGCTATGCATGTTCGTCTTGTCTGAAGTAAGTGCGATTTCATGATCAAATGGTTTGAGTATGCATATGTTAGAGAAGAACATTGGGCCGCTAACTAAAGCCATGTATCATGGTGGAAGTTTCAGTTTGGACATACAACCTCAATCTCTTATGAGAATATTATTTGTTGTTGAATGCTTAAGCATTAAAAGAGGAGTCGATTATCTGTTGTCTATGTTGTCCCGGTATGGATGTCTAAGCTGAGAATAATCAAAAGCGAGAAATCCAATGCGTGCTTTCTCCTTAGACCTTTGTACGGGCGGCATAGAGGTACCCCTTTGTGACACTTGGTTGAAACATATGTCATGTGATGATAATCCGTGTTATCCGAGCTGATTAGGACAAGGTGCGAGCACTATTAGTACTCTATGCATGAGACATGCAACTTGTAGGAAGTATTATGCATAGCACATATGAATTATTACTACCGTTGACAAAATTGTTTCTATGTTTTCAAAAAAAAAGCTCTAGCACAAAAATAGTAATCCATGCTTCCCTCTGCGAAGGGCCATTCTTTTACTTTATGTTGAGTCAGTTTACCCACTTCTTTCTATCTTAGAAGCAAACACTTGTGTTAACTATGTGCATTGATTCTTACATGTTTACTTATTGCACTTGTTATACTACTCTATGTTGACAAATATCCATGAGATATACATGTTACAAGTTGAAAGCAATTGCTGAAACTTAATCATCCTTTGTGTTGCTTCAATGCATTCTACTAAGAATGTATTGCTTATGAGTTAGCTCTTATGCAAGTCTTATTGATACTTGTCTTGAAAGTACTATTCATGAAAAGTTTTGCTATATGATTCATTTGTTTAGTCATTATCTTTGTTAGCAATCTTTTGTTCAGATCACTCCATTCATCTCATATGCTTTACAATAATATTGATCAAGATTATGTTGGTAGCATGTCACTTCAGAAATTATTTGTGTTATCATTTACCTACTCGAGGCCGAACTAAGCTTGGGATGCTTGATACGTCTCAAACGTATCTATAATTTCTTATGTTCCTTGCTACTTTTATGACAATACTTGAATGTTTTATGCATACTTCATAGCATTATTATACATTTTCCGGCACTAACCTATTAACAAGATGCGAAGCGCCAGTTGCTATTTTTGTTTTTGGTTTGAAATCCTAGTAAGGAAATATTCTCGGAATTGGACGAAATCAACGCCCAGGGTCCTATTTTTACACGAAGCTTCCACCAGGGGATAACGAAGTGGCGGCAGGCGCCCACACCACGCAGCGCGGCCGAGTGGGCCCGCCGCCGCCTATGGTGTGGGGCCCTCGTGACGCCACGACCTACCCTTCCGCCTACATATAGCCTTCGTCGCGAGCCCCCTGCAGAGCCACGATACGGAAAACCTTCCGGAGACGCCGCGCAATCCCATCGGGGATTGGAGATCGCCTCAGGCACCCTGGAGAGGAATCATCCGGAGGGCTCTACATCATCATGCCCGCTCCGGATGGTTCGTGAGTAGTTCATCCTTGGACTATGGGTCCATAGAGCTAGATGGTTGTCTTCTCCGCTTGTGCTATCATTGTTATAGATCTTGTGAGCTGCCTAACATGATCAAGATCATCTATTTGTAATGCTACATGTTGTGTTTGGTGGGATCCGATGAATCTAGAATACTATGTTAAGTTGATTATCAATCTATCATATATGTGTTGTTTATGTTCTTGCATGCTCTCCGTTGCTAGTAGAGGCTCTGGCCAAGTTGATACTTGTAACTCCAAGAGGAGTATTTATGCTCGATAGTGGGTTCATGCCTCCATTGAATGGAGTGATGTGAAAGTTCTAAGGTTGTGGATGTCTTGTTGCTACTAGGGATAAAACATTGATGCTTTTTCTAAGGATATTTGTGTTGATTACATTACACCATACTTAATGCAATTATCTGTTGTTTACAACTTAATGCGGAAGGGGTGCGGATGCTAACTCGAAGGTGGATTATTTAGGCATATATGCATGCATGTTGGATAGCGGTCTATGTACTTTGTCGTAATGCCTGATTAAATCACATAGTAATCATCGTTGATATGTATTGAATCTTGATTTGTCAATTACCCACTGTAATTTGTTCACCCAACATGCTAGTTATCTTATTGGAGAGACACCACTAGTGAACTATGGACCCAGGTCCATTCTTTTACATCTGAATACATTCTCTGCAATTATTGTTTTTCTATTCTTTGCAAACAAACACCATCTTCCACTCGTACGTTTAATCCTTTGTTTTCCAAGCGGTGAGATTGACAACCTCACTGTTACGTTGGGGCAAAGTATCTTGATTGTGTTGTGCGGTTCCACGTTGGCGCCGGTTTCACTGGTGTTGCGCACTACACTCCTCCACCAACAACCTTCACGTGCTTCTTGGCTCCTACTGGTTCGATAACCTTGGTTTCATACTGAGGGAAACTTGCTTCTATACGCATCATACCTTCCACTTGGGGTTCCCAACGGACGTGTGCATCTACGCGTATCACACACCTATGGGCTACAACCGCACAACATCTGCCCCAACGCCTACCTGATCCTCTCCAACTTTGTCACTCTATGCGAAGGTCATCTGAGCCGTCGGATATCCGGCTTCTTCGGTTCTTCTATCGCGTGAACAAGGAGACGAAGGAGAAGAACATGGTCAATTGCGACGACATGACTTTCATGCTCGCCCAAGAGAATCTTTCCGCCTATCTCCTTGCATGAGTCAGTCAAATCTTTGGAACGCCGGATGGTTCTATATCAACAATGAAATCGTTCCCGATCATCACCAAGGCCTCCTAGTCTTCATCAACAGCCCTCAGTGGAGAAAGCTCACGGAGCTATATTCCCAATTTCGCCCGGCATCCGAGCTGAGAAAATGGCCCGAAGAATATCGGCTTGGTTCATGAAGGATTGTGGAGTCGATCTCACGTTGAGCTGGTTCATCATGGATCCAACCCATGCGATTCAACCGGTGTCTCATCTGCGCCTATATTGGTGTGGATGATCCGATCTGGTCACCAAGGACAACCTTCCCACGGATTTTACGAACAATACGATCCAAACACTGGTGAAGGTGACCCGGGGCCAGTCGTCCGGAGATTTCCAAGGACATATACACCAACAGAAACTGCCCTCCGGTTAATTGCACTTAGTAACTTTGATGTTTGGTTTCGTACATCTTTAACTTGTTATACTTTCTAACATTCAATACCTCTTCTCCATCTCAACACCTTGGCGGAGGAGGATTTTGGGGAGATCTTCCGCATCGCCTCCACTGACTCCGGCAAGGCGGACGAGGATCCGGAGGAGGACGAGGAGGAAGAGGAGGAGTAGCTAGAGAAATATGCTCCTCGACCCTCGAAATGCCCTAGGGGTGGATCCTCCGGACCCGACGCGCTCGCAACACCGAGTGACATAGGAATCCCCAATGGGCCTGCCGAAGATGGTACCCGGGGTTTATTGAAGCTCCACGACCCGAAGTTTTATGAAGCCCGGAAGCCCAGTCAAGAGATAGTTTGGAAAGATAGAGTTCTATTAGGAATATCGACTTGTAATTATTACGGGGCAGACTCAGATAGTTTCCCGAACTCTGTAACTTGTACATCACGAAACCCTCGGCTCCACCTCCTATATAAGGGGGAGTCGAGGGACACAGGGGGGACCGATTCATTGTTCACGCAACCCTAGTTTTCATAGCGTCGAGTACTTTTCGGCTGAAACCTTCGAGATCTACTTGCCCTCTACTTCTAGCAAAACCTAGTCTACAACTTGTAGGCATTGATAAGTTAATCCCTTATCAATTGGCGTCGTCTGTGGGAATTAGAGGAGACAAGGATCTGATCTCGATGGCACGCTCAACATCGTCGACATCTTCGGTGGCAAGCAACGCGATGGATCGAGGTAAACAGATCGAAACTGTTCTAGTCGATTTTGTTCCTCACTCGCCCTCCCGTGTGGATGCATATTCAAATCTGGAGGAGCCTATGGAGATGAAGTTCGGAAGGTTCCACTTCCACGTTGGGAAAGAGGGATCTTACCGTCTCGTAGTACCGGATTCGTTGAGATCGTTCGAAGCTGACTCTGATTCCTCGGGATCGGTGTTGTCGCTCGAGTCCGGCGACGAAGAGGTTTCGTCGACAATCTCCACCAAGCCCGCTTCAAGCGGAGAACTCGTCAAGATCTTCGGCAACATATCCGTCGGGTCGTCTGCGGACTCAAATATAAGCAGCGATTCGGACTGCGTCGATGCTTTCGACTTCATCGACAGATCTACTTCTATTCGGGAGGTCTTCGCCGATCTATACGACGGTGTCACCAATTCCGATCAAGCTTCAACATATCTTCAAGTTTATGTAATTGGAGAGGCGAGCCGAGCAGAACCGGAGACGTCAGAGGCTTTCGACGATTTGGGAAATCCATACGTCGATCCCGCTGATCTCATGCGAGGTTTGGGCACCAAATACATCGGTCCTGAACCAAGAGAAAAAGTGCAACTCCCGCAAGAAGCCTGGAATAGAGCGGCGAGAGCCATGGATGGCACAGAGCCGATGACTACCACTGCAACAGCCGCAGAACTGCAGGCGTACCAGTATAAGTTAGCCCGTGCAAGGAGGGAACTAGAGAAAGAAAAAATCGAACTCGAAAAGAAAAGAGCCTTCTGCGTCAAGCAGGCGAAGGGCTGAGTTGAGTCGACACTCGGGAACTTCGGGAGACAATCATAGAGATGCGCAACAGGGGAAGGTCTCGACTGCAGAACATACCAGAAGCGAGAGAGAGAATCTGATCCAGAACCTCGACATGTCCTTTATGTCGATTGACACACGAGAAACATTATCCAAAAACTGGAAGCGGGATATATGGCCACCCGGGCCTTTATGCGCGAACGAAGCCACCCAGAGATGATCCAAGAGAGGATTGTATAACATGGCTTTGGTAGGAGTCGGAGTCATGGGGACATCATTTGCGGGTACAAGTACACCTCCAGAAGGTGCCGCAAGGCAAAATAGTCCACGACCTACAGTGGCAGTGCAAGAACCCCCAAGAACGTCGACAAGAGACACAACAGCACAAGCACGGGTCGACAGGGCGCGACACGAAAGGAGAACGTCGGCCGTCACCAGAAGTAGATGATGAAGATATGTGCGGGCTCCCCTGTTTCACCCGACAGTCCGTAAAACGCGAGTCCCGTCTGATTTTAAGTTGCCTGACAGTTAAAAGAAATTCGACGGGTTGCAAGATCCCGAGGATTGGTTGGTTGATTACCTCGAGACGGTAAAGTTGACGGGTGGAACCAAGGCAACAACCATGCAAAGTATCCAAGTATACTTAAGTGGCGCAGCTCGATCATGGATTAAAAAGTTACCACCTGGGTCTATCGACAGCTGGGAGACCTTCGAGGACCTGTTCGTGAAGAATTTCCTGTCCACATGCAAGAAACCTGCGTCAATAGAGCAATTGAGAGCCCGTCGACAGAAGTACGATGAGTTGATGAGGATGTACATCCAGAGGTGGAACATTATCAAAAACTCGGCAGAGAACATATCTGACGAGAGGGCGATAGATGCTTTTGTTGCTGGGATCCGAAGAAAGGATTTCATCGAGGACTTAGGAAGGACTAACCCGAAAACAATAGCAGCACTCATGGAAATAGCGAATCGCTGGGCAGATGGAGAGGATGCTGTCAACAACAAGCGACATAGGTCGCCTGAGGAGGATCAAAATAGAAACATTCAAAATAGGCGACGTTTTTCGCCGATTTTCGGATCTGACGGTCCCAGCCATGTATCGGCCGGCTTCTGAGGAAATAATGGAGGAAACAATAGAGATGATTATCAAAAGAGTGGTGAACAGCGCGGCGATTATAGGGACAGTCCATGTCATAATAGGCAAAATAATGGTCCAAGGTTCCAGAGGCCGTATATATCTCCCGAAGATATGATGAACGTACCATGCCAGATGCACTTCTACCTCGACAACAACGGGAAGAGACAGTCGGGACATTTGCAGATGGGTGTCGAACTTTCCGAATGCCGAAGCAGTGCGGAGAATGTCAACGCACAAGCAGCAAATAGAAACCCCCAGGGGCCAAGGAGTGAGGTTCACCTGCCACCTCCTCCCGCAATCACGGACAAAAATCGACATCAGCTACGAATAGCGGCATCTCCACACCCGCCTCCTTACATCGACACCAACGGTGCGGTCTCGATGATTCAAAAAGCCAGGCCATCCAATAGAGCTCAGAAAGTAATTTCGCGACAAGTTTTCATGGCAGAGAAGATGCCTCCACCAACAATAGTATATGAATTGGTCGGGACAGGACATTAGCTTCACCATAGCGGACCACCCGCATCAAGTTCCTCGACCAGGGCAATCAGCTTTAATCTTACCAGCGGTGATTGCAGGATTTGACGTATAACGAGTATTTATGGATGGAGGCAGCAGTTTAAACCTTATGTACCCAGATACATTGAGGAAGATGAATATATCCCTGGCGAATTTAAAACCAACGGATACACGTTTTCATGGTATCACACCAGACAAGCCAAGCTATCCACTGGGGAAGATCAATCTCGATGTTCAGTTTGGAACCCAAGAGAATTACATGATAGAAAGGCTGGAGTTCGAAGTCGTGGATTTCCCATCACAGTACCATGCTCTATTGGGACGACCCGCGTATGCCAGATTCATGGAAGTACCACACTACACATATTTGTTTTGGAGGCTCCCTGGACCTAAGGGACCAATCGCATTGAAAGGCAGTTTTGCGCTAGCAGATAAGTGCGACAAGGATTTTCATCGCCTGTCAGAAACTTTCGGGATGCAGGCAGAATATATGGCGTCAAAGTTGACAACAGACTATGACGTGTTGCCAGACGTAGGGAGGCCGCTTAAGGAACCAACCTTTGATACCACCAAGAACTCGAAGGAAGTACAAATACACCCGACAGATCCCAAGAAGACGACAGCTATCGCCACAAACATGGACCTCGCATAGGAAAGCGCGCTCGTCGAGTTCCTACGTGAGCGCTGGGGAAATATTCGCATGGTGTCCAGCTGACATGCCAGGAGTACCGAGGGAACTTGCCGAGCACCCCCTTAACTTGGATCCATTGGCCAAGCCAATCAGACAACCTTTCGGCGTTTTCGAACCAAACGCAAAGCTATGTTGTCGAAATAAATAGACTCGAGAAGCTGGATTTATCAAAGAGATACACACAGAGGCCACGTGGGTAGCAAACCCAGTGCTGGTCCCGAAGAAAAACACAGAGGTCCTTCGCATGTGCGTCGACTTCACGTGTCTCAATAAACACTGTCCAAAGGATCACTTCCCCCTCCCAAGGATCGATCAAATTATCGACCCCACGACAGGTTGCGAACGTCTTTCCTTCTTAGATGCATATTCTGGTTACAACCAGATTCGATTGAAGGAAGAGGATGAAGTCAAAACAGCTTTCATTACCCCCTACAGCGTGTTCTGCTACGGAACAATGCCCTTCGGGCTAAAACGCGGGTGCAACATATCAGCGGATGATGAAAAAGTGCCTTGCCACGCAGATCGGCAAGAACTTGCAAGTGTACATTGATGACGTTGTCATAACAACAAAGGAAGGGCCAACGTTAATCGATGATCTTCGTGAAACCTTCGACAACCTCGACAAGTTCTGCCTCAAGTTAAATCCGACGAAGTGCTTTTTCGGCGTCCCTGCGGGAGAACTTCTCGGGTTCTTGGTGTCAGCGAGAGGAATCGAGGCTAACCCGGAGAAAATTCAGGCCATCGTGACGATGCGGAAGCCAATAAAGTTAAAGGAGATACAACGGTTAACTGGACGAGTCGCAGCTTTAAGCAGATTCGTCGCTAGGCTAGGAGAAAGGGCGTTGCCATTTTACGCCTTGATCAAGCAAGGAGAAAAGTTCGAGTGGAATGAAGAAGCGGACAGAGCTTTTGAAGATCTCAAGCGCACAATCTCGACACCCCCTATATTGGTGGCACCCAAGGAAAAGGAACCTCTCCTGTTATATATCGCGGCCACACCTCAGGTGGTCAGCACGGCACTTGTGGTTGAGCGAGAAGAAGAAGGGAAACTCCATGGAGTACAAAGGCCGGTATACTTCATTAGTGAAGTTTTATCGCCTTCAAACAGCGGTACCCGCATTATCAGAAGCTGGCATATGGAGTGTTCACAACAGCAAGAAAGTTACGACACTATTTCTCGGCACATCCGATAATAGTGGTCAATGAGGCACCATTGTCAAATATACTAAATAACCCGGAAGCTACGGGCCGTGTCTCCCTTTGGGGAATAGAGCTTTCCCCTCGGGACATCACATATGAAAAAAGAAAAGCGATAAAGTCGCAGATCTTACCAGACTTCGTCGCAGAGTGGATGGAGCTGCAAAATACGGGACCTCCTGATTTATCGAGAACCTGGACTATGAACTTCGACGGGTCCAAGAGGTTAGAAGGAGCTGGAGCTGGCGTGATACTAGTGTCACCCCAAGGAGACAAGTTGAAGTATGTACTACGGATGACGTTTCCCAACGCATCTAACAACGAGGCAGAATATGAAGCGCTGATACATGGGATGAAGATGGCGAAAGCTTGTGGTGCGACCCGATTAAAAATATTCGGCGACTCCCAATTGGTGGCTCAACAAGTGATGAATCAATGTGACGCAGTCAATGATAGTATGATAGCATACAAAGAGTTATACAATGAACTCGAGAAGCTTTTCGACGGGTGTGAGGTGAATCATGTTAGCAGGCTCAGTAATGACGAAGCCGATGTTTTGGCAAATATCGGGTCACAATGTTTAGCAATACCACCCGGAGTATTTTGGGAAGAGATAAGTGAAAGGTCAACTAAGGCGAAGAAACAACCAAAGAAGAAAGAAAAATTCGAGAAAGGCTCGGGGGCTCCGGCAGTGCTCGAGGCAGGTGCATCAGGAGATGAGGAAGATTCACATGAGGTGATGGTAGTACAAGTTCCATGGATGCAGGTTATGTTGCATATATCTTGAGGAAAGAAATACCCGAAGATCCAGTAGAAGCAAGGCGAGTTATTCGACGGTCCAAAGCCTTCACTATGGTTAAGGGTGATCTTTATAAGCGAAGTATATCGGGAGTCTTGCAGCGGTGCGTCACAGCTGAAGAAGGTCGAGTGCTTTTAAAGGATGTGCACGGGAGTATGCGGACACCACGCAAGCAGTCGAGCTATTGCGGCCAAGGTTTTCAGAGCAGGGTTCTATTGGCTAACAGCCATCGAGGATGTGAAGGACATAGTACATACTTGTGATGCGTGTCAAAGGTTTGCCGCCAAACCTCATTCTCCGGCAACAGAATTGATGCCAATACCATTGTCATGGCCCTTTGCTCAATGGGGTCTTGATATGGTGGGCAAATTGCACAAGGCATGGCCAGGAGGATACGAGTATATGCTCGTTGCTGTCGACAAGTTCACCAAGTGGATGAAGCAGCGGCTTGAGGACGGCCGGCTCGCGGCAAAGGCCGGCTGAGGAGCAGCCGGCTGGAGCCGTGGCCGGCTGCCTCGGAAGCCGGCTGGCTCTAAGTCCTAGTCGGCCTGGCTGCGGCCTTCAACGCTGTAGCTGGGCCGGCTTCTACAAGCCATATCCGACTGGGGTTTGTACCTCAGACCGACTCGAGGCTGGCGAGTCTTGCACTGGAAGGAACCGGGTAGGTGATCCGGGTTCAAAGGTCCACGCTGACCTCATCTCCCGTAAAGTACGGGGCACGTAGAGCAGCAGTGCCACGCGCCGGACAGGCCATCATGGCGTACGTCGGACCGTACGCGCTACAGAGCATGATGGCGACAACGACAGCACCTCGCCACGCCGCTGACCTGAGCAGGCGGATGGGACGTGCCACTACGCTCAACGGCTCCCTGATGTCAGCGCCTCGGGAAGGGACGGGAGCCGAAGCCGGCCATGCCGGCCACTAGACTATAGGGACTTATATGTAAAGTGCCGGTGCCTATATAAGCCGGGCTACCCCCCTCGTGCGGGGGACGATCGATCAGTTCTCATTTCACTAGTCTTAGAGCTGCCCTGAGAGAGAGACCTTCGTCTACCTTAGCCTCCCAGGAGCAGCCGGATATACAGCTCAAGGAGCACCATTGTACTGTGTCACTATCATATACACTCATAGCAGGAGTAGAGGTGTTACCTCCATCGGAGGGCCTCGAACCTGGGTACGTCGCCGTGTCGCTCGTGCCCATACCCGCATCCGGATACCGCCGTGAGACCACAAGTGTAACATCCCAAATTTCAATAAAATGGACAAGAGAGGAATTCAAGAACCCCAAAAATTAGAGTTAACAAAAACTTTTTCTCCTCATATAGGTTTATGCATGTAGATCACCTTTTTAATTATGTTGAGTGTGCAATTGCCATGATGTTTGCTTAGGTGATCTCTCTCACTCTAAAACCCTAGCCATGATCACTTGATCATCCAATGTCAAAGAAAAACCAAATAGAAAAGAAATAATAAAAATCAACTTCACACACCCATATGGCTTAGGCCATTTTTACAAATCTTTGATCTAGGCCAATTTGGTTTGCCCCATTGAGTGTAAATGGATACTAAACATATATTAGCAACTTTGGAAACCATCCAACACATTTCAAATCAAAATCAAAGCAAATATGAGCTCACATATGATTATGGTCATATGTGCCATTTTTACCCTGATGCTCACTTTGAGCCCCTGGCTTTTTACTTTTCACTTCTACACTTGGCTATTTCTTTGCACCTCATCCAAGACAACATCAAGCACTCCAACTTTGCCCAAAGCCACCACCCCAAATTCATCACCAATTTCAAATGAGAAGCAAGCAAAGTTGGAACATTTTCACATATGTAAGATCATATGCAAAATGTGATTTTGCATCTCAATTCCATTTTGACCACCACCACCACCAAAATGCTACATTTAATATATGTTTGCAACCCACCAAAAAGAAATTCAAAATTCAAAAATTTATTTCTTTCGGCCATTTGGTCGAACACCTTGCAGGCAGGGAACAAAATTGAGCCCATACTGCATTTTTACCATGGACTTGGTCCAACCTTGACCCCACCTGCACCCTGGCACCTCCTCTCACCTCAGTGCATCATCCACCACTTGCCCTGACCACTTGCCTGGCCATGCCGTGGCATGGCATGCCATCCTCATGCCCTCTCTCTCCCCTGGTCACCTCAGCAGCACCACCATGTCTAGCTCCCTCTCACCTCCCTGAACACGCCCGTGCATCCCACGACCAAGGCAGCTCGCACGCCAGCACACGAGCGCCCAGACGCGCCCAGAACACGCCCATGCCGCGCCAGAGCGCGCATGGCGCACACCCTGGACGCCCAGAGCGTGACGACGCCCCGCGTCCTCGCGTCACCTCGAGCCCTCCCCTCAGCACCAGTCGACGCACGACGGCTCACTGGACCGCCTGGACACACGCACCGGCCCGCGGGAACGCCAGGCGCGACGACCACGACGACGAGCTTCCGCCACGGTGACGCACGCTCCCGTCAAGCTCACCGTCGCCTCAGAGCCTCGTTTTCCTCACCGTCAAGCGCGTCAGCCTCGCCAGGACACCAGTGACACGATGAGCCCATCCCTTGCCTCTTCGCCGCCATGGAACGACGGCGACGACGACGACCCTAGCCGGGTGCCACAGCCACCTCTCGCTCCTATAAAGGGGAGCCCCTCCCAGTGAACTGAGCACGCCAACTTCTTCCTCTCATCCCCACAGCACTCCTCGCCACCTTAATTTCACCCAATAGCCGCCGGAGTCCCCCAATCGCTAGCTCGAAGCCGCCGCCAGTAGCCGGAGTTCGCCGGAGCAGGAGGCCACCCCAGGAAGCGCCGCTGCTACCAGGGGGATCCTCGTCCTCGACAACGACGCGGCGCACCTCTCCGACGACCGCCGGAGCCCTCGAGCGCCCTCCGACCCCCTACTGCCGCCGCCGGTGAGTTCCTCGCTCGCCGTCGACGACGACGCGTCTGGACCGTGCGATCGCGTTTTAATCGCACGGCTCTCCTTCCCCGTACCGCTTCGGGCGTTAAGCCCCACTGACGCGTGGCCCCTGCCGTCAGACGGCCTGCTCGCGCTAGACGCGAAGTGGGCCGGCCCAACCCCTTTTCTCGCTGCAGCCCAGCTAGCTTTCCCGCGCGAGCCCACCAGTTCAAATTCGAAATTTCCAGAATAAATCGAATATACAATCTGATGCTAACTTTGAAATTTAATAGAGACAAATCTACTCAGCCAAATTTTACAAACTTTATATATTTGGAAACCTTAGGAATTTATCTATACAATGCCACTGGAATTAACTATAGATCTATTATAGAATTAAAATAGGAAAATAAACAAGGCAGGGACTTTTCTGCATTAGAATAATTATTAAAAATCAACCAAACATGCTTTTAAGTTAATTCCAACTCCTATAGTTCACATTTCACTTATATTAATTGTTTCTACGAAAATATGCCATGCTTACTGTGTATGATCATGGCCTAGTTAAATTAAAGGACTATAAGACTATTTCTAGTCAAAACTATTGTCCAAAAATATTAGTAAATCATATGGGAGTATTTTCTTCCATTTAAATCTTGTCATGAACAATGTAATATGAGGTAAAGACTCTGGTCATAAAAATCTCATATGGTTTGTTGATGATATTAAGTCTTTACCATGCTAAGATTAAATTGTATGGGGTGCTACACCCCATTTAAATCATTTTCTCAAAATGATAAGTGTGAAGAGGTTGACTTGGGTCAACCTAGGTCACATATTATGCATAAGAGAAATTAAATCTTAATAAGATAATGAGAGGAAATTATTTCTCTGAATAATTCAAAGTAACATTCAAGATTAGTATGAGAGGAAATTATTTTTCTTAATTAATAAGAAAAACACATCCACCAACATAATAGTGATATGTGATGCTAGTTTAAGTTGTGTAAATCATGTGTGTGCTTAGTTTAGTAAATAAATTGGTGTGATGATTGTGTACCCCGTATTCGTATTTTAGACGCTAGTACCGAGGAGTATCCGGAGGAGGAGGAGGTCTACTGTCAAGGAGAAGAAGACCACTTTGACCAGTTTCCCAACCAAGGCAAGATAATACTCTTGCAAAGTGCTAGCTCATCATGAGCCAAGCACCACCCATTTACTTTATGTTTATGAGCCTATTTCCCAGTTTTAATTCCAAGTTTTACTTACTGTTATTTTTGTACTGTTGATTCATAATTCCATAGGGTTAATGTTAGATTAGTACAAGAGTATCAAAGATAGCCTAGAAGCAAAGCAAAATACTTAGCACCCCTCATCCTTAGATGCTAGTGCTGAATTAAAAATGACTACTCTAGATGGGAACATGTGTGGTGAAATAATGATGATAATGATTATGAAATGACTTTTGAAGGTGAATATGACCAAGAGAAGATAGTGATTTTTGATTAAAAACTAATATTGGTTTGGATGCGATACCTTTCCAATTATTGAGTACCCCCACAATACCTGATTATGGGTAAGGGCTTAACTAGAAGTTTATGTATCTTAGTATGAGTTCCCTCTGAACACACATCATAGGGGTTATGCTGAGGCTGCCTCCGTTGTTGAGAAATGATGTGAATTGAAGTGAATTGTACGGCCAAGCCCTGTGCAGTTCCCAGGTTGACAGTTGGTCTTCACTGGGAGGCCAAGCTCATGGGGAGAGGTGCTCATACTAGGGTTAGTAAATGAAAGGTTATGGTTGATGATCCGCGTACTGTGTTACGATGATTCGGGGAAATCCCGACGGATGGAATCAAATGTTGTGGCACAAGTGTGCAACCTCTGCAGAGTGTAAATCTATTCGAATAGCCGTGTCCACGGTTACGGACGGTTGGAAAGGCCATACAGTTTCCAGTGTTAGAATTTGATCATGTTGTTGATATGAATGGTGAATGGTGACTTGAGTAGAGTGAAACACAACAGAGTTGTGGGAATGACACTAATGTTCCCACTTGAGTTAGTTAGCACATGATTAAGCCTTTAGTAAATACTTGCAAAATAAAATTGGCTTTATGCAAATAAACTAGAACTTAGCACCCCTCTACTAGAAATGTTAGCACTTACACTAGTATTAGTTTGCGAGTACATAAAGTACTCACGGCTGTGTCCCTGGCTATTCAAATGGCCATACTATGAAGAGGAGCAGCAGTACGAGGAGGACGGTCAGCAGGAAGTCTACAACAACTAGGGATCTGCTAACGTCAAGCGTTGGCCTGTGGACTTTAGAGTCCTTGTATCTTACGCTTCCGCTATGAACTTGTGTTTGTTCGTTGATCAGTTCGTTGATCGTTAGATCAACTATTTGTGTAATATGGATCATGTGATTCCAATTTGTAAGACTTTATGAGTTGTAATGAATGATGACTGTGATACTTAACTATTATGCCTCGCAACAACAATATTCCTGGGATTGCGATGTATGACATAATAGGCATCCGGACTTAAAAATCCGGGTGTTGACAAGTTGGTATCAGAGCCATTGTTTGACCTTAGGAGACCCTAGTTTAGAATGGACGTTCTGAAAAATTTAGTTTCTAAAACAAATTGAGTGAATACTTGGGAAAAACTTACTCATTCTCTTTTCTACCGGATCTTTTCAAAAATGATGACCATGCTCTTCCTTTTTAAATCCATCTAAAATATTGCCACACTTAGTCACATCTCTAACTTACTCATCCATTTCACTTTCAGATGGAGCCCTACGTCCAGACGGAGACCTACGATCTGGAGAACGGAGGAAGTCTGGTGTTCGAGCGCGACTTGTACCTGGTGTCCGAGAGGCTCGAACGCCCACCTCCCCAGTTCCATGGAGTCCGGATCCACGACACCCCCACCGGGGAACAGCAGTGGATGATCACCGCTGACTTGAAGGGAAGTTCGGAGCCTCCCATCTCGGAGAGGATCCTTTTCTCCTTCAAGGCATGCAACTGGCCGGACGGGCTTGCTCACGCTCTTCAGGAGGGACTTGCTCGGGTGTGCGGACAGAACATCGCCGCACTCCGGGGAAGCCGCTTCGCCCACTTCGCGAGGCACGACACCATGGGAGAACCCATGGCACTCTCTTCGCACCCGGTGCTCAAGATCCATGTGCAGCATCTGGACTTTATGCTCCATGAGACCCGGAAGGAACTGGAACTGACGCGTGTTCACAACCACCGTGCCCAGATGGCTTTGGCTCACCATGCCGAAGCTATCCGGATGCTCGCCAAGGACCGCAAGTCACTCCGCCTGCAGCGCGCCAAGAAGGATGCCACTATCAGCCGTCTTCGCGAGAAGATCCGCACTTTGGAGGTGACTGTCCGGACCCAGCAGGACCAGATCCAGGAGATGGAGGAGGATGGAGACGACATTCAGGGAGGCGATGACTTCCTGAGTGACGACAACGACTTTGAGGATGATGAGTTCACTGATGAGGAGGACTACGCGTTTCTGGAGTCCGAGGAGGATGGGATCATTCCCATTGATGTGGATGAAGATGATGAGTAGTAGCTGCACTAGCTTCACTTACGTAGGTGTGAGTTGTATCCCGCACCATGTATCGTAGCTTGGAGAAGAAGGGTTCTTAAAACCCTTAGTGTGTTAACTTGTAATGTGTGATGCTTGTCATGAATGAATGAATGTTTGTGTGTTATGTGCATCATCAAAAGTCTTTAAGTCTAAAACTTACCCAAAATAAGCCATAGAAAATTCCCTCTTATCTCATGATCTATCTACTTGTTCAGATGGCTCATCGCAACGCAAACGCAGACGCTATGATGCAACTGCTGCAGACCCTGATGGCAGACAGGGAGACTGACCGAGCTGAACGTCAAGCCAGCCTCGCAGCACTGCAACAGTTAGCCAACAACCAGCAAGGCCATGGACACCATGACCATCCAGGGTCCAAACTTAAGAATTTCCAAAACACCAACCCACCTGTTTTCAGCAAGACTGAAGAGCCCTTAGATGCAGATGATTGGCTGCAAACAATGGAAAATAACCTGGAAGTAGCTGGAGTGGATGAGAATGAGAAAGTGCTGTTTGCTACGCACTACCTAGCAGGACCAGCAAGAGCTTGGTGGACCAGCGCCCGTGCATTAAATGCCGGACAGATGATGACTTGGGCTGACTTTAAGCTCAAGTTTAGCAAGTACCATGTACCACCAGGTTTGATCAAGAAGATGAGGGATGAATTCCGGGAACTGAAGCAAGGCCGGATGTCGGTGGTAGAATACCGCGACAGGTTCCTCACCTGTCAAGGTACGCCCCCGATGAAACCGACACCAATGAGAAAAGGAAGGAGAGATTCCTGAACGGCCTGCACGACGAGATGCAGACAGTACTGGTCAACATTCCCTTTGCTGACCTTGAAGCCCTAGTGGATTCTTCCATTCAAATGGAAGGCAAGTTGCACCAGGCCAATGAAAACCGCAAGCGCCGCATGATGAACCAGAGTGGGCCCAGCAATGCCCCAAGATATCGCCCCAACTCAAGCAGTGGTTTTGCCCCCAGGAACAACAAGCCCCAGAACCAAGTGTCGCGCCCCGGTTTTCAAAACCGGAGCGGAGGAAACCCAAGGCCAGGAGGCCCCCACCACAACAGCAACAACCCCAACTCCTATGTGCACCACAACAGCAACTTCAACCGCGCTCCGCCGCGAGCCCCCAACACCAACAACAACAACACCAACACTGCACCAAGGACCGGAAGCAATGCTATTCCGGTTGGAACCAAGGACAAGTCCACAATCACCTGCTATGAATGTGGAGTGGTGGGACACTTCTCCAATGAGTGCCCCAAAAGGCTGGCCAAGCTCGCCGGCAACACCGCTGCACCTGCTCAGCAGCAACGCCGTGTCTCCACCGGCAAGAAGTTCGCCCCCAACAACCCGCACAACCGCGGAGGTCGCCTCTACCACATGAACGCCGAGGAAGCCCAGGAAGCCCCAGATGTGGTGCTGGGTATGTTCTCTGTTAACTCAATACCAGCAAGAGTGTTGTTTGATTCCGGAGCATCACATTCATTTGTTACCGAAGATTTTGTGAGCACTAGTAAGATTCAACCAATCAGCTTGAAACATGTCATGATAGTTCAAATACCTGGATCAACCACTAAAGCTAGAAAATTTTGCAAAGAAGTACCCATCAGAATTCAAGAAATAATGTTTTTTGCAAACTTAATTGTTCTGGGAACAAAAGGATTGGAAGTAGTACTAGGAATGGATTGGATGGCGAAACATCATGGATTGATAGACTGCGCCAAGAAGGCCATCACCATGACTAGTAGCACCGGAATAACAATAGAACATGTGTCTGAGAAACTCCCCAGAAATTTCACTTGCAACCAAGGTGTAGCCAAACCAACTCTGGATCAGATCAGGGTCGTCTGTCGATACGCTGATGTGTTTCCGGATGATCTACCCGGTATGCCCCCGGATCGGGATATCGAGTTTATCATCGAGTTAATTCCTGGAACAGGACCTATAGCCCAGAGAGCCTATAGCATGAACCCGGCAGAATTAATAGAGCTGAAGAAGCAACTGGATGATATGTTGCACAAAGGTCTGATTCGACCAAGTGCGTCGCCTTGGAGATCACCAGTTTTATTTGTGGATAAGAAAGATGGTGCCAATCGGTTATGTACGGATTATCGTAAACTTAACGACGTCACCATCAAAAACAAATACCCCTTGCCAAAGATAGAAGACCTGTTTGACCAGCTAGCCGGTGCCACCGTATTCTCCAAGATTGACCTTAGGACTGGCTACCATCAACTGAAGATCCGTGCAACGGATATCCCAAAGACTGCCTTCACCACCAGATATGGACTGTATGAGTACAATGTCATGTCATTTGGATTAACCAATGCCCCTGCCTACTTCATGAACCTCATGAACAAGGTCTTCATGAACTTTTTGGATAAGTTTGTCGTGGTTTTCATCGATGACATTCTTATCTACTCCAAAACCGAAGAGGAACATGAACAACACTTGGAAATAATCCTAGAAACCCTGAGGCAGCACAAGTTATATGCCAAGTTCAGTAAGTGTGAGTTTTGGTTGAAGGAGGTAGGATTCCTGGGACATATCTTGTCCGCAGGAGGAATTGCTGTAGATCCCGCCAAGATCAAGACTGTCACAGAATGGAAAGCCCCAACCACCCAGACCGAGGTCCGCGCATTCCTCGGATTAGCGGGATATTACCGCCGATTCGTTGAAGGATTTTCCAGCATAGCCCGACCCATGACTCAACTGCTAAAGAAGGACAAGAAGTTTGAATGGACTGCCAAATGTGAAGAAAGTTTCCAACAGCTCAAGAGCAGATTGACCACAGCCCCAATACTGATCATGCCGGATATCACCAAGCCATTTGATGTCTACTGTGATGCGTCCAAGATTGGTCTTGGATGTGTGTTGATGCAAGAAGGCAAAGTGATATCATACCTGTCCCGGCAACTGAAGCAGCATGAGCAGAACTACCCAACCCATGACCTCGAACTCGCAGCCGTAGTGTTAGCCCTGAAAGTTTGGCGTCATTACCTCATGGGTAATCGATGCGAGATCTATTCGGATCACAAGAGCCTGAAATATATCTTCACCCAGAAGGAGCTGAACATGAGGCAACGCAGATGGTTAGAGCTAATCAAGGATTATGATATGGAAATCCACTATCACCCCGGGAAGGCCAATGTAGTAGCAGATGCCCTGAGTAGACTGCCTTGTCAGTTAAACTCCATGATAGCAAAGGAACAGCCTAGCCTACACCAAGAGTTTGAGCATTTCAGAATGGAGCTAGTTAGTGAAGGATACCTAGCCAGCATAGAACTGCACCTACTTTGATTGGACAGATCAAAGAAGCCCAGAAGGGAAATGCGGCATTGACGGAATCAAGAGTCAGATAGCTGCAGGAAAGGCACCAAGATTCACCATAAATGAAGAAGGAGTACTTTGGTACCACGGTCGCCTGTGTGTACCGTCAGATTCAGAATTGAAGCAAGTCATATTGAAGGAAGCTCACGATACCCTGTATTCCATTCACCCCGGAGGAACCAAGATGTACCAAGACCTGAAGGAACAATTCTGGTGGCACGGAATGAAGCGAGAGATAGGAAGTTACATCGCCAAGTGTGATATCTGTCAACGAGTCAAGGCAGAACATCAACGACCCGCAGGACTGTTGCAACCCTTACAGATTCCTGAGTGGAAATGGGATTCTGTCGGTATGGACTTTATCACAGGATTGCCCAAATCTAGCAGAGGAAATGACTCCATTTGGGTTGTCATTGATAGGTTGACCAAGGTTGCACACTTCATCCCTGTCAAGACCACCTACCAAGGCCCAAAGTTAGCTGAGTTATACATCTCAAGGATAGTCGCCCTGCACGGAACCCCGAAGTCAATTGTGTCAGATAGAGGATCACAGTTCACCTCAAGATTCTGGCAGAAAGTGCATGAAGGACTAGGAACCCGTCTGAACTTCAGCACCGCTTATCAGACTGACGGACAGACCGAGAGAGTCAATCAGATACTAGAAGATATGTTGAGAGCCTGTGTACTGGAATATGGATCCAAGTGGGAAGACTGCTTGCCATATGCAGAATTCTCGTACAACAACAGTTATCAAGCTAGCCTACAGATGGCCCCCTTTGAAGCCTGTACGGAAGAAAATGCCGTACCCCTTTGAACTGGTCAGAAGTCGGAGAAAGCCAAGTCTTTGGACCGGATGTTCTTCGAGAAGCCGAGGAGAAGGTGCACAAGATCCGCGAGTACCTCAAGACTGCACAATCCCGACAGAAGAGCTACACCGACAAAAGACGCCGAGAGATGACCTTTGAGATTGGAGATTTTGTCTACCTCAAGGTGTCACCCCTCAAGGGAATGCAGAGATTCCAGCTGAAAGGAAAACTCGCACCCCGATATGTCGGACCCTTCAAAGTTCTGAGTCGCAGAGGCGAAGTGTCTTATCAATTGGAACTACCTGAAGAAATGGCAGCCGTGCACAATGTGTTTCACATCTCACTGCTCCGGAAGTGCCTTGAAGTACCAGAGAAGACTGAAGTATTCAAGAATATAGATCATCGTTCGGTGGATATCAACACAGACTTGACCTACCGCGAAGTGCCTATTCGCATCCTGGAGGAAGCATACAGAACCACCCGCACCAGGAGTATCAAGTTCTTGAAGATTCAGTGGAGCAATCACACTGAAGACGAAGCCACTTGGGAACGCGAAGAAGACATGAAGAAAGAATACCCCGATCTCTTTAGTACCTAGTTTTCTCTCGATCTCGGGACGAGATCTTTTGTAAGGGGGAAGGGTTTGTAACATCCCAAATTTCAATAAAATGGACAAGAGAGGAATTCAAGAACCCCAAAAATTAGAGTTAACAAAAACTTTTTCTCCTCATATAGGTTTATGCATGTAGATCACCTTTTTAATTATGTTGAGTGTGCAATTGCCATGATGTTTGCTTAGGTGATCTCTCTCACTCTAAAACCCTAGCCATGATCACTTGATCATCCAATGTCAAAGAAAAACCAAATAGAAAAGAAATAATAAAAATCAACTTCACACACCCATATGGCTTAGGCCATTTTTACAAATCTTTGATCTAGGCCAATTTGGTTTGCCCCATTGAGTGTAAATGGATACTAAACATATATTAGCAACTTTGGAAACCATCCAACACATTTCAAATCAAAATCAAAGCAAATATGAGCTCACATATGATTATGGTCATATGTGCCATTTTTACCCTGATGCTCACTTTAAGCCCCTGGCTTTTTACTTTTCACTTCTACACTTGGCTATTTCTTTGCACCTCATCCAAGACAACATCAAGCACTCCAACTTTGCCCAAAGCCACCACCCCAAATTCATCACCAATTTCAAATGAGAAGCAAGCAAAGTTGGAACATTTTCACATATGTAAGATCATATGCAAAATGTGATTTTGCATCTCAATTCCATTTTGACCACCACCACCACCAAAATGCTACATTTAATATATGTTTGCAACCCACCAAAAAGAAATTCAAAATTCAAAAATTTATTTCTTTCGGCCATTTGGTCGAACACCTTGCAGGCAGGGAACAAAATGGAGCCCATACTGCATTTTTACCATGGACTTGGTCCAACCTTGACCCTACCTGCACCCCTGGACCCTCCTCTCACCTCAGTGCATCATCTCACCACTTGCCACCACCTCTGTTGCTCGACCCATGGCCATGCCATGGCATGGCATGCCATCCCATGCCATCTCCTCACCTGGTCAGCTCCAGCATGCACCACCATGTCACACAGCTCCCTCTCACCTCCCTGACACGCCCGTGCCATCCCACGACCCTCCGAGCTCGCACGCCAGCACACGAGCGCCCAGACGCGCCCAGAGCACGCCCATGCCGCGCCAGAGCGCGCATGGCGCACACCCTGGACGCCCAGAGCGTGACGACGCCCCGCGTCCTCGCGTCACCTCGAGCCCTCCCCTCAGCACCAGTCGACGCACGACGGCTCACTGGACCGCCTGGACACACGCACTGCCCGCGGGAACGCCAGGCGCGACGACCACGACGACGAGCTTCCGCCACGGTGACGCACGCTCCCGTCAAGCTCACCGTCGCCTCAGAGCCTCGTTTTCCTCACCGTCAAGCGCGTCAGCCTCGCCAGGACACCAGTAGCACGATGAGCCCATCCCTTGCCTCTTCGCCGCCATGGAACGACGGCGACGACGACGACCCTAGCCGGGCGCCACAGCCACCTCTCGCTCCTATAAAAGGGGAGCCCCTCCCAGTGAACTGAGCACGCCAACGTCTTCCTCTCATCCCCACAGCCCTCCTCGCCACCTTAATTTCACCAATACCGTCTCGCCCCAATCGCTAGCTCGAAGCCGCCGCCAGTAGCCGGAGTTCGCCGGAGCAGGAGGCCACCCCAGGAAGCGCCGCTGCTACCAGGGGGATCCTCGTCCTCGACAACGACGCGGCGCACCTCTCCGACGACCGCCGGAGCCCTCAGGCGCCCTCCGACCCCCTACTGCCGCCGCCGGTGAGTTCCTCGCTCGCCGTCGACGACGACGCGTCTGGACCGTGCGATCGCGTTTTAATCGCACGGCTCTCCTTCCCCCGTACCGCTTCGGGCGTTAAGCCCCACTGACGCGTGGCCCCCGCCGTCAGACGGCCTGCTCGCGCTGGACGCGAAGTGGGCCGGCCCAACCCCTTTTCTCTCTGCAGCCCAGCTAGCTTTCCCGCGCGAGCCCACCAGTTCAAATTCGAAATTTCCAGAATAAATCGAATATACAATCTGATGCTAACTTTGAAATTTAATAGAGACAAATCTACTCAGCCAAATTTTACAAACTTTATATATTTGGAAACCTTAGGAATTTATCTATCCAATGCCACTGGAATTAACTATAGATCTATTATAGAATTAAAATAGGAAAATAAACAAGGCAGGGACTTTTCTGCATTAGAATAATTATTAAAAATCAACCAAACATGCTTTTAAGTTAATTCCAACTCCTATAGTTCACATTTCACTTATATTAATTGTTTCTACGAAAATATGCCATGCTTACTGTGTATGATCATGGCCTAGTTAAATTAAAGGACTATAAGACTATTTCTAGTCAAAACTATTGTCCAAAAATATTAGTAAATCATATGGGAGTATTTTCTTCCATTTAAATCTTGTCATGAACAATGTAATATGAGGTAAAGACTCTGGTCATAAAAATCTCATATGGTTTGTTGATGATATTAAGTCTTTACCATGCTAAGATTAAATTGTATGGGGTGCTACACCCCATTTAAATCATTTTCTCAAAATGATAAGTGTGAAGAGGTTGACTTGGGTCAACCTAGGTCACATATTATGCATAAGAGAAATTAAATCTTAATAAGATAATGAGAGGAAATTATTTCTCTGAATAATTCAAAGTAACATTCAAGATTAGTATGAGAGGAAATTATTTTTCTTAATTAATAAGAAAAACACATCCACCAACATAATAGTGATATGTGATGCTAGTTTAAGTTGTGTAAATCATGTGTGTGCTTAGTTTAGTAAATAAATTGGTGTGATGATTGTGTACCCCGTATTCGTATTTTAGACGCTAGTACCGAGGAGTATCCGGAGGAGGAGGAGGTCTACTGTCAAGGAGAAGAAGACCACTTTGACCAGTTTCCCAACCAAGGCAAGATAATACTCTTGCAAAGTGCTAGCTCATCATGAGCCAAGCACCACCCATTTACTTTATGTTTATGAGCCTATTTCCCAGTTTTAATTCCAAGTTTTACTTACTGTTATTTTGTACTGTTGATTCATAATTCCATAGGGTTAATGTTAGATTAGTACAAGAGTATCAAAGTTAGCCTAGAAGCAAAGCAAAGTACTTAGCACCCCTCATCCTTAGATGCTAGTGCTGAATTAAAAATGACTACTCTAGATGGGAACATGTGTGGTGAAATAATGATGATAATGATTATGAAATGACTTTTGAAGGTGAATATGACCAAGAGAAGATAGTGATTTTTGATTAAAAACTAATATTGGTTTGGATGCGATACCTTTCCAATTATTGAGTACCCCCACAATACCTGATTATGGGTAAGGGCTTAACTAGAAGTTTATGTATCTTAGTATGAGTTCCCTCTGAACACACATCATAGGGGTTATGCTGAGGCTGCCTCCGTTGTTGAGAAATGATGTGAATTGAAGTGAATTGTACGGCCAAGCCCTGTGCAGTTCCCAGGTTGACAGTTGGTCTTCACTGGGAGGCCAAGCTCATGGGGAGAGGTGCTCATACTAGGGTTAGTAAATGAAAGGTTATGGTTGATGATCCGCGTACTGTGTTACGATGATTCGGGGAAATCCCGACGGATGGAATCAAATGTTGTGGCACAAGTGTGCAACCTCTGCAGAGTGTAAATCTATTCGAATAGCCGTGTCCACGGTTACGGATGGTTGGAAAGGCCATACAGTTTTCCAGTGTTAGAATTTGATCATGTTGTTGATATGAATGGTGAATGGTGACTTGAGTAGAGTGAAACACAACAGAGTTGTGGGAATGACACTAATGTTCCCACTTGAGTTAGTTAGCACATGATTAAGCCTTTAGTAAATACTTGCAAAATAAAATTGGCTTTATGCAAATAAACTAGAACTTAGCACCCCTCTACTAGAAATGTTAGCACTTACACTAGTATTAGTTTGCGAGTACATAAAGTACTCACGGCTGTGTCCCTGGCTATTCAAATGGCCAGACTATGAAGAGGAGCAGCAGTACGAGGAGGACGGTCAGCAGGAAGTCTACAACAACTAGGGATCTGCTAACGTCAAGCGTTGGCCTGTGGACTTTAGAGTCCTTGTATCTTACGCTTCCGCTATGAACTTGTGTTTGTTCGTTGATCAGTTCGTTGATCGTTAGATCAACTATTTGTGTAATATGGATCATGTGATTCCAATTTGTAAGACTTTATGAGTTGTAATGAATGATGACTGTGATACTTAACTATTATGCCTCGCAACAACAATATTCCTGGGATTGCGATGTATGACATAATAGGCATCCGGACTTAAAAATCCGGGTGTTGACAACAAGGAACCACATCGATTAGCCACCCTATGGCATATGCCGTGACGATACCACGACATTTGGCGCCCACCGTGGGGCCTTCAGCGTCCGCGGCCGGTGTCTCCATCCGGACGGGCCTCACCACCACCACCGGCGAGAGGGTCGCTTCAGGCTTGGTCTGGAGATTCGGCTCCCTCGACTGCGTCAGCGACAACGCTGGCTGCTTCGCCGACCGGCCATTCCCTGCCGGCGGCAACATCATCAGCTTCGGCGGCTTCGACGTCTACGTCGCCACCGTCGCACCACCGCGCTACCCGCGCGAGATCGTGCGCTGTGCAAGCCCTCCCCCTGGAGCCGGCGCCAGCCTCACCACCACCGGCCCCTGCATCATGCAGGAGGTCATGGCCACCGGCGACGACGCCGGGGGCAAGTCCACGCGCATCCGTGGGCCAGTGCTGGAGCGCGAAGCCGCTGCCGGCGCATCCGCCTCGGGCGCAAAGGCGCCGCCACCACCGTCCCGGCTGGAGGAAGTCCGGGCAAAGCTGAGCACCCCGCTCACGCCTGGCGCCGACCCCACCACCATCGAGAAGGACCTGGAGGAGCACCGCCAGCTCCTCCTCAAGCAAACAGAAGAGCTGGCTGCTGCAAAGCGCCAGTGGGAGATCACCCAGCGCGAGTTCAACCGCGCCCACGGCCTCACGCCCGCCGGCGACAACCCAAGCCGAGCCGGCCAGATCCGCCGGAGAGGAGGCGGCCTGGGCGCAGAGATCGCCCGGGACGGCGCAGCATCGCCGGCTCCGTCTGCGGAGCAACCCATCTACAACACCCCCGACAAGAACATGCTCGCGGCTGAAGCTGCCGCGGAAGAGCTGCACCGCCTCGAAGGCGCAGAGTTACGCCGCCAAACTGAGCGGGTGACTGAGCTGCTGAAGGCGGCCAACCGGCTGACCAAGGACCCCAGGTACGCCCATGCCCCCAGAGCTTCTCACGCTCGTGGCGCTGCAGGCAACGACCGGGACGGTCCGAGGGACACGGCCGAGTCCACCTCCCCCGCACCAAGCCGGCGAGCCGACTCCCGGAACACCCACGCAAGTTCCAGCCGCACAAGCCGGCCGCCCAGTGGCAACAGCGGCCGCAGCCGGCCACCATCAAGCCGGCACGACGATGAAGAGTACGAGAGGCCATCCACCATCAAGCACCGCGCGGCTCCAGAGGCCAGTGGCCAGCGCCAGCCGGCCCGCTCCCGGCTGGGCCCGCGCGTCGAGCCAACCGACGCCAGAGATCGCCTCGACCGGCTGGTCGAATCCCGCATCGCGGAGGAAGAAGGGCCAGCCGGCCCCAAGTGCTTCGGGCCGCGGATCCTCAACGAGCCCATGATCGACGGCTTCCAGCTCCCCCGCGACACGCCCAAGTACGACGGCACGGCCAAGCCGGAGGACTGGCTGCAGGACTACTCCACCGCAGTCGGCATCGCCAAGGGCAACAAGCGCTGGGCCGTGCGCTACTCCCCCCTCATGCTGCTCGGCTCCGCCCGCACATGGCTCAACAACCTGCCAGCCGGCAGCATCAACGGCTGGCTCGACTTCGAGGACGCCTTCATCAGCAACTTCACCGGCACCTACCGCCGGCCGGGTCGCCCCCAACAGCTTGAGATGTGCAAGCAGGGCGCGGACGAGACGGACCGTGCATACCTGACGCGCTGGTGCGAGATGCGCAACTCCTGCGAGGGAGTGCACGAGATCCAGGCAGTCGGCTTCTTCATGGCCGGCTGCCGGCCCAACACCATGCTGTGGCACAAGCTGCGCCGCAGTGAACCCAAGACGATGGCTGCCTTGATGGCCATCGCAGACAAGTATGCGCTGGCTGAAGGAACCAGCAGCACGCCGGCTGAGATTTCGCCGGCTCCATCCAGGCGGGACAACAACAAGTCGGCCGAGCACAAGCCGGCCGAGGGCGGCCACCACGGCAGCCGGCGGGACAACTACCGCGGCAAGAGGCACAGCGACCAGCCGGACCGCCGGTACGGCTCGCCCACGTGGCAGCCGTGTCAGACCACGCGGCGGCTGGCGGAAGCCGGCGCCAGAAGCAGACGGACCGGCCCTGGAAGCCGAAGTACACCTTCGAGCAGATGCTCGACTCGCCGTGCAAGTACCACAGCGGCAAGAACCCCTCCAACCACTCCACCCGCGACTGCCACTTCATGAAGCGGCTGACGAGCGGCGAGCCCCTTCCGCCTCCACCCCCACCTCCACCAGCCGGCGGGCCGGGTGGCCAAGCCGGCGCAGAAGCCAACAACCTCGAGCACCACGAGGCTAACCAAGTGCACCATGGCGGCCGGTACCTGGCTGAGGATGCCACCTACATCATCTTCACCTCCGAGCCCGAGGACAAAACGAGCCAGCAGCGCCGTTCCCTCGAAGTCAACGCGGTCATGCCGCCGGTCCCCCAGTACCTAAACTGGTCAGAGCAGGCCATCACTTTTGATCGCCGCGACACACCGGCTGTCCTACCGAAGCCGGGCAGCTACGCCATGGTCCTCGACCCCACCCTCGGCACAACCCGGCGCAGCGTGCGCTTCTCGCGTGTCCTCATCGACGGGGGCAGCAGCATCAACATCCTCTACCGCGACACCGCCCGCAAGCTGGGCATCCAGGAGGCCGAGTTGCGCCCCACCCCCACCGTCTTCCATGGCATCGTGCCAGGCCACTGCTGCCAGCCGATCGGCCGGATCACCCTGGAGGTCATGTTCGGCAAGCCGGACAACTTCCGCACGGAGAACATCGAGTTCGA
This sequence comes from Lolium multiflorum, assembly GCA_030979885.1. Lineage (NCBI taxonomy): Eukaryota > Viridiplantae > Streptophyta > Magnoliopsida > Poales > Poaceae > Lolium > Lolium multiflorum. The sequence goes on along the minus strand of CM061753.1, from coordinate 150,759,107 downwards.
GGTGGTGGACCTGGTCAGTCCCTACCACGCGCTCCTGGGCAGGCCGGCCCTGACCAAGTTCATGGCGGTGCCCCACTATGGGTACCTGAAGATGAAGCTACCTGGCCCCAAGGGGGTCATCACCGTAGCCGGCGACTACCGCCGCTCCATGGACTGCGCCACGCAGAGCTCCAAGATGGCCCAGACGCTGGTCATCGCCACCGAGAAGCAGCTCATCCACGACGCCGTCGCCTTGGCTAAGGCCGCGCAGGCGGACATGCCGGCTGTGGGCAACCCGGCTGGGACGACTCACTTCCAGCCGGCCGACAACACCAAGAAGATCCTGCTCGACCCGGCCCAGCCGGACAAGTACGTCACCATCGGTGCCGGCTTGAGCAGCAAATAGGAAAGCGAGCTCACCAGCTTCCTCCGTGAGAATCGGGACATCTTCGCATGGTCTCCAAGGGACATGCCGGGTGTACCGAGGGAGTTGGCTGAGCACCACCTCCACGTCAGGCCTGAAGCCAAGCCGGTGAAGCAGCCTCTCAGGCGCTTCGCCGAAGAACGAAGGAAGGCCATCGGTGAAGAAATCGCCCGGCTCCTAGCTGCCGGCTTCATCATGGAAGTGCTGCACCCGGACTGGTTGGCGAACCCGGTCCTGGTTTTGAAGAAGAACGGCTCCTTGTATTTTCTAGATGCCTACTCAGGCTACCACCAGATTCCTTTGAATCCGGCTGATCAAATAAAGACTTCGTTCATTACCCCGTATGGGGCTTACTGCTACACGACTATGCCATTCGGCTTGAAAAATGCAGGCGCCACCTACCAAAGGTGCATGCAAAAGTGTTTGCAGGATCAAATCGGCAGAAATGTTCACGCATACGTGGATGATGTCGTTGTAAAAACCAAGGAGATGCCTACCCTCCTTGATGACTTGAGAGAAACCTTCACCAATCTGCGAAGATTCCGGATGAAGCTCAACCCGGCCAAGTGCACGTTCGGCGTGCCAGCCGGCCAACTCCTGGGCTACCTCGTCTCTCAGCGAGGAATCGAAGCCAACCCGGAGAAGATCAGTGCCATTGAGAAGATGGAGCTGCCGCAGTGCCTCAAGGACGTCCAGAAGTTCACCGGATGCCTGGCCTCCTTGAGCCGCTTCGTCAGCCGGCTGGGGGAGAAGGCACTGCCCATGTACCAGCTGCTGAAGAAATCGGACAAATTCGTCTGGTCACCGCAGGCGGATGAAGCCTTCCGTGACTTAAAGCGCGTACTTTCGACCGCGCCCATCCTCGCATCGCCGGCTTCGATGGAGCCGATGCTGTTGTATATCGCTGCCACCAATCGTGTGGTTAGCGTCGTCCTGGTGGTGGAGCGCAAAGAGGCCGGCAAGGAGCAGTCGGTCCAGCGCCCAGTCTACTATCTCAGCGAGGTGCTGTCCCAGTCAAAGCAGAACTACCCCCACTACCAGAAGGTCACCTACGGCGTATACATGGCGGCCAAGAAGCTCAAGCACTACTTCCAGGAGCATCCCATCAAGGTGGTGGCCACAGCACCCTTGGCGGAAATCATTGGCAGCAAGGACGCCAACGGCCGGGTCGCCAAGTGGGCCCTGGAGCTAGCCGCCCACACCATCATCTACGAGCCGCGCACGGCCATCAAGTCGCAGATCCTCGCGGACTTCTTCGTCGACTGGGCCGAGATGCAATACCTGCCGCCTGTGCCTGACTCCACGCACTGGAAGCTGCACTTCGACGGCTCGAAGATGCGAAACGGCTTGGGAGCCGGCATCGTCGTCACTTCCCCCAAGGGAGATCGGCTGGACTATGTCCTGCAGATCCACTTCGCCGCATCCAACAATGTGGCGGAGTATGAAGCGCTCATCCATGGGCTGAAGCTGGCCAAGGAGATTGGCGTGCGTCGCATCCTCTGCTTCGGCGACTCCGACTTGGTTATACAGCAAGCATCGGGCGACTGGGACGCGAAGGACGCCAACATGGCCTCATACCGCTTCCACGTCCAGCAGCTATCCGGCTTCTTCGATGGCTGTGAATTCCACCATGTGCCACGAGCAAACAATGAGGCGGCAGATGCCCTATCCAAGATTGGCTCGACCCGGCAAGCCATTCCGCCGGGCGTTGCCCTGGCGATTCTCAAGAAACCGTCCATCATACCGTCACCGGACTCGGATTCCATATTCGTGCCGGCTGACCCGGGGGCTTCTCAGCCAAACCCGGGGGCTTCATTGCCCAAGTCGGGGGCTCATCAGCCAAACCCGCCGGCTTCTCAGCCGAACCCGGGGGCTTATCGGTCCAACGCGGGGGCTTCTCAGCCAAACTCGGGGGCTTCTCAGCCAAACCCGCCGGCTTCACAGCCGAACCCGGCGACCACGCAGTCGAAACCGGAAGCTCCGAAGATGGAGGCCTTGGTGGTTAGCGTGTTTGAAATAAAATGCGTACCATCATGGGCACAAGAATTCCTCTCCTACCTCACCGATGGTGTGCTGCCCAATGACAGGGTTCAAGCCAGGCAGATTGAGAGAAGGGCCAAGGCCTATACAATCATCAACCACGAGCTGTACAAACGCAGCGTAAGTGGGGTGTTCCAGCGGTGCGTCGAGCCGGCTGAAGGGATTGAACTCCTACGGGAAATCCACCAGGGAGAGTGCGGCCATCACGCCTCCTCCAGAGCCATAGTGGCCAAAGCCTTCCGGCACGGTTTTTACTGGCCGACTGCGCTCAGAGACGCAGAAGACTTGGTGAAGAAGTGCAACGGCTGCCAGCGCTTCGCAAAGCAAAGGCAAACGCCGGCTTCCGCCCTAAAAACCATCCCCATTACCTGGCCGTTTGCCGTATGGGGCTTGGATATGGTGGGCCCATTCAAGACAGCCCGAGGCGGCATGACACATCTCTTGGTGATGATTGATAAATTCACTAAGTGGATCGAAGCCAAGCCGATCAAGAAGCTGGACGGCTCCACAGCCGTCACATTCCTCAAGGAGATAATCGCGAGATACGGCTACCCGCATAGCATCATCACCGACAACGGCAGCAACTTCGCCGAAGGCATTTTCAAGCGCTACTGCGGGGAGATGGGGATCCGAATGGACCTATCATCCGTAGCACACCCGGAGACCAACGGCCAAGTGGAAAAGGCAAATGGCTTGATCCTAGCCGGCATCCGGCCTCGGCTGGTGGAGCCGCTTGAGCGCTCAGCCGGCTGCTGGATTGAAGAGCTGCCCAGCGTGCTGTGGAGCCTGCGCACAACACCAAACCGCTCAGTCGGCTTCACACCCTTCTTCCTCGTATACGGGGCCGAAGCCGTCCTGCCGACTGACATCGAGCACGACGCGCCAAGGATCAAGCTATACACAGAAGCTGAAGCCAAAGAAGCTCGCGAAGATGGAGTCGACCTGGTTGAAGAGGTCCGGCTGATGGCCGAATCCAGGTCCACCGTATACCAGCAAAGCCTCCGTCGCTATCACAGCCGGAAGGTCAAGTCCTTAGCATTCCGAGAAGGAGACCTAGTGCTCCGGCTGATCCAACGGACAGCCGGACAGCATAAACTAGCATCCCCATGGGAGGGTCCCTTCATCGTGAGCAAGGCAGTAGGCAATGATTCCTACTATCTCATAGATGCCCAAGAGGCCAAAAAGAACAAGGCGAGCAAAACTGACGAGGAGACAAAACGTCCCTGGAATGTCAGGTTGCTTCGACCATTTTACACTTGAGAGCAGGAATGTATGTATCCCTTGTATCCCTTTTGTAAGCTATGAAAAAGCATGCGCCGAGAGCGCCGTTTCCGACAAGTTTTTCGCGCACTCTACTTCGTTTCGCCAATTGGCTTGAACCCTTTCACGCGACGGCTTAGTAACGTGATCTGATTTCCGACAGCCGGCTTCCGACCAGCTACAGACCGCAACCCGGCTGTCCGGCTGGCGGGAGTAAGGCCTAGGGAACCAACACGCGAAAAACGACTAAGGAAAGAGTAAAAGCGAGTTGACTTGCAACTTTTCATAAAAGTGTCGGACTGCCGAAATCGACTCGTTCGACTGAAATACTATCGGCCTCACCCAGCGGCACGCTCTTGATCCGGCGACGGACCGCAAGTCGGACGTACGACCGGCAAGGGCACAGCCAAAGAGTGGGGCGGATGGGAAAAAGCGAACAAGTCGGAAGAAAGCAAGCCGGCACACAAATGATTAACAAACACACTAAAGTGCGTCATAATAAAAAAGGCGATAATATTGTCTTTACATAGGCACCCGGCATTCCGGGGATTTAATAATTTGTCTTGGCAAAAGCGAAATTACATGAACAGGAAAGTCTAGGCACCGGCTGGAGCAGGACCAGCCGGATCAACAGCAGGTGGCGGAGAATCCATCTCGACCCCTTCGTCTTCAAGCTCCTCCTCCTCATCAGAGTGAGGGTTCGGATCCGCGATGAAGAGGCGTTTGTCGACGAAGTCGGCGATGGCGCTGGCTCGGGCAAGCCGGGCGGCCTTCTGTTCAGCCGAGAGCTCCTCCTCCACGCCGGCTCGCCGATACTCGAGCTGCCCCAGGTCCACCTCGTTGTACCAGGAGAGGACAAAGGACAGCGCCATGTCGGCGCCAGCACGCGTGGCAGACCCCTTCCAGTCGATGAAGCGATCCGGCGCCTGCTCGATCAAAGAGGTGAGGCTGGAGATGTCTTGCGGCGCCGCCTCGCCGGGCCACAGCATCGGGACCAGCTCCTCAGCCGCCTTCCGGAGCTCCCAGCCAAACTTGGTGATGGGCTCGACGCGGGCAGCCAGGGACGACATGTGGTCCTCCATGGTGAAGCACTCCGAGCTGCCCTCGCCAGTCGCCCGCCCCCTGGACTCGCGCGCATCGCCAACGGCCGCCAAGGCCGCATCCTGCGTTTCCGGGAAGGCCGCTGCAAGAAGGAAGCATGTCAGAAGTCATAAAAGCCGAAATAAGCTGAAAAATGCAAATTTTCGAAGTCCTAAAGTAAGACTGGCGGCAGCCGGCACGAGCCGACTGCCCCCAGCTCGAAGATGGAGATTCCGAAGCTCTAAAGTAGGACTGGCGGCAGCACGAGCCGACTGCCCCAGCCCGAAGATGGAGATTCAGCTCTAAAGTAGGGGCGCAGGTACGAGCCCCCAGCCGAAGATGGAGATTTCGAAGTCATGAAGTAAGGCTGGCGGCAGCCGGCACGAGCCGACTGCCCCCAGCCCGAAGATGGAGATTTCGAAGTCATGAAGTAAGACTGGCGGCAGCCGGCACGAGCCGACTGCCCCCAGCCTGAAGATGGAGATAGCGAAAAAGATAAGTTTCTGCAGCCGGCTACCAACGGAGGCTGGCAGCCGACAGCCGAAAGCCGGCAAAGGGGAAGGAAACATAGACACTCACCCGAAAAACCGCGATCGATCGCGCCAATCAGGTCCGTCCAGTGCTTGGCAGTAGCCGTCAGCTCCGTGGACTTGGCGGTGACCTCCTTCTGAAGCGCAAGCCGCTGCTTCTCCACCTCGGCCAGCCGCCGGCTCAGATCCTCCACCTTCTCCTTCTCTGCCGTCCTAAGGGAGGCGAGCTCGGCGAGATGGTTCTTCTCCAGCTGGCGCAGCCGCGTCAACTCCCCATCGGCCACCTTGAGCTTGGCGGCTGCAGCGCGGCCCGCCTCCTCGCTCTCGGCGCACTGAGCGCGAGCAACCCGGAGATCCGACTCCAGCTGCGGGACCTTGGCGGCCTCAACTGCGAGGCAGCCGGAAAGAAATATCAGCCAACGAAGACAAAAGAAAAAAGACATCGAGCCAGAAGAAGCAAGAGCTTACCCTTGACGGCTTCCAGCTCACGAGCCAAGGTGGCCCGCTCAATCTTAGCCTTGTGGTAGCTGGTCACCACCTTGTTGTACAAGGCGGTGCGACGCTCGTCGACCACCTGAAAAAGAGAACCGTTTAGGCGAAACCTGGGCCGGCTCCGAGCAGCCGGCCCATGCCTCGGAGGGCTACCAAGATAACAATAAAATCGCAGAGAATAAGATGGGAAGCCACCTACCTTGTCAGCATCCTCCAGCGTCGACAGCTGGGCCATAACCTCGGCGGCTTTGTTCTTCAAGCTGGCTCGGTAGCCAGAGAAAAGCATCTTCAGGGGCGCCGTGCCAGGCTGCCCCTCCCGGCTGATTATCTCGCAGGAGTCCGCCTGGTGCCAGGCCTTCTCCATGGTTCCAGCCGAGCCGAAGCTGGAGTCCGAGGCGGACGGCACTCTCGCCAGCCGGGCACCCTTGGCCACGTGGAGGCTAGTAGGCGACACCGCCGGGCCCTTCGACCTCACCAACGCCGGGAGTCGGCGTCCTTAGCGCGCGCCGGCTCCTCCCGCTGCGGCTCCGTCCTCGGCGGCTCCGAAGCCGGAGGCGGCGCGGCTGGCCCGGTGGGAACCACCTCCGGCTCCTCAGGCGGCGCAGCTCCGCCGGCTCCAGCTCCTGCCGCTGGTGGCACACCTCGGCCAGCTCCAGCCGCCGGCCCCAAAGCGGCGCGCGGTGTGGAAACAGGTCGCCAAGAGTGGGCCTCTGGGCCGACTCGCCCTGGGCGCCCTGGCCGGCGCTGAAGGAGGCGCAGCCGAAGAAGATGCCCCCGCGGGAGGCGGCGTAACCACGGGCGGCACGACGACAACGGGCGGCGTGCGCGCACGTGTCGAAGGCGGCGGCGTCGGCTCCCTCTGCCGACGAGGCGGCGGCGCAGCACGAGCAGCCGGCCCGAGGCACCGCCCTGGGTAAACTTTATGGCGGCCCTAGTCGAACAAACAAAGGAAGTTAAGTGCAAAGTAAGGAAAGAAAAGGAATCAAACAATGAAGAAAACAAAAAGGACTTACCCGGCCATCTCCGGGACCTTCTTGGGCCCTTGCTGGCGCTGTCTCTTGGCCTGGCCCTCCAGCCTGGCCGTGCTCCCGCCGGCGGCCCGCTTCTTCTTCTTCGGCGCGGAAGTCGCCGAGGCGGCAGGCGGCCTCGTGCGCAGAGGCACCGCCCGGATCGGTCCCGGTCCCGTGGTGGACGTGGCCGGCTCCGCCTCCTCCTCCTCCCGCTGCTCCGGCGAAGGCGGCGGGTTGTGCTCCCCTTGGCCGCCCTGGTCGGGCACCACCGGCAGGTCATCATCGCCGGCTTGGTCGCCGGCTTGGTCAGCCGGATCCACGAGATCCGCCGTCCAGATCTTGCGCGCCAAGTCGCCGTCCTCGATCTCTTGGCGGGGGAAAATCTGGAAAACAAGAACAGATGAATAACAAGTGGGCCACGCAGCCGCAAGTCAAAAGGCGCAAGCCGAAACACAACTTACCCGCTCAGGCGGCGCGGCCCGGTCGTAAGGCGGCAGCCCCCACTCCCAGGCTTCCGGCATGTTGGCCTTGGTGATGTTGTTCACCCGGTGAGCGACTTGGGCCTTGGTGAGCGCCACCCTCGACGTCCGGGTCGGATCCAGCCGGCCGGACATAAGCCCGATCTTGTGGACGCGGCCCTGGAGTGGTATCACCCGGCGCTCTATGTAAGTGCAGAGGAGGTCCTCGGCGCTCAGCCGGCCCCCATTGACGCACTCCCCCAAGAAGTCCCAGAGGAGGTTGACCTCCGCGTCCGGATCCGCCGACTTGGCGTTGTGACCCCAGTTGAGCCGGGTGGTCGGAGGAGCCGGATTGTACTCCGGCAAGTTGATCCAGTCGAAGGCTGGGTTGGCGTTCTTCACGTAGAAGAACGACATCTGCCAGTTCTTCACCGAGTCGACAGTCGGAATCTTCGGGAAGAGAGAGCCGGCGCGGGGATAGATGGAGGCGGCGCCGCAGGTCCTCAGGCGGCCCTCAGTCATTTGCGACTTGAGGTAGAAGAGCCGGCTCCAGAAATCCACGTCGGGCCACAAGCCGGCGTAGCCCTCCATGAAGGCCACGTAGCAGCTGAGAAGGACGCACGCGTTGGCTGGCAGATGGTGAGGCTGCAAGCCGAAGAAGTCCAGGAACCGGCGGAAGAAGGCCGAAGCCGGCAGACCTAGCCCGCGGTCGAGGTGCGCGCCGAAGACGACGCGCTCGCCGGGCTCCGGCTTAGGCTCCACCTCCTCGCCGGGCGTCCTCGTGATCACCTCCCGAGGAATCCGGCGGAGGCGCACCAGCCGCTCGATGTCGTCGTCGTGCATGTACGAGCCCCTCCAGGACCCGCTGGCGGAGGCCATCGTCGAAGAAGAGGTAGAAGAGGACCAGGAGAGATCAAAGGGCGAGGAAGAACCGCTCCTCACCGGAGGAGAGCGCGGTGGCGACGAGCGCAGCGTCGAGCCGCGGGGCCCCGTGGCGCCGGCTTGGCGTGCGGGCGGCTGCCGAACGGCGGAGAGTTCCGGCCGCGAAAGATCACCGGAGTTCGCCAGGAGGTCGCCGGGAGAAGGATGGCGTGCGAAGAGCGCTCGAGCAAAGAGAAGCGGAGTGAGAGCGCGAGGAAGAAGAAGGGCGCCTCGGTACCGCGCCGGGGGCATTTATAGCCGCCCGGCGCGCCGGTTGCGTGGCCACGTGGCGATCGTGGGCCACGTCGGGATTTACTGCGGCCATAACTGCCCCCACGACCGCTGCGGTTACCAGAAACCGTCGCGCCACTTCCCCACGACCGCACCGGATCCGGAGGAGACAGCGATGTGACCATACGAAACGGCCACGCTGACGAAGCCGTCAGAACGGTCAAGTCGGGCGCGGGACTCGAGGCGGCGGAGTTGCCGGTGCACCCAAGCCGGAGCCGGACGATAAAATCGACCCGGCCCCAAATTCTGGCAACAAGCCGGAAGCATCATCAACACTTAAGGAAAAGTGAAAACAACAGGAGCAAAAAAGGCGTCCGGCTGGAGGAAGCCGGACGGGGCGAGCCGGACGAGGGCGCAGCCGGCTGAATGAAAATTCTCAGCTGGCCCCTCCGGGAGCCGCCGGAAACAAGCGAGAGATATATAGAAGCCAGGGAAACCTGCCTAGGTCCTTCTTAACGCAGGACCTTGCCAGCTTCGGGGGCTAATGTCGGGGGGAAGACCCCGGGTAGGGCAATGGACGCGGAGCGGCCGGCTCGCGGCAAAGGCCGGCTGAGGAGCAGCCGGCTGGAGCCGTGGCCGGCTGCCTCGGAAGCCGGCTGGCTCTAAGTCCTAGTCGGCCCGGCTGCGGCCTTCAACGCTGTAGCTGGGCCGGCTTCCACAAGCCATATCCGACTGGGGTTTGTACCTCAGACCGACTCGAGGCTGGCGAGTCTTGCACTGGAAGGAACTGGGTAGGTGATCCGGGTTCAAAGGTCCACGCTGACCTCATCTCCCGTAAAGTACGGGGCACTGTAGAGCAGCAGTGCCACGCGCCGGACAGGCCATCATGGCGTACGTCGGACCGTACGCGCTACAGAGCATGATGGCGACAACGACAGCACCTCCACGCCGCTGACCTGAGCAGGCGGATGGGACGTGCCACTACGCTCAACGGCTCCCTGATGTCAGCGCCTCGGGAAGGGACGGGAGCCGAAGCCGGCCATGCCGGCCACTAGACTATAGGGACTTATATGTAAAGTACCGGTGCCTATATAAGCCGGGCTACCCCCTCGTGCGGGGGACGATCGATCAGTTCTCATTTCACTAGTCTTAGAGCTGCCCTGAGAGAGAGACCTTCGTCTACCTTAGCCTCCCAGGAGCAGCCGGATATACAGCTCAAGGAGCACCATTGTACTGTGTCACTATCATATACACTCATAGCAGGAGTAGAGGTGTTACCTCCATCGGAGGGCCTCGAACCTGGGTACGTCGCCGTGTCGCTCGTGCCCATACCCGCATCCGGATACCGCCGTGAGACCACAAGGAACCACATCGATTAGCCACCCTATGGCATATGCCGTGACGATACCACGACACTCGTTGATGCGCGTAGATGTACACGTCCGTTGGGAACCCCAAGAGGAAGGTATGATGCGCACAACAGCAAGTTTTCCCTCAGAAAGAAACCAAGGTTATCGAACCAGTAGGAGCCAAGAAGCACGTGAAGGTTGTTGGTGGAGGAGTGTAGTGCGGCGCAACACGTGAAACCGGCGCCAACGTGGAACCTGCACAACACAATCAAGATACTTTGCCCCAACGTAACATGAGGTTGTCAATCTCACCGGCTTGCTGAAAACAAAGGATTAAGCGTATCGAGTGGAAGATGGTGTTTGTTTGCAAAGAACAGTAAAGAACAATGATTGCAGTAGAATGTATTCAGATGTAAAAGAATGGACCGGGGTCCACGGTTCACTAGTGGTGTCTCTCCAATAAGATAACTAACATGCTGGGTGAACAAATTACAGGTGGGCAATTGACAAATCAAGATTCAATACATATCAATGATGATTACTATGTGATTTAATCAGGGCATTACGACAAAGTACATAGACCGCTATCCAGCATGCATCTATGCCTAAATAATCCACCTTCGGGTTAGCATCCGCACCCCCTCCAGTATTAAGTTGTAAACAGATAATTGCATTAAGTATGGTGCGTAATGTAATCAACACAAATATCCTTAGACAAAGCATTGATGTTTTATCCCTAGTAGCAACAACACATCCACAACCTTAGAACCTTCTGTCACGATCCCAGATTAAATGGAGGCATGAACCCACTATCGAGCATAAATACTCCCTCTTGGAGTTACAAGTATCAACTTGGCCAGAGCCTCTACTAGCAACGGAGAGCATGCAAGAACATAAACAACACATATATGATAGATTGATAATCAACTTAACATAGTATTCTAGATTCATCGGATCCCACCAAACACAACATGTAGCATTACAAATAGATGATCTTGATCATGTTAGGCAGCTCACAAGATCTAAACAATGATAGCACAAGCGGAGAAGACAACCATCTAGCTACTGCTATGGACCCATAGTCCAAGGATGAACTACTCACGCATCAATCCGGAGGCGGGCATGATGATGTAGAGCCTCTCCGGTGATGATTCCCCTCTCCGGGTGTGAGGCGTCTCGAATCCCCGAGATGGGATAGGCGGCGGCGGCGTCTCCGGAAGGTTTTCCGTATCGTGGCTCGGTACAGGGGTTTTGCGACGAAGGCTTTAAGTAGGCGGAAGGGCAGGTCGGGCGTCACGAGGGCCCCACACAATGGCCGCGCGGCCGGGGCCCGGCCGCGCCACCCTGGTGTGTCGGCGCCTCATGGCCCCACTTCGTTTCCCTCGGTCTTCGGAAGCTTCGTGTAAAAATAGGACCCGGGCGTTGATTTCGTCCAATTCCGAGAATATTTCCTTACTAGGATTTCTGAAACCAAAAACAAGAAACAGAACTGGCGCTTTGGCATCTTGTTAATAGGTTAGTGCCGGAAAATGTATAATAATGATGTAAAGTATGTATGAAACATTCAAGTATTGTCATAAAAGTAGCATGGAACATAAGAAATTATGGATACGTTTGAGACGTATCAGCATCCCCAAGCTTAGTTCCTACTCGCCCTCGAGTAGGTAAACGATAACACAAATAATTTCTGAAGTGACATGCTACCAACATAACCTTGATCAACATTATTGTAAAGCATATGAGATGAATGGAGTGATCTGAAACAAAAGATTGCTAACAAAGATAATGACTAAACAAATGAATCATATAGCAAAACTTTTCATGAATAGTACTTTCAAGACAAGCATCAATAAGACTTGCATAAGAGCTAACTCATAAGCAATAAATTCAAAGTAGAATGCATTGAAGCAACACAAAGGATGATTAAGTTTCAGCAATTGCTTTCAACTTGTAACATGTATATCTCATGGATATTTGTCAACATAGAGTAATATAACAAGTGCAATAAGTAAATATGTAAGAATCAATGCACACAGTTAACACAAGTGTTTGCTTCTAAGACAGAAAGAAGTGGGTAAACTGACTCAACATAAAGTAAAAGAATGGCCCTTCGCAGAGGGAAGCATGGATTACTATTTTTGTTCTAGAGCTTTTGTTTTGAAAACATAGAAACAATTTTGTCAACGGTAGTAATAATTCATATGTGCTATGCATAATACTTCCTACAAGTTGCAAGTCTCATGCATAGAGTACTAATAGTGCTCGCACCTTGTCCTAATCAGCTCGGATAACACGGATTATCATCACATGACATATGTTTCAACCAAGTGTCACAAAGGGGTACCTCTATGCCGCCTGTACAAAGGTCTAAGGAGAAAGCACGCATTGGATTTCTCGCTTTTGATTATTCTCAACTTAGACATCCATACGGGACAACATAGACAACAGATAATGGACTCCTCTTTTAATGCTTAAGCATTCAACAACAAATAGTATTCTCATAAGAGATTGAGGTTGTATGTCCAAACTGAAACTTCCACCATGATACATGGCTTTAGTTAGCGGCCCAATGTTCTTCTCTAACATATGCATACTCAAACCATTTGATCATGAAATCGCACTTACTTCAGACAAGACGAACATGCATAGCATCTCACATGATATCCAACAAAGGTAAAAAGTTGATGGCGTCCCCAGAAACATGGTTACCGCTCAACAAGCAACTTATAAGAATTAAGACACATAACTACATATTCATCACCACAATAGTTTTAAAGCTATTTGTCCCATGAGCTATATATTGCAAAGATAAAGGAATGAAATTTTAAAGGTAGCACTCAAGTAATTTACTTTGGAATGGCAGAAAAATACCACATAGTAGGTAGATATGGTGGACACAAATGGCATGGGTTTTGGCTCAAGGTGTTTGGATGCACGAGAAGCATTTCCTCTCCGTACAAGGTTTGGGCTAGCAAGGTTGTTTGAAGCAAACACAAGTCTGAACAGGTACATCAAAACTTACACAAGAACATATTGCAAGCATTATAAGGCTCTACACTGTCTTCCTTGTTGTTCAAACACTTTACCCGAAAATATGTAGACTTAGAGAGACCAATCATGCAAACCAAATTAAACAAGCTCTACGGTAGTTCTTCATTAATAGATTAAACTACATGATGCAAGAAGCTTAAACATGATCTATGAGAGCTCAAACAATTGCCAAGTTATTCCAAACCATATGCAGCATTTTCTGATTCCAACCAAATAGCAATTTAGCGAAGCAATTTCAGCCTTCGCCATGAACATTAAAGCACAATTAAGAACACAAGTGTTCCATATGAAAAAGCGGAGCGTAATATCTCCAATATAAGGATGATGGGATCCGACTTTATTCAAACAAAAATAAAAGCAAACCGACGCTCCAAGTAAAGAACATAAGATGTAACGGAATAAAAATATAGTTTCACTAGAAGTGACCTGATAAGTTGTCGATGAAGAAGGGATGCCTTGGGCATCCCCAAGCTTAGATGCTTGAGTCTTCTTAAAATATGCAGGGATGAACCACCGGGGCATCCCCAAGCTTAGACCTTTCACTCTTCTTGATCATAGTATATCATCCTCTTCTCTTGACCCTTGAAAATTTCCTCCACACCAAACTTCAAGCAAACTCATTAGAGGGTTAGTGCATAATCAAAAATTCACATATTCAGAGGTTACACAATCATTCTTAACACTTCTGGACATTGCACGAAGCTTCTGAAAGTTAATGGAACAAATAAACTCATTCAACATAGCAAAAGCGGCAATGCGAAATAAAAGGCAGAATCTGTCAAAAATAGAACAGTCCGTAAAGACGAATTTTGCAGGGGCACTTAACTTGCTCAAACGGAAAAACTCAAAACTAATAAAAGTTGCGTACATATCTGACTCTTCTACAGAGAGATCTGCGAGAATTCGTGACAGACAGCAATGCTTTTTCTGCGCAGCAATCCAAATCTAGCATCAACTTTACCATAGAGACTTTACTTGGCACAAAAACATGATAAGGAGAGGTTGCTACAGTAGTAAACAACTTCCAAGACTCAACAATACAGTAAATAAAATGAAACTTGGGTTATCTCCCAAGAAGTGCTTTTTTTTAACGCCTTTCAGCTAGGCGCAGAAAGTGCAAATCAAGTAACATCAAGAGAAGAAGCATCAACATCATAGCTTGTTCTAATAATAGAATCAAAAGGCAACTTCATTCTCTTTCTAGGGAAGTGTTCCATACCTTTTTGAGAGGAAATTGATATTTAATATTACCTTCCTTCATATCAATAACAGCACCAACGGTTCGAAGAAAAGGTCTTCCCAACACAATAGGACAAGATGCATTGCATTCAATATCCAAGACAACAAAATCAACGGGGACAAGGTTATTGTTAACCGTAATACGAACATTATCAATCCTCCCCAAAGGTTTCTTTTTAACATTATCAGCAAGATTAACATCCAAATAACAATTCTTCAATGGTGGCAAGTCAAGCATATCATAAATTTTCTTAGGCATAACAGAAATACTTGCACCAAGATCACATAAAGCATTACATTCAAAATCATTGAATTTCATCTTAATGATGGGCTACCAACCATCTTCTAACTTCCTAGGAATAGAAGCTTCAAGTTTTAATTTCTCTTCCCTAGCTTTAATGAGAGCATTTGTAATATGTTTTGTAAAGGCTAAATTTATAGCACTAGCATTAGGACTTCTAGCATGTTTTTGTAAGAACTTTATAACTTCAGTAATATGACAATCATCAAAATCTAAACCATTATGTTCTACAGCAATGGAATCATTGTCACCAATATTTTGAAAAATTTCAGCAGTTTTATCACAAAGAGCAGTTTCAGGCAATTTTGTGCGCTTTGTACTAGGAGTAGAAACATTGCCAACACCAATTATTTTACCATTGATAGTAGGAGGTGTAGCAACATGTGTAGAATCAACATTACTAGTGGTGGTAATAGTCCATACTTTAGCTACATTATTTTCTTTAGCAAGTTTTTCTTTTTCTTCTCTATCCCATCTAGCATGCAATTCAGCCAACATTCTAATATTATCATTAATTCAAACTTGGATGGAATTTGTTTTAGCAAACCTAGCATCTTTAACTTCCTCAGGCATAACTTTCAGTTTTAAAAGATCAACATCAAGAGCAAGACTATCAACCTTAGAAGCAAGAATATCAATTTTACCAAGCTTTTCTTCAACAGTTTTATTGAAAGCAGTTTGTGTACTAATAAATTCTTTAAGCATGACTTCAAGACCAGAGGGTGCACTCTTATTATTGTTGTAAGAATTACCATAACCATTACCATTATTAGAAGGATATGGCCTATAGTTGTTGTTACCATAATTATTCCTATAAGCATTGTTGTTGAAATTATTACTCTTTATGAAATTCACATCAACATTTTCTTCTTGAGCAACCAATGAAGCTAAAGGAACATTATTAGGATCAATATGAGATCTACCATTTGCAAGCATAGACATAATAGCATCAATCTTATCACCCAAAGAAGAGGTTTCTTCAACACCTTCTTACCTTGAGGAGTTCTTTCAGTGTGCCATTCAGAGTAATTGATCATCATATCATCAAGTAGTTTAGTTGCGGCGCCCAGGGTGATGGACATAAAAGTACCTCCAGCAGCTGAATCCAATAGGTTCCTTGAGGAAAAATTCAATCCTGCATAAAAGGTTTGGATGATCATCCAAGTAGTCAGTCCATGGGTTGGGCAATTCTTTACCAAAGATTTCATTCTCTCCCATGCTTGAGCAACATGTTCATTATCAAATTGTTTAAAGTTCATAATGCTACTTCTCAAAGATATAATCTTAGCAGGAGGATAATATTTACTAATAAAAGCATCTTTACATTTAGTCCATGAATCAATACTATTCTTAGGCAAAGAAAGCAACCAATCTTTAGCTCTTCCTCTTAATGAGAAAGGAAACAGTTTCAGTTTTATAATATCACCATCTATATCCTTATACTTTTGCATTTCACAAAGTTCAACAAAATTATTAAGATGGGCAGCAGCATCATCAGTACTAACACCAGAAAATTGCTCTCTCATAACAAGATTCAGTAAAGCAGGTTTAATTTCATAGAATTCTGCAGTAGTAGCAGGTGGAGCAATAGGAGTACTTATAAAATCATTATTATTTGTGCTAGTGAAATCACACAACTTAGTATTTTCAGGAGTACCCATTGTAGCAGTAATAAAAGTAAACTAAGCAAGTAGAATAAAGACAAGTAACTAATTTTTTTGTGATTTTGATATAGAGCTAGTAAATAAGACAGAAAGTAAAGTAACTAATTTTTGTGTGTTTATAATATGAAGCAAACAAGACAGTAGTAAATAAAATAAAGCAAGACAAAAACAAAGTAAAGAGATTGGATGTGGAGACTCCCCTTGCAGCGTGTCTTGATCTCCGGCAACGGCGCCAGAAAAAGTGCTTGATGCGCGTAGATGTACACGTCCGTTGGGAACCCCAAGAGGAAGGTATGATGCACACAACAGCAAGTTTTCCCTCAGAAAGAAACCAAGGTTATCGAATCAGTAGGAGCCAAGAAGCACGTGAAGGTTGTTGGTGGAGGAGTGTAGTGCGGCGCAACACCGGTGAAACCGGCGCCAACGTGGAACTTGCACAACACAATCAAGATACTTTGCCAACGTAACAGTGAGGTTGTCAATCTCACCGGCTTGCTGAAAACAAAGGATTAAGCGTATCGAGTGGAAGATGGTGTTTGTTTGCAAAGAACAGTAATGAACAATGATTGCAGTAGAATGTATTCAGATGTAAAAGAATGGACCGGGGTCCACAGTTCACTAGTGGTGTCTCTCCAATAAGATAACTAACATGCTGGGTGAACAAATTACAGGTGGGCAATTGACAAATCAAGATTCAATACATATCAATGATGATTACTATGTGATTTAATTAGGGCATTACGACAAAGTACATAGACCGCTATCCAGCATGCATCTATGCCTAAATAATCCACCTTCGGGTTAGCATCCGCACCCCCTCCAGTATTAAGTTGTAAACAACGGATAATTGCATTAAGTATGGTGCGTAATGTAATCAACACAAATATCCTTAGACAAAGCATTGATGTTTTATCCCTAGTAGCAACACATCCACAACCTTAGAACCTTCTGTCACGATCCCAGATTAAATGGAGGCATGAACCCACTATCGAGCATAAATACTCCCTCTTGGAGTTACAAGTATCAACTTGGCCAGAGCCTCTACTAGCAACGGAGAGCATGCAAGAACATAAACAACACATATATGATAGATTGATAATCAACTTAACATAGTATTCTAGATTCATCGGATCCCACCAAACACAACATGTAGCATTACAAATAGATGATCTTGATCATGTTAGGCAGCTCACAAGATCTAAACAATGATAGCACAAGCGGAGAAGACAACCATCTAGCTACTGCTATGGACCCATAGTCAAGGATGAACTACTCACGCATCAATCCGGAGGCGGGCATGATGATGTAGAGCCCCTCCGGTGATGATTCCCCTCTCCGGCAAGGTGCCGGAGGCGATCTCCTGAATCCCGAGATGGGATTGCGGCGGCGTCTCTGGAAGGTTTTCCGTATCGTGGCTCTCGGTACAGGGGTATTCGCGACGAAGGCTTTAAGTAGGCGGAAGGGCAGGTCAGGGGGCGTCACGAGGGCCCCACACAACAGGGCCGCGCGGCCAGGGCCCAGGCCGCGCCGCCCTAGTGTGTCGGCGCCTCGTGGCCCCACTTCGTTTCCCCCTCGGTCTTCTGGAAGCTTCGTGTAAAAATAGGACCCTGGGCGTTGATTTCGTCCAATTCCGAGAATATTTCCCTACTAGGATTTCTGAAGCCAAAAACAGTAGAAAACAGCAACTGGCGCTTCAGCATCTTGGTAATAGGTTAGTGCCGGAAAATGGATAATAATGATGTAAAGTATGTATAAAACATTCAAGTATTGTCATAAAAGTAGCATGGAACATAAGAAATTATGGATACGTTTGAGACGTATCACTCGTCGCTGTCGACAAGTTCACCAAGTGGGTTGAGGCAAAACCAATAAACTCGCCAGACGCAGCATCAGCGGTCAAATTCATCAAGAGCACCGTTTTTCGGTTTGGAGTCCCTCATAGCATCGTCACAGACAATGGTAGCATTTTTACTTCAAAGGAATTTAAGGCTTATTGTGCAGAGGTAGGCGTCAAGCTACACTTTGCGTCAGTTGCGCACCCGCAAACCAATGGTCAAGTCGAGAAAACAAACGGCATCATCTGCAACGGCATCAAGAAGCGCCTGTTAGCACCATTGGAAAAAGCTCGACACACTTGGCCGGAGGAGTTACCCAGCGTGCTATGGAGCATACAGACGGCACCCAATACAGCAACACATGAAACACCATTTTTTCTGGTTCATGGAGCTGAGGCAGTGCTGCCGATAGAAATAGAACACAATTCCCCGAGAGTGGCGGAGTTTGATGAAGAAACCTCGAGAAAGGCGCTGGAAGATGATGTGGACGCACTCGACGAAGCTCGCGATGAAGTATTATCAAGAGTCGTCTAATATCAGCAAAATATTAAAAATTATCACAGTCGACGATTGCGACCAAGATCTTTTCAAGTTCGCGATTTAGTTCTTCGGCTCACGCAAGATAGCCATGAAAAACTCGAGTCGCCATGGCTAGGCCCTTACATCGTCACCGAAGTAATTGAAGGAGGAGCGTACATGATAAAGGACAAGAAGACAGGGATTGCGGAGCCAAATCCCTGGAACGTGGCGCAACTTCGGTGTTTCTACGCTTGAGTCAAGATATATATGTAAACATAAAATGTACTGAAATGCCCGCGAGTTTTCAGACGCACTCTTTTCCTTTCAGGGCACCGAGTGGGGCTGGAAGGTTTTTAATGAGGCGGGCTCGCGGTGCTGCAATATAGTAAAGATATTGGTGATATACATCTTTTTCTTTGATATGCTGGGGGCTTGTTAGATAAAGTTCAACAAATATAGAAATTCTTACAATATACAACTCAACGAGTTTTTGCCTTGGTTTAAAACACCGCACAAAAACAATGAAAATAAAGACACTAGCCAAAGATATAGGGGCTAAGAAAAAAGAACATATAGTTGTTTTACAATATACACGCACTTGAATTTTACATGTTTATCTCCATCAAGATAAGTATCTATCGAAGAAACAGATTCGTCCACGACTCATCGGTCATCTATATTTACTATGTCTTCTTCGGCAGACGCACCCATGAAATCGGCATAACGGCCGTCCACAAAGAAGTCGGCATCCATCCGAAGGAGGTCATTGATACGTCTCAAACGTATCTATAATTTCTTATGTTCCATGCTACTTTTATTACAATACTTGAGTGTCTTACACATACTTTACACATTATTTACATTTTCCCGGCACTAACCTATTAACAAGATGGAAGTGCCAGTTGCTGTTTTCTGCTGTTTTTGGTTTCAGAAATCCTAGTAAGGAAATATTCTCGGAATTGGACGAAATCAACGCCCAAGGTCCTATTTTTGCACGAAGCTTCCAGAAGAAGAGGAGACGAAGTGGGGCCACGAGGTGGCCACACGGCGGCGCGGCCTGGCCCTGGCCGCGCGGCCCTGTAGTGTGGGCCCTCGTGACGCCCTTGACCTACCCTTCCGCCTACTTAAAGCCTCGTCGCGAAACCCCTGCCGAGAGCCACGATACGGAAAACATTACGAGAGGCCGCCACCGCGAATCCCATCTCGGGGGATTCAGGAGATCGCCCCGGCACCCTGCGGGAGAGGGGAATCATCACCGGAGGGGCTCTACATCATCATGCCCGCCTCCGGATTGATGCGTGAGTAGTTCATCCTTGGACTATGGGTCCATAGCAATAGCTAGATGGTTGTCTTCTCCGCTTGTGCTTTCATTGTTATAGATCTTGTGAGCTGCCTAACATGATCAAGATCATCTATTTGTAATGCTACATGTTGTGTTTGGTGAGATCCGATGAATATAGAATATTATGTTAAGTTGATTATCAATCTATCATATATGTGTTGTTTATGTTCTTGCATGCTCTCCGTTGCTAGTAGAGGCTCTGGCCAAGTTGATACTTGTAACTCCAAGAGGGAGTAATTATGCTCGATAGTGGGTTCATGCCTCCATTAAATCTGGGACAGTGACAGAAAGTTCTAAGGTTGTGGATGTGTTGTTGCTACTAGGGATAAAACATTGATGCTTTGTCTAAGGATATTTGTGTTGATTACATTACGCACCATACTTAATGCAATTATCTGTTGTTGCAACTTAATACTGGAAGGGGTTCGGATGATAACTTGAAGGTGGATTATTTAGTTATAGATGCATGTTTGGATAGCGGTCTATGTACTTTGTCGTAATGCCCTGATTAAATCACATAGTAATCATCGTTGATATGTATTGAATCTTTATTTGTCAATTGCTCACCTGTAATTTGTTCACCCAGCATGTTAGTTATCTTATTGGAGAGACACCAACTGCAATCATTGTTCTCTACTGTTCTTTGCAAACAAACATCATCTTCCACTCGATACGTTTAATCCTTTGTTTTCAAGGTGAGATTGACAACCTCACTTTTACGTTGGGGCAAAGTACTTTGATTGTGTTGTGCAGGTTCCACGTTGGCGCCGGTTTCACTGGTGTTGCGCCGCACTACATTCCTCCACCAACAACCTTCACGTGCTTCTTGGCTCTCTACCATTCTTTGGTTTCTCGAGGGAAAACTTCTTGTGCGCATCACACCTTCCTCTTGGGGTTCCCAACGGACGTATTGACTACACGCCAAAGACTTTTTCTGGCGCCGTTGCCGAGATCAAGACACGCCGGCAAAGGAGTCTCCACTTCCAATCTCTTTACTTTGTTTTTGTCTTGCTTTATTTTATTTACTACTTTGTTTGCTGCACTTAAACAAAACACAAAAAATTAGTTGCTAGTTTTACTTTATTTATTGTCTTGTTCTCCATATCAAAAACACAAAAAAATTAGTTACTTGTCTTTACTTTATTTGCTTAGTTTATTTTACTACTGTTATAATGGGTACTCCTGAAAATACTAAGTTGTGTGATTTCACTAGCACAAATAATAATGATTTTATATGTACTCCTATTGCTCCACCTGCTACTACAGCAGAATTCTATGAAATTAAACCTGCTCTTGAATCTTGTTATGAGAGAGCAATTTTCAGTGTTAGTACTGATGATGCTGCTGCCCACCTTAATAATTTTGTTGAACTTTGTGAAATTCAAAATTATAAGGATATACATGGTGATATTATAAAATTGAAATTGTTTCCTTTCTCATTAAGAGGAAGAGCTAAAGATTGGTTGCTTTCTTTGCCTAAGAATAGTATTGATTCATGGACTAAATGCAAAGATGCTTTTATTAGTAAATATTATCCTCCTGCTAAGATTATATCTTTGAGAAGTAGCATAATGAATTTTAAACAATTTGATAATGAACATGTTGCTCAAGCATGGAGAGAATGAAATCTTTGGTAAAGAATTGCCCAACCCATGGCGACTACTGGATGATCATCCAAACCTTTTATGCAGATTGAATTTTTCCTCAAGGAACCTATTGGATTCAGCTGCTGGAGGTACTTTTATGTCCATCACCTGGGCGCCGCAACTAAATTACTTGATGATATGATGATCAATTACCTGAATGGCACACTGAAAGAACTCCTCAAGGTAAGAAGTTAAATTCTGTTGAAGAAACTCTTCTTTGGGTGATAAGATTGATGCTATTATGTCTATGCTTGCAAATGGTAGATCTCATATTGATCCTAATAATGTTCCTTTATCTTCATTGGTTGCTCAAGAAGAAAATGTTGATGTGAATTTCATAAAGAGTAATAATTTCAACAACAATGCTTATAGGAATAATTATGGTAACAACAACTTTAGGCCATATCCTTCTAATAGTAATGGTTATGGTAATTCTTATGGTAATTCTTACAACAATAATAAGAGTGTACCCTCTGGTCTTGAAGCCATGCTTAAAGAATTTATTAATACACAAACTGCTTTCAATAAAACTGTTGAAGAAAAGCTTAGTAAAATTGATATTCTTGCTTCTAAGGTTGATAGTCTTGCTCTTGATGTTGATCTTTAAAATTGAAAGTTATGCGAAAGTTGAAGATGCTTTTGCTAAAGCAAATGCCATCCAAGTTCGAATTAATGATAATATTAGATTGTTGGCTGAATTGCATGCTAGGTGGGATAGAGAAGAAAAAGAAAAACTTGCTAAAGAAAATAATGTAGCTAAAGTATGGACTATTACCACCACTAGTAATGTTGATTCTTCACATGTTGCTTCACCTCCTACTATTAATCAAAATAATTTGTGTTGGCAATGTTTCTACTCCTAGTGCAAAGCGTACAAAACTGAAGCTGAAACTGTTTGTGATAAAACTGCTGAAATTTTTCAAAATATTGGTGACAATGATTCCATTGCTGTAGAACATAATGGTTTAGACTTTGATGATTGTCATATTACTGAAGTTATAAAGTTCTTACAAAACTTGCTAGAAGTCCCAATGCTAGTGCTATAAATTTAGCCTTTACAAAACACATTACAAATGCTCTCATTAAAGCTAGGAAAGAGAAATTAAGACTTGAAATTCCTAGGAAGTTAGAAGATGGTTGGGAGCCCATCATTAAAATGAAATTCAATGACTTTGAATGTAATGCTTTATGTGATCTTGGTGCAAATATTTCTGTTATGCCTAAGAAGATTTATGATATGCTTGACTTGCCACCATTGAAGAATTGTTATTTGGATGTTAATCTTGCCGATAATGTTAAAAAGAAACCTTTGGGGAGGATTGATAATGTGTTATTAATGAACAACGTCCCCGTTGATTTTGTTGTCTTGGATATCGAATGCAATGCATCTTATCCTATTGTGTTGGGAAGACCTTTCTTCGAACCGTTGGTGTGTTATTGATATGAGGAAGGTAATATTAAATATCAATTTCCTCTCAAGAAAGGTATGGAACACTTCCTAGAAAGAGAATGAAGTTGCCTTTTGATTCTATTATTAGAACAAGCTATGATGTTGATGCTTCTACTCTTGATGTTACTTGATTTGCACTGTGACTTAAAGAAAAGCACTTCTTGGGAGATAACCCATGTGTTTATTTTACTACAGCAATTTTTGTTTTGTTGAGTCTTGGAAGTTGTTTACTACTGTAGCAACCTCTCCTTATCATGTTTTTGTGCCAAGTAAAGTTTCTATGTTAAAGTTGATGTTATATTTGGGATCGCTGCCAGAAACATTGCTGT
Source organism: Lolium multiflorum (assembly GCA_030979885.1). Lineage (NCBI taxonomy): Eukaryota > Viridiplantae > Streptophyta > Magnoliopsida > Poales > Poaceae > Lolium > Lolium multiflorum. The sequence goes on along the minus strand of CM061753.1, from coordinate 150,735,957 downwards.
CTGTCACGAATTCTGGCATAAGTCTCTGTAAAAAATTCGAACAAATGCAAAATTACGAGCGTGATCCTCAGATATATACGCAACTTTCATTAGTTTTGATTTTTTCCATTTGAGCAAGTTAAGTGCCCAGTCCAGATGCATCTTCACGGACTGTTCTGTTTTTGACAGATTCTGTCTTTTATTGCGCCGCTTTTGCTATGTTGAATGAGTTTCTTTGTTCCATTAACTTTCAGAAGCTTTGTGCAATGTCCAGAAGTGTTAAGAATGATTGTGTCACCTCTGATATATGAATTTGTGGTTATGCACTAACCCTCTCATGAGTTTGCTTGAAGTTTGTGTGAAGGAAGGGTCAAGAGAAGAGGATGATATACTATGATCAAGAAGAGTGAAAGGTCTAAGCTTGGGGATGCCCCGGTGGTTCATCCCTTCATATTTTAAGAAGACTCAAGCATCTAAGCTTGGGGATGCCCAAGGCATCCCTTCTTCATCGACAACATTATCGTCACTTCTAGTGAAACTATATTTTTATTCCATCACATCCTTATGTTCTTTACTTGGAGCGTCGGTTTGTTTTTGTTTTTGTTTGAATAAAGTTGGATCTCGCCATTCTTATATTGGAGATATTACGCGCTTTTTTCTTATGGAACACTTGTGTTCTTAACTGCTTTAATGTTCATGGCGAAAGCTTATTGCTTCGTTAGATTGCTATATGGTTGGAATTGGAAAATGATGCATATGGTTTGACAATTTGGCAATTGTTTGAGCTCTCATAGATCATGTTTAAGCTCTTGCATCATGTAGTTTAATCTATTAATGAAGAACTATTGTAGAGCTTGTTTAATTTGGTTTGCATGATTGATCTCTCTAAGTCTAGATATTTTCGGGTAAAGTGTTTGAACAACAAGGAAGAGTGTAGAGCTTATAATACTTGCAATATGTTCTTGTGTGAGTTTTGTTGTACTGTTCATACTTGTGTTTGCTTCAAACAACCTTGCTAGCCCAAACCTTGTACTGAGAGGAAATGCTTCTCGTGCATCCAAACACCTTGAGCCAAACACCATGCCATTTGTGTCCACCATATCTACCTACTATGTGGTATTTTTCTGCCATTCCAAAGTAAATTACTTGAGTGCTACCTTAAATTTCATTCCTCTACCTTTACAATATATAGCTCATGGGACAAATAGCTTAAAAACTATTGTGGTGATGAATATGTAGTTATGTGTCTTAATTCTTATAAGTTGCTTGTTGAGCGGTAACCATGTTTTTGGGGACGCCATCAACTTTACCTTTGTTGGATATCATGTGAGATGCTATGCATGTTCGTCTTGTCTGAAGTAGTGGATTTCCGATCAAATGGTTTGAGTATGCATATGTTAGAGAAGAACATTGGGCGCTAACTAAAGCCATGTATCATGGTGGAAGTTTCAGTTTGGACATACAACCTCAATCTCTTATGAGAATATTAACTATTGTTGAATGCTTAAGCATGAAAAAGAGGAGTCCATTATGTTGTCTATGTTTCCCGGTATGGATGTCTAAGTTGAGAATAATCAAAAGCGAGAAATCCAATGCGTGCTTTCTCCTTAGACACTTGTACAGGCGGCATAGAGGTACCCCTTTGTGACACTTGGTTGAAGCATATGTTATGCGATGAGAATCCGTGTTTTCCGAGATAGTAGGACAAGGTGCGAGCACTATTGGTACTCTATGCATGAGACATGCAACTTGTAGGAAGTATTATGCATAGCACATATGAATTATTACTACCGTTGACAAAATTGTTTCTATGTTTTCAAAACAAAAAGCTCTAGCACAAAAATAGTAATCAATGCTTCCCTCTGCGAAGGGCCAATCTTTTACTTTATTGTTGAGTCAGTTTACCCATTCTATCTTAGAAGCAAACACTTGTGTTAACGTGTGCATTGATTCTTACATGTTTACTTATTGCACTTTGTTATATTACTCTATGTTGACAAATATCCATGAGATATACATGTTACAAGTTGAAAGCAATCGCTGAAACTTAATCATCCTTTGTGTTGCTTCAATTCATTCTACTTTGAATTTATTGCTTATGAGTTATCTCTTATGCAAGTCTTATTGATACTTGTCTTGAAAGTACTATTCATGAAAAGTTTTGCTATATGATTCATTTGTTTAGTCATTATCTTTGTTAGCAATCTTTTGTTCAGATCACTCCATTCATCTCATATGCTTTACAATAATGTTGATCAAGATTATGTTGGTAGCATGTCTTCGGAAATTATTTGTGTTATCGTTTACCTACTCGAGGGCGAGTAGGAACTAAGCTTGGGGATGCTTGATACGTCTCAAACATATCTATAATTTCTTATGTTCCATGCTACTTTTATTACAATACTTGAGTGTTTTACACATACTTTACAGCATTATTTTACATTTTCCGGCACTAACCTATTAACAAGATGCTGAAGTGTCAGTTCCTGTTTTCTGCTGTTTTTGGTTTCAGAAAATAGTAAGGAAATATTCTCGGAATTGGACAAATCAACGCCAGGGTCTGTTTTTGAAGCTTCGAAGACCGAGAGTGGCGAAGTGGGGCCACGAGTGGCCACACACCGGGCGCGCAGCCCGGGCTGCGCCCGCCGGCCTGTAGTGTGGGCCCCTCGTGACGCCTGACCTACCCTTCCGCCTACTTAAAGCCTCCGTCACGAACCCCGTGCAGAGCCACGATACGGAAAACATTACCGAGGCCGCCGCCGTAATCCCATCTCGGGGATTCGGGGACGTCGCCGGCACCCTGCCGGAGGGGGAATCACCGGAGGGACTCTACATCATCGGGCCCGCCTCCGGATTGATGCGTGAGTAGTTCATCCTTGGACTATGGGTCCATAGCGCGTAGCTAGATGGTTGTCTTCTCCGCTTGTGCTTTCATTGTTATAGATCTTGTGAGCTGCCTAACATGATCAAGATCATCTATTTGTAATGCTACATGTTGTGTTTGGTGAGATCCGATGAATATAGAATATTATGTTAAGTTGATTATCAATCTATCATATATGTGTTGTTTATGTTCTTGCATGCTCTCCGTTGCTATTAGGCTCTGGCCAAGTTGATACTTGTAACTCCAAGAGGGAGTTTATGCTCGATAGTGGGTTCATGCCTCCATTAAATCTGGGACAGTGACAGAAAGTTCTAAGGTTGTGGATGTGCTGTTGCTACTAGGGATAAAACATTGATGCTTTGTCTAAGGATATTTGTGTTGATTATTACGCACCATATTAATGCAATTATCTGTTGCAATATCTTTGGAAGGGGTTCGGATGATAACCTGAAGGTGGATTATTTAGGCATAGATGCATCTTGGATAGCGATCTATGTACTTTGTGTCGTAATGCCACTGATTAAATCACATAGTAATCATCTATGATATGTATTGAATCTTTATTTTTCAATTGCTCACCTGTAATTTGTTCACCCAGCATGTTAGTTATCTTATTGGAGACACCACTAGTGAACTGGACCCGGTCCATTCTAGAATACATTCTCTTTTTACTGTCTTTGCAAACAAACTTCATCTTCCACTCGTACGTTTAATCCTTTGTTTTCAGCAAGCGGTGAGATTGACAACCTCACCTTACGTTGGGGCAAAGTACTTTGATTGTGTTGTGAAGGTTCCACGTTGGCGCCGGTTTCACGGTGTTGCGCCGCACTACATTCCTACACCAACAACCTTCACGTGCTTCTTGGCTCCTACCGGTTCGATAACCTTGGTTTCTTCTGAGAAAACTTCTCATGCGCATCACCTTCCTCTTGGGGTTCCCAACGGACGTGTTGACTACACGCCAGCAGTCATCGATCATCTCCTTGGCTACTGGTGTAACTATTTCATCAATTTTGTCGACGCCCCTCCGTCGACGCGTCAATTTAGTGTGGACAGTTTCAACCACCTTGTTCATTTCCAATTTTGAGTGGCAGATTGATGCGCGTAGATGTACACGTCCGTTGGGAACCCCAAGAGGAAGGTATGATGCGCACAGCTGCAAGTTTTCCCTCAGAAAGAAACCAAGGTTATCGAACCAGTAGGAGCCAAGAAGCACGTGAAGGTTGTTGGTGGAGGAGTGTAGTGCGGCGCAACACCAGTGAAACCGGCGCCAACGTGGAACCTTGATGTCTACGGGTGCTTCTATTCTTGTAGACAGTGTTGGGCCTCCAAGAGCAGAGGTGTAACATCCCAAGTTTTAACAATAATGAAATCAAGAGAGAGATCAATTACTCAAATTTTGCAACAAACAAAAACTTTTTATATGCATATTGTGTCACATACAAGTTCATGCATATGAGTGATTTTCTTTGGTGCATTTGCCATGATGAGTGTTGATATGATTATCACTTGCTAATAAACCCTAATATATGATCATCACACCCCTCTTTGAGAAAAATAAAAGAAATACTAAATTGGATCTAAAACCCTCTCATACACATAGGTCAAATATGCAAATCATCACCAAAGGCCACCATGGCTTGATCTTTTGTTTCTAAAATACTTATATAACTCAAACAAACCTAATTGCATCAAAGAAACCAAAATTAAATCAAATTTTAACTCAAAACCATCTCACATGTGATGATGGTCATTTGTGCACTTTTTAACATGATCCCCTCTTTACCCCTCTGGTTAAATCACTTCTTAAACTAAACTTGGTCAACCAAAGCCATGTCATCCAAGACCATATCAAGGTGATGAACTTTCATGTTGACCACCCTGGCTAGAGTTGACTAGGTTGACCAGTAAAGGTGTGACAAGTGAGGACTTTAAATCAATGTGAAGATCATGCCCATTTTGATTTTTTGCAAACTAACTCAAATTTGACCACCACCACCACCACTCTACTGCAAATAATATATAAATCAAACCCTCCAAATTTCACTCAAAAATTCCAAAATTTCGTTCTTGCGGCCATTTGGTCGAACACCTTGAGTGCACCAAGCTGCCAACTCCACACATTGATTTTTGGACAATGGCCTCCACCATCAAGCATAGATCATCACCAGTACCCCATTGACTTCCAGGAGCATTGCCAAGCACAAGGGACAAGCTAGGGTACACGATTTCATCATGAACTGACCAAGATCATGTCATGCCGTGGCATGGCATGGCATGGACATGCCTCTCTCTCCCTGGCCACTCCAGCATGCACCACCATGTCAAATAGACGCTACACACTTCACTGAGTCGCCTCGACACAGCCCTCGACGATTTCGTGCATCACACGGCCCAAACGAGCGACGCCCAGACGTGCCAGCAACGTGCACGCGCGCGCCAGAGCGTGCACGGCGACGCCACGGACACGCCCAGAGCGCCAGCTCCCCTGCCAACTCCGTTGACCCCAGCCCCTGCCTCCAGCGCCAAGCGCAACACGACGCCACCGTGAGCCGCCCAGACATGCCCACTGGCCCGCGGGAACGCTGTAGCCGACGAGCTCGTCGACGACGTCCGCCACGGCCTGTGAGCTCACATCACGCGCCCGTCCTCGTCCTCGCCTCATTTTCAACGCCGTCAAGCGCTGCGTCACCGCCAGGACGTCGCCTACCCGCGTGCGTCATCGCCAGTCCATCACCGCCGCTGTAGCACCGTCGTCGATGGTGAGATCATCCATGCGCCCGGCCACCTCCAGACCCTATAAAAGGAGGCCTCCCCGCTCCAATTCTCCACACCACCTCCTCCCTCCCTCTTCTCACCCTCCTCAGCTACTCCCCTTGCTCGATTAGCCACCGCCGCCGTTCAATTGCATCGCCGGAGCCGCGGAGGTGCTGAGAAGCTCGCCGTCGATTGGAGCCTCCCAGCGCCACTGCTACCAGGCTGCTTCCCCTTCATCGACAACGTCTTCTCCACGCCTCGCCGACCCTCGCCGCGCCGCCGGTGAGCCGTCGACCCCCTACCCAGCCGCCGGTGCTCGTCCTTCTCGTCGGAGACGACGACGTCGTCGTTCGTCCGATCAGCATCTGATCCAACGGCCCTCCGCGTACCGTTCTGCTGTTTTAAACACAATGACAGGTGGCCCCCACCTTGTCAGCTGGCCCGTTGCGTGGACGCGCTCTGGGCCGGCCCACTTTCCTTTTCCCCTGAGCAGCCCGTTTAGTTTCCCGCCCATTTAATTCAAACATTAATTTTCGAATTTTGTTAATTACTCCCAGATGCTGTTTTCAAAATTAAATAGAATAAAATCTACCAAACCAAATTTGACAAATTTTATATATTTGGAAACCTTGTGAAAATATCTACAAAACTACACTGGTCCCAACCCTAGATTATTTGTAGAATAAATCTGATAAAATAAACAAGGCAGGGCCTTTTTCCACTTCAATTAATTATTAAAAATTAAATAAAAATGCTTTTAAGTTGAAACCAACTCTCAAAAATCCTATTTCAATATATCTATCTAAATATGTAAAAATATTGCATAGTTGTTTGTATGATCATATCCTTGTTTAAAAATTGGCCCTAAGGCTATTTCTAGTACATTTTTAATAAACTTATCATTTATTAATATGTATGAGAGCATCCCCCTCATTTAAATCTTGTCCCCACTAAGTTAATATGAGGAAGACACCATGGGCATGTTAAACTCATATTAAATTAGTTGATGATATTAAATCATTAATCATGAGTTATTAAAAGGCATGAGGTGATGTACCTCATTTAAATCTTTTTCCCAAATAATAATTATGAAGAGGTTGACCTTGGTCAACCTAGGTCATATGATATTAATTGAGGAAATTAAATCTTAATAAGACTTAATGAGAGGAAATTATTTTCTCTCAAGAAATAAATAGAAATACAAATCTATATTTATAATGAGAAGAAATTATTTTTTTAAGAATAATAATTAAATCAACTCACATAATAAGCATGTTGTTATGATAGCTTAGTAAGAGTGATTCATGTGTGTGCTTAGCTTAGTATTTGAGTTGTGTGGTGATTGTGTGTATTATACTCGTATTTAGACGCTAGTACCGAGGAGTACGCCGAGGAGGAGGAGGTCTACACTCAAGGAGAGGAAGACCACTTTGATCAGTACAACAACCAAGGCAAGCTAATACCCTTGCAAAGTGCAAAGCTCCCAAGAGCAAAGCACCCCACCATTTTAATTTATCTTTACTAAGCCTATCCCAGTTTTTATTACAAGTTTGCTTTTCAAGTTTATTACTCTACTTTATCCAAGCACTTTTTGATTCATGATTCACTTGATCTAGAGTAGAACAATATCATCAAATTTAGTCTATGGCAAACAAGCTAAGTTAGCACCCCTCATGATTAGTGGCTAGTGCTAAATAACTAAAATTGACTACTCTAGATGGGGACATTGTGATATGAGATGATGATGGTGAAACTATGAAAGGAATTTTGAAGGTGAATATGACCAAGAGAAGATAGTGATTTTTGATTAAAAACTAATGTTGGTTTGGATGCGATACCTTTCCAATATTTGAGTACCCCCACAATACCTGATTATGGGTAAGGCTTAACTAGAAGTTTATGTATCTTAGTATGGGTTCCCTCTGAACACACATCATAGGGGTTATGCCGAGGCTGCCTCCGTTGTTGAGAAATGATGTGAATTGAGGTGAATTGTACGGCCAAGCCCTGTGCAGTTCCCGGGTTGACAGTTGGTCTTCATTGGGAGGCCAAGCTCATGGGGAGAGGTGCTCATACTAGGGTTAGTAAATGAAAGGTTATGGTTGATGATCCGCGTACTGTGATACGATGATTCGGGGAAATCCCGACGGATGAAATCAAATGTTGTGGCACAAGTGTGCAACCTCTGCAGAGTGTAAACCTATTCGAATAGCCGTGTCCACGGTTACGGACGGTTGGAAAGGCCATCTAGTTTCCAGTATTAGAATCTGAAAATATGAATGGTGAATGATGAATAATGGTGAATCACAACTGAGTTGTGGGAATGACACTAATGTTCCCACTTGAGTTAGTTAATTTATGAATGGTCTATATGAAATGATTATGAACTAAAATTGGCTTTATGCAAATAAAACTAGAGCTTAGCACCCTTTCTTTAAAATAGTTAGTGATTACTTTGGTATTAGTTTGCGAGTACTTTAAAGTACTCACGGCTGTGTCCCTGGCTATTCAAATGGCCAGAATATGAAGAAGAGCAACAGTATGAGGATGACGGTCAGCAGGACGTCTACAACAACTAGGAGTCGCCTGACGTCAAGCGTTGGCCTGTGGAATAGATAGTCCACTCCTATTACGCTTCCGCTACTATGTTGTTCGTTGATCAATAGATCAACTATTTGTGTAATATTGGATCATGTGATCCCCTTTTGTAAGACAATGATGGTTTGTAATGAATGATGACTTATGGTATCAACTGTTATGTCTCGCAACAACAATATTCCTGGGATTGCGATGAATGACATAATAGGCATCCGGACTTAAAAATCCGGGTGTTGACAAGTTGGTATCAGAGCCATTGTTTGACCTTAGGAGACCCTAGTTTAGAATGGACGTTCTGAAAAATTTAGTTTCTAAAACAAATAAAGTGAATACTTGGAAAAACTTACTCATTTGCTTCTCTACAAGATCTTTTCAAAAATGATGAGCCATGCTCCTCCTTTTAAATCCATCTAAAATTTTGCCACACTTGTTCACATCTCTAACTTACTCATCCATTTCACTTTCAGATGGAGCCCTACGTCCAGACGGAGACCTACGATCTGGAAAACGGAGGAAGTCTGGTGTTTGAGCGCGACTTGTACCTGGTGTCCGAGAAGCTCGAACGCCCACCTCCCCGGTTCCACGGAGTCCGGATCCACAACACCCCCACTGGGGAACAGCAGTGGATGATCACCGCTGACTTGAAGGGAAGCCCGGAGCCTCCCATCTCGGAGAGGATCCTTTTCTCCTTCAAGGCATGCAACTGGGTGGACGGGCTTGCTCACGCCCTTCAGGAGGGACTTGCCCGGGTGTGCGGACAGAACATCGCCGCACTCCGGGGAAGCCGCTTCGCCCACTTCGCGAGGCACGACACCATGGGAGAGCCCATGGCACTCTCTTCGCACCCGGTGCTCAAGATTCATGTGGAGCATTTGGACTTTATGCTTCATGAGACCCGGAAGGACCTGGAGCTGACGCGTGTCCACGCCCACCGTGCCCAGATGGCTTTGGCTCATCATGCCGACGCCATCAGGATGCTCGCCAAGGACCGCAAGTCACTCCGCCTGCAGCGCGCCAAGAAGGATGCCACTATCAACCGTCTTCGCGAGAAGATTCGCACCTTGGAGGTGACTGTCCGGACCCAGCAGGACCAGATCCAGGAGATGGAGGAGGATGGAGAAGACATCCAGGGAGGCGATGACTTCCTGAGTGACGACAACGACTTTGAGGATGATGAGTTCACTGATGAGGAGGACTACGCGTTTCTGGAGTCCGAGGAGGATGGGATCATTCCCATCGATGTGGATGAAGAAGATGAGGAGTAGTTGCACTAGCTTCACTTACGTAGGTGTGAGTTGTATCCCGCACCATGTATCGTAGTTTGTGGAAGAAGGGTTCTTAAAACCCTTAGTGTGTTAACCTGTAATGTGTGATGTTGTGTGAATAAATAAAATGTGTGTTATGTTCATCATGAAAATATTTCAAGTTTTAAGTTCAAACTTAACTCAAAATAAGCCATAGAAATTCCCTCTCATCTCATGATCTATCTATCTGTTCAGATGGCCCCTCCGAACCGCAACCAGGATGCAATGCTACAATTACTGCAAACTCTGTTGGCTGACCGAGAAGATGAAAGGGCTGAAAGGCAAGCCAACATAGCAGCACTGCAGCAGATCGCCAATCAGGGCCATGGAAACCATGATCATCCTGGATCCAAACTTAAGAATTTCCAAAACACCAACCCACCTGTCTTCAGCAAGACGGAAGAACCCTTAGATGCAGATGATTGGCTGCAAACGATGGAAAACAACTTGGAGGTAGCCGGAGTAGATGAAAATGAGAAGGTGCTGTTTGCTACGCACTACCTAGCCGGACCAGCAAGAGCTTGGTGGACAAGCGCCCGTGCATTAAATGCCGGACAAATGATGACTTGGGCTGATTTCAAGCTCAAGTTTAGCAAGTATCATGTGCCACCAGGTTTGATCAAGAAAATGAGGGATGAATTCCGGGAACTGAAGCAAGGAAGAATGTCGGTGGTAGAATACCGCGACAGGTTCCTCACCCTGTCAAGGTATGCCCCCGATGAAACCGACACCACAGAGAAAAGAAAGGAGAGATTCCTCAACGGTCTGCACGATGAGATGCAGACAGTCTTAGTCAATATTCCCTTCGCTGACTTAGAAGCCCTCGTGGACTCTGCCATCCAGATGGAAGGCAAACTGCACCAGGCAAATGAAAACCGCAAACGCCGCATGATGAATCAAAGTGGGCCCAGCAATACCCCCCGGTTTCGCCCCAGCTCAAGCGGTGGTTTCAACCCCCGCAACACCAAGCCCCAAAACCAGATGTCGCGCCCCGGTTTTCAGAACCGGAGCGGAGGAAACCCAAGGCCAGGAGGCCCCCACCACAACAACAACTATGTACACCACAACAGCAACTTCAACCGCGCCCCGCCGCGAACCCCCAACCACAACCATAACAACAACAACACCAACACTGCACCCAGGACAGGAAGCAATGCCATCCCCGTTGCAACCAAGGACAAGTCCACAATCACCTGCTATGAATGTGGAGTTGTGGGACACTTCTCCAATGAGTGCCCCAAAAGGCTGGCCAAGCTCGCCGGCAACACCTCTGCACCAGCTCAGCAGCAGCGCCGTGTCTCCACCGGCAAGAAGTTCGCCCCCAACAACCCGAACAACCGCGGAGGTCGCCTCTACCACATGAACGCCGAGGAAGCCCAGGAAGCACCAGATGTGGTGCTGGGTATGTTCTCTGTTAACTCAATACCAGCAAGAGTGTTGTTTGATTCAGGAGCATCGCATTCATTTGTTACCGAAGATTTTGTGAGCACTAGTAAGATTCAACCCATCAGCTTGAAACATGTCATGATAGTTCAAATACCTGGATCAACCACTAAAGCTAGAAAATTTTGCAAAGAAGTACCCATAAGAATTCAAGAAATAGTGTTTTTCGCAAACTTAATTGTTCTGGGAACAAAAGGATTGGAAGTAGTACTGGGTATGGATTGGATGGCGAAACATCATGGATTGATAGACTGCGCCAAGAAGGCCATCACCATGACTAGTAGCACCGGAATAACAATAGAACATGTGTCTGAGAAACTACCAGAAATTTCACCTGCAACCAAAGTGTAGCCAAACCAACTCTGGATCAGATCAGGGTCGTCTGTCGATACGCTGATGTGTTTCCGGATGATCTACCCGGTATGCCCCCGGATCGGGATATCGAGTTTATCATCGAGTTAATCCCTGGAACCGGACCTATAGCCCAGAGAGCCTATAGCATGAACCCAGCAGAGTTAGTAGAGCTGAAGAAGCAACTGGATGATATGTTGTTCAAGGGTCTGATTCGACCAAGTGCGTCGCCTTGGAGATCACCAGTTTTGTTTGTGGATAAGAAGGATGGTGCCAATCGGTTATGTACGGATTATCGTAAACTTAACGATGTCACCATCAAAAACAAATACCCCTTGCCAAAGATAGAAGACCTGTTTGACCAGTTGACCGGTGCCACGGTGTTCTCTAAGATTGATCTTAGGACTGGTTGCATTGATACGTCTCCAACGTATCGATAATTTCTTATGTTCCATGCTACTTTATTGATGATACCTACATGTTTTATGCACATTATATGTCGTATTTACGCATTTTCTGGAACTAACCTATTAACAAGATGCCGAAGAGCCAGTTGCTGTTTTCTGCTGTTTTTGGTTTCAGAAATCCTAGTAAGGAAATATTCTCGGAATTGGACGAAATCACCGCCCGGTCCTATTTTTGCACGAAGCTTCGAGAAGACCGAAGGGAGTCGAAGTGGGGCCACGAGGTGGGGACGACGAGAGCGGCGCGGCCCAGGCCCTGGCCGCGCGGCCTGTCCCTGGGCCCTCGTGCCGCCTCTTGACCTGCCCTTTCGCCTACTTATAGCCTCCGTCGCGAAACCCCAGTGCGAGAGCCACGATACGGAAAACCTTCCGGAGCCGCCGCCGAATCCCATCTTGGGGGATTCAGGAGATCGCCTCCGGCACCCCGCCGGAGAGGGGATTCATCTCCCGGAGGACTCTACACCGCCATGGTCGCCTCCGGAGTGATGAGTGAGTAGTTCACCCTGGACTATGGGTCCATAGCAGTAGCTAGATGGTCGTCTTCTCCTAATTGTGCTTCATTGTTGGATCTTGTGAGCTGCCTAACATGATCAAGATCATCTATCTGTAATACTATATGTTGTGTTTGTCGGGATCCGATGGATAGAGAATACTATGTTATGGTGATTATCAATCTATTGTTTATGTGTTGTTTATGATCTTGCATGCTCTCCGTTATTAGTAGAGGCTCTGGCCAAGTTTTTACTCTTAACTCCAAGAGGGAGTATTTATGCTCGATAGTGGGTTCATGCCTTCATTGACACCTGGGACAGTGACAGAAAGTTCTAAGGTTGTGATGTGCTGTTGCCACTAGGGATAAAACATTGATTCTATGTCTAAGGATGTAGTTGTTGATTACATTACGCACCATACTTAATGCAATTGTCTGTTGCTTTGCAACTTAATACTGAATGGGGTTCGGATGATAACCTGAAGGTGGACTTTTTAGGCATAGATGCAGTTGGATGGCGGTCTATGTACTTTGTCGTAATGCCCGGATTAAATCTCACTATATTTATCATATCATGTACATGCATTGTTATGCCCTTCTCTATTTGTCAATTGCCCGACTGTAATTTGTTCACCCAACATGCTTTTATCTTATGGGAGAGACACCTCTAGTGAACTGTGGACCTCGGTCCTATTCTTTACATAGCATACAATCTACTGCAATACTTGTTTTACTGTTTTCTTGCAAACAATCATCTTCCACACAATACGGTTAATCCTTTGTTACAGCAAGCCGGTGAGATTGACAACCTCACTGTTTCGTTGGGGCAAAGTACTTGGGTTGTGTTGTGCGGGTTCCACGTTGGCGCCGGAATCCTTGTTGCGCCGCATCACATTTCGCCACCATCAACCTTCAACGTGCTTCTTGGCTCCTCCTGGTTCGATAAACCTTGGTTTCTTTCTGAGGGAAAACTTGCTGCTGTGCGCATCATACCTTCCTCTTGGGGTTCCCAACGAACGTGTGAGTTACACGCCATCAAGCTCTTTTTCTGGCGCCGTTGCCGGGGAGATCAAGACACGCTGCAAGGGGAGTCTCCACTTCTCAATCTCTTTACTTTGTTTTTGTCTTGCTTTATTTCATTTACTACTTTGTTTGCTGCACCTAAACAAAACACACAAAAAATTAGTTACTTGCATTTACTTTATCTAGTTTGCTTTATTTACTGTTGCTAAAATGAATACCCCTGAAAATACTAAGTTGTGTGACTTCACAAACGCAAATAATAATGATTTCCTATGCACACCTATTGCTCCACCTACTACTACAGCAAATGCCATCCAAGTTAGAATTAATGAGAATATAAGATTAATGGCTGAATTGCGTGCTAGGTGGGATAGATAAGAAAATGAAAAACTAGCTAAAGAGAATAATGTAGCTAAAGTTTGGACTATTACCACCACTAGTAATGCTAATTCTTCACATGTTGCTGCACCTCCTACTATCAATGGTAAAATAATTGGTGTTGGCAATGTTTCTACTCCTAGTGCAAAGCGTACAAAACTGCCTGAAATTGCTAAAACTGCTGAAACTGCTTGTGATAAAACTGCTGAAATTTTTTCCAACCTTGGGAACAATGATCCCATTGCTGTAGCTCATAATGATTTAGATTTTGATGATTGCCACATCTCTGAAGTAATAAAGTTCTTACAAAAACTTGCTAAAAGTCCTAATGCTAGTGCTATAAATTTAGCCTTTACAAAACATATTACAAATGCTCTCATAAAAGCTAGAGAAGAGAAACTAAAACTTGAAACTTCTATTCCTAGAAAGTTAGAGGATGGTTGGGAGCCCATCATTAAAATGAAATTCAATGACTTTGAATGTAATGCTTTATGTGATCTTGGTGCAAGTATTTGTTATGCCTAAAAAGATTTATGATATGCTTGACTTGCCACCATTGAAGAATTGTTATTTGGATGTTAATCTTGCCGATAATGTTAAAAAGAAACCTTTGGGGAGGATTGATAATGTGCACATTACGGTTAACAATAACCTTGTCCCCGTTGATTTTGTTGTTTTGGATATCGAATGCAATGCATCTTGTCCTATTGTGTTGGGAAGACCTTTTCTTCGAACCGTTGGTGCTGTTATTGATATGAGGGAAGGTAATATTAAATATCAATTTCCTCTCAAGAAAGGTATGGAACACTTCCCTAGAAAGAGAATGAAGTTGCCTTTTGATTCTATTATTAGAACAAGTTATGATGTTGATGCTTCTACTCTCGATGTTACTTGATTTGCACTTTCTGCGCCTAGCTGAAAGGCGTTAAAGAAAAGCGCTTATGGGAGACAACCCATGTTTTTACTACAGTACTTTGTTTTGTATTTGAGTCTTGGAAGTTGTTTACTACTGTAGCAACCTCTCCTTATCATGTTTTTGTGCCAAGTAAAGTTTCTATGTTAAAGTTGATGTTATATTTGGGATCGCTGCGCAGAAACAGCATTGCTGTCTGTCACGAATCTGGGCACAAGTCTCTGTAGAAAATTCGAAAAAATCTGCCAATTTACGCGCGTGATCCTCAGATATGTACGCAACTTTCATTAGTTTTGAGTTTTCCATTTGAGCAAGTCTGGTGCCACTTTAAAATTCGTCTTTACGAACTGTTCTGTTTTTGACAGATTCTGCCTTTTATTTCGCATTGCCTCTTTTGCTATGTTGGATGAATTTCTTTGATCCATTAATGTCCAGTAGCTTTATGCAATGTCCAGAAGTGTAAAGAATGTTTGTGTCACCTCTGAATATGAAAATTATTAATTGTGCACTAACCCTCTAATGAGTTTGCTTGAAGTTTGGTGTGAAGGAAGTTTTCAAGGGTCAAGAGAGGAGTATGATATACTATGATCAAGAGGAGTGAAAGCTCTAAGCTTGGGGATGCCCCCGTGGTTCATCCCTGCATATTTTAAGAAGACTCAAGCGTCTAAGCTTGGGGATGCCCAAGGCATCCCCTTCTTCATCGACAACATCATCAGGTTCCTCCCCTGAAACTATATTTTTATTCAGTCACATCTTGTGTTCTTTACTTGGAGCGTCGGTTTGTTTTTGTTTTTGTTTTTGTTTGAATAAAATGGATCCTAGCATTCACTTTGTGGGAGAGAGACACGCTCCGTTGTTGCATATGGACAAATATGTCCTTAGGCTTTACTCATAATGTTCAAGGCGAAGTTTCTTCTTCGTTAAATTGTTATATGGTTGGAATTGGAAAATGCTACATGTAGTAACTCTAAAAAATGTCTTGGATAATGTGATACTTGGCAATTGTTGTGCTCATGTTTAAGCTCTTGCATCATATACTTTGCACCCATTAATGAAGAAATACATAGAGCTTGCTAAAATTTGATTTGCATATTTGGTCTCTCTAAGGTCTAGATAATATCTAGTATTGAGTTTTGAACAACAAGGAAGACGGTGTAGAGTCTTATAATGTTTACAATATGTCTTTTATGTGAGTTTTGCTGCACCGGTTCATCCTTGAGTTTGCTTCAAATAACCTTGCTAGCCTAAACCTTGTATCGAGAGGGAATACTTCTCATGCATCCAAAATCCTTGAGCCAACCACTATGCCATTTGTGTCCACCATACCTACCTACTACATGGTATTTCTCCGCCATTCCAAAGTAAATTGCTTGAGTGCTACCTTTAAAATTACATCATTCACCTTTGCAATATATAGCTCATGGGACAAAATAGCCTTAAAAACTATCGTAGTATTGAATATGTACTTATGCACTTTATCTTTTATTAAGTTGCTTGTTGTGCGATAACCATGCTTTGGGGACGCCATCAACTATTCTTTGTTGAATATCATGTGAGTTGCTATGCATGTCCGTCTTGTCTGAAGGATCTATCACCTTAATGATTGGAGCATGCAAATTGTTAGAGAAGAACATTGGGCCGCTAACTAAAGCCATGAATCATGGTTGAAGTTTCAATTTTGGACATATATCCTCAATCTCATATGAGAATAATAATTGTTGCTACATGCTTATGCATTTAAGAGGAGTCCATTATCTGTTGTCCATGTTGTCCCGGTATGGATGTCTAAGTTGAGAATAATCAAAAGCGAGAAATCCAAAATGCGAGCTTTCTCCTTAGACCTTTGTACAGGCGGCATGGAGGTACCCCTTTGTGACACTTGGTTGAAACATGGCATTGCGAAGATCCGGTAGTCCAAGCTAAGTAGGACAAGGTGCGGGCACTATTAGTACACTATGCATGAGGCTTGCAACTTGTAAGATATAATTTACATAACTCATATGCTTTATTACTACCGTTGACAAAATTGTTTCATGCTTTCAAAATAAAAGCTCTAGCACAAATACAGCAATCGATGCTTTCCTCTTTGAAGGACCATTCTTTTACTTTTATTGTTGAGTCAGTTTACCTATCTCCCTCCACCTTAAGAAGCAAACACTTGTGTGAACTGTGCATTGATTCCTACATACTTGCATATTGCACTTGTTATATTACTTTATGTTGACACTATCCATGAGATATACATGTTATAAGTTGAAAGCAACCGCTGAAACTTAATCTTCCTTTGTGTTGCTTCAACACCTTTACTTTGATTTATTGCTTTATGAGTTAACTCTTATGCAAGACTTATTGATGCTTGTCTTGAAGTACTATTCATGAAAAGTCTTTGCTTTATGATTCAGTTGTTTACTCATGTCATTACCATTGTTTTGATCGCTGCATTCATTACATATGTTTACAAATAGTATGATCAAGATTATGATGGCATGTCACTTCAAAAATTATCTTTGTTATCGTTTTACCTGCTCGGGACGAGCAGAACTAAGCTTGGGGATGCTGATACGTCTCCAACGTATCGATAATTTCTTATGTTCCATGCTACTTTATTGATGATACCTACATGTTTTATGCACATTATATGTCGTATTTATGCATTTTACGGAACTAACCTATTAACAAGATGCCGAAGAGCCGGTTGTTGTTTCTGCTGTTTTTGGTTTCAGAAATCCTAGTAAGGAAATATTCTCGGAATTGGACGAAATCACCGCCAGGGTCCTATTTTTGCACGAAGCTTCTAGAAGACCGAAGGGGAGTCGAAGTGGGGCCACGAGGTGGCCAGACGACAGGCGGCGCGGCCCGGGCCCTGGCCGCGCCTCCCTGGGCCCTCGTGCGCCTCTTGACCTGCCCTTTCGCCTGCTTATAGCCTCCGTCGCGAAACCCCCAGTACCGAGAGCCACGATACGGAAAACCTTCCGAGAGCCGCCGCCGAATCCCGTCTCGGGGGATTCAGGAGATCGCCTCCGGCCGGAGAGGGGATTCATCTCCGGAGGACTCTACACCGCCATGGTCGCCTCCGGAGTGATGAGTGAGTAGTTCACCCCTGGACTATGGGTCCATAGCAGTAGCTAGATGGTCGTCTTCTCCTAATTGTGCTTCATTGTTGGATCTTGTGAGCTGCCTAACATGATCAAGATCATCTATCTGTAATACTATATGTTGTGTTTGTCGGGATCCGATGGATAGAGAATACTATGTTATGGTGATTATCAATCTATTGTTTATGTGTTGTTTATGATCTTGCATGCTTTCCGTTATTAGTAGAGGCTCTGGCCAAGTTTTTACTCTTAACTCCAAGAGGGAGTATTTATGCTCGATAGTGGGTTCATGCCTTCATTGACACCTGGGACAGTGACAGAAAGTTCTAAGGTTGTGATGTGCTGTTGCCACTAGGGATAAAACATTGATTCTATGTCTAAGGATGTAGTTGTTGATTACATTACGCACCATACTTAATGCAATTGTCTGTTGCTTTGCAACTTAATACTGAATGGGGTTCGGATGATAACCTGAAGGTGGACTTTTTAGGCATAGATGCAGTTGGATGGCGGTCTATGTACTTTGTCGTAATGCCCGGATTAAATCTCACTATATTTATCATATCATGTACATGCATTGTTATGCCCTTCTCTATTTGTCAATTTCCCGACTGTAATTTGTTCACCCAACATGCTTTTATCTTATGGGAGAGACACCTCTAGTGAACTGTGGACCCCGGTCCTATTCTTTACATAGCATACAATCTACTGCAACTTGTTTTATTGTTTTCTTGCAAACAATCATCTTCCACACAATACGGTTAATCCTTTGTTACAGCAAGCCGGTGAGATTGACAACCTCACTGTTTCGTTGGGGCAAAGTACTTGGGTTGTGTTGTGCAGGTTCCACGTTGGCGCCGGAATCCCTGTTGTTGCGCCGCATCACATTTCGCCACCATCAACCTTCAACGTGCTTCTTGGCTCCTCTGGTTCGATAAACCTTGGTTTCTTTCTGAGGGAAAACTTGCTGCTGTGCGCATCATACCTTCCTCTTGGGGTTCCCAACGAACGTGTGAGTTACCATCAGCTGAAGATCCGTGCATCGGATATCCCCAAGACTGCCTTTACCACCAGATATGGGTTGTATGAATACAATGTCATGTCATTTGGATTAACCAATGCCCCTGCCTACTTCATGAACCTCATGAATAAGATTTTCATGAACTTTCTGGATAAGTTTGTCGTTGTCTTCATCGATGACATCCTTATCTACTCCAAAACCGAAGAGGAACACGAGCAACATTTGGAGGTTATCCTAGAAACTGATACGTCTCCGACATATTGATAATTTCTTATGTTTCATGCTACTTTATTGATGATACCTACATGTTTTATGCACACTTTATGTCATATTCGTGCATTTTCTGGAACTAACCTATTAACAAGATGCCGAAGCGCCAGTTTTCTGCTTTTGGTTTAAATCCTAGTAACGAAATATTCTCGGAATCGGACGAAATCAACGCCCAGGTTCCTATTTTCCCGGAACCATCCAGAACACCCGAGAGCCGCCGGAAGCCCGGGGCCCCACACCCACCCGGCGCGGCGAGGGGGCCGTGCCGCCCTATGGTGTGGTGGCCCCAGGCCCCCTCCGAGGCTGCCCTTCCGCCTATTTAAAGCCTCCGTCACGAAAACCCTATTACGTTGGACGAAACCCACAAAACCTTCCAGAGCCACCGCCATCGCGAAGCCAAGATGGGGGACAGGAGTCTGTTCCGGCACCCTACCGGAGGGAAGTGCCCCGGAAGGCTTCTCCATCGACACCGCTGCCATCTCCACCGCCATCTTCATCACCGCTGCTGCTCCCATGAGGAGGGAGTAGTTCTCCATCGAGGCTCGGGGTACCGGTAGCTATGTGGTTAATCTCTCTCCTATGTACTTCAATACAATGATCTCATGAGCTGCTTTACATGATTGAGATCCATATGATGAGCTTTGTATCGCTACTAGTTATGTGCTACTCATGTGATGTTATTAAAGTAGTCTATTCCTCCTACTTGGTGTAAAGGTGACTAGTGTGTGCACCGTGTGGTTCTTGTCGTAGGCTATGATCATGATCTCTTGTAGATTGTGGAGTTAATTATCATTATGATAGTATTGATGTGATCTATTCCTCCTTCATAGTGTAATGTGGACAGTGTGTGCACTATGTTAGTTCTTGGTTTATTTTGCAATGATCTATTATGCTCTAAGGTTATTTAAATATGAACATTGAATTGTGGAGCTTGTTAACTCCGGCATTGATGGTTCGTGTAATCCTACGCAATGTGTTCATCATCCAACAAAAGAGTGTATGTAGCACATAAGAGAAAGAGTTATTTATTATGCGATCAATGTTGAGAGTGTCCACTAGTGAAAGTATGATCCCTAGGCCTTGTTTCCAAACATCGAATCTCCGTTTATTTACTGTTTTGTTGCATGTTTACTCGCTGCCATATTTTATTTAGATTGCTATTACCACTCATATACATCCATACTACTTGTATTTCACTATCTCTTCGCCGAACTAGTGCACCTATACATCTGACAAGTGTATTAGGTGTGTTGGGGACACAAGAGACTCCTTGTATCGTGATTGCAGGGTTGCTTGAGAGGTATATCTTTGACCTCTTCCTCCCTGAGATCGATAAACCTTGGGTGATCCACTTAAGGGAAACTTGCTGCTGTTCTACAAACCTCTGCTCTTGGAGGCCCAACACTGTCTACAAGAATAGAAGCTCCCGTAGACATCAAGCACTTTTCTGGCGCCGTTGCCGGGGAGGTAAGGTAAAAGGTACTCACACTCCGGATCTCGGCTACTAAGTTATTTTCCGGCGCCGTTGTAAGTACTCGAAGCTATTTCCTTTAGACTCTGCAATTGTGACATTTGGTTTCTTGTTTACACTAGTTAGGCATAATGGACAACAATGACCTTCTTATTCTATTTCCTGATTTAAGACATGGATGGTTTGATGCGAAAATTAAAAAACCCATGGAACATATTAATATGAATGCTTTGAACACTATTGTTGCTAATGCTATGGAAAATTCTAAGCTTGGGGAAGCTGGCTTTGATGAGCATGATATTTTTAGTCCCCCAAGCATTGAGGAGAAAATTTACTTTGATGATACTATACCTCCTATATTTGATAGCTACTTTGTTGAATTTGCTCCCACTACAATTAATAAGAATGACTATGCTTATGTTGGGAGTAGTAATTATTTTATGCATGAGACTCATGATAAGAATGCTTTATGTGATAGTTATATTGTTGAGTTTGCTCATGTTGCTACTGAAAGTTATTATGAGAGAGGAAAATATGGTTGTAAAAATTTTCATGTTACTAAAACACCTCTCTATGTGCTGAAATTTTTGAAGCTACACTTGTTTTATCTTCCTATGCTTGTTACTTTGCTCTTCATGAACTTGTTTATTTACAAGATTCCTATGCATAGGAAGCATGTTAGACTTAAATGTGTTTTGAATTTGCCTCTTGATGCTCTCTTTTGCTTCAACTTCTATTTCTTGCGAGTGCATCATTAAAATTGCTGAGCCCATCTTAATGGCTATAAAGAAAGAACTTCTTGGGAGATAACCCATGTGTTTATTTTACTACAGCAATTTTTGTTTTGTTGAGTCTTGGAAGTTGTTTACTACTGTAGCAACCTCTCCTTATCATGTTTTTGTGCCAAGTAAAGTTTCTATGTAAAAGTTGATGTTATATTTGGGATCGCTGCGCAGAAACAGCATTGCTCTCTGTCACGAATCTGGGCACAAGTCTCTGTAGAAAATTCGAAAACATCTGCCAATTTACGAGCGTGATCCTCAGATATGTACGCAACTTTCATTAGTTTTGAGTTTTTCCATTTGAGCAAGTCTGGTGCCATTTTAAAATTCGTCTTTACGAACTGTTCTGTTTTTGACAGATTCTGCCTTTTATTTCGCATTGCCTCTTTTGCTATGTTGGATGAATTTCTTTGATCCATTAATGTCCAGTAGCTTTATGCAATGTCCAGAAGTGAAAAGAATGATTGTGTCACCTCTGAATGTGTGAATTATTAATTGTGCACTAACCGTCTAATGAGTTTGCTTGAAGTTTGGTGTGAAGGAAGTTTTCAAGGGTCAAGAGAGGAGTATGATATACTATGATCAAGAGGAGTGAAAGCTCTAAGCTTGGGGATGCCCCGTGGTTCATCCCTGCATATTTTAAGAAGACTCAAGCGTCTAAGCTTGGGGATGCCCAAGGCATCCCCTTCTTCATCGACAACATCATCAGGTTCCTCCCCTGAAACTATATTTTTATTCGATCACATCTTGTGTTCTTTGCTTGGAGCGTCGGTTTGTTTTTGTTTTTGTTTTTGTTTGAATAAAATGGATCCTAGCATTCACTTTGTGGGAGAGAGACACGCTCCGCTGTTGCATATGGACAAATATGTCCTTAGGCTTTACTCATAATGTTCAAGGCGAAGTTTCTTCTTCGTTAAATTGTTATATGGTTGGAATTGGAAAATGCTACATGTAGTAATTCTAAAATGTCTTGGATAATGTGATACTTGGCAATTGTTGTGCTCATGATTAAGCTCTTGCATCATATACTTTGCACCCATTAATGAAGAAATACATAGAGCTTGCTAAAATTTGATTTGCATATTTGGTCTCTCTAAGGTCTAGATAATATCTAGTATTGAGTTTTGAACAACAAGGAAGACGGTGTAGAGTCTTATAATGTTTACAATATGTCTTTTATGTGAGTTTTGCTGCACCGGTTCATCCTTGAGTTTTCTTCAAATAACCTTGCTAGCCTAAACCTTGTATCGAGAGGGAATACTTCTCATGCATCCAAAATCCTTGAGCCAACTACTATGCCATTTGTGTCCACCATACCTACCTACTACATGGTATTTCTCCGCCATTCCAAAGTAAATTGCTTGAGTGCTACCTTTAAAATTCCATCATTCACCTTTGCAATATATAGCTCATGGGACAAAATAGCCTTAAAAACTATCGTAGTATTGAATATGTACTTATGCACTTTATCTTTTATTAAGTTGCTTGTTGTGCGATAACCATGCTTTTGGGGAACGCCATCAACTATTGTTGAATATCATGTGAGTTGCTATGCATGTCCGTCTTGTCTGAAGTAAGAGGATCTACCACCTTAATGGTTGGAGCATGCATATTGTTAGAGAAGAACATTGGGCCGCTAACTAAAGCCATGAATCATGGTTGAAGTTTCAGTTTTGGACATATATCCTCAATCTCATATGAGAATAATAATTGTTGCTACATGCTTATGCATTAAAGAGGAGTCCATTATCTGTTGTCCATGTTGTCCCGGTATGGATGTCTAAGTTGAGAATAATCAAAAGCGAGAAATCCAAAATGTGAGCTTTCTCCTTAGACCTTTGTACATGCGGCATGGAGGTACCCCTTTGTGACACTTGGTTGAAACATGGCATTGCGAAGATCCGGTAGTCCAAGCTAAGTAGGACAAGGTGCGGGCACTATTAGTATACTATGCATGAGGCTTGCAACTTGTAAGATATAATTTACATAACTCATATGCTTTATTACTACCGTTGACAAAATTGTTTCATGTTTTCAAAATAAAAGCTCTAGCACAAATACAGCAATCGATGCTTTCCTCTTTGAAGGACCTTTCTTTTACTTTTATTGTTGAGTCAATTTACCTATCTCCCTCCACCTTAAGAAGCAAACACTTGTGTGAACTGTGCATTGATTCCTACATACTTGCATATTGCACTTGTTATATTACTTTATGTTGACAATATCCATGAGATATACATGTTATAAGTTGAAAGCAACGCTGAAACTTAATCTTCCTTTGTGTTGCTTCAACACCTTTACTTTGATTTATTGCTTTATGAGTTAACTCTTATGCAAGACTTATTGATGCTTGTCTTGAAGTACTATTCATGAAAAGTCTTTGCTTTATGATTCACTTGTTTACTCATGTCATTACCATTGTTTTGATCGCTGCATTCATTACATATGTTTACAAATAGTATGATCAAGATTATGATGGCATGTCACTTCAGAAATTATCTTTGTTATTGTTTTACCTGCTCGGGACGAGCAGAACTAAGCTTGGGGATGCTGATACGTCTCCAACATATCGATAATTTCTTATGTTCCATGCTACTTTATTGATGATACCTACATGTTTTATGCACACTTTATGTCATATTCGTGCATTTTCTGGAACTAACCTATTAACAAGATGCCGAAGTGCCGGTTCCTGTTTTCTGCTGTTTTTGGTTTCAGAAATCCTAGTAACGAAATATTCTCGGAATCGGACGAAATCAACGCCCAGGTTCCTATTTTTCCCGGAACCATCCAGAACACCCGAGAGCCGCGGAGGGAAGCCCGGGGCCCCCCACACCTGCAGCGCGGCGAGAGGGGGGCCGCGCCGCCCTATGGTGTGGTGGCCCCAGGCCCCCTCCGAGGCTGCCCGCCTATTTAAAGCCTCCGTCGCGAAAACCCTATTACGTTGGACGAAACCCACGAAACCTTCCAGAGCCGCCGCCATCGCGAAGCCAAGATCTGGGGGACAGGAGTCTCTGTTCCGGCACCCTGCCGGAGCGGGGAAGCCCCGGAAGGCTTCTCCATCGACACCGCTGCCATCTCCACCGCCATCTTCATCACCGCTGCTGCTCCCATGAGGAGGAGTAGTTCTCCATCGAGGCTCGGGGCTGTACCGGTAGCTATGTGGTTAATCTCTCTCCTATGTACTTCAATACAATGATCTCATGCTGCTTTACATGATTGAGATCCATATGATGAGCTTTGTATCGCTACTAGTTATGTGCTACTCATGTGATGTTATTAAAGTAGTCTATTCCTCCTACTTGGTGTAAAGGTGACTAGTGTGTGCACCGTGTGGTTCTTGTCGTAGGCTATGATCATGATCTCTTGTAGATTGTGGAGTTAATTATCATTATGATAGTATTGATGTGATCTATTCCTCCTTCATAGTGTAATGTGGACAGTGTGTGCACTATGTTAGTTCTTGGTTTATTTTGCAATGATCTATTATGCTCTAAGGTTATTTAAATATGAACATTGAATTGTGGAGCTTGTTAACTCCGGCATTGAGGGTTCGTGTAATCCTACGCAATGTGTTCATCATCCAACAAAAGAGTGTATGTAGCACATAAGAGAAAGAGTTATTTATTATGCGATCAATGTTGAGAGTGTCCACTAGTGAAAGTATGATCCCTAGGCCTTGTTTCCAAACATCGAATCTCCGTTTATTTACTGTTCTGTTGCATGTTTACTCGCTGCCATATTTTATTCAGATTGCTATTACCACTCATATACATCCATACTACTTGTATTTCACTATCTCTTCGCCGAACTAGTGCACCTATACATCTGACAAGTGTATTAGGTGTGTTGGGGACACAAGAGACTTCTTGTATCGTGATTGCAGGGTTGCTTGAGAGGGATATCTTTGACCTCTTCCTCCCTGAGATCGATAAACCTTGGGTGATCCACTTAGGGAAACTTGCCTGTTCTACAAACCTCTGCTCTTGGAGGCCCAAACCGAAGAAACAGAAGGTGATCATAGAAACCCTTAGACAGCACAAGTTGTACGCCAAGTTCAGCAAGTGCGAGTTTTGGTTGAAAGAGGTTGGATTCCTGGGACACATCTTGTCTGCAGGAGGAATTGCTGTAGACCCAGCCAAAATCAAAACCGTTGAAGAATGGAAAACCCCAACCACACAGACCGAGGTCCGTGCATTTCTTGGATTAGCCGGATATTACCGCAGATTTGTTGAGGGATTCTCAAGCATTGCCAGGCCAATGACACAACTGTTGAAGAAAGATAAGAAGTTTGAATGGACTGATAAATGTGAAGCCAGCTTCCAGCAACTTAAAACCAGACTAACCACAGCCCCCATCCTAATCATGCCGGACATCACCAAGCCCTTTGACGTCTATTGTGACGCATCTAAGATTGGTCTTGGATGTGTGTTGATGCAAGAAGGAAAGGTGATATCTTATCTGTCCCGGCAGTTGAAGCAGCATGAGCAAAACTACCCAACCCATGACCTCGAACTTGCAGCCGTAGTGTTAGCATTGAAAGTTTGGCGTCATTACCTCATGGGTAATCGATGCGAGATCTATTCAGATCACAAGAGCCTGAAGTATATCTTCACACAGAAAGAGCTGAATATGAGGCAAAGAAGATGGTTAGAACTGATCAAGGACTATGATATGGAAATCCACTATCACCCCGGCAAGGCCAATGTGGTAGCAGATGCTTTGAGTAGACAGCCGTGTCAGCTGAACTCCATGATAGCAGCAGAACAACCTAGCCTGCATGAAGAGTTTGAACAGTTTAGGTTGGAGCTAGTTAGTGAAGGATACCTAGCCAGCATAGAGCTGCAACCTACTTTGATTGGTCAAATCAAGGAAGCCCAGAAGGGAAATGCAAGCATTGACGGAATCAAGAGTCAAATGGCAGCAGGAAAGGCACCGGGATTCACAGAAGATGAAGAAGGAGTACTTTGGTACAACGGTCGCCTATGTGTGCCGTCAGACTCAGAATTGAAGCAAGTCATACTGCAGGAGGCCCACGACACCTTATACTCTATCCACCCCGGAGGTACCAAGATGTACCAAGATTTGAAGGAACAATTTTGGTGGCATGGAATGAAGCGAGAAATCGGGAGCTACATAGCTAAGTGTGATATCTGTCAGAGAGTCAAGGCAGAACATCAACGACCCGCCGGACTGTTGCAACCCTTACAGATTCCGGAATGGAAGTGGGACTCAGTCGGAATGGACTTTATCACCGGATTGCCCAAATCTAGCAGAGGAAATGATTCTATTTGGGTAGTGGTAGACAGATTAACCAAAGTAGCCCATTTTATCCCCGTCAAAACCACTTATCAAGGCCCGAAGCTAGCAGAGTTGTACATCTCAAGAATAGTCGCCCTGCACGGAACCCCGAAGTCAATAGTGTCAGATAGAGGATCGCAGTTCACCTCAAGATTCTGGCAGAAAGTACATGAAGGACTTGGAACCCGGCTGAATTTCAGCACCGCTTATCACCCCCAGACTGACGGACAGACTGAAAGAGTCAACCAGATACTCGAGGACATGCTGAGAGCCTGTGTACTGGAATATGGATCCAAGTGGGAAGACTGTTTGCCTTACGCAGAATTCTCGTACAACAACAGTTATCAAGCCAGCTTACAGATGGCCCCCTTTGAAGCCCTGTACGGAAGGAAGTGCCGTACCCCTCTGAATTGGTCAGAAGTCGGAGAAAGCCAAGTCTTTGGACCGGATGTTCTTCGAGAAGCCGAAGAGAAGGTGCACAAGATTCGCGAGTACCTCAAGACTGCGCAATCAAGACAGAAGAGCTACGCCGACAAGAGACGCCGAGAGATGACATTCGAGATTGGAGATTTTGTTTATCTCAAGGTGTCACCCCTCAAAGGAATGCAGAGATTCCAGGTGAAAGGAAAGCTCGCGCCCCGATATGTCGGACCTGATACGTCTCCAACGTATCGATAATTTCTTATGTTCCATGCTACATTATTGATGATATCTACATGTTTTATGCACACTTTATGTCATATTCGTGCATTTTCTGGAACTAACCTATTAACAAGATGCCGAAGCGGTTCCTGTTTTCTGCTGTTTTGGTTTCAGAAATCCTAGTAACGAAATATTCTCGGAATCGGACGAAATCAACGCCCAGGTTCCTATTTTTCCCGGAACCATCCGGAACACCCGAGCGCCGGAGGGAAGCCCTGGGGGCCCCCACACCCTGCGGCCGAGGAGGGGGCCGCGCCGCTATGGTGTGGTGGCCCTGAGCCCCCTCCGAGGCTGCCCTTCCGCCTATTTAAAGCCTCCGTCGAAAACCCTATTACGTTGGACGAAACCCACAGATACCTTCCAGAGCGCCGCCATCGCGAAGCCAAGATCTGGGGGACAGAGTCTCTGTTCGGCACCCGCCGGAGCGAGGTCCCCCGGAAGGCTTCTCCATCGACACCGCTGCCATCTCCACCGCCATCTTCATCAACGATGTTGCTCCCATGAGGAGGGAGTAGTTCTCCATCGAGGCTCGGGCTGTACCGGTAGCTATGTGGTTCATCTCTCTCCTATGTACTTCAATACAATAATCTCATGAGCTGCCTTACATGATTGAGATTCATATGATGATGCTTGTAATCTAGATGTCATTATGCTAGTCAAGTGAGTTTTACTTATGTGATCTCCGGAGACTCCTTGTCCCACGTGTGTAAAGGTGACAGTGTGTGCACCGTGTGGGTCTCTTAGGCTATATTTCACAGAATACTTATTCACTGTTATGAATGGCGTAGTGAAGTGCTTATTTATATCTCTTTATGATTGCAATGTGTTTTGTATCACAATTTATCTATGTGCTACTCTAGTGAAGTTATTAAAGTAGTTTTATTCCTCCTACACGATGTAATGGTGACAGTGTGTGCATCCGTGTTAGTACTTGGCATAGGCTATGATTATGATCTCTTGTAGATTATGAAGTTAATTATTGCTATGATGGTATTGATGTGATCTATTCCTCCTACATGGCGTGAAGGTGACAGTGTGCATGCTAAGTTAGTACTTGGTTTAGTCGTGTCGATCTTTCATGCACTCTAAGGTTATTTAAATATGAACATTTAATTGTGGAGCTTGTTAACTCCGGCATTGAGGGTTCGTGTAATCCTACGCAATGTGTTCATCATCCAACAAGAGAGTGTAGAGTATGCATTTATCTATTCTGTTATGTGATCAATGTTGAGAGTGTCCACTAGTGAAAGTCTAATCCCTAGGCCTTGTTCCTAAATACTGCTATCGCTGCTTGTTTACTGTTTTACTGCGTTACTACTGCTGTTGCGTTACTACTGTGTTTACTTCCTACAATATTACTACCATCAACTGCACGCCAGTAAGCTATTTTCTGGCGCCATACTACTGCTCATATTCATTCATACCACATGTATTTCACTATCTCTTCGCCGAACTAGTGCACCTATTAGGTGTGTTGGGGACACAAGAGACTTCTTCCTTTGTGGTTGCAGGGTTGCATGAGAGGGATATCTTTGACCTCTTCCTCCCTGAGTTCGATAAACCTTGGGTAATCCACTTAAGAGAAACTTGCTGCTGTTCTACAAACCTCTGCTCTTGGAGGCCCAACACTGTCTACAAGAATAGAAGCACCCGTAGACATCAAGCACTTTTCTGGCGCCGTTGCCGGGGAGGAAAGGTAAAAGGTACTCACACTCCGGATCTCGGCTACTAAGCTATTTCCGGCGCCGTTGTAAGTACTCGAAGCTATTTCCTTTAGACTCTGCAATTGCGACATTTGGTTTCTTGTTTACACTAGTTAGGCATAATGGACAACAATGACCTTTTTATTCTATTTCCTGATTTAAGACATGGATGGTTTGATGCGAAAATTAAAAAACCCATGGAACATATTAATATGAATGCTTTGAACACTATTGTTGCTAATGCTATGGAAAATTCTAAGCTTGGGGAAGCTGGCTTTGATGAGCATGATATTTTTAGTCCCCCAAGCATTGAGGAGAAAATTTTCTTTGATGATACTATGCCTCCTATATTTGATGATGAGAATAATAATGATAGCTACTTTGTTGAATTTGCTCCCACTACAACTAATAAAATTGATTATGCTTATGTGGAGAGTAATAATTTTATGCATGAGACTCATGATAAGAATGCTTTATGTGATAGTTATATTGTTGAGTTTGCTCATGATGCTACTGAAAGTTATTATGAGAGAGGAAAATATGGTTGTAGAAATTTTCATGTTACTAAAACACCTCTCTATGTGCTGAAATTTTTGAAGCTACACTTGTTTTATCTTCCTATGCTTGTTACTTTGCTCTTCATGAACTTGTTTATTTACAAGATTCCTATGCATAGGAAGCATGTTAGACTTAAATGTGTTTTGAATTTGCCTCTTGATGCTCTCTTTTGCTTCAACTTCTATTTCTTGCGAGTGCATCATTAAAACTGCTGAGCCCATCTTAATGGCTATAAAGAAAGAACTTCTTGGGAGATAACCCATGTGTTTTTTACTACAGTACTTTGTTTTATATTTGAGTCTTGGAAGTTGTTTACTACTGTAGCAACCTCTCCTTATCATGTTTTTGTGCCAAGTAAAGTTTCTATGATAAAGTTGATGTTACATTTGGGATCGCTGCGCAGAAACAGCATTGCTATGTACTCAACTTTCATTAGTTTTGAGTTTTTCTATTTGAGCAAGTCTGGTGCCATTTTAAAATTCGTCTTTACGGACTGTTCTGTTTTTGACAGATTCTGCCTTTTATTTCGCATTGCCGCTTTTGTTAAGTTGAATGAGTTTCTTTTTTCCATTAACTTTCAGAAGTTTTGTGCAATGTCCAGAAGTGTTAAGAATGATTGTGTCACCTCTGAACATGTAAATTTTTATTGTGCACTAACCCTCTAATGAGTTTGCTTGAAGTTTGGTGTGAAGAAAGTTTTCAAGGGTCAAGAGAGGAGTATGATATACTATGATCAAGAGGAGTGAAAGCTCTAAGCTTGGGGATGCCCCCGTGGTTCATCCCTGCATATTTTAAGAAGACTCAAGCGTCTAAGCTTGGGGATGCCCAAGGCATCCCCTTCTTCATCGACAACATCATCAGGTTCCTCCCCTGAAACTATATTTTTATTCAATCACATCTTGTGTTCTTTGCTTGGAGCGTCGGTTTGTTTTTGTTTTTGTTTTTGTTTGAATAAAATGGATCCTAGCATTCACTTTGTGGGAGAGAGACACGCTCCGCTGTTGCATATGGACAAATATGTCCTTAGGCTTTACTCATAATGTTCAAGGCGAAGTTTCTTCTTCGTTAAATTGTTATATGGTTGGAATTGGAAAATGCTACATGTAGTAATTCTAAAATGTCTTGGATAATGTGATACTTGGCAATTGTTGTGCTCATGTTTAAGCTCTTGCATCATATACTTTGCACCCATTAATGAAGAAATACATAGAGCTTGCTAAAATTTGATTTGCATATTTGGTCTCTCTAAGGTCTAGATAATATCTAGTATTGAGTTTTGAACAACAAGGAAGACGGTGTAGAGTTTTATAATGTTTACAATATGTCTTTTATGTGAGTTTTGCTGCACCGGTTCATCCTTGTGTTTGCTTCAAATAACCTTGCTAGCCTAAGCCTTGTATCGAGAGGGAATACTTCTCATGCATCCAAATTCCTTGAGCCAACCACTATGCCATTTGTGTCCACCATACCTACCTACTACATGGTATTTCTCCGCCATTCCAAAGTAAATTGCTTGAGTGCTACCTTTAAACAATTCAAAAGTTATTACCTCTTATTTGTGTCAATGTTTTATAGCTCATGAGGAAGTATGTGGTGTTTATCTTTCAATCTTGTTGGGCAACTTTCACCAATGGACTAGTGGCTTCATCCGCTTATCCAATAATTTTGCAAAAAGAGCCCAGTCCCAAATTAATTAACAAAAATATACACTCCTCCATGGTATGTGATTGTTGGACGGCACCCGAAGGATTCGGTTAGCCATGGCTTGAGAAAGCAAAGGTGGGGAGGAGTGTCATCATAATAAAACTAAAATAAAAAGGCACTCCTTCATGGTATGAGATTGTTGGCAGGCACCCGAGGATTCGGTTAGCCATGGTTTGTGAAAGAAAGGTTGGAAGGAGTGCCACCCAAAAATAAAATAAAATGGGAGCCGCTCTTTGAAGGTTTGTCTGGCAAGGGGGTTAGAGTGCCCACTACCATTCGTTGACAACAACAAACACCTCTCAAAACTTTACTTTTATACTCTCTTGATGTTTTCAAAATCAAAGCTCTAGCACAAATATAGCAATCAATGCTTCCCTCTGCGAAGGGCCTTTCTTTTACTTTTATGTTGAGTCAGTTCACCTATTTCCTCCCATCTCAAGAAGCAAACACTTGTGTGAACTGTGCATTGATTCCTACATACTTGCATATTGCATTTGTTATATTACTTTGTGTTGACAATTATCCATGAGATATACATGTTATAAGTTGAAAGCAACCGCTGAAACTTAATCTTCCTTTGTGTTGCTTCAATACCTTTACTTTGATTTATTGCTTTATGAGTTAACTCCTATGCAAGACTTATTGATGCTTGTCTTGAAGTACTATTCATGAAAAGTCTTTGCTTTATGATTCATTTGTTTACTCATGTCATTACCATTGTTTTGATCGCTGCATTCATTACATATGTTTACAATAGTATGATCAAGATTATGATGGCATGTCACTTCAGAAATTATCTTTGTTATCGTTTTACCTGCTCGGGACGAGCAGAACTAAGCTTGGGGATGCTGATACGTCTCCAACGTATCGATAATTTCTTATGTTCCATGCTACATTATTGATGATATCTACATGTTTTATGCACACTTTATGTCATATTCGTGCATTTTATGGAACTAACCTATTAACAAGATGCCGAAGTGCCAGTTCTGTTTTCTGCTTTTTGGTTTCAGAAATCCTAGTAACGAAATATTCTCGGAATCGGACGAAATCAACGCCCAGGTTCCTATTTTTCCCGGAACCATCCAACACCCGAGCCGCCGAGGAGGAGCCCTGGGGCCCCACACCACACCCTGGCGCGGCCGGAGGGGCGCCGCCCTATGGTGTGGTGGCCCCGGGCCCCCTCCGAGGCTGCCCTTCCGCCTATTTAAAGCCTCCGTCGCGAAAACCCTATTACGTTGGACGAAACCCACGAAACCTTCCGAGCCGCCGCCATCGCGAAGCCAAGATCTGGGGGGGAGTCTCTGTTCCGGCACCCTGCCGGAGCGGGGAAGTGCCCCGGAAGGCTTCTCCATCGACACCGCTGCCATCTCCACCGCCATCTTCATCAACGTTGCTGCTCCCATGAAGAGGGAGTAGTTATCCATCGAGGCTCGGGGCTGTACCGGTAGCTATGTGGTTCATCTCTCTCCTATGTGCTTCAATACAATAATCTCATGAGCTGCCTTACATGATTGAGATTCATATGATGATGCTTGTAATCTAGATGTCATTATGCTAGTCAAGTGAGTTTTACTTATGTGATCTCCGGAGACTCCTTGTCCCACGTGTGTAAAGGTGACAGTGTGTGCACCGTGTGGGTCTCTTAGGCTATATTTCACAGAATACTTATTCACTGTTATGAATGGCGTAGTGAAGTGCTTATTTATATCTCTTTATGATTGCAATGTGTTTTGTATCACAATTTATCTATGTGCTACTCTAGTGAAGTTATTAAAGTAGTTTTATTCCTCCTACACGATGTAATGGTGACAGTGTGTGCATCCGTGTTAGTACTTGGCGTAGGCTATGATTATGATCTCTTGTAGATTATGAAGTTAATTATTACTATGATAGTGTTGATGTGATCTATTCCTCCTACTTGGCGTGAAGGTGACAGTGTGCATGCTCTGTTAGTACTTGGTTTAGTCGTGTCGATCTTTCATGCACTCTAAGGTTATTTAAATATGAACATTTAATTGTGGAGCTTGTTAACTCCGGCATTGAGGGTTCGTGTAATCCTACGCAATGTGTTCATCATCCAACAAGAGAGTGTAGAGTATGCATTTATCTATTCTGTTATGTGATCAATGTTGAGAGTGTCCACTAGTGAAAGTCTAATCCCTAGGCCTTGTTCCTAAATACTGCTATCGCTGCTTGTTTACTGTTTTACTGCGTTACTACTGCTGCGTTACTACTGCTTGTTTACTTCCTACAATATTACTACCATCAACTGCACGCCAGCAAGCTATTTTCTGGCGCCGTACTACTGCTCATATTCATTCATACCACTTGTATTTCACTATCTCTTCGCCGAACTAGTGCACCTATTAGGTGTGTTGGGGACACAAGAGACTTCTTGCTTTGTGGTTGCAGGGTTGCATGAGAGGGATATCTTTGACCTCTTCCTCCCTGAGTTCGATAAACCTTGGGTAATCCACTTAAGGGAAACTTGTTGCTGTTCTACAAACCTCTGCTCTTGGAGGCCCAACACTGTCTACAAGAATAGAAGCACCCGTAGACATCAGGACCCTTCAAAGTTCTGAGCCGCCGAGGAGAAGTATCTTATCAACTGGAACTACCGGAAGAAATGGCGGCTGTGCACAATGTGTTCCACATCTCACTGCTCCGGAAGTGCCTTGAAGTACCGGAGAAGACTGAAGTGTTCAAGAATATTGATCACAGATCGGTGGACATCAACTCAGACTTGACGTATCGCGAAGTGCCTATTCGCATCCTGGAAGAAGCATACAGAACCACCCGCACCAGGAGTATCAAGTTCCTGAAGATTCAGTGGAGCAATCACACTGAAGAAGAAGCCACCTGGGAGCGAGAAGAAGACATGAAGAAGGAATACCCAGATCTCTTTAGTACCTAGTTTTTCTTTAAGATCTCGGGACGAGATCTTTTGTAAGGGGGAAGGGTTTGTAACATCCCAAGTTTTAACAATAATGAAATCAAGAGAGAGATCAATCACTCAAATTTTGCAACAAACAAAAACTTTTTATATGCATATTGTGTCACATATAGTTTCATGCATATGAGTGATTTTCTTTGGTGCATTTGCCATGATGAGTGTTGATATGATTATCACTTGCTAATAAACCCTAATATATGATCATCACACCCCTCTTTGAGAAAAATAAAAGAAATACTAAATTGGATCTAAAACCCTCTCATACACATAGGTCAAATATGCAAATCATCACCAAAGGCCACCATGGCTTGATCTTTTGTTTCTAAAATACTTATATAACTCAAACAAACCTAATTGCATCAAAGAAACCAAAATTAAATCAAATTTTAACTCAAAACCATCTCACATGTGATGATGGTCATTTGTGCACTTTTTAACATGATCCCCTCTTTACCCCTCTGGTTAAATCATTCTTAAACTAAACTTGGTCAACCAAAGCCATGTCATCCAAGACCATATCAAGGTGATGAACTTTCATGTTGACCACCCTGGCTAGAGTTGACTAGGTTGACCAGTAAAGGTGTGACAAGTGAGGACTTTAAATCAATGTGAAGATCATGCCCATTTTGATTTTTTGCAAACTAACTCAAATTTGACCACCACCACCACCACTCTACTGCAAATAATATATAAATCAAACCCTCCAAATTTCACTCAAAAATTCCAAAATTTCGTTCTTGCGGCCATTTGGTCGAACACCTTGAGTGCACCAAGCTGCCAACTCCACACATTGATTTGTCCAGCAGATTTTGGCCTCCACCCTCAAGCCTAGATCATCACCAGTACCCCATTGACCTCCAGGAGCATTGCCAAGCACAAGAGACAAACTCTGGTACACAATTTCATCATCAACTGACCAAGATCATGTCATGCCGTGGCATGGCATGGCATGGACATGCCATCTCTCTCTCTCTCTGAGCCACTCCAGCATGCACCACCATGTCAAATAGACGCTACACACTTCACTGAGTCGCCTCGACACGGCCCTTGACGATTTCGTGCATCACACGGCCCAAACGAGCGACGCCGGACGTGCGGCCAGTGCGTGCACGCGCAGGCGTGCGGCGACGCCACGGACACGCCCGAGCGCCAGCTCCCCGCCAACTCCGTTGACCCGGCTCTCGCTCCCAACGCCAACCGCAACACGACGCCACCCTGCGGCACCGGGACATGCCCACGGGCCCACGGGAACGCCGGCGACGAGCTCGTCGGACGACGTCCGCCGCGGCCTGGGAGCTCACATCACGCGCCCGTCCTCTCCTCTGCCTCATTTACAACGCCGTCAAGCGCTGCGTCACCGCCAGGACGTCGCCTACCCGCGTGCGTCATCCGTCCATCACCGCCGCTGTAGCACCGTCGACGGTGAGATCATCCATGCGCCGGCCACCTCAGACCCTATAAAAGGAGTCACCCCCGCGCTCAAATCTTCACACGCGCCTCCTCTCACTCTTCTCACCCTCCTCAGCTACTTCCTTGCTCGATTAGCCACCGCCGCCGTTCAATTGCATCGCCGGAGCCGCGGAGGTGCGAGAAGCTCGCCGTCGATTGGAGCCTCCCCAGCACGCGCACCTTAGGCTGCTTCCCCTTCATCGACCAACGTCTTCTCCGCGCCTCGCCGACCCTCGCCGCCGCCGGTGAGCCGTCAACCCCCTACGAGCCGCCGGTGCTCGTCCTTCTCGTCGGAGACGATGACGCTGTCGTTCGTCCGATCGCATCGATCCAACGGCCTATCTCGTACCTTGTTTCGTTGTTTAAAACACAATGACAGGTGGCCCCACCTTGTCAGCTGGCCCGTGCGTGGACGCGCTCCTGGGCCGGCCCACTTCCTTTTCCCCTGAGCAGCCCGTTAGTTTCCCGCCAGCCCTTTTAATTCAAACATTAATTTTCGAATTTAGATAATTACTCTCAGATGCTGTTTTCAAAATTAAATAGAATAAAATCTACCAAACCAAATTTGACAAATTTTATATATTTGGAAACCTTGTGAAAATATCTACAAAACTACACTGGTCCCAACCCTAGATTATTTGTAGAATAAATCTGATAAAATAAACAAGGCAGGGCCTTTTTCCACTTCAATTAATTATTAAAAATTAAATAAAAATGCTTTTAAGTTGAAACCAACTCTCAAAAATCATATTTCAATATATCTATCTAAATATGTAAAAATATTGCATAGTTGTTTGTATGATCATATCCTTGTTTAAAAATTGGCCCTAAGGCTATTTAAAGTACTTTTTAATAAACTTATCATTTATTAATATGTATGAGAGCATCTCTCTCATTTAAATCTTGTCTCCACTAAGTTAATATGAGGAAGACACCATGGTCATGTTAAACTCATATTAAATTAGTTGATGATATTAAATCATTAATCATGAGTTATTAAAAGGCATGAGGTGATGTACCTCATTTAAATCTTTTCCCAAATAATAATTATGAAGAGGTTGACCTTGGTCAACCTAGGTCATATGATATTAATTGAGGAAATTAAATCTTAATAAGACTTAATGAGAGGAAATTATTTTCTCTCAAGAAATAAATAGAAATACAAATCTATATTTATAATGAGAAGAATTTTTTTTAAGAATAATAATTAAATCAACTCACATAATAAGCATGTTGTTATGATAACTTAGTAAGAGTGATTCATGTGTGTGCTTAGCTTAGTATTTGAGTTGTGTGGTGATTGTGTGTATTATACTCGTATTTAGACGCTAGTACCGAGGAGTACGATGAGGAGGAGGTGCTTCTATTCTTGTAGACAGTGTTGGGCCTCCAAGAGCAGAGGTTTGTAGAACAGCAGCAAGTTTCCCTTAAGTGGATCACCCAAGGTTTATCGAACTCAGGGAGGAAGAGGTCAAAGATATCCCTCTCATGCAACCCTGCAACCACAAAGCAAGAAGTCTCTTGTGTCCCCAACACACCTAATAGGTGCACTAGTTCAGCGAAGAGATAGTGAAATACAAGTGGTATGAATGAATATGAGCAGTAGTACGGCGCCAGAAAATAGCTTACTGGCATGCAGTTGATGGTAGTAATATTGTAGGAAGTAAACAAGCAGTAGTAACGCAGCAGTAGTAAACAAGCAGCGATAGCAGTATTTAGGAACAAGGCCTAGGGAATAGACTTTCACTAGTGGACACTCTCAACTTTGATCACATAACAGAATAGATAAATGCATACTCTACACTCTCTTGTTGGATGATGAACACATTGCGTAGGATTACACGAACCCTCAATGCCGGAGTTAACAAGCTCCACAATTCAATGTTCATATTTAAATAACCTTAGAGTGCATGAAAGATCGACACGACTAAACCAAGTACTAACGTAGCATGCACACTGTCACCTTCATGCTTATGTAGGAGGAATAATACACATCAATACTATCATAGCAATAGTTAACTTCGCAATCTACAAGAGATCATGATCATAGCATAAACCAAGTACTAACACGGATGCACACACTGTCACCATTACATCGTGCAGGAGGAATAAAACTACTTTAATAACATTGCTAGAGTAGCACATAGATAAATTGTGATACAAAACACATTGCAATCATAAAGAGATATAAATAAGCACTTCACTATGCCATTCATAACAGTGAATAAGTATTCTGTGAAATATAGCCTAAGAGACCCACACGGTGCACACACTGTCACCTTTACACACGTGGGACAAGGAGTCTCCGGAGATCACATAAGTAAAACCCACTTGACTAGCACAATGACATCTAGATTGCAAGCATCATCATATGAATCTCAATCATGTAAGGCAGCTCATGAGATTATTGTATTGAAGTACATATGAGAGAGATGAACCACATAGCTACCGGTACAGCCCCGAGCCTCAATGGAGAACTACTCCCTCTTCATGGGAGCAGCAGCGGTGATGAAGATGGCGGTGGAGATGGCAGCGGTGTCGATGGAGAAGCCTTCCGGGGGCACTTCCCCGTCCGGCAGGGTGCCGGAACAGAGACTCATGTCCCCCAGATCTTGGCTTTGCGATGGCGGCGGCTCTGGAAGGTTTCGCATACCGTGGCTTATTCCTCTCGAGGTTTTAGGTCTGGGACCTTTATATAGGCGAAGAGGCGGCGTCAGAAGGTCGAAGGGGCGACGACACCATAGGGCCGCGGCCAGGGGTGGGCCGCGCCACCTATCATCTGGGGCCCTGTGGCCCTCCTATGGCGACTCTCGGGTGTTCGGATGCTTCCGGGCAAAATAGGAACCTGGGCGTTGATTTCGTCCAATTCGAGAATTTCGTTACTAGGATTTCAAAAAAGCAAAAAACGAACGGCACTTCGGCATCTTGTTAATAGGTTAGTTCCAGAAAACGCATAATAATGACATATAATGTGTATAAAACATGTAGGTATCATCAATAAAGTAGCATGGAACATAAGAAATTATCGATACGTTGGAGACGTATCATACGCCGAGGAGGAGGAGGTCTACACTCAAGGAGAGGAAGACCACTTTGATCAGTACAACAACCAAGGCAAGCTAATACCCTTGCAAAGTGCAAAGCTCCCAAGAGGAAAGCACCCCACCATTTTGTTTTATCTTTACTAAGCCTATCCCAGTTTTTATTACAAGTTTGCTTTCAAGTTTTATTACTCTACTTTATCCAAGCACTTTTTGATTCATGATTCACTTGATCTAGAGTAGAACAATATCATCAAATTTAGTCTATGGCAATCAAGCTAAGTTAGCACCCCTCATGATTAGTGGCTAGTGCTAAATAACTAAAATTGACTACTCTAGATGGGGACATTGTGATATGAGATGATGATGGTGAAACTATGAAAGGAATTTTGAAGGTGAATATGACCAAGAGAAGATAGTGATTTTTGATTAAAAACTAATGTTGGTTTGGATGCGATACCTTTCCAATATTTGAGTACCCCCACAATACCTGATTATGGGTAAGGCTTAACTAGAAGTTTATGTATCTTAGTATGGGTTCCCTCTGAACACACATCATAGGGGTTATGCCGAGGCTGCCTCCGTTGTTGAGAAATGATGTGAATTGAGGTGAATTGTACGGCCAAGCCCTGTGCAGTTCCCAGGTTGACAGTTGGTCTTCACTGGGAGGCCAAGCTCATGGGGAGAGGTGCTCATACTAGGGTTAGTAAATGAAAGGTTATGGTTGATGATCCGCGTACTGTGATACGATGATTCGGGGAAATCCCGACGGATGAAATCAAATGTTGTGGCACAAGTGTGCAACCTCTGCAGAGTGTAAACCTATTCGAATAGCCGTGTCCACGGTTACGGACGGTTGGAAAGGCCATCTAGTTTCCAGTATTAGAATCTGAAAATATGAATGGTGAATGATGAATAATGGTGAATCACAACTGAGTTGTGGGAATGACACTAATGTTCCCACTTGAGTTAGTTAATTTATGAATGGTCTATATGAAATGATTATGAACTAAAATTGGCTTTATGCAAATAAAACTAGAGCTTAGCACCCTTTCTTTAAATAGTTAGTGATTACTTTGGTATTAGTTTGCGAGTACTTTAAAGTACTCACGGCTGTGTCCCTGGCTATTCAAATGGCCAGAATATGAAGAAGAGCAACAGTATGAGGATGACGGTCAGCAGGACGTCTACAACAACTAGGAGTCGCCTGACGTCAAGCGTTGGCCTGTGGAATAGATAGTCCACTCCTATTACGCTTCCGCTACTATGTTGTTCGTTGATCAATAGATCAACTATTTGTGTAATATTGGATCATGTGATCCCCTTTTGTAAGACAATGATGGTTTGTAATGAATGATGACTTATGGTATCAACTGTTATGTCTCGCAACAACAATATTCCTGGGATTGCGATGAATGACATAATAGGCATCCGGACTTAAAAATCCGGGTGTTGACAAGAGGTTTGTAGAACAGCAGCAAGTTTTCCCTTAATTGGATCACCCAAGGTTTATCGAACTCAGGGAGGAAGAGGTCAAAGATATCCCTCTCAAGCAACCCTGCAATCACAAAGCAAGAAGTCTCTTGTGTCCCCAACACACCAAATACACTTGTCAGATGTATAGGTGCACTAGTTCGGCGAAGAGATAGTAAAACACAGGTGGTATAGATGGTGGTAATATTGCAGAAAGTAAAGATGCAGTAAAACAGTAAACAAGCGGCGCCAGAAAATAGCTTGCTAGCGTGGGAAGCAATTCTTTGTGATGGAAACAAGGCCTAGGGATCATACTTTCACTAGTGGACACTCTCAACATTGATCACATAATAAATAAGTTCTCTTTCCTTTGTGCTACATATACTCTTGTTAGATGATGAACACCACTAATTGTGTAGGATTACACGAACCCTCAATGCCGGAGTTAACAAGCGCCACAACATTCGATATTCATATTTAAGTAACCTTAGAGTATAATAGATCTTTGCAAAATAGACCAAGTACTAACATAGCATGCACACTGTCACCATCACACTATGAAGGAGGCATAGATCACATCAATACTATCATAGCGATAATCAACTCCATAACCTACAAGAGATTATGATCATAATCTACGACAAGAACTACACGATGCACACACTGTCACCATTACACCATGCAGGAGGAATAGACTACTTTAATAACATCACATGAGTAGCACATAGATAAATAGTGATACAAAACACATTGCAATCATAAAGGGATATAAATAAGCACTTCACTACGCCATTCATAACAGTGAATAAGTATTCTGTGAAATATAGCCTAAGAGACCCACACGGTGCACACACTGTCACCTTTACACACGTGGGACAAGGAGTCTCCGGAGATCACATAAGTAAAACCCACTTGACTAGCATAATGACATCTAGATTACAAGCATCATCATATGAATCTCAATCATGTAAGGCAGCTCATGAGATTATTGTATTGAAGTACATAGGAGAGAGATGAACCACATAGCTACCGGTACAGCCCCGAGCCTCGATGGAGAACTACTCCCTCCTCATGGGAGCAGCAGCGGTGATGAAGATGGCGGTGGAGATGGCAGCGGTGTCGATGGAGAAGCCTTCCGGGGCACTTCCCCGTCCCGGCGGCGTGCCGGAACAGAGACTCCTGTCCCCCAGATCTTGGCTTCGCGATGGCGGCGGCTCTGGAACTTTTCTCGTACCGTGGCTTATTCGTATCGAAGATTTAGGTCAGGGACCTTTTTATAGGCGAAGAGGTGGAGTCGGAGGGGGTACGGAGGCTCCACACAATAGGGCGGCGCGGGCCCAGCCCTGGCCGCGCCGGCCACACGTGTGGGCCCCCCAGGGCTCCCCTCTGGCGGCTCTCGGGTGTTCTGGAAGCTTCGTGAAAAAATAGAATGTTGGGCATTGATTTCGTCCGATTCCGAGAATATTTCCTTACTAGGATTTCTGGAACCAAAAACAGCAGAAAACTGCAACTGGCCCTTCGGTATCTCGTTAATAGGTTAGTTCGGAAAACGCATAATAATGACATATAATGTGTATAAAACATGTAGGTATCATCAATAAAGTAGCATGGAACATAAGAAATTATAGATACGTTTGAGACGTATCAGCATCCCCAAGCTTAGTTCCTACTCATCCTCGAGTAGGTAAACGATAACAATGATAATTTCTTAAGTGACATGCCATCATAACCTTGATCATACTATTGTAAGCATATGAGATGAATGCAGCGATCAAAACAATGGTAATGACATGAGTAAACAAATGAATCATAAAGCAAAGACTTTTCATGAATAGTACTTTCAAGACAAGCATCAATAAGTCTTGCATAAGAGTTAACTCATAAAGCAATAATTTCATAGTATAGGTATTGAAGCAACACAAAGGAAGATTAAGTTTCAGCGGTTGCTTTCAACTTATAACATGTATATCTCATGGATATTGTCAATGTAAAGTAATATAACAAATGCAATATGCAAGTATGTAGGAATCAATGCACAGTTCACACAAGTGTTTGCTTCTTGAGGTGGAGAGAAATAGGTGAACTAACTCAACATAAAAAGAAAGGTCCTTCAAAGAGGAAAGCATCGATTGCTATATTTGTGCTAGAGCTTTTATTTTGAAAACATGAAACAATTTTGTCAACGGTAGTAATAAAGCATATGTATTATGTAAATTATATCTTACAAGTTGCAAGCCTCATGCATAGTATACTAATAGTGCCCGCACCTTGTCCTAATTAGCTTGGACTACCGGATCATCGCAATACACATGTTTTAACCAAGTGTCACAAAGGGGTACCTCCATGCCGCCTGTACAAAGGTCTAAGGAGAAAGCTCGCATTTTGGATTTCTCGCTTTTGATTATTCTCAACTTAGACATCCATACCGGGACAACATGGACAACAGATAATGGACTCCTCTTTAATGCATAAGCATGTGGCAACAATTAGTGTTCTCATATGAGATTGAGGATATATGTCCAAAACTGAAACTTCCACCATGATTCATGGCTTTAGTTAGCGGCCCAATGTTCTTCTCTAACAATATGCATGCTCTAACCATTAAGGTGGTAGATCTCTCTTACTTCAGACAAGACGGACATGCATAGCAACTCACATGATATTCAACAAAGAGTTGATGGCGTCCCCAGAAGCATGGTTATCGCACAACAAGCAACTTAATAAGAGATAAAGTGCATAAGTACATATTCAATACCACAATAGTTTTTAAGGCTATTTTGTCCCATGAGCTATATATTGCAAAGGCGAATGATGGAAATTTAAAGGTAGCACTCAAGCAATTTACTTTGGAATGGCGGAGAAATACCATGTAGTAGGTAGGTATGGTGGACACAAATGGCATAGTGGTTGGCTCAAGGATTTTGGATGCATGAGAAGTATTCCCTCTCGATACAAGGTTTAGGCTAGCAAGGTTATTTGAAACAAACACAAGGATGAACCGGTGCAGCAAAACTCACATAAAAGACATATTGTAAACATTATAAGACTTTACACCGTCTTCCTTGTTGTTCAAAACTCAATACTAGAAATTATCTAGACTTTAGAGAGACCAATTATGCAAACCAAATTTTAGCAAGCTCTATGTATTTCTTCATTAATGAGTGCAAAGTATATGATGCAAGAGCTTAAA
Organism: Lolium multiflorum; assembly: GCA_030979885.1. Lineage (NCBI taxonomy): Eukaryota > Viridiplantae > Streptophyta > Magnoliopsida > Poales > Poaceae > Lolium > Lolium multiflorum. The sequence continues at coordinate 150,692,657 of CM061753.1, read as the reverse complement.
CATGAGCACAACAATTGCCAAGTATCACATTATCCAAGACATTTTACCAATTACTACATGTAGCATTTTCTGTTTCCAACCATATAACAATTAATGAAGCAGTTTCAACCTTCGCCATGAACATTAAAAGCTAAGAACACATGTGTTCATATGAACCAGCGGAGCGTGTCTCTCTCCCACACAAGGATGAACTTATTCAAACAAAACAAAAATAAAAACAAACAGACGCTCCAAGTAAAGTACATAAGATGTGACTGAATAAAAATATAGTTCCAGGGGAGGAACCTGATGATGTTGTTGATGAAGAAGGGGATGCCTTGGGCATCCCCAAGCTTAGACGCTTGAGTCTTCTTAAAATATGCAGGGATGAACCACGGGGGCATCCCCAAGCTTAGAGCTTTCACTCCTCTTGATCATAGTATATCATACTCCTCTCTTGACCCTTGAAAACTTCCTTCACACCAAACTTAAAGCAAACTCATTAGAGGGTTAGTGCATAATCAAAATTCACATGTTCAGAGGTGACACAATCATTCTTAACACTTCTGGACATTGCACAAAGCTTCTGAAAGTTAATGGAACAAACAAACCCATTCAACAAAGCAAAAGCGGCAATGCGAAATAAAAGGCAGAATCTGTCAAAAACAGAACAGTCCGTAAAGATGCATCTGGACTGGGCACTTAACTTGCTCAAATGGAAAAACTCAAAACTAATGAAAGTTGCGTACATATCTGAGGATCACGCTCGTAATTTTGCAGATTTTTTCGAATTTTTTACAGAGACTTGTGCCAGAATTCGTGACAGACAGCAATGCTGTTTCTGCGCAGCGATCCCAAATATAACATCAACTTTAACATAGAAACTTTACTTGGCACAAAAACATGATAAGGAGAGGTTGCTACAGTAGTAAACAACTTCCAAGACTCAACAAAACAAAAATTTCTGTAGTAAAATAAACACATGGGTTATCTCCCAAGAAGTTCTTTCTTTATAGCCATTAAGATGGGCTCAGCAATTTTAATGATGCTCTCATGAAAATAGACAATGAAGCAAAAGAGAACATCAAGAAGCAAATTCAAAACATATTTAAGCCTAACATGCTTCCTATGAAAAGGAATCTTGTACACAAATAAATTCATGAAGAACAAAGTGGCAAGCATAGGAAGGCAACACAAGCGCAATTTCAAGATTCTCAACATAAAGAGCGGAAACTTAATATTATTAAGATGCATATAACCATGTTTCCCTCTCTCATAATAACTTTCAGTAGCATCATGAACAAACTCAATAATATAACTATCACATAAAACATTCTTGTCATGAGCCATATGCATAAAATTATTACTCTCCACATAAGCATAATCAATTTTATTAGTTGTAGTGGGAGCAAATTCAACAAAGTAGCTATCATTATTATTCTCATCAAATGTAGGAGGCATAGTATAATCATAATAAAATTTACTCTCCATAGTAGGCGGCACCAAAAGACCACTATCATTGTAATCATCATAAATAGGAGGCAAAGTATCATCAAAGAAAATTTTCTCCTCAATGCTTGGGGGACTAAAAATATCATGCTCATCAAAACCAGCTTCCCCAAGCTTAGAATTTTCCATATCATTAACAACAATGGTGTTCAAAGCGTTCATACTAATATCATTGCTACCAGCATGCAAATAAGATTCCATAGGTTTTTTAATTTTCGCAGCAAACAATCCATGTCTTAACTCAGGAAATAGAATAAGAAGCTCATTGTTGTCCATTATGCCTAACTAGTGTAAACAAGAAACCAAAAGATGCAATTGCAGGATCTAAAGGAAATAGCTTCGAGTACTTACAACGGCGCCGGAAAATAGCTTAGTAGCCAAGATCCGGAGTGTGAGTACCTTTTACCTTTCCTCCCGGCAACGGCGCCAGAAAATAGCTTGATGTCTACGGGTGCTTCTATTCTTGTAGACAGTGTTGGGCCTCCAAGAGCAGAGGTTTATAGAACAGCAGCAAGTTTTCCCTTAATTGGATCACCCAAGGTTTATCGAACTCAGGGAGGAAGAGGTCAAAGATATCCCTCTCAAGCAATCCTGCAATCACAAAGCAAGAAGTCTCTTGTGTCCCCAACACACCAAATACACTTGTCAGATGTATAGGTGCACTAGTTCGGCGAAGAGATAGTAAAACACAGGTGGTATAGATGGTGGTAATATTGCAGAAAGTAAAGATGCAGTAAAACAGTAAACAAGCGGCGCCAGAAAATAGCTTGCTGGCGTGGGAAGCAATTCTTTGTGATGGAAACAAGGCCTAGGGATCATACTTTCACTAGTGGACACTCTCAACATTGATCACATAATAAATAAGTTCTCTTTCCTTTGTGCTACATATACTCTTGTTAGATGATGAACACCACTAATTGTGTAGGATTACACGAACCCTCAATGCCGGAGTTAACAAGCGCCACAACATTCGATATTCATATTTAAGTAACCTTAGAGTATAATAGATCTTTGCAAAATAGACCAAGTACTAACATAGCATGCACACTGTCACCATCACACTATGAAGGAGGCATAGATCACATCAATACTATCATAGCGATAATCAACTCCATAACCTACAAGAGATTATGATCATAATCTACGACAAGAACTACACGATGCACACACTGTCACCATTACACCATGCAGGAGGAATAGACTACTTTAATAACATCACATGAGTAGCACATAGATAAATAGTGATACAAAACACATTGCAATCATAAAGGGATATAAATAAGCACTTCACTACGCCATTCATAACAGTGAATAAGTATTCTGTGAAATATAGCCTAAGAGACCCACACGGTGCACACACTGTCACCTTTACACACGTGGGACAAGGAGTCTCCGGAGATCACATAAGTAAAACCCACTTGACTAGCATAATGACATCTAGATTACAAGCATCATCATATGAATCTCAATCATGTAAGGCAGCTCATGAGATTATTGTATTGAAGTACATAGGAGAGAGATGAACCACATAGCTACCGGTACAGCCCCGAGCCTCGATGGAGAACTACTCCCTCCTCATGGGAGCAATGATGAAGATGGCGGTGGAGATGGCAGCGGTGTCGATGGAGAAGCCTTGGGGGCACTTCCCCGTCCGGCGGCGTGCCGGAACAGAGACTGCTGTCCCCCAGATCTTGGCTTCGCGATGGCGGCGGCTCTGGAACTTTTCTCGTACCGTGGCTTATTCGTATCGATGATTTAGGTCAGGGACCTTTTTATAGGCGAAGAGGCGGAGTCGGAGGGGGTACGGAGGCTCCACACAATAGGGCGGCGCGGGCCCAGCCTGGCCACGCCGGCCACACGTGTGGGCCCCCCAGGGCTCCTCTGGCGGCTCTCGGGTGTTGGAAGCTTCGTGGAAAAATAGGATGCTGGGCATTGATTTCGTCCGATTCCGAGAATATTTCCTTACTAGGATTTCTGGAACCAAAAACAGCAGAAAACAGAACTGGCCCTTCGGCATCTCGTCAATAGGTTAGTTCCGGAAAACGCATAATAATGACATATAATGTGTATAAAACATGTAGGTATCATCAATAAAGTAGCATGGAACATAAGAAATTATAGATACGTTTGAGACGTATCAAACCTGCACAACACAATCAAAGTACTTTGCCCCAACGTAACAGTGAGGTTGTCAATCTCACCGGCTTGCTGAAAACAAAGGATTAAGCGTATCGAGTGGAAGATGGTGTTTGTTTGCAAAGAACAGTAAGAACAATAATTGCAGTAGAATGTATTCAGATGTAAAAGAATGGACCGGGGTCCACAATTCACTAGTGGTGTCTCTCCAATAAGATAACTAACATGCTGGGTGAACAAATTACAGGCGGGCAATTGACAAATAAAGATTCAATACATACCAACGATGATTACTATGTGATTTAATCAGGGCATTACGACAAAGTACATAGACCGCTATCCAGCATGCATCTATGCCTAAATAATCCACCTTCAGGTTATCATCCGAACCCCTTCCAGTATTAAGTTGTAAACAACATATAATTGCATTAAGTATGGTGCGTAATGTAATCAACACAAATATCCTTAGACAAAGCATCAATGTTTTATCCCTAGTAGCAACAGCACATCCACAACCTTAGAACCTACTGTCACGATCCCAGATTCAATGGAGGCATGAACCCACTATCGAGCATAATTACTCCCTCTTGGAGTTACAAGTATCAACTTGGCCAGAGCCTCTACTAGCAACGGAGAGCATGCAAGAACATAAACAACACATATATGATAGATTGATAATCAACTTGACATAATATTCTATATTCATCGGATCCCGCCAAACACAACATGTAGCATTACAAATAGATGATCTTGATCATGTTAGGCAGCTCACAAGATCTAAACAATGATAGCACATGCGGAGAAGACAACCATCTAGCTACTGCTATGGACCCATAGTCCAAGGATGAACTACTCACGCATCAATCCGGAGGCGGGCATGATGATGTAGAGCCCCTCCGGTGATGATTCCCCTCTCCGGCAGGGTGCCGGAGGCGATCTCCTGAATCCCCCGAGATGGGATTGGCGGCGGCGGCGTCTCTGGAAGGTTTTCCGTATCGTGGCTCTCGGTACAGGGGGTTTCGACGAAGGCTATTTGTAGGCGGAAGGGTAGGTCCGGGGCGACGAGGGGCCCAGACCAGGGCGCGCGGCCTGGGCCGCGCCGCCCTGTGCGCCACCTCGCGGCCCCACTTCGTTATCCCTCCGGTCTTCTGGAAGCTTCGTGGAAAAATAGGACCCTGGGCGTTGATTTCGTCCGATTCCGAGAATATTTCCTTACTAGGATTTCTGAAACCAAAAACAGCAGAAAATAGCAACTGGCACTTCGACATGTTGTTAATAGGTTATTGCCGGAAAATGTATAATAATGATGTAAAGTATGTATAAAACATTCAAGTATTGTCATAAAAGTAGCATGGAACATAAGAAATTATAGATACGTTTGAGACGTATCAAGCATCCCCAAGCTTAGTTCCTACTCGCCCTCGAGTAGGTAAACGATAACACAAATAATTTCTGAAGTGACATGCTACCAACATAATCTTGATCAACATTATTGTAAAGCATATGAGATGAATGGAGTGATCTGAACAAAAGATTGCTAACAAAGATAATGACTAAACAAATGAATCATATAGCAAAACTTTTCATGAATAGTACTTTCAAGACAAGCATCAATAAGAGTTGCATAAGAGCTAACTCATAAGCAATAAATTCTAAGTAGAATGCATTGAAGCAACACAAATGATGATTAAGTTTCAGCAATTGCTTTCAACTTGTAACATGTATATCTCATGGATATTTTTCAACATAGAGTAATATAACAAGTGCAATAAGTAAACATGTAAGAATCAATGCACACAGTTAACACAAGTGTTTGCTTCTAAGATAGAAAGAAGTGGGTAAACTGACTCAACATAAAGTAAAAGAATGGCCCTTCGCAGAGGGAAGCATGGATTACTATTTTTGTGCTAGAGCTTTTATTTTGAAAACATAGAAACAATTTTGTCAACGGTAGTAATAATTCATATGTGCTATGCATAATACTTCCTACAAGTTGCATGTCTCATGCATAGAGTACTAATAGTGCTCGCACCTTGTCCTAATCAGCTCGGAAAACACGGATTATCATCGCATAACATATGTTTCAACCAAGTGTCACAAAGGGGTACCTCTATGCCGCCTGTACAAATGTCTAAGGAGAAAGCACGCATTGGATTTCTCGCTTTTGATTATTCTCAACTTAGACATCCATACCGGGACAACATAGACAACAGATAATGGACTCCTCTTTTAATGCTTAAGCATTCAACAACAAATAATATTCTCATAAGAGATTGAGGTTGTATGTCCAAACTGAAACTTCCACCATGATACATGGCTTTAGTTGGCTGCCCAATGTTCTTCTCTAACATATGCATACTCAAACCATTTGATCATGAAATCGCACTTACTTCAGACAAGACGAACATGCATAGCATCTCACATGATATCCAACAAAGGTAAAAAGTTGATGGCGTCCCCAGAAACATGGTTACCGCTCAACAAGCAACTTATAAGAACTAAGACACATAACTACATATTCATCACCACAATAGTTTTTAAGCTATTTGTCCCATGAGCTATATATTGTAAAGGTAAAGGAATGAAATTTTAAAGGTAGCACTCAAGTAATTTACTTTGGAATGGCAGAAAAATACCACATAGTAGGTAGATATGGTGGACACAAATGGCATGGGTTTTGGCTCAAGGTGTTTGGATGCACGAGAAGCATTTCCTCTCAGTACAAGGTTTGGGCTAGCAAGGTTGTTTGAAGCAAACACAAGTATGAACAGGTACAGAAAAACTCACACAAGAACATATTGCAAGCATTATAAGACTCTACACTGTCTTCCTTGTTGTTCAAACATTTTACCCGAAAATATCTAGACTTAGAGAGACCAATCATGCAAACCAAATTAAACAAGCTCTACGGTAGTTCTTCATTAATAAATTAAACTACATGATGCAAGAGCTTAAACATGATCTATGAGAGCTCAAACAATTGCCAAGTTACCAAACCATATGCAGCATTTTCTGATTCCAACCAAATAGCAATTTAACGAAGCAATTTAGCCTTCGCCATGAACATTAAAGCACAATTAAGAACACAAGTGTTCCATATGAAAAAGCGGAGCGTAATATCTCCAATATAAGAATGGTGGGATCCAACTTTATTCAAACCAAAACGAAAATAAAAGCAAACCGACGCTCCAAGTAAAGAACATAAGATGTGATGGAATAAAAATATAGTTTCACTAGAAGTGACCTGATAATGTTGTCGATGAAGAAGGGGATGCCTTGGGCATCCCCAAGCTTAGATGCTTGAGTCTTCTTAAAATATGCAGGGATGAACCACCGGGGCATCCCCAAGCTTAGACCTTTCACTCTTCTTGATCATAGTATATCATCCTCTTCTCTTGACCCTTGAAAACTTCCTCCACACCAAACTTCAAGCAAACTCATTAGAGGGTTAGTGCATAATCAAAAATTCACACATTCAGAGATGACACAATCATTCTTAACACTTCTGGACATTGCACAAAGCTTCTGAAAGTTAATGGAACAAAGAAACTCATTCAACATAGCAAAAGCGGCAATGCGAAATAAAAGGCAGAATCTGTCAAAAACAGAACAGTCCGTAAAGACGAATCTGGCAGGGGAACTTAACTTGCTCAAATGGAAAAACTCAAAACTAATGAAAGTTGCGTACATATATGAGGATCACGCTCGTAAATTTCAGATTTTTTCGATTTTTTTACAGAGACTCTGCGAGAATTCGTGACAGACAGCAATGCTGTTTCTGCGCAGCAATCCAAATATAGCATCAACTTTAGCATAGAAACTTTACTTGGAACAAAAACATGATAAGGAGAGGTTGCTACAGTAGTAAACAACTTCCAAGACTCAACAATACAGTAAATAAAATAAAACATGGGTTATCTCCCAAGAAGTGCTTTTCTTTAACGCCTTTCAGCTAGGCGCAGAAAGTGCAAATCAAGTAACATCAAGAGAAGAAGCATCAACATCATAACTTGTTCTAATAATAGAATCAAAAGGCAACTTCATTCTCTTTCTAGGGAAGTGTTCCATACCTTTATTGAGAGGAAATTGATACTTAATATTACCTTCCCTCATATCAATAACAGCACCAACAGTTCGAAGAAAAGGTCTTCCCAACACAATAGGACAAGATGCATTGCATTTGATATCCAAGACAACAAAATCAACGGGGACAAGGTTATTGTTAACCGTAATGCGAACATTATCAATCCTCCCCAAAGGTTTCTTTTTAACATTATCGGCAAGATTAACATCTAAATAACAATTCTTCAATGGTGGCAAGTCAAGCATATCATAAATTTTCTTAGGCATAACAGAAATACTTGCACCAAGATCACATAAAGCATTACACTCAAAATCATTGAATTTCATCTTAATGATGGGCTCCCAACCATCTTCTAACTTTCTAGGAATAGAAGCTTCAAGTTTTAATTTCTCTTCCCTAGCTTTAATGAGAGCATTTGTAATATGTTTCGTAAAGGCTAAATTTATAGCACTAGCATTGGGACTTCTAGCAAGTTTTTGTAAGAACTTTATAACTTCAGTAATATGACAATCATCAAAATCTAAACCATTATGTTCTACAGCAATGGAATCATTGTCACCAATATTTTGAAAAATTTCAGCAGTTTTATCACAAGCAGTTTCAGCAGTTTCAGGCTTTTGCAGGAGTAGAAACATTGCCAACACCAATTATTTTACCATTAATAGTAGGAGGTGTAGCAACATGTGTAGAATCAACATTACTAGTGGTGGTAATAGTCCATACTTTAGCTACATTATTTTCTTTAGCAAGTTTTTCTTTTTCTTCTCTATCCCACCTAGCATGCAATTCAGCCAACATTCTAATATTATCATTAATTCGAACTTGGATGGCATTTGTTTTAGCAAACCTAGCATCTTTAACTTCCTCAGGCATAACTTTCAATTTTAAAAGATCAACATCAAGAGCAAGACTATCAACCTTAGAAGCAAGAACATCAATTTTACCAAGCTTTTCTTCAACAGTTTTATTAAAAGCAGTTTGTGTACTAATAAATTCTTTAAGCATGACTTCAAGACCAGAGGGTACACTCTTATTATTGTTGTAAGAATTACCATAAGAATTACCATAACCACTACCATTATTAGAAGGATATGGCCTATAGTTGTTGTTACCATAATTATTCCTATAAGCATTGTTGTTGAAATTATTACTCTTAATGAAATTCACATCAACATTTTCTTCTTGAGCAACCAATGAAGCTAAAGGAACATTATTAGGATCAATATGAGATCTACCATTTGCAAGCATAGACATAATAGCATCAATCTTATCACCCAAAGAAGAGGTTTCTTCAACAGAATTTACCTTCTTACCTTGAGGAGTTCTTTCAGTGTGCCATTCAGAGTAATTGATCATCATATCATCAAGTAATTTAGTCGCGGCGCCCAAGGTGATGGACATAAAAGTACCTCCAGCAGCTGAATCCAATAGGTTCCTCGAGGAAAAATTCAATCCTGCATAAAAGGTTTGGATGATCATCCAAGTAGTCAGTCCATGGGTTGGGCAATTCTTTACCAAAGATTTCATTCTCTCCCATGCTTGAGCAACATGTTCATTATCAAATTGTTTAAAATTCATTATGCTACTTCTCAAAGATATAATCTTAGCAGGAGGATAATATTTACTAATAAAAGCATCTTTACATTTAGTCCATGAATCAATACTATTTTTAGGCAAAGAAAGCAACCAATCTTTAGCTCTTCCTCTTAGTGAGAAAGGAAACAATTTCAGTTTTATAATATCACCATCTATATCCTTATACTTTTGCATTTCACAAAGTTCAACAAAATTATTAAGATGGGCAGCAGCATCATCAGAACTAACACCAGAAAATTGCTCTCTCATAACAAGATTCAGTAAAGCAGGTTTAATTTCATAGAATTCTGCTGTAGTAGCAGGTGGAGCAATAGGAGTACTTATAAAATCATTATTATTTGTGCTAGTGAAATCACACAACTTAGTATTTTCAGGAGTACCCATTGTAGCAGTAATAAAAGTAAACTAAGCAAGTAGAATAAAGACAAGTAACTAATTTTTTTGTGTTTTTGATATAGAGCTAGTAAATAAGACAGAAAGTAAAGTAACTAATTTTTTTGTGTTTTCAATATGAAGCAAACAAGACAGTAAATAAAATAAATTAAAGCAAGACAAAAACAAAGTAAAGAGATTGGAAGTGGAGACTCCCTTGCAGCGTGTCTTGATCTCCCCGGCAACGGCGCCAGAAAAAGTGCTTGATGCGCGTAGATGTACACGTCCGTTGGGAACCCCAAGAGCAAGGTATGATACGCACAGCAGCAAGTTTTCCCTCAGAAAGAAACCAAGGTTATCGAACCAGTAGGAGCCAAGAAGCACGTGAAGGTTGTTGGTGGAGGAGTGTAGTGCGGCGCAACACCAGTGAAACCGGCGCCAACATGGAACCTGCACAACACAATCAAAGTACTTTGCCCCAACGTAACAGTGAGGTTGTCAATCTCACCGGCTTGCTGAAAACAAAGGATTAAGCGTATCGAGTGGAAGATGGTGTTTGTTTGCAAAAAACAGTAACGAACAATAATTGCAGTAGAATGTATTCAGATGTAAAATAATGGACCGGGGTCCACAGTTCACTAGTGGTGTCTCTCCAATAAGATAACTAACATGCTGGGTGAACAAATTACAGGCGGGCAATTGACAAATAAAGATTCAATACATACCAATGATGATTACTATGTGATTTAATCAGGGCATTACGACAAAGTACATAGACCGCTATCCAGCATGCATCTATGCCTAAATAATCCACCTTCAGGTTATCATCCGAACCCCTTCCAGTATTAAGTTGTAAACAATAGATAATTGCATTAAGTATGGTGCGTAATGTAATCAACACAAATATCCTTAGACAAAGCATCAATGTTTTATCCCTAGTAGCAACAACACATCCACAACCTTAGAACCTACTGTCACGATCCCAGATTCAATGGAGGCATGAACCCACTATCGAGCATAAATACTCCCTCTTGGAGTTACAAGTATCAACTTGGCCAGAGCCTCTACTAGCAACGGAGAGCATGCAAGAACATAAACAACACATATATGATAGATTGATAATCAACTTGACATAATATTCTATATTCATCGGATCCCGCCAAACACAACATGTAGCATTACAAATAGATGATCTTGATCATGTTAGGCAGCTCACAAGATCTAAACAATGATAGCACATGCGGAGAAGACAACCATCTAGCTACTGCTATGGACCCATAGTCCAAGGATGAACTACTCACGCATCAATCCGGAGGCGGGCATGATGATGTAGAGCCCTCCGGTGATGATTCCCCTCTCCGGCAGGGTGCCGGAGGCGATCTCCTGAATCCCCGAGATGGGATTGGCGGCGGCGTCTCTGGAAGGTTTTCCGTATCGTGGCTCTCGGTACAGGGGTTTCGCGACGAAGGCTATTTGTAGGCGGAAGGGTAGGTCCGGGGCGACGCGAGGGGCCCAGACCACAGGGCCGCGCGGCCAGGGCCAGGCCGTGCCGCCCGTTGTCTGGCCTCGTGGCCCCACTTCGTTATCCCTCCGGTCTTCGGAGCTTCGTGGAAAATATGACCCTGGGCGTTGATTTCGTCCAATTCCGAGAATATTTCCTTACTAGGATTTCGAAACCAAAAACAGCAGAAAACAGCAACTGGCACTTTGGCATCTTGTTAATAGGTTAGTGCCGGAAAATGTATAATAATGCTGTAAAGTATGTATAAAACATTCAAGTATTGTCATAAAATAGCATGGAACATAAGAAATTATAGATACGTTTGAGACGTATCACAGATCTGCAGCATAATCAGGGCAAATCTGGCACCAGCTATCAATTGAGCCTTCACAAAGTCGTGGATTTGCCGAGAATTCTTGAACTTATTCATCAGCTCAGGAAGTGATTTAGGCTGAACGTTTCGAGGGAACATAGCATTGTAAACCATGGCTAGCGTCTCGGTGCAAAAATCAAGATCTTGGCGCACACGGCCTGCGCGATCCCGGAATCCGGCAATTCGTCGAGTTCGATGGGTTTGACCAAAAACTGAGTTATTTTCCTGCAAGTTTCACAAGGAGATTTGACCTTGTCTCAACTCGTTGATCTTCAGCAGCATCCGAAGGAAACTGTCGAGGGAAAAGAAAAATTGAAGATCAGAAGTCGATGAAAAACTTGCACGGCGGGACTAAAGTTCGAGAGGCACACCTGCCATGTCCAAGCTCGCGTCAGTTAGCAAGTCCATCATATATTCTTCGCGAGATATAGCCTGATCAGCTTCAGCAATAGCTGTATCTCTTAGCGCCAAAGCTTCTTTAGCCTCTTGGAGAGCCACCTTCTCTCGTTCCGACGATTTGCGAAATTGCTCCATGATCATAAGGGATTGTTTCTTTATCGACTGAAGTTGCTGCCGAAGATCAGTCAGTTCTTGCGACAGGGTTGCATTTGAAGCATCCTCAGTAAAATCGTCGATTGACGCTTTCTTCGAGTAGGAGGCAGCAGGTAAAGCAGGAGAAGGATGAGGAGTCGCAGTATAGTTGTCAAACACCAACTGGAAAGAAAATCTCGGCATCAATCATCAAGCAAAATAGACTTCCCTTGATTTTCAAGATATTTACATGGTCATTACAAAAGGTTGGATCCTAGTGAACCAATGGTACGTTGTCACAAGTTACAACTACGGCGACAACGTCAAAAGAAAGAGAAAAAGATAGCCAGGATGATCTACTTGACCTCCGGTTCGGCAGAACTAGAGGATGGTGCCGGTTTGTATCCGAGGAAGGAGAGGATCTTCTTCGAGTGGGGTTTGGCAGCCCTGATCAGGGCTTGCCACGCCTCCATCTTCAACCTCGTTGTGGCGCCAACCTTCGCCCAATCGATGCTTTGTTTGCTCTCGGCAACCAAAGCTATGGTGCCCTCAACGCCTATCTTCAGGTTTTCTTGCCGAAGAGCTAGTCCAAGATCTTCTGTGGGGACGAAGCATTTGGCAAGGGCAACAAAAGTGCTGGGCTGCTCTTTCTTCAGGAAGAAGTAGGGGAACAAGCGCGAGAATGCAGCATGAGCAGCAAAGATTCTATGGCGCACTAGATCCCCATGAATCTCGAGAAGAGACAGAGCGTCGAGAAGACGGTCGTCTTCAGGCTTTTGCAGCTCAAAGTCTTGACTCAATGTCCCTGCTGAAACGAAATTCGGGTTCTCAACAAAAAGAAGGAGAGGAAAATCGCTGAAAAGGATGAAGACTAACTAGCAAACTTACTGACAAAGCATCGATTCAACGACTCCAGGCGGGAGGTGACTTTTTCTTCAGGAGCGATCTGTTGAGTGATCTTGTCACTCAAAGCAGTCTCTGCCTCGTGGAGCCTCTTTCGAAGATCTTCAATAGAAGAGGCATCCTGCTCGGCTTTCTCGCGAGCTTCTTAAATTTTTTTTAGCTTGATGGCGAGGTCATCAGCCTGCTTGTTAGCCGCGAGGAGAGCCTCTGTTGAGAAGACACATGGCGGAAGTTAAAAATACCACAAAAACATGGAAGTTTTTGAGACGCAAGATAAGATAGTCCATCCGACAGTGTACCTTTCAATCCATTAACAGTATTGCGGTACCCAATAAATTGGGTGCCAAGGCTGATGAAGGGTTGCATCAGAGGCTGTGGAAAAGGAAGACGGCGGGAAAGGTTCAGAGCGATGAAAAACACGGCAAATAGCAACCAAAAGAGTAGTACTTACATCGTCTAAAGGAGGAGTCGCCGAACTCCCGGCTATGTTGAATTCTTGATTGAATTCAATCCTCGCCCTCTTTGGCGAGGAAGCTCGGGGGCTGGTGGCAGGAGTCGAACCTTGTAGATCCAGCTGAGGAGGCGAGGTTTCCTCCGCTGTACGGTGGGTTTCCGATAAAGCCAAAGTTAGCGACGTGCTCATATGAGCAGTCACATTGGCGGCAGGTTCCTCTTCTTCATCGCCACTACGAAAAAGATAGTGTGAGATTACAGGAAAAACAATGCATAAAGAGGAAAAAGAGACAGTATTACTTACGAGCTGACAAGGGCAGCATCATAGGCATTGAAGGGCTCCTCCTCTTCGGGAGCAGTTTCTTTCGGAGCAGTTTCCTCGGCATGAGAACTGCTAGGCTTGGAGGTGCCGGAGCCTTCCGCATCACCCCTGTTCCTTTTGTTCCCTAGAGAAACGGCGGAAGGGATGGAATGGGTTGACTCCGAAGCCTCGGATTCAACTTCTCTTTCAGAGGAAGCCGCGGATTTGCGATATACCGCGACTTCGCTCTCGGGACGAGAAGTGACCTGGGCGTCGTCGGTAATGACTGTTCGTTCTTCGACATCTCCACCTTCGGGAAGGGGAGGTAGAGACGATGCAGTTTGATGGTTCTGTACAAGATAAGAATATATCGACAAGAAATTATATCAATGAACAGCAAAATAGTAGTCGAAGAAGTGAACAACAAAATAGCAGTCGAAGAAGTGAACAGCAAAATGGCAGTCGAAGAAGTGAACAACAAACAAGCGATCGAAAGATAGATTACTGGGGAGGCGTTGGTACCGCTATATGGTACCCACGACAAGTGGTTGGAACGGCGTCTTTCTTGCTCAGCGAGGAGATCTTTCGGACAAGTTTTTCCAAGTCCTTGACCGATAGATCCTTGGTCTGTGATCCACATCTTTGTCGCGCGTACATCCAGAGGGGGTTCTTGCGAGCCTGCAGAGGCTGCACCCTAATCCTAAGGAAATACGTCGTTATCTGAATACCTGACAGCTCTTTTCCGCGTGTATTCTGGAGTTCGTGGATGCGTGTCATCAGCGCTTCGCATCTCTTCTTCGGTCTTCCATCCCAGAGCGGCGGTGGAGAATTTTTTCGCTACCGTCAAAGGGGGCGATGTTGTATTCCAACGAGTCGGGACACTCCTCGCGAACGTATAACCATCTTTTGCGCCACCCTTGGACGGAGTCGGGGAATTTGACGTCAAAATATTCGACATCAGGACGGACGCAAATAACGACACCACCTATGTTATAGGCGATGTTGTGGGAGCCATTGCGGCGGAGGTAGAAAATGCGCTTCCACAAAGCCCAATTAGGTTGGGTTTCAAGGAAGCACTCGCAGAGAGTGATAAATATAGAAACGTGGAGGATGGAGTTGGGAGTCGCGATGAAGGCGCAACCCATACACGAAAAGCAATCCACGAAGGAAATCATGGATCGGAGCAGAGAGGCCGCGAATGAGGTGGTCAACGAAGCTAACCCGATATTCCATAGGAGGTGAAGGGTAGCTTTCCTCGCTGGGGAAGATCAGCGCATCCTTCTTCTTGCTCCCAGTTTCTTAGATTGATGTCTGTCTTTGAGATCTTGGATCTCTCCCACTCCGAAACTCCCAGATCTTGAGCCGCCATGTTTGCTTCCGGAGTGCTGTGTCTTGTGAGTCTTGGCCGCGGTGGAATTAACAATGGCGCTGGGGGAAGTAGGGCAGTGTGTGAGCGCTGGAGTTTTTGTGGCTCAAGTGGAGATTTTGGCAAGAGGAGATATGAACGCGGCGCAGCGAAGGGGATTGACGGAGGAAGAAGATGAGTACTTATAGAAGGCCAGGCCGAACCGCCGCACCGTTGGATGGTATGGGAATGGCATTGATTCTTTACACGTAGTTCAAGGGGTAAAAAAAGTATTTTTACTGTGATGGAACTGGACAGGCGCTACAGCGCGCGTGCCAGAAAAAGCGGAGGACATGTTTCCCCCACTTGCGTAACGTCTCGAGGAGCCGAAGACTTTGGGTCCACAGGTCACTGACGGGATGGAATTCGCGTTTTTCCAATACAGAGATCGTGGCTATCGTCAGCAATGATGTCACTATAAGAGAAAAATTTCGGCTGCGGTGTTATGAGGATTGGTGACAGCGAAGGGATACTGATAATCTCGAGAGCCTTTGACCAAATACAAGTTTTTGTTCAAATGCTCGGGGGCTACTTATCAATAAATTTAGAAGTTTGATGGAGTTGTTTCAGAAGGGGATATTTCAAATATTGCGACAGAGACAAAGTGGAGCCTACAACCAAGTATAAATACTCGATTGTAGCCTCGGGGGCTACTCCCATCGGGAGCGCTGTTCGCGCACCCGATAAAAATGAGAGGAGCACAAGAAAAATGACAATATAGCGGCAAAGATGTTACAAAGGTGAGCCTACAACCAAGTACAAGCACTTGGCTGTAGCCTCGGGGGCTACTCCCATCAGGAACGATGTTCGCGTGCCCGATGAAATTCAATAAGTGCTGGCGAGCATATCCCGAGTTATCAAATAACTCTTCATATACTCCCATCGGGAGGATAAGTTAAGCAATATAAGTCATCCGTTGACTCGAATAAATGTGTTATTCCAGCAGCCGAAAAAGGCACTCGACAATATATTCTCAGAGCGCCTCAATCACGAAATAATCTCTGAATGCCGCAAAACTCTGCGAAGGTAAGTCCCAGGATCCATCCTGTGTGGCGTGGCACCGACTCTGACGGCGCTTTGCTACTTTTTTCGTATCAACAGATACGAAGAAAAATCCTAACGGACGCGTTAGGTACCCGATAAAACATGACTGGAATTCGGCATCTGGTAAGACCTAAAGCGGCACATGTCGAATTACGCCAGTATCCCGAGGTCATGTCCAGGGACGTGATTTTGAAGTAGGTTTTGGTGGATTGCCACAAGAGCACTTAACTGGTACCTGATCCGTCAGATGAACCAGCCCAATTACCGTTATCCCGGTACAATATATAATTACTTTATAAAGATTATTTGTCAAGTCGAAGAAATCGTATGGTAATTGTAAAAAGGGAGATTTTCCCTGATTCTTCGACTCAAGCAAAATCTCGGGGGCTACTGACATAGGCATCCCCAATGGGCCTGCCGAAGATGGTACCCGGGGTTTATTGAAGGTCCACGACCCAAAGTTTTATGAACCTCGGAAGCCCAGTCAAGAGATAGTTTGGAAAGATAGAGTTGTATTAGGAATATCTACTTGTAATTATTACGGGACGAACTCAAAGAGTCTCCCGAACTCTGTAACTTGTACATCACAAACCCTCAGCTCCACCTCCTATATAAGGGGGAGTCGAGGGACAAAGAGGCGACCGATTCATTGTTCACGCAACCCTAGTTTTCATAGCAGTCGAGTACTTTTTCAGCTGAAACCTTCGAGATCTACTTGCCCTCTACTTCTAGCAAAACCCTAGTCTACAACTTGTAGGCATTGATAAGTTAATCCCTTATCACCGAGGGCTCCGCCAAGAAGCCCAAAACTGCTCCAGCTAGGGGCCCACGGCGCCTGGACTCTAAGCGGGAGGAGCGCGAGCGCATCAACATGCTCGCGACTTCCGGAAAAGGAACCTGGCCCAAGCTCCCCGGATCCGTGTAAGTTTCGACTCCTGAATCTTTTCACGTTTTTGTGGCGAAGATGGGAGTAGCCGGGGCTACGAGTGTTTGCACTTGGTTGTAGGCTCAACTTATGTTATTTAACCAACTCTATATTTTTATCATTATCACGTCATCTTATCGAAGTATAATCAATACTTCGATAAGTGCCCCGAGCATATGAACAGGTGCATGCATCGAACATAGGCTCCGAAGTTTGCCTTTGACTTTGTATTGTTTCAGAACTCGAAGATTTTTCATCACCATGACGTCAATCCGTGAAAATCATGTGTGGCCACCTCGGAAGACACGACTTCGGTGAACCTCTGTTTTGTGGGTCCAAAGTTCTGCTCGTCCCCACATCGCCCAAGTGGGGCTGCATGTCCTCTCGATATACGCGCGCGCGGTGATTGCCTTCTCTCCAAAATAAGCTGGAAAACTTTTACCACGCAGCCACGTGTAGGGTCCAGATCTTCCGTGTTTATCCAATGGTCGAGCCTCGTCGCCTTCCGGGTATAAATTCTCATCCACAGGCTCTTTCCCCTTCTTCTGCGCCGCACCATCATTCACTCCTACCATTGCTCTCCCTTTCTTCTTCCTTGAGCACCACCCGCCCATCTTCCTCTTCCTCTCTGCTGCCACTTCGTCACCATGCCTCCGTGAACCAAGCTCACCAGGAACATCGTTCCCGACACCGGTGAGCGCGTGGAGAAGGAGAAGGTCTCCGGATGGGAGAGATCCAAGATCTCGTCGCAAGATCGCTGCATGCTCAAAAATTTGGGCCTATTCAACAAGGAAGCGATGCATATGCCAGGGGATGAAAGTACCCCTCGTCCTCCTTCAGGTTTCCGGGTAACCTTCGTTGACTTCCTCATCTGCGGATTATCTGTTCATGTCCATGAATTCCTCCACAGTGTTCTCTTCATTTACGGGATTCAACTCCATCAGCTGACCCCCCAACTCTCTTCTCCATATCTCCATCTTCATTACCTTGCGCGAATGCTTCTTGGTCATCCATCCCCATTGGGGCCTATGGAAACACATTTTTTATCTCCGCTGCAACAACTCGAAGAACACCATCTACAATGTAGGTGGTGTCTGTATTTGTGTCCGGCCAGAAGTCGGCCATTTTGATTTGAAATTTGCTGACTCCGTCCAAGGCTGGCGCAAGAAATGGCTCTATGTTAAGGATGGATCCTCGGATGCACAAGAATATGGTCTTGCTCCTTTTGACACCTCGAAAGACATTCAGAGGCACAGATCCTGGGATGCAGAGGCCACAACCCAAGAAGAAGCTACCACCGAGTCTCTAATTGCAAATATCTAGGAGTTGCAAAACACTAAAGGGGAGGAGTTGTCGGGTGTGCAGATCATCGCCCACTTCTGACGTATTCGAGTGATGCATCTTCAAGCTCGCAAGAATCCCCTTTGGTTATATTTTGGTGCTGAAGATGCTGACAGGGTTTCCAAAGATCTTCCTTTGAAGGATTTGGAAAAACTAGTGCGCCGCTTCACCTCTTTGAGCAAGAAGGGTGAAGTTCCTTCATCCTGTCGCGTGAAACCATTCAGTGGTGTCCATGCGCTTCCATCTGTAAGTACTTTTCTTCGAGTTGTACGTTTTCTTTCAACTGTAACTTCTTTTCCTTCAAGTCCAATAATTTTATGGTGCTAACTTGCTCTTGCTGCCCGCAGGATCACCAAATTCTTTCTTCCCTTCCTGCACTACCTGAAGGTGGAGATGTATCCGAGCGGGCCGTCATCACTGGCGACTCGCAAGAAACCTCTATTTGCGAGAGCAAACTCGCGGAATCTGAAAAGAGTGCGGGTTCCTCTGACCGGATAAGCTTCTGGCTCTTCTCATACAAACTCTCCTCCTCCTGCTGCTTCCCCGGATAAGCGCAAGAGGAAGAGAAACCCTGAAGAAGATTCTGACGCGTCTGAACTATCTGAACCAGCTGCCGAAGAATCTTCTCTCGAAGAACAAGAAAACTTCGACCCCTTCACTGCTACTGGCAACGTCAGCTCATAAGTTATTCATTCTTTACTTCCAACTATCTTGCTTTTTGGTTTCCGTGTATTGAAATTGCTGCTCTATGGACAGAGATGATGAAGAAGAGTTGGAACTCGAAGCTCCTCGGCCAGAAAACACGAGCACCTCCCATATGCTGGTCCTTTCCGAGGAACTGCATGTTGCACTAGAAACTTCGCATCCAACATGCGTTGCTCCAGAAGCGTCGGCTCCAACGCGCAGCCCCCGAGCGTCGAAGAAGAAGAGGGCTCGGACGGGTGCTGCTGGTAAGTAGGAAATTACCACCGGGTGTTTATTGACTCCTCTCATTGATGATGTAAGATATCTTTTCTTATTTGTCGCATAATTTGTATACTCGAACAACTTTTGACTTCTTGATACTATATTTTTGTCTGTCGACTATTTTGCATCCCTTGATGAAGGAGATGGTTGACATAGGCTCTCGTTTTATCGGGTTCCGCGATGAGGCTAAATCTCTGAGAGGTAAAGTTTTATTGTACCCAAAACTTTATATGTTTCTTTCTTGTTTTGTGCCCTCATCTGTTCTTTCTCAGAGGCGTTGCGTCTTGTTGAGGAGCGCGTCAACGACTTGGAGAAAAATCTTAAGGCCAGTGAGAAAGCTCGCAAAAAGGCTAAAAAAGAAGTTGCTGGTGTCGAAGATCTTCGTCAAAGACTTCAAGCCGCCGAAGATGCCTTGAGCGACAAAGAAGCCAAGCTCGTCGAGCACGAGAACGACATAATTGCACGCTTCGAGACGCAATCCTCTAGATTTTCGAGTAATACTACCTCTCCTCGTTTTCTTTTACTTGTGTTTTCATTCTGGTGTTCTATCTATATTGATAATATCTTTCCTTTCTTCAGCAGAGAAGATTTGGATGAAGATCGTCTCCTGGATACTCTCACCGTCCTCGAGTTGAACTGCTCTCTGGCGCGCAAGTGCTTGAAGTCTATGTGGATGGTGTTTGAGAGCATCTTGCCGCACTTTTTCCCAAATACTACACAGCCCGAGAGGTTCGACCAACTCGCCAAGCATTTCCTTGGAAAAGATGATCCAGCTTTGGCGCATCGCCAAGCAAGCTTGAAGAATGGAGTCGAATGAACTCTTGCTCTCGTGGCAGCCAGTGGCCAAAAAGTCGACTAGGCTAAAGTTGCTGCTATCAGGGGCTTGAACAACGAGAGCTAGAAGGTTCTAGTGAAGGATGCCAAGCTTTACGCGAAGAAACTCATCGCCAACCTTGATCCAAGGTCTTCAGCCTCCGCCAGCACTGCCCACACGGAGGTCAAGTAGACAAACTTGTACTTTCACCTTTATGTAATGTACCATGGCCATGAATGGAAAATTTTCTTTGCAGAGTCACTGATTTTGATAATTTTTTGCCTTCCAGTTGATTTTTGACAACTATACCGGGGCTGGATACTCCGACACATCCCCTGCTGCGTCACACTTGATGAAAATAACTGAAAGCGCTTCCTTGGATGTTTCATCGTGTCATCGATCAAAAAGGAGGTGGCTGATTTGCGATAGCAGCTTCAAGCAATGAAAAAGCAAACCATGACTGCTTTGGAGCAAACGCGGAAATCTTCGGATCGGGAACATACTGCTCTTCATCAGGCGCAAGAATCTCTTGAACTAGAAAAAAACCGCAACTTCTAACGCGGCCCGCTCTGTTCAACGGGAAAATTATATGCTGGACCTTATGACTGATGCGAGTCAAGATATGGCTGGTACGTTTTTTCATCTGACCACTTCCCCACTACTTTTGTCTTTTGTCCGTATACTATATTGTTTTTTTTGTCCCCCGTAGGCGCTTTCTTGGACACTGCAGCTGAAGAACGAAGAGTAAACTTGCGGGTTGACAGCCTTCTTCGTCTTGCCAGAGACCACAATATTGAGTTTTGGGCAGCCGAAGCACGCTGTCGCCGTATTGTCCAATTCCAAGATCATGCCACCCAGACTCGAGAATTTCTTGAGATCTGCAATAGCACTTTGGCTATGGTATACAATGCCATGTTCCCTCGTAATCCTCAACCAGAAAATCTTACTCAGCTTATGAACAAGTTTAGGGATGTGCGCAATATCCATGACTTCGTGAAGGCTCAGATGGTTGCTGGCGCAAAATTTGCCTCGATCTGGCTAAGGATTTATCACCCGAAGATGGATCCTGACAAAGTCGTGGAAGCTATTCTCCTCAAAACCTCGAAGAGGAAAATTAATTTGGACCGGCACAATGCGGCTGTGTCGCCTGTTGCTGAGAGATGATAGATAAACTCCTCGAAATAGACTCTTCCTTCTTCAAAGAATACCGATACGATGATTCGATACAACAGAAACGTGCTGCAAGGGAAAATATAGATAGGTTGATATAGTAACTCTTTATATTGCTAACTGCGTGAGGTTTGAGCCAAAATGAAGAGTTATATATGTACGTTCGTCTGTTTTGTTTGTTTTTTAAGTATCGGGTCCTTGTATCGACAATAATTTTCCCGTGTGATATATTGTTGTATCTTGTTATAAAACTTTGGGAGACAGTTGGGCAGTCAAAAAAAAAATCTTCTGATACTATTTCCCTCTATGGACTTGTAACTTTCTTCTTAGCCCCCGAGTATTTGGGGTGATATAAGAGTGTTATTTGTCCGTGTGGTTCGTTGTGAAACCAAGGCGGATATATTGCCAAATTCGTCAAGTTAGGCTTTGTTGTATTGTACGGGTTCTAGCCCCCCAAGGGTTGCTTGCGAAGAAAACAAAGATACTTTGTCATCACCATTTTTTATTTCAGCCACGCTATATTGCAGCAAAGCAAGACCGCCTCATTAAAAACCTTCCAGCCCCACTCGGTGCCCTGAAAGGAAAATAGTGCGTCTGAAAACTTGCGAGTTGTTAAGGTACAATGTATGTTTAAATGGTTGCTACTATATTGGCTTCCTTCTACGCGTAAAAAGGTCGCAACTGTGCAACGTTCCACGAGTTCCCTTCATCTTTTCATGTCTTCTTATCCTTTAGTCGATATGATCTTCCTGGAATAACTTCGGTAATGATGTATGGCCCCAAACATGGTGACTCCAGCTTTTCATGACCATCCTGCTTGAGTCGAAGAACAAGATCACCGACTTCGAAGGATCTGGGCTGCAAACATCGACTATGATTGTTTTTATGGTTCTGTTGGTATGCACTTACTCTCGAGAGCACCACATCTCTTGCTTCATCAATTGTGTCGACATCGTCTTCAAGCGCCTTTTGCGAAGCCTCTTCATCATATTCCACAACTCTGGGATAGTTATGTTCTATTTCTATCGGGAGCACTGCTTCAGCACCATGGAATAAGAAGAATGGAGTTTCTTGAGTTCACTACAAGAAAAGTTGCCATGGCCGACGAAGTTGAAGTCGCGCCGTGGTTGCTGGTGTACCATGGCCGACGATTTTTGGTCCCTCCGTGGTGCATGTCAAAACTTTTTTTCTCGTTTTTGAGGCCACCTAGCCCGACGAAAGCGGCCAAAACGTCGCGTATGGTGGCCCGGGACGTGGTGCATCTCGAAATCTCGGGTTCGCCGGCCGAGTCAACGCAAATCCGCACCGCCGAGGGATGTAGGGCCCAGATGGCAGCCTCTCTGGCATTGTTTTTTTCTAGATCGCGCCATCTCGTTCAACGTTCTCCGATCGAGCCGTTTACGATGCAGGATCATGGGTCCCGCATGTCATCCTCTATGAACCAAAATTCTTTCTATTCTTGGATTTTTTTGACCCCCTGATTTCTGGCTACTTCCTTTTTCTTTTGATCCCTTGCCGCCTTGGAAACGTTGAGACCGCTGCTGCTAAATGGGACCCGCATGTCATCCTCTATGTGCAATCAACTTTCTTTTCTTGGAGTTTTTTTGGCACCTCAAATTTGGTCACTTGCCTTTTTCTTTCGATCCCTGCCGCCTCTCAAACGGTGATACCGCTGCTGCTAATGGGACCCGCATGTCATCCTCTATGTACTATAAAACTTTCTTTTCTTGGATTATTTTTGGCACCTCATATTTGGTCACTTGCCTTTTTCTTTCGATCCCTTGCCGCCTCTCAAACGGTGATACCGCTGCTGCTAAATGGGACCCGCATGTCATCCTCTATGTACTATAAAACTTTCTTTTCTTGGATTTTTTTGGCACCTCATATTTGGTCACTTGACTTTTTCTTTCGATCCCCTGCTGCCTCTCAAACAGTGATACCGCTGCTGCTAAATGGGACCCGCATGTCATCCTCTATGTACTATAAAACTTTCTTTTCTTGAATTATTTTTGGCTCTCATATTTTTTCACTTGCCTTTTTCTTTCGATCCCCTGCCGCCTCTCAAACGGTGATACCGCTGCTAAATGGGACCCGCATGTCATCCTCTATGTACTATAAAACTTTCTTTTCTTGAATTATTTTTGGCTCCTGATATTTTTTCACTTGCCTTTTTCTTTCGATCTCATGCCACGTTTGAAACGTTGAGGAACCTGCAGGCTCATGGGACCCGCATGTCATCCTCTATGTACTATAAAAGTTCATTTTCTTGGTTTTTTTTCACCATCTGATTTTTGGCAATTTCTTTTTCTTTTGATCCCCTGCCGCCTCTCAAACGGCTGATACCGCTGCTGCTAAATGGGACCCGCATGTCATCCTCTATGTACTATAAAACTTTCTTTTCTTGAATTATTTTTGGCTCCTCATATTTGGTCACTTGCCTTTTTCTTTCGATCTCATGCCAAGTTTGAAACGTTGAGGAACCTGCTGGCTCATGGGACCCGCATGTCATCCTCTATGTACTATAAAAGTTTATTTTCTTTATTTTTTTCACCCTCTGATTTTTGGCTATTTCCTTTTTCTTTTGATCCCCTGCCGCCTTGGAAACGTATGGTAAGCTGCTGACTCATGGGACCCGCATGTCATCCTCTATGTACAATCAACTTTCTTTTTCTTTTGATCTCAAGCCGCATTTGAAACGCTGAGACCGCTGCTGCTAAATGGGACCCGCATGTCATCCTCTACGTACAATAAAGTTTCTTTTCTTGGATTATCTTTGGCTCCTGATATTTTGTCACTTGCCTTTTTCTTTCGATCTCATGCCGCCTTTGAAACGTTGAGTAAGCTGCTGCTCATGGGTCCCGCATGTCATCCTCTACGAACAATAAAAGTTTCCTTTCTTGGAGTTATTTTTACCCCTAATTTCTGGCTATTTGCCTTTTTCTTTTGATCTCCTGCCCCCTCTGAAACGATGAGGACGCTGTTGGCAGGTCGGTCCCACATGTCATCCTCTATGAACAATAAAAGTTTCCTTTGATGGATTTATTTTGAACCCCTCATTAATTTCTGGATATTTCCCCTGCCGCCTTGGAATCGTTGAGGATGCTGCTGCCTCATGGGTCCCGCATGTCATCCTCTCAGAACGGTAAATGTTTATTTTCTTGGATTTTGTTGACCAAACGATTTTTGGCTTATTTTTTCTTTCGATCACCTGCAGCCTTTAAAACGTTGAGGACGCCGCTGGCTCACGGGTCCCACATGTCAACCTCTATGAACAATAAACGCTGAGGATGCTGCTGCCTCATGGGTCCCGCATGTCATCCTCTCAGAACGAAAATGTTTCTTTTCTTGGATTTTTTACCAACAGATTTTTGGTTTATTTTTTCTTTCCATCCCCTGCCGCCTTTAAAACGTTGACGACGCTGTTGGCTCATGGGTCCCCGATGTCAGCCTCCCCGTACAAGAAACATATGATATCTTGATTATTTTGCAGACAATAAACAATGTATTGCGCTCTGAGCTATTTCAAACGGATAATTAAATCTTTATTTTTACATAAACAAACTTATATGTTGAATCTCCTTGTTTTTTTGTCTTTGCGAAGCATAGGACTTTCCTGTTTTTTTAGAAAATTCGGAACTTTCCTGTTTTGGAGTGGGCTGAAATTGTACGAGTCAAAAGGCCAAGCAGGATAGTTCGAAAGCCCAGATGTCCAGATGCAGCCCAATTGAAATCTTTCTTCTTGGATTTTTTTCACCCCCTGATTTCTGGCTACTTCATTTTTCTTTTGGTCCTGTGCCGCCTTGGAAACGTTGAGACCGCTGCTGCAAAATGGGACCCGCATGTCATCCTCTATGTACAATAAAATTTCTTTTCTTGGATTATTTTTGGCTCCTGATATTTGGTCACTTGCCTTTTTCTTTCGATCCCGTGCAGCCTCTCAAACGGTGATACCGCTGCTGCAAAATGGGACCCGCATGTCATCCTCTACGTACAATAAACTTTCTTTTCTTGGATTATTTTTGGCTCCTGATATTTGGTCACTTGCCTTTTTTTCTTTCGATCTCATGCCACGTTTGAAACTTTGAGGAACCTGCTGGCTCGTGGGACCCGCATGTCATCCTCTATGTGCTATAAAAGTTTATTTTCTATGGTTTTTTTCACTCTCTGATTTTTGTCTATTTCCTTTTTCTTTTGATGCCCTGCCGCCTTGGAAACGTTGAGTAAGCTGCTTACACATGGGACCCGCATGTCATCCTCTATGTACAATCAAGTTTCTTTTCTTGAATTATTTTTGGCTCCTGATATTTCGTCACTTGCCTTTTTCTTTCGATCTCATGCCACGTTTGAAACGTTGAGGAACCTGCTGGCTCATGGGACCCGCATGTCATCCTCTATGTGCTATAAAAGTTTGTTTTCTTGGATTTTTTTTCACCCTCTGATTTTTGGCTCCTGATATTTCGTCACTTGCCTTTTACTTTTGATCCCCTGGCCCCTTTGAAACGTTGAGTAAGCTGCTGGCACATGGGACCCGCATGTCAACCTCTATGTCCATCAACTTTCTTTTCTTGGATTTTTTTTGACCCCCTAATTTCTAGCTACTTTCTTTTTCTTTTGATCTCAAGCCGCATTTCAAACATTGAGACCGCTGCTGCAAAATGGGACCCGCATGTCATCCTCTATGTACAATAAATCTTTGATTATTTTTGGCACCTCATATTTGGTCACTTGTTTTTTTCTTTCGATCTCATGCCACCTTTGAAACGTTGAGTAAGCTGCTGGCTCATGGGTCCCCATGTCATCCTCTACGAACAATAAAAGTTTCCTTTCTTGGAGTTATTTTTGCCCCCTAATTTCTGGCTACTTCCTTTTTCTTTTGATCCTGCCGCCTTTGAAACGTTGAAAACTTTCTTTTCTTTGATTATTTTTGGCACTTCATATTTGGTCACTTGCCTTTTCTTTCGATCCCTGCCGCCTCCAAACGGTGATACCGCTGATGCTAAATGGGACCGCATGTCATCCTCTATGTACTATAAAACTTTCTTTTCTTGGATTTTTTTGGCTCCTGATATTTGGTCACTTGCCTTTTTCTTTCGACCTCCTGCCGCATCTCAAACGGTGATACCGCTGCTGCTAAATGGGACCCGCATGTCATCCTCTATGTACAATAAAGTTTCTTTTCTTGGATTATTTTTGGCTCCTGATATTTGGTCACTTGCCTTTTTCTTTCGATCCCATGCCGCCTTTGAAACGTTGAGGAAGCTGCTGGCTCATGGGTCCCGCATGTCATCCTCTATGAACAATAAAAGTTTCCATTGTTGGAGTTATTTTTTACCCCTAATTTCTGGCTACTTCCTTTTTCTTTTGATCCCCTGCCGCCTTTGAACGTTGAAGAATCTGCTCGCTAATGGGTCCCACATGTCAGACTCTATGGACGATAAACCTTTCTTTTCTTGGAGTTATTTTGACCCCTAATTTCTGGCTATTTTGCCTTTTTTTGGATCCCGTGCTGCCTTGGAAACGTTGAGGATGCTGCTGCCACATGGGTCCCGCATGTCATCCTCTCAGAACGATAAATGTTTCTTTTCTTCGATTTTTTTACCAACTGATTTTTGATTTATTTTTTCTTTCGATCCCCTGCCGCCTTTAAAACTTTGACGACGCTGCTGGCTCATGGGTCCCGATGTCAGCCTCCCCGTACAAGAAACATGTGATATCTTGATTATTTTACAGACAATAAAAAGTGTATTTCGCTCTGAGCTATTGCAAACGGATAAATTAAATCTTTATTTTTACATAAACGAACTAATATGAATCTCCTTGTTTTTGTTTTGTTTTTGCGAAGCATAGGACTTTCTTGTTTTGGAGTGGGCTGAAATTGTACGAGTCAAAAGACGTCCAGCAGGTTAGAAGGCCCAGATGGCCAGGCAGCCCCAATTTATATCTTCCTTATCTTGGATTATTTTTTGATCAAAAGGCCCAGCAGGGGTACATCCTTTTTCTTTTGGTCCTGTGTGCCGCCTTGGAAACGTTGTGGACGCTGCTGCCTCATGGGACCCGCATGTCATCCTCTATGAACTATGAACTCTAAAAGTTTCTTTTTTCTTGGATTTTTTTTCACCCCTCTGATTTTTGGCTATTTCCTTTTTCTTTTGTTCCCCTGCCGCCTTGGGACCCGTATGTCATCCTCTATGTACAAAAAACTTTCTTTTCTTGGAGTTTTATTCCCCCTAATTTCGGGCTACTTTCGTTTTCTTTTGATCTCAAGCCGCATATGAAACATTGAGACCGCTGCTGCAAAATGGGACCCACATGTCATCCTCTATGTAAAATAAAAGTTTCTTTTCTTGGATTATTTTTCACGCTCTGATTTTTGGCTATTTCCTTTTTCTTTCGATCCCCTGCTGCTTGGAAACGTTGAGGATGCTGCTGCCTCATGGGTCCCACATGTCATCCACTATGAACAATAAAAGTTTCTTTTCTTCGATTTTTTTCACCCTCTGCTTTTTGGCTATTTCCTTTTCATTTGATCCCCTGCCGCCTTGGAAACGTTGAGGATGCTGCAGCGTCATGGGACCCGCATGTCATACTCTATGTACAATAAAAGTTTCTTTTCTAGGTTTTTGGCTCCTGATATTTGGTCACTTGCCTTTTTCTTTCAATCTCATGCCGACTCTCAAAGGTACAATAAAAGTTTCTTTTCTTGGATTATTTTTGGCTCCTGATATTTGGTCACTTGCCTTTTTCTTTCGATCTCATGCCGTCCTTGAAACGTTCAGACCGCTGCTACAACATGGGACCCTATGTCATCCTCTATGTACAATGAAAGTTTCTTTTCATGGATTATTTTTTGCTCCTGATATTTGGTCACTTTCCTTTTTCTTTCGATCTCATGCCGCCTCGGCCCTCTGAAACGACGAGTAAGTTGTTGGCTCATGGGACCCGCATGTCATCCTCTATGTACAATAAAGTTTTTTTCTTGGATTTTTTACCCCCTGATTTTTGGTCACTTGCCTTTTTCTTTCGATCCTGTGCCGCCTTTGAAATTGTGGACGCTGCTGGCTCATGGGTCCCACATGCCAGCCTCTATGAACAATAATATTTCTTTTCTTGGATTTTTTTTACCCCTGATTTCTGGCTATTTGCCTTTTTCTTTGGATCCCCGACCGCCTTTGAAACGATGAGGACGCTGCTGGCGCATAGCTCCCACATGTCAGCCTCTAAGAACAATAAACATTTCTTTTCTTGGATTTATAGTTGACCCCTAATTAATGGCTACTTCGCTTTTTTTTTCGATCCCCAGCCGCCTTAGAAACGTTGAGGACGCTGCTGGCTCATGGGTCCCATATGACAGCCTCTATGAAAAGTAAAACATTTACTTTCTTGGATTTATTTTTGACACCTAATTAATGACTACTTGGTTCTTTTCTTTTGATCCCGTGACGCCTTTGAAACGTTGAGGGCCCTGCTGGCTCATGGGTCCAACATGTCAGCCTCTATGAACAATAAGAGTTTCTATTGTTGCATTTATTTTTGACCCCTAATTTCTGGCTATTTGCCTTTTTTCCATTGCCTGCCACCTTAGAAACGTTGAGGACGCTGCTGGCTGGGTCCCACATGTCAGCCTCTTTGTACGATAAAAGTTTCCTTTGCTGGATTTATTTTTGACCCCTAATTTCTGGCTATTTGCCTTTTTCTTTCGAACTCCACCGCCTTTGAAACGTTGATGACGCTGCTGCAAACTGGGTACAATATGTCAGCCTCTTTGTGCGATAAACCTTTCCTTTCTTGGATTTTTTGGACACCTGATTTCGAGCTACTTGCCTTTTTCTTTCGATCTCCTGCCCCCTTTGAGAAACGCCGAGAACGATACTGGTTCGTGGGTCCCACATGTCATCCTCTCTGAATGATAAATGTTGGGGCCGCGGCTGCAAGATACGTCCCACATGTCAGCCTGACTGTTGAATAAACGTTTCCTTTCTCGAATTTATATTTGACCCCTGATTTCTGGCTACTTTGCCGTTTCTTTCGATCCCCTGCATGTCTGCTACTCCACCGAAAAACAGACCGGCATGTATTCATCACAATACTGGTAGCTAATTTAGGAAAAATGTGTTCATCACGGGATTCAAACAAAGATCTTCATCTCTGCTAAATTTTGATTTCACCAAAAACCGAACAGCGTGTGTTCATGACTTTAACTTCACAAACACTATGGTTTCTCTATAAAATAAGGTCACCATCCGTTCCTTTATTGTAGGCATTTGCGAAAAGTGTCTTTGGCTAATGGGCACCAGTGCTCTGCTGTTTAAAAAAAATCAAATAGCATACATATTTGTTTCAAAAAAATCTGAAAATGAATGTAGACATAATAAATAAAGTAACCTACAAGCGTGTAAAATTTTAATATGATATTCTTTATATTGTAGACTACACAAAAAAGACAAAATCTGTTGAAATTTGGAGATTTGAAATATGCATACCCAGATCCACACGTTTGTTACTTTTGTGTAGCCCAGAATTTTTTGTATTTGAAACTGAAATTTTGCACGTTTATGGGACAATTCATTAGCTACTCCATGATTTGTTTTCTAATTTTTTGAACAAATAAATATATTTTTTATTTTTTTCTAAAATAGCAGGAGCACTGGTGCCCAAGAGCACCAAATCTCTTAATAGGCATTTGCGCCTAATAGCGTGAGCTTAGCTAATTTTTGAAGAAAAAAAAGATGTCCATTGTGGTATTCAGGACAAAGATCTTCATGTCTGCTACTGCACCAAACAACAAACCAGCATGTATTCATCACAATACGGGTAGCTAATTTGTGAAAAATATGTTCAGCACGGGATTCAAACAAAGATCTTCATCTCTGCAAAATTTTGATTTCAGCAAAAACCGAACAGCGAATGTTCATGAGGTTAAGTTCACGAACACTATGTTTTCTCTATAAAATAAGGTCACCATCTGTCTCTTATTTCTCAAGGAAAAACAGGTGGAAGTGTTGGGACGAACCACATGGGTGCTTCGGCTCTATGTTCAATCTTCTCTTTTTTGTACTGCAATCTTGAGCCTATGGCAGGACCTCCATTGACGTGCATTCTGCACCAATTTGGCCTTGGACGTATCCATGTATCACGGGCGCGATTGTGGGTAGCAAAGACACAGTCAGGTTTGAACAATTGGAAATCTGGTTCTGCAGCCTCTGCGTCGATTGGCGGGGGTAGCATGAAAATTGGGTGATTGAGTCCAAGAAATAAAGAACGCCCCTTCAAATTGTTCAATCTTTCCCACCTTGCCTCTTCTACAGGGTCCAAGGTATGGGCAGATCTCAAGAAAACGTAGCACCGTACCAAAGGATAAGACCTCAGCTTGTTACCCATATGTAATATTGGAGGACCGAGGATGGGCCGATAACCTTTAACCTGAATCCACGCGAGATCAGATTCACCAGTAATGGACTCTGCTCTCATTGGTGCCAGGAACCAAGTGCGCTGGTCAGAAAATCCAAGAAATACATCTTCATCTTCATAATTATGATTATCACCATCATCATCTAATTCTTCATCATCTAATTCTTCATCA
Source organism: Lolium multiflorum (assembly GCA_030979885.1). Lineage (NCBI taxonomy): Eukaryota > Viridiplantae > Streptophyta > Magnoliopsida > Poales > Poaceae > Lolium > Lolium multiflorum. Next base: position 150,661,674 of record CM061753.1, on the reverse strand, counting down.
TCGAATTCGTCTTCTTCTAATTCTTCTTCTTCTAATTCTTCTTCATCAGCATCATTATCTTCATCGGCACCTCCATCGCCTTGAGCCACATTTGCTTCATCATCTTCCATGACAGCATCTCCCTCGATTTGAGCGAAAATTGCAGCCACTTCTGCTTCTTCATCTTCAATGACAGGGGCGTCAATGAGACGCGGGGCTGCATGTGTCCCTGCAATGCACAAAGATCAACCACAATGCAGCAAGTAGGAACTACACTGAAAATTATCTCTTCTCTTCTATCTTCTATTTTCTACTACTATAAGGCACCAGTTTTTAACAAGACATGTAGCAGCAATTCCAACTGTTGGTGTCCAAAATCTAACGGTTGGGATTAGAGGTATTCGCGTGAAAAAAATACCACACCAGTGTCCACGTGTTTCTAGAACCGTCATGTTTCCATTATGAAGAAAAATCAGAGCAGTCTCACACCGATATCACACGTCCCACTTGATAGTGATTAAGAAAGGTTCCAAATTTTTGTTCATATTTATAAACTGTATGCTCACACTTATTTTGATGGTATAACCAAATTATTAGTTGTATTGAAAGTTTGAACAACATTTAGAACGCAACTTTTATACATCAGTATTGCGAATCGTAATTGGTCCAACATGTGCAGCATGCCATTTACTAGTTAAGACATAAAACAAAGACTCACCACAGGTATATGGTTCCCAAACCAGAACATCTCCATACGGATATGTAACTGCGTATACACGATGTAGGTGTGAACTTGTACCATATCCAGGAATGCCCATGGCATCGACATAGCTGTTTCTATCAAAGAATTCAGGGTTTCTCAGGATATTCCACTCCTTTTCTAGGGGCGCTTGTAGGATAGCGATCAATTCGTCAAATACAACGATTACCTCGTAATGCCATGGCCCTGCTAGATCATCTTTGTACGGCCTCTTGACGATCCGTACTTTGAGCAGTTCCAAACTTTTATCTATTTTGTATTTGAACAGGAATGGTGGGCTGCCATGCCACCATTCACTAGTAGGGCCCAAAGAAATTCCTGCATCTTGCAGAGATGGAAGAGGTATAATAGTATCTGATATGTATATGTTGCGGATCGTCAAGTGCCCGTCCTGCTGGACAAATGCCACCCAGTCGCCGTTACAACCCACCCAGTGCATGGGTCCATGTCCATCCAGTTCCTCCTTGGTATGGATAAATGCTGGAACTGTCGGCTTGTCTAATGGCATCAGCAACGCGTGAATGCCCTGCAAATAGGATTTGTTTCAAAATTGTCTATGCATGCAAGGTATTCGACAGAATGAAGAGCGGATTGTGCAGAACTGAAGCACAGATGTAATGGATAAATAAAGCAATTCCGAAGAGTACATGTGCATAGTGAAGGCAGCAAACCTTACAGTACTCCCAAATCAGGTGATGATGTTGAGTCTAAATTCATGCATGATGTTTGGCAATAAGAAAAGTTGATTGAAAAAACACAAGCTGAAACGAGATGAGTAAATAAATAAATACTCTTACAGTATTGTCGCGGTCGTCTGGCCATGTCTCGGGGTCGCAGTGGAGCAGGCTCGGTAAACCGAACGGAACCTTATGCGCTCCGCGGATGGCATGCCGCATGCCGATCATGCCTCGAGCGAGGCGACCAGTGCTGAGGATATCCGCCCGCTCGGCTATGTTCTCCACCAGTGGGTAGTGGAGGTTGCCCCACCCCATGGACTGGTGGTAGCAATCAGGAATCTCCTCAATCTTACGCTTCTGCTTCATTGGAGTCGGTAATCCAATGCAAGGGAGAGAGGGGTGAACGGGAGAAAGAGACAGAAGAGGGTTTTTTTTGGAGAAGATGCAGTAGTAGTACTACGATACTAGGAGGTGGAGATGCGGGGCATGTTTCCGGGGGAGAGGAACCACTATTTCCCTTAAAAAAAATAACAGCACTTGCGCATTAGAACTTGGGGCGGGGATATAGCGGTAAGAGGTATTGACCAACTTTCCCTCACCTTGACCCCACGTGGTTGTGAACCCGAGATAATTCTTTTTGATGAACCCGATATACTTATTATAGTACTAAAATAGTACAAGTATATACCTTGTACTCCTATATACTAACATTACTATTTTAAGGACTTATGTTCCATGAGCAACAACTTCCCCCACTCCGCTCATCCGAAATCCTAGCCCCTCCAACTTCAAGGACCAATCAACATAGCTATGGCCTTCTAATTTGGCTCAAGTCGCCGCACACATAGTCCTCCCGCCGACAAGGAATAGGAGCATCAGCCCTTTCGTCGCTTGTTGTTACACATAATCATATACAGTACCATATATATTTCAAATTTCCATATCAAAAAATAGTTCAAATCTGAATTTTAACATCTCAAGCTAAACCCTCGCTTGCTCTTAAACATAAGCATACCATAGTTCTACTTTTGTCTTCACCGAACAACAGAACACAATTTCATCACAACATAGCCAACCGGAGTACCTAGTAATGTAACTAGAGAAGTGAACCTATAGTTGATCAAGCCTTCAACTTTAACACAATAATACCCCCACATTATGTGTTGAGGAGCCACACCCATATATTTAAGAGTACCATCATGTAGACCACAAATGCATCAATGAAGAGAGGGGTATACTTATAGACCACCTCTTTACAAAACAGTTGTAATTAGTAGACCACAATTGCCTCGTTCATTAGCTATGAAATTACATACTATCAGTAGCTACAATGGCTGCAGGCCCTGTTTCAGAATTAAACATCACACTTGTTCCAATCCGGGGCGTTGGCGAAGTTTGGGATGAACCAAAGCGGTGTCTTTACCAGGTACCTATCTTTTTTTGTTTTGCATGTTTTCTCCAAGGCGTTGGTTTGGAAACCAACGGCGCAATCTTCACGATTCAGACTGAATCGGCATATTTCAGGCAGCTGCGAATTGCGAAGCCATGCTTCATTCGGCAAGGTGTACACACAATTTCTTCTCGTCAGACATCCTGGGACAACATCTGCACCGCCTAATGGCAGCATAATCGGATAGTTCACTCCAAGGAAAAGAGAATATTCTCCAAGGTCATCAATCTTTTCCCATGGAATACCTTCATTTAACTTACTAGTGTCCTTCGTGAACACCAGGCAACCAAACCCAGAAGCATAGTTGCCAACAGTGCGACCATGATGAACACGACGATCAGAAGCAGTATGGCAAACTTTACAGGAATATTCCCTTTCATCAGCAATGCCCAGTGTATGGATCAGAAGAAGTCTAGAACCATCTATAGATCTTGCTAACCACCACATGCCATAATCGACCTCGTGATCATGGCCAAGAGCATCATCAAGTGCACACCGCCATTCAAACACAATGGGCGGTGGCTCTACGATCAGCGGAGGACCTGCTTGAAAACGAAATTACTGTTAAGAAGGGTATGTTTGGTTTGCACAAATCTGAAAACGTAAGAATTGGGAAAACGCATTAGGATTCAGATGGGATGATATAATGGCATTTCCATTCAATAATACAGCATATTGGTGTATTTGAGTACATCACATGGGAAACCAAAGGATTCATTTCAAGAAGTTCAAGTAGAGGTCAAAATCCAACATAATTCAATCTGAGAATAAAACTCCTAATTATACAATCCTCAAATTTTTCTATGGTAATCATCTCGAATAAAAAGTCTAAATACCAATGAAATTTCATCCGAAGCAAATATGCCCCAAGCCTCCAAGTCAGATCAGTCAGGTTCGAAAATTAATAAGTTTGTGCATTAAAATTATCTTTACAGCCATGAATAATGAAGCTCATCATACACTACTTACGTCCGGAGGAAAATTACCAGCTTGCTGAGGATTCCATGCGTGAACAGTGCCAGTATGAGTTGTGGCAAACACAAGCCCATTGTGGAGAATTGCATCGCTGTAATTGTAAAAGATGTGGGACTTGGGCTCTGTAAGAACTGTCCATCCAGAATCTTCGCCGCAAAGGAGGGCAACTCTGATGTCAAAAACAGCAACAAGAGAGAAATTTTTGTACCCCCCAGCAGCTGTGGGAACTTGGCAAATATATATCTTGTGAAATATAATAGCACGAAGGTTGTGGTGGTATATATTTGGAATGTGGGTGGTTTCAAACGGCACAGGGAGAGGAATTTCACGGCGAGTGTAGACGTTGACAAGTTTCCATTTGCAAGCAGGAAAGCCAGTGTCAACCATGGCAACCCAATCTCCATTGGCACCTACCCACTGCTTACCCGTACCGTCTGGCATCACAGCGTCGGAGGAGAACCTGTCCAGCGGCGTCAGCTTGCAATCCCGTGCTACCTTCGTCGGGTGAGAATGAAGAACACATGGGAGGCCAAACGGGAGAGAAAAAGATAGAGTTGCACTATCATTTGCAGAGTCGAAAAATAGTTTGGACGAACCGACGAGGCTCGCGGCGGTGATGACGTCGCATCTTGTTACGAGTTCTTCAAGGGGACCTTCGGAAAAGACCTTCTGAAACAGTTCAGAGTCATCATTTTCCTTGTTCGATGCCGCCATCGCAGGGCAGGGGGTGGGTCTATGAGGTTTGGGTTCAACTGATTGGAGTTTAATTTGGGTTCGATGGCGGCAGGTGGCGGGGAAGATGAAGAACGGAGGCTCTCAAACTGGGCGGTGGAATTGATTCTAAAGCTGCATGGCGGCGGCACTGGCGCGTGCTATGGAAGGTGGTCGATTGGTGCGGGCGGGGGCGGAGGTAGACGATGGAGGTGAACAGAAATAGGGCAGGTGGGGGCGGGGCGCTTGACTTCGCTCCTCTACACTCTACAGCATCTCCTCCTGTTTCTTGGAAAGTGTATAGACCCATAATAAAAAGTCACTGTTCCCTCTGAAAAGGTGAAGAACAAGTCACTGGTCTAACGTGCAAATTTGGACATCCCAAGCTATGTGTTGTCATGTCAATTCAATGTCCATGGCAGTATTTTGAATTTTGCGTGACCAAAAGAAGTACGCCTTGGCCTTTCACAATCGGGGTTTCTTTAGAGCAAGAACAATAGAAGAGCCAACAGCTGGCAAAAGTACCACGTAGGCGGGCTATAAGCGCCCACTATTGTCCTACTTCCTCTTGGCGTGATACTCCCTCCGTCCACAAATAAGTGGACGTGCAGGATTTTCAAGGTAAATTAGTAAAAGGAAAGAAAAAATGCATTGGAGCACTCGTATCTTAAGAAACACATGTACTCAACCACGGTTGTAGATTTTCTCGGCGCAAGACTTTTCCCCAGCAGTTGTGGCTTTCAGTTATTCGTGGGTGTGGGGAGGAGCTCCGCCGCATCGGTAAAAAGCAAAGAGGGACGGCGGCTCTCGATCGTGCGGTGTACTCGTAAATCACGTGCGACCCATGCCCTAATAATTCACAATGCATTGATGAGGGCTATCACTTCATCATCCAATAAAATGTACTTAGTAACTATGGTAATAATATTGTCTTCTCGCAAAAAAAAATGGTAAAAATATTGTCTCTTAAGCCATGTACTAGTACAGTGCAAGATGCTTTAGAGAAATAAACCTATATTTTATTGCTACTCCGTAATACACATGGTTATTTATTCTAGGCAAATGCCTACCGAAAGATGTAGGAATAGGGAAATGTAGGATTGCAATGTCATGTCCACTCCAATCCTATAGGAATTCATAGAATCCAAACTTTGTTTGATTCCACCATAGGAAAAGTAAAGCATTCTTAAAAAGAGGTATGAGTAGATGTTTAATTTTCTATGGAATCTGTGCAAAGAAATCCTTAGGAAAAATTCCTATCGGAAACAATCCTACAAATCAAACAGCCAAGGATTCAATTGTACCAATTCCCTATGCAAATCCTTGGTGTTCACCCAATCCTCTCGAATACTCATCCAAAAAATGCACTAATACTTTGATGGGGAGTTTTTGTATTCTAGGCAAGAATAGAGGGTTTGCGGGGATCACTTGAGAAGTGTATTAACCAAAGAAGGCATAAGTAATACACCAACACACACTAACATGCCCTTAATGGATGTATCTCCATAAACTCCCTCTGTTCTTTATTACTACTACTAGTTTATGTACTTCTTAACTAATATGGGATAATCATGAAATATATTTTCTAACATTCAGCCAAAATATAGTGTTTCGACTTTTTAAAATACTGAAAAACTAGTAATTAAAAATATTTGAGCTATCAAATCTAGGAAGTTTGAAAATATTTTGTATTCCGTCTGAAAGTTGTGTTACTTGGTGTAAGATTCACACAAAAATGATGAAAATATCAAACCTTCAAAAAAATTGTAGTAATTCAAACGTTATGTGCGTTTCATAATTTTGCAAAATCTATTCTATTTGCAATTAAAACTATAGTAGTTGGTGGTCCCCGATCATCTGATTTGCTCTTAAACAGCTCAATCCTAAATTTGAAATTCCCTGCAACAGAACACGATAGTTGGTGGTTTGTGCGGAAAAAAATTACAGTTTTAAAAAGTGTTTTACGCAACGAAGGCAGCAATAAGCGGTAGTTTGTGCAATTTCCTCGTGTAAACAACATGTAGCGTCGAAGTAATAGTACTAGCAGTACAGAAATCTTGTGTAATTTCTAGTTCTACATATTACTAGTGTCCACTGTTTGAGAGTTGATGGTGAATGGGTCTAATTTTCAATCGAATGAGAATTAGCAAATTGATTTTTATGACAAAAGCATACAAAGGGAGTAAAACAACATACCCGCATTCGCCGCTGCTACCAGCATGCGATGCCTCCACGAGTGCATTGACGGCTGCTGCAAATCCTCGGAAGGCATCTAGGTTTTGCAGATCGTCGATTGCCGCTGTCCGGCTAAGCTTAACCAGCATAGCTGCCGCCAAGATATCTCGGATTTGGACCACAGGCAGAAGCTGATTGGGGTCGAAGGATTGCCTGATTCGGAATTTGAAGTACCAAGCCCTCGGCTCCGATGATGGAAGTTTGGAACTCGGCCCGGCCAGAACCTCCCAAATCTGTGTGTGGCAGTGGATGCCCATCGGCATCCCCAATGCTGCCGACGCCGTGATGTGGTCGGTCGCACTTTGGTCCCCACTAAAGGCTGGGGCTGCAGCACGTCGCCGCCGCCCCCGACGTCCCCACGACGGCAACGCCATGGACCGAGGCGCTGAGTTTGTTGGCGAACCCGAAGCCCTGGATGGCAAGTGCTTCTTCACAATGGAAGCATCCTCACCCGGCGAGGTTCGCCCCCGGCGCATGCCTATGCTCCGACCAGCCCACTTTGCCGCTGCTGCCTGGGCTGCCGCCGATACCTGGGCCACCGCCGCTTCATGGGACCCCCTCCCTCCTCTCCCTCTCCTAGATCAAAGGGCGCCAGGAGTCTAGCCACAGCAAGACACAGAGCCGCCTGCTTCATCGCACACCAATGGCACACAGACATTTGCGAGCTTTTAGCGCACACCCCTCCGAGGCTGAGTCGTGGAGCCTGGGTGCACGGGGCTATGGCTGGAGGAGTCGCCATGGGACGAGGGGTGTCGAGTGCTCGGGCAAATACGGGAAAGGCGAAGTTTTGGATAACCTTATATGATCACATCAATGCTTCTCAAGGAGCCAAATACTGTATGAGAAACCGGAAAAGTTTGAACGTTTGAAAACTTTGCCGGCATAATGCATCCTTCCAATGCACGCCTACTAAGGTAGAAAGCCAACTCAATTGCTACTTTGTTGGCAAAATGTACCATGGCTCAATCTTAGGTCACACACCCATGAAACCAAGGTTTAACACAGGAGCCAAGAAGCACGTTGAAGGTTGATGGTCGCGAAATGTGATGCGGCGCAACACCAGGGATTCCGGCGCCAACGCGGAACCTGCACAAACAACCAAAGTACTTTGCCCCAACGAAACAGTGAGGTTGTCAATCTCACCGGCTTGCTGTAACAAAGGATTAAACGTATCGAGTGGAAGATGTTTGCAAAGAAAATAGTAAAACACAATTGCAGTAGATTGTATGCTATGTAAAGAATAGGACCGGGGTCCACAGTTCACTAGAGGTGTCTCTCCCATAAGATAAAAGCATGTTGGGTGAACAAATTACAGTCGGGCAATTGACAAATAGAGAAAGGCATAACAATGCATATACATGATATGATAAATATAGTGAGATTTAATTGGGCATTACGACAAAGTACATAGACCGCCATCCAACTGCATCTATGCCTAAAAAGTCCACCTTCAGGTTATCATCCGAACCCCCTCCAGTATTAAGTTGCTAAGCAACAGACAATTGCATTAAGTATGGTGCGTAATGTAATCGACAACTACATCCTTAGATATAGAATCAATGTTTTATCCCTAGTGGCAACAGCACATCCACAACCTTAGAACTTTCTGTCACTGTCCCAGATTCAATGGAGGCATGAACCCACTATCGAGCATAAATACTCCCTCTTGGAGTTAAGAGTACAAACTTGGCCAGAGCCTCTACTAATAACGGAGAGCATGCAAGATCATAAACAACACATGAACAATAGATTGATAATCACCATAATCATAGTACTCTCTATCCATCGGATCCCGACAAACACAACATATAGAATTACATATAGATGATCTTGATCATGTTAGGCAGCTCACAAGATCCAACAATGAAGCACAACAAGGAGAAGACGACCATCTAGCTACTGCTATGGACCCATGGTCCAGGGGTGAACTACTCACTCATCACTCCGGAGGCGACCATGGCGGTGTAGAGTCCTCCGGGAGATGAATCCTCTCCGGCAGGGTGCCGGAGGCGATCTCGAATCCCCCGAGATGGGATTCGCGGCGGCGGCGTCTGTAAGGTTTTCCGTATCGTGGCTCTCCTGGGGGTTTCGCGACGGAAGCTTTAAGTAGGCGGAGGGTCAACGCGGGGGCCACACGAGGGGCCCAGGGGGCAGGTCGGCGCGGCCAGGCCTGGGCCCGCCGGCCTCCCTCCGGCCGCCTCGTGGCCCCACTTCGTTAGGTCTTCGGTCTTCTGGAAGCTTCGTGCAAAAATAGGACCCTGGGCGAAAGTTTCGTCCAATTCCGAGAATATTTCTTTACTAGGATTTCTGAAACCAAAAACAGCAGAAAACAGCAACTGGCTCTTCGGCATCTTGTTAATAGGTTAGTTCCAGAAAATGCATAAATATGACATATAATGTGCATAAAACATGTAGGTATCATCAATAAAGTAGCATGGAACATAAGAAATTATCGATACGTTGGAGACGTATATCCCCAAGCTTAGTTCTGCTCGTCCCGAGCAGGTAAAACGATAACAAAGATAATTTCTGAAGTGACATGCCATCATAATCTTGATCATACTATTTGTAAACATATGTAATGAATGCAGCGATCAAAACAAAGGTAATGACATGAGTAAACAACTGAATCATAAAGCAAAGACTTTTCATGAATAGTACTTCAAGACAAGCATCAATAAGTCTTGCATAAGAGTTAACTCATAAAGCAATAAATCAAAGTAAAGGTGTTGAAGCAACACATAGGAAGATTAAGTTTCAGCGGTTGCTTTCAACTTATAACATGTATATCTCATGGATATTGTCAACATAAAGTAGTATAATAAGTGCAATATGCAAATATGTAGGAATCAATGCATAGTTCACACAAGTGTTTGCTTCTTAAGGTGGAAGGAGATAGGTAAACTGACTCAACAATAAAAGTAAAAGAATGGTCCTTCAATGAGGAAAGCATCGATTGCTGTATTTGTGCTAGAGCTTTTATTTTGAAAACATGAAACAATTTTGTCAACGGTAGTAATAAAGCATATGAGTTATGAAAATTATATCTTACAAGTTGCAAGCCTCACGCATAGTATACTAATAGTGCCCGCACCTCGTCCTACTTAACTTGGACTACCGGATCTTCGCATGCCATGTTTCAACCAAGTGTCACAAAGGGGTACCTCCATGCCGCCTGTACAAAGGTCTAAGGAGAATGCTCGCATTTCGGATTTCTCGCTTTTGATTATTCTCAACTTAGACATCCATACCGGGACAACATGGACAACAGATAATGGACTCCTCTTAAATGCATAAGCATGTAGCAATGATTATTATTCTCATATGAGATTGAGGATATATGTCCAAAACTGAAACTTCCACCATGGTTCATGGCTTTAGTTAGCGGCCCAATGTTCTTCTCTAACAATTTTGCATGCTCCAACCACTAAAATGATAGACCTTCAGACAAGACGGACATGCATAGCAACTCACATGATATTCAACAATAGTTGATGGCGTTCCCCAGAAACATGGTTATCGCACAACAAGCAACTTAATAAAATATAAAGTGCATAAGTACATATTCAATACTACGATAGTTTTTAAGGCTATTTTGTCCCATGAGCTATATATTGCATAGGTGGATGATGGAATTTTAAAGGTAGCACTCAAGCAATTTACTTTGGAATGGCGGAGAAATACCATGTAGTAGGTAGGTATGGTGGACACAAATGGCATAGTAGTTGGCTCAAGGATTTTGGATGCATGAGAAGTATTCCCTCTCGATACAAGGTTTAGGCTAGCAAGGTTATTTGAAGCAAACTCAAGGATGAACAAGTGCAGCAAAACTCACATAAAAGACATATTGTAAACATTATAAGACTCTACACTGTCTTCCTTGTTGTTCAAAACTCAATACTAGATATTATCTAGACCTTAGAGAAACCAAATATGCAAATCAAATTTTAGCAAGCTCTATGTATTTCTTCATTAATGGGTGCAAAGCATATGATGCAAGAGCTTAAACATGAGCACAACAATTGCCAAGTATCACATTATCCAAGACAGTTTAGAATTACTACATGTAGCATTTTCCAATTCCAACCATATAACAATTTAACGAAGAAGAAACTTCGCCATGAACATTATGAGTAAAGCCTAAGGACACATGTGTCCATATGCAACAGCGGAGCGTGTCTCTCTCCCACAAAGTGAATGCTAGGATCCATCTTATTCAAACAAAAACAAAAACAAAAACAAACCGACGCTCCAAGTAAAGAACACAAGATGTGATTGAATAAAAATATAGTTTCAGGGGAGGAACCTGATGATGTTGTCGATGAAGAAGGGGATGCCTTGGGCATCCCCAAGCTTAGACGCTTGAGTCTTCTTAGAATATGCAGGGGTGAACCACGGGGGCATCCCCAAGCTTAGAGCTTTCACTCCTCTTGATCATAGTATATCATTCTCCTCTCTTGACCCTTGAAAACTTCCTTCACACCAAACTTCAAGCAAACTCATTAGAGGGTTAGTGCATCATTAATAATTCACTCATTCAGAGGTGACACAAACATTATTTTCACTTCTGGACATTGCATAATGCTACTGGACATTAGTGGATCAAAGAAATAAATCCAACATAGCAAAAGAGGCAATGCGAAATAAAAGGCAGAATCTGTCAAAAACAGAACAGTCCGTAAAGACGAATTTAGAAATGGCACCAGACTTGCTCAAATGGAAAAACTCAAAACTAATGAAAGTTGCGTACATATCTGAGGATCACGCTCGTAAATTGGCAGATTTTTTCGAATTTTCTACAGAGAATTGTGCCCAGATTCGTGACAGACAGCAATGCTGTTTCTGCGCAGCAATCCCAAATATAACATCAACTTTGACATAGAAACTTTACTTGGCACAAAAACATGATAAGGAGAGGTTGCTACAGTAGTAAACAACTTCCAAGACTCAAATATAAAACAAAGTACTGTAGTAAAAAAACACATGGGTTATCTCCCAAGAAGTTCTTTCTTTATAGCCATTAAGATGGGCTCAGCAGTTTTAATGATAATGCTCTCATAAGGATGAGAGTTGAAGCAAAAGAGAGCATCAAGAAGCAAATTAAAAATACATTTAAGCCTAACCCACTTCCTATGAAAAGGAATCTTGTACACAAATATATTCATGAAGAACAAAGTGGCAAGCATAGATAAGCAACACAAGCGCAATTTCAAGATTTTCAACATAAAGAGGGGAAACTTAATATTATTAAGATGCATATAACCATGTTTCCCTCTCTCATAATAACTTTCAGTAGCATCATGAACAAATTCAACAATATAACTATCACATAAAACATTCTTGTCATGAGCCACATGCATAAAATTATTACTCTCCACATAAGCATAATCAATTTTATTAGTTGTAGTGGGAGCAAATTCAACAAAGTAGCTATCATTATTATTCTCATCACCATAATCATCATACATAGGAGGCATATTGTAATCATAATTAATTTTCTCCTCAATAGTAGGTGGACTGAAAATATCATATTCATCATTGCAAGCATCATATATAGGAGGTAAAGTATCATCAAAGTAAATTTTCTCCTCCATGCTTGGGGGACTAAAAATATCACAACCAGCTTCCCCAAGCTTAAATTCTTCCATAGCTTTAGCAATAATGGTGTTCAAAGAGTTCATGCTAATAACCTTGCTACAACTATTTTGCAAACAAAGTTCCATGGGTTTTTTAATTTTCTCTTCAAACACATCATGTCCTAATTCAAGATAAATTTCATAAAGATCTCTAATTTTTTTGTTGTTTTCCATTATGCCTAACTAGTGAAAATAAAAACAAGTACAGGACTAGACATGATAACAAAATAAACTAAATGCAAGTAACTAATTTTTTTGTGTTTTTGATATAGAGAGCAAGACAGTAAATAAAGTAAAACTAGCAACTAATTTTTTTGTGTTTTGATTTAGTGCAGCAAACAAAGTAGTAAATAAAATAAAGCAAGACAAAAACAAAGTAAAGAGATTGAGAAGTGGAGACTCCCCTTGCAGCGTGTCTTGATCTCCCGGCAACGGCGCAAAAAGAGCTTGATGGCGTGTAACTCACACGTTCGTTGGGAACCCCAAGAGGAAGGTATGATGCGCACAGCAAGTTTCCCTCAGAAAGAAACCAAGGTTTAATCGAACCAGGAGGAGCCAAGAAGCACGTTGAAGGTTGATGGTCGCGAAATGTGATGCGGCGCAACACCAGGGATTCCGGCGCCAACGTGGAACCTGCACAACACAACCAAAGTACTTTGCCCCAACGAAACAGTGAGGTTGTCAATCTCACCGGCTTGCTGTAACAAAGGATTAAACGTATCGAGTGGAAGATGTTTGCAAATAAAATAGTAAAACACAATTGCAGTAGATTGTATGCTATGTAAAGAATAGGACCGGGGTCCACAGTTCACTAGAGGTGTCTCTCCCATAAGATAAAAGCATGTTGGGTGAACAAATTACAGTCGGGCAATTGACAAATAGAGAAAGGCATAACAATGCATATACATGATATGATAAATATAGTGAGATTTAATTGGGCATTACGACAAAGTACATAGACCGCCATCCAACTGCATCTATGCCTAAAAAGTCCACCTTCAGGTTATCATCCGAACCCCCTCCAGTATTAAGTTGCTAAGCAACAGACAATTGCATTAAGTATGGTGCGTAATGTAATCGACAACTACATCCTTAGATATAGAATCAATGTTTTATCCCTAGTGGCAACAGCACATCCACAACCTTAGAACTTTCTGTCACTGTCCCAGATTCAATGGAGGCATGAACCCACTATCGAGCATAAATACTCCCTCTTGGAGTTAAGAGTACAAACTTGGCCAGAGCCTCTACTAATAACGGAGAGCATGCAAGATCATAAACAACACATGAACAATAGATTGATAATCACCATAATCATAGTACTCTCTATCCATCGGATCCCGACAAACACAACATATAGAATTACATATAGATGATCTTGATCATGTTAGGCAGCTCACAAGATCCAACAATGAAGCACAACAAGGAGAAGACGACCATCTAGCTACTGCTATGGACCCATGGTCCAGGGGTGAACTACTCACTCATCACTCCGGAGGCGACCATGGCGGTGTAGAGTCCTCCGGGAGATGAATCCCCTCTCCGGCAGGGTGCCGGAGGCGATCTCCGAATCCCCCGAGATGGGATTTGCGGCGGCGGCATCTCTGGGTTTTCCGTATCGTGGCTCTCGATGGGGTTTCGCGACGGAAGCTTTAAGTAGGCGGAGGGTCAGCGGGGGGCCACACGAGGGGCCCAGGGGGCAGGTCGGCGCGGCCAAGGCCTGGGCCGCGCCGGCCTCCCTCCTGGCCGCCTCGTGGCCCCACTTCGTTAGGTCTTCGGTCTTCTGGAAGTTTCGTGCAAAAATAGGACCCTGGGCGAAAGTTTCGTCCAATTCCGAGAATATTTCTTTACTAGGATTTCTGAAACCAAAAACAGCAGAAAACAGCAACTGGCTCTTCGGCATCTTGTTAATAGGTTAGTTCCAGAATGCATAAATATGACATATAATGTGCATAAAACATGTAGGTATCATCAATAAAGTAGCATGGAACATAAGAAATTATCGATCGTTCCAATGCACGCCTACTAAGGTAGAAAGCCAACTCAATTGCTACTTTGTTGGCAAAATGTACCATGGCTCAATCTTGGGTCACACACATCTATCAATTGGTATATTTTGGTCATATTCAAAATTTTACTTGAAACTTGTTGGTCATGCCATTCTACTACTCGCCTAACACTTTTTCTACGCGGGAAGGAGGGGGGTATGATGCTACCCTGAATTTTTATGCCCATTTGTATCTTGGACAAATCCTAGGTTTGACCAAAATTTAAAACATGAAGATGAAAAATTAAGCCTGGATCCACTACAAGAAAAGTTGCCAAACTTTTCTTGTAGTGATCCTTCTTAATTAGTAACTTCAAAATGAAGCTTTTGGAAGGTTTTTGAAATTTCCATGTCTGAAACCCAAAACACCTCTTCATGATTGACTTCATAAGACAAATCGAGTTTAGGGTTAGGGGTAGATACATGATTTTTCTAGTTTGAATATGTCTAGACCTGGCTTATCAACTTGAATGCTTAGTATATGACATAAGAAGATGTACTATGTGCATTGGTTTTTTATTTATTTGATTTGTTTTGAATTTTCATGCCGAATCAAATTTTGGTCAAATCATAGGTTTAACCAAGATTTAAACAAGTTTAAAACATTAAAATGAAAAATTAAGCATGGATCCTTCTCAGTCACTCCAAAATGAAGCTTTTGGGAGGCTTTTGAAATGTCTATGTTTGAAACCCAAAACCACTTCTCTTCATGCTTGACTTCATAAGACAGATGAGTTTAGGGTTAGGGGTAGATACATGATTTTTCTGGTTTGAATAGGTCTAGACCTTGTTATCAAGTTGAATGGCTTACTATGTGACATAAGAAGACTATGTGCTTTGGTTTTTCATTTTTGATTTTTTCGATTGTTTTTATGCCCATTTGAATCTTGGTCAAATCCTAGGTTTGAACAAGAATTTAAACAAGTTTAAAACATGAAAATGAAAAGGTAAGCATGGATCCTTCTTAGTCAGTCCGAAATGAAGCTTTTGGGCGGTTTTCGAAATTTCCATGTTTGAAAACCCAAACCACTTCTCTTCATGCTTGACTTCATAAGACAAATTTAGGGTTAGGGGTATAGATACATGATTTTTCTTGTTTGATATGTCTAGATATTGTTTATCAACACTTGAATGCTTACAATATATGTGACGCAAGAAGACTATGTGTTATGGTTTTTCATTTTTGGGGGTTTTTTCGAATTTTTTATGCGCACTTGAATCTTGGTCAAATCCAAGCTAGCTAGGTTTGACCAAGCTTTAAACAAGTTTAAAACATGAAAATGAAAAAGTAAGCATGTATCCTTCTTAGTCACTCCAAAATTAAGCTTTTCGGAGGTTTTTGAAATTTCCATTTTGTAAACCCAAAACCACGTATCTTCATGTTTGACTTCAAAAGACAGAGTTTAGGGTTAGGGGGTAGATACATGATTCTTCTTTTAATATGTTTAGATCTTGTTTTATCAAGTTGAATGTTGACTGTATGACATAAGAAGACTATGTTTTTGAATTTTTTATGAATCTTGGTCAAATCCAAGGGTTGACCAAGATTTAAACAAGTTTAAAACATGAAAATGAAAACGTTTCAAGTTCACCTTTGGTTCGATCTTTCAGTAACCAGGCGCATATATATATGGATGCAAATTGAGATAATTAATTCGTGAAACATTGGAAATGTCCATCGTGTGTCATGTTTCCCCCTCACATGAAAATTGGATTGGTGGCAGACAAGTAAAAGCACATTTATGTGCGACAACCCAAAATGCACATATTTTGCTGAGTTTTCATGCATGCATTAAAAGTTGTGAATATATACATAAAATGCATGTGGGTCATGATTGAAAAGTTTGACATGTATATGGTTCTTGTGTAGTAGTACTATAGTAGATTAGTAGGTACGCAAACTCCCATCCATCTTCTTTGTCAAGAGAAGACGCGCACCAGGATGCGTAGTGGAAGTCGTCTCTGGATCCTTCTGTTGTCCCTCTCACGGAAAAGAAAAAGAAAAAAACATCTCTCTCATTCTCGGCCTCGCTCGACTCGCTCGCTCGCAGCCTCGCACCTCCTGCGCACTGACAAACGCTGCACAACAGTCAACATCACCAGAAAAAAGATATACACCATAAATAATAAGAGGGGCCCCGTGACTGCTATCCCTTCTTCTCCTTCCGTGTGATCCCTCTTCCTCCGAGTTTCACTGGACGGGCAAACACACATGTGCTGCATAGTAAAAATAAAAAAGTAAAAAATCGACCTATGAATCTATGATTAAATAGGTAAAATCCTGGGTTTTATCAAGGTTTAAACAAGTTTAAAACATGAAAATGAATAGGTAAGCATGGATCCTTCTTAGTCACTCTAAAATGAAGCTTTCGCGAGGTTTTTGAAATTTCCATGTTTGAAACCCAAAACCACTTCTCTTCATGCTTGACTTCGTAAGACAGAGTTTAGGGTTAGGGGTAGATACATGCTTTTTCTGGTTTGAATATGTCTAGACCTTGTTTATCAACTTGAATGCTTACTATATGACATAAGAAGGCTATGTTATTTGGTTTTTCATTTTTTCTGTTTTTTTCTGATTTTTTATGCCCATTTAAATCTTGGTCAAATCCTAGGTTTGACCAAGAGTTAAACAAGTTTAAAACATGAAAATGAAAAGGTAAGCCTGGATCCTTCTTAGTCACTGTAAAATGAAGCTTTTGGGAGGTTTGTGAAATTTCCATGTTTGAAACCCAAAAGCACTTCTCTTCATGCTTGACTTCATAAGACAGAGTTTAGGGTTAGGGGGTGTAGATACATGATTTGTCTGGTTTGAATATGTCCAAATCTTATTTATCAACTTTTGAATGCATGCTACTCTCTCAAAGAAAACCTTTTGAATGCTTACTATATGACATAAGAAGACTATATGCTTTTAAAATTCAAACATATGGTAAGCATTCTTATGTCATATAGTAAGCATTCAAGTTGATAAACAAGCAAGGTTTGGACATATTCAAACCAGACAAATCATGTATCTACCCCTAACCCCTAATTAAATTGTCTTATGAAGTCTAGCATGAAGAGAAGTGGTTTTGGGTTTCAAACATGGAAATTTCAAAAACCTCCCAAAAACTTCATTTTAGAGTGACTAAGAAGGATATACAAGCTTCCCTTTTCATTTTCATGTTTTAAACTTGTTTAAATCTTGGTCAAACCTCTAGGATTTGACCAAAAGATTCAAATGGGCATGGAAATTCATAAAAAATCAAAAGAATGAAAAACCAAAGGACATAACATTATTATGTCATATATATATAGTAAGCATTCAAGTTGATAAACAAGGTCTAGACATATTCAAACCAGAAAATCATGTATATATCTACCCCTAACCCTAAACTCTGTCTTATGAAGTCAAGCATGCATGAAGAGAAGTGGTTTTGGTTTCAAACATGGAAATTTCGAAAAACCCTCCCAAGAGCTACATTTTGGAGTGAGTAAGAAGGATATATAGATGCTTAATTTTTCATATTCATGATTTAAACTTGTTTAAACCATGTTCAAACCTAGGATTTGACCAAGATTAAAATGGGCATAAAATTTTAAAAAAATCAAAAAATAAAAAACAAGTCACATAGTATTCTTATGTCATATAGTAAGCATTCAATTAAGTTGATAAACAAGGTCTAGACATATTCAAACCAGGAAAATCATGCATATATCCCCTAACCCTAGCTAAACTCTGTCTTATGAAGTCAAGCATGCATGAAGAGAAGTGGTTTTTGGTTTCAAACGTTTAAGCCAAAAGCCCCTTTTCAAATATTTCAAACTTATTCAAATTTGGTTCAAATATGAAAGACATACAAGTTATAGCACACATAGTGCATACATTTTCACACATACTGCACTAGATGCTAACCCTATAGTTTGAGGCCATTTGGGTGACCTAGGTCGAAAAAATTCTTGGATTAGAATCGTGTTGTTCGAACCCCGTAGTTGGATTTTTTTGAACCCTTGATCTGTAGAACTGGGCAAAACCCTAGTTTAACCTATTTAATTACAGATTCGTATATCGATTTTTCTACGAGTACTACCTTTTTATTATTACTATGCAGCACATGGGTGTTTGCCCGTCGAGTGAAACTCGGAGGAAGAGGGATCACTCGGAAGGAGAGAAGAAGGGAGAGAATTATGGTGTCTCCCCTTTTTCGGGTGATGATGTTGACTTTTGTGCAGGGTTTGTCAGTGAGCAGGAGGTGCGAGCGAGCGAGTCGAGCGTGAGCCGAGAATGAGATTTTTTTTTTGAGAGGGACAACCGAAGGATCTAGAAGGACCCACAGACTTCCAATACGCATCCTGATGCGTCTTCTCTTGACAAAGAAGATGGCTGGGAGTTTGCGTACCTATTGCACGTGACTTGTGCTCACTGAAGTGTGGGACCTCAAGCGTGGGCACCACACGTAAGTGACGGACCTGTTGGTGTAAAAACTCGGTTGATTATAATAGTGCATTAGAACAAAGTTTCCTATGGATTCAAGGGTAGGAAATCCAAGTTAACTCATTTACATGACATTATTTTTTCCATGAAGCAAAGTAACACATCTATCAATTGGTACATTTTGGAGTGACTAAGAAGGATCCAGCCTTACTTATTCGTTTTCACGTGTTAAACCTGTCTAAATCTTGGTCAAACCTAGGATTTGACCAAGATTCAAATGGGCAGAAAAAAAAAAACAGAAAAATGAAAAACCAAATCACATAGTTTTCTTATGTCATATAGTAAGCATTAAAGTTGATAAACAAGGTGTAGACATATTCAAACCAGACAAATCATGTAGCTATACCCCCTAACCCCTAAACTCTGTCTTATGAAGTCAAGCATGCATGTGAAGAGAAGTGGTTTTGGGTTTCAAACATGGAAATTTCAAAAACCTCCCAAAAGCTTCATTTTAGAGTGACTAAGAAGGATCCATGCTTCCCTTTTCATTTTCATGTTTTAAACTTGTTTAAATTATCTTGGTCAAACCTAGGATTTGACAAGATTCAAATGGGCATCAAAATTGAAAAAAAAATTGAAAAAAGAAAAACCAAAGCAAATAGTTTTCTTATGTCATATAGTAAGCATTAAAGTTGTTGATAAATAAGGTCCATACATATTCAAACCACACAAATCATGTATCTATACCCCCTAATTAACCCCTAAATTAATTAACTCTGTCTTATGAAGTCAAGCATGTGAAGAGAAGTGGTTTTGGGTTTCAAACATTGAAATTTTAAAAACCTCCCAAAAGCTTCATTTTAGAGTGACTAAGAAGGATACAGACTTCCCTTTTCATTTTTATGTTTTAAACTTGTTTAAATCTTGGTCAAACCAAGGATTTGACCAAGATTCAAATGGCCCTAAAAATTCAGAAAAAAATCAAAAGAATGAAAAACCAAAGCACATAGCATTCTTATGTCATATGTATAGTAAGCATTCAAGTTGATAAACAAAGGTCTAGAGACATATATATTCAAACCAGAAAAATCATGTATATATCTACCCCTAAAACTCTAATTAAACTATGTTTTATGAAGTAAATCATGAAGAGAAGTGGTTTTGGGTTTCAAACATGGAAATTTCAAGAACCTCCCAAAAGCTTCATTTTAGAGTGACTAAGAAGGATCCAGAAGGACCCACAGACTTCCAATACGCATCCTGATGCGTCTTCTCTTGACAAAGAAGATGGCTGGGAGTTTGCGTACCTATTGCACGTGACTTGTGCTCACTGAAGTGTGGGACCTCACGCGTGGGCACCACACGTAAGTGACAGACCTGTTGGTGTAAAAACTCGGTTGATTATTATAGTGCATTAGAACAAAGTTTCCTATGGATTCAAGGGTAGGAAATCCAAGTTAACTCATTTACATGACATTATTATTTCCATGAAGCAAAGTTAACACATCTATCGATTGGTACATTTTTGAGTGACTAAGAAGGATCCATGCTTACTTATTCGTTTTCACGTGTTAAACTTGTCTAAATCTTGGTCAAACCTAGGATTTGACCAAGATTCAAATGGGCAGAAAAATAAAATAAAAAACAGAAAAATGAAAAACCAAATCACATAGTCATCTTATGTCATATAGTAAGCATTAAAGTTGATAAACAAGGTCTAGAAATATCAAACCATACAAATCATGTATCTACCCCCTAACCCCTAAACTATGTCTTATAAATTAAGTCAAGCATGAAGAGATGTGGTTTTGGGTTTCAAACATGGAAATTTCAAAAACCTCCCAAAAACTTCATTTTAGTGTGACTAAGAAGGATACACGCTTCCCTTTTCATATTCATGTTCTAAGCTTGTTTAAATTATCTTGGTCAAACCTAGGATTTGACAAGATTCAAATGGGCATCAATATTGAAAAAAATCAAAAAAAAAGAAAAAACAAAGGAAATAGTTTTCTTATGTCTTATAGTAAGCATTAAAGTTGATAAACAAGGTCTAGACATATTCAAACTAGACAAATCATGTATCTATATATACCCCCTAACCCCTAAACTCTGTCTTATGAAGTCAAGCATGTGAAGAGGAAGTGGTTTTGGGTTGCAAACATGGAAATTTCAAAAACCTCCGAAAAACTTCATTTTAGAGTTTCTAAGAAGGATCCATGCTTAACTTTGCATATTCATATTTTAAACTTGTTTAAATCATTATCAAGCCTAGCATTTGACCAATATACAAATGGGTGGGCACAAAATTCAAAAAAATCAGAAAAATGAAAACAAATTAAAGCACATAGTCTTCATATGTCATATCGTATGAATTCAAGTTGATAAACGAGGTCTAGGTATATCCAAACCAGACAAATCATGTATCTATACCCCCTGTCGATCTTATGAAGTCTAGCATGAAGAGAGAAGTCGTTTTTGGTTTCAAAAATGGAAATTTCAAGAACATCCCAAAAGCTTCATTTTAGAGTGACTAAGAAGGATACATGCTTCCCTTTTCATTTTTATGTTTAAACTTGTTTAAATCTTGGTCAAACCTAGGATTTGACCAAGATTCAAATATATGGGCATAAAATTCAAAAAAAAACAGAAAAATTTAAAACCAAGGCACATAGTCTTCTTATGTCATATAGTAAACAATCAATTAATTAAGTTGATAAACCAGTTCTAGACATATTCAAACCAGGAAAATCATGTATCTACCCCCTAACGCCCTAGCTAAACTCTGTCTTATGAAGTCAAGCATGCATGAAGAGAAGTGGTTTTTGGTTTCAAACGTTTAAGCCAAAAGGTAAGCATGGATCCTCCTTAATTAGTCACTGTAAAATGAAGCTTTTGGGAGGTTTGTGAAATTTCCATGTTTGAAACCCAAAAGCACTTCTCTTCATGCTTGACTTCATAAGACAGAGTTTAGGGTTAGGGGGTGTAGATACATGATTTGTCTGGTTTGAATATGTCCAAATCTTATTTATCAACTTTTGAATGCATGCTACTCTCTCAAAGAAAAACTTTTGAATGCTTACTATATATATGACATAAGAAGACTATATGCTTTTAAAATTCAAACATATGGTAAGCATTCTTATGTCATATAGTAAGCATTCAAGTTGATACACAAGCAAGGTTTGGACATATTCAAACCAGACAAATCATGTATCTACCCCCTAACCCCTAATTAAATTGTCTTATGAAGCAGTCTAGCATGAAGAGAAGTGGTTTTGGGTTTCAAACATGGAAATTTCAAAAACCTCCCAAAAACTTCATTTTAGAGTGACTAAGAAGGATATACAAGCTTCCCTTTTCATTTTCATGTTTTAAACTTGTTTAAATCTTGGTCAAACCTCTAGGATTTGACCAAAAGATTCAAATGGGCATAGAAATTCATAAAAAATCAAAAGAATGAAAAACCAAAGGACATAACATTCTTATGTCATATATATATATAGTAATTAAGCATTCAAGTTGATAAACAAGGTCTAGACATATTCAAACCAGAAAATAATGTATATATCTACCCCTAACCCTAAACTCTGTCTTATGAAGTCAAGCATGCATGAAGAGAAGTGGTTTTTGGTTTCAAACATGGAAATTTCGAAAACCCTCCCAAGACCGAGCTACATTTTGGAGTGACTAAGAAGGATATATAGATGCTTAATTTTTCATATTCATGATTTAAACTTGTTTAAACCATGTTCAAACCTAGGATTTGACCAAGATTCAAATGGGCATAAAATTTTAAAAAAATAAAAAAATAAAAAAACAAGGCACATAGTATTCTTATGTCATATAGTAAGCATTCAATTAAGTTGATAAACAAGGTCTAGACATAATCAAACCAGGAAAATCATGCATCTACCCCCTAACCCTAGCTAAACTCTGTCTTATGAAGTCAAGCATGCACGAAGAGAAGTGGTTTTTGGTTTCAAACGTTTAAGCCAAAAGCCCATTTTCAAATATTTCAAACTTATTCAAATTTGGTTCAAATTTGAAAGACATACAAGTTATAGCACACATAGTGCATACATTTTCACACATACTGCACTAGATGCTAACCCTATAGTTTGAGGCCATTTGGGTGACCTAGGTCGAAAAAATTCTTGGATTAGAATCGTGTTGTTCGAACCCCGTAGTTGGATTTTTTTGAACCCTTGATCTGTAGAACTGGGCAAAACCCTAGTTTAACCTATTTAATTACAGATTCGTATATCGATTTTTCTACGAGTACTACCTTTTTATTATTACTATGCAGCACATGGGTGTTTGCCCGTCGAGTGAAACTCGGAGGAAGAGGGATCACTCGGAAGGAGAGAAGAAGGGAGAGAATTATGGTGTCTCCCCTTTTTCGGGTGATGATGTTGACTTTTGTGCAGGGTTTGTCAGTGAGCAGGAGCGAGCGAGCGAGCGAGTCGAGCGAGGCCGAGAATGAGAGAGATTTGTTTTTTTGTGAGAGGGACAACCGAAGGATCAGAAGGACCCACAGACTTCCAATACGCATCCTGATGCGTCTTCTCTTGACAAAGAAGATGGCTGGGAGTTTGCGTACCTATTGCACGTGACTTGTGCTCACTGAAGTGTGGGACCTCAAGCGTGGGCACCACACGTAAGTGACAGACCTGTTGGTGTAAAAACTCGGTTGATTATAATAGTGCATTAGAACAAAGTTTCCTATGGATTCAAGGGTAGGAAATCCAAGTTAACTCATTTACATGACATTATTATTTCCATGAAGCAAAGTTAACACATCTATCGATTGGTACATTTTTGAGTGACTAAGAAGGATCCAGGCTTACTTATTCGTTTTCACGTGTTAAACTTGTCTAAATCTTGGTCAAACCTAGGATTTGACCAAGATTCAAATGGGCAGAAAAATAAAATAAAAAACAGAAAAATGAAAAACCAAATCACATAGTCATCTTATGTCATATAGTAAGCATTAAAGTTGATAAACAAGGACTAGAAATATCAAACCATACAAATCATGTATCTACCCCTAACCCCTAAACTATGTCTTATAAATTAAGTCAAGCATGAAGAGATGTGGTTTTGGGTTTCAAACATGGAAATTTCAAAAACCTCCCAAAAACTACATTTTAGAGTGACTAAGAAGGATGCATGCTTCCCTTTTCATATTCATGTTTTAAGCTTGTTTAAATTATCTCAGTCAAACCTAGGATTTGACAAAGATTCAAATGGGCATCGAAAAAATCAGGAAAAAGAAAAACCAAAGCAAATAGTTTTCTTATGTCATATAGTAAGCCAATTAATTAAGTTGATAAACAAGGTCTAGACATATTCAAACTAGACAAATCATGTATCTATACCCCCTAACCCCTGAACTCTGTCTTATGAAGTCAAGCATATGAAGAGAAGTGGTTTTGGGTCGTTTCAAACATGGAAATTTGAAAAACCTCCCAAAAACTTCATTTTAGAGTGACAAAGAAGGATACATGCTTCCCTTTTCATATTCATGTTTTAAGCTTGTTTAAATTATCTCAGTCAAACCTAGGATTTGACAAGATTCAAATGGGCATCAAAATTGAAAAAAATCAGGAAAAAGAAAAACCAAAGCAAATAGTTTTCTTATGTCATATAGTAAGCCAATTAAGTTGATAAACAAGGTCTAGACATATTCAAACTAGACAAATCATGCATGCATCTATACCCCCTAACCCCTAAACTCCGTCTTATGAAGTCAAGCATATGAAGAGAAGTGGTTTTGCTCCCAAAAGCTTCATTTTAGAGTGACTAAGAAGGATCCATGCTTACCTTTGCATTTTCATATTTTAATCTTGTTAAATCATTATCAAGCCTAGGATTTGACCAAGATACAAATGGGTGGGCACAAAATTCAAAAAAATCAGAATAATGAAAAACAAAAGCATGTAGTCTTCTTATGTCATATCGTATGCATTCAAGTTAAACGAGGTCTAGGTATATCCAAACCAGACAAATCATGTATCTACCCCATGTTGATCTTATGAAGTCTAGCATGAAGAGAAGTCGTTTTGGGTTTCAAACATGGAAATTTCAAGAACATCCCAAAAGCTTCATTTTAGAGTGACTAAGAAGGATACATGCTTCCCTTTTCATTTTCATGTTTTAAACTTGTTTAAATCTTGGTCAAACCTAGGATTTGACCAAGATTCAAATATATGAGCATAAAATTCAAAAAAAAACCAAAAATGAAAACCAACGTAGTCTTCTTATGTCATATAGTAAGCAATCAATTAAGTTGATAAACAAGGTCTAGACATATTCAAACCAGGAAAATCATGTATCTACCCCCTAACCCTAGCTAAACTCTGTGTTATGAAGTCAAGCATGCATGAAGAGAAGTGGTTTTTGGTTTCAAAAGGTAAGCATGGATCCTCCTCAGTCACTGTAAAATGAAGCTTTTGGGAGGTTTGTGAAATTTCCATGTTTGAAACCCAAAACCACTTAAGACAGAGTTTATGGTTAGGTGTAGATACATGATTTTTCTTGTTTGAATATGTCTAGACCTTGTTTATCAACTTGAATTTTTTACTATATGATATAAGAAGGCTATATATGTGCTTTGGTTTTTCATTTTTTGATTTCTTTCGAATTTTTTATGCCTATTTAAATCTTGGTCAAATCCTAGGTTTAAACAAGTTTAAAACATGAAAATGAAACGGTAAGCATGAATCCTTCCTTACTCACTCTAAAATGAAGGTACTTGAAAATTTTATGTTTGAAACCCAAAACCCCAGTTCTCTTCATATGTTTGACTTCATAAGACAGAGTTTAGGGTTAGGGGTAGATATGATACATGATATTTCTGCTTTGAATATGTCTAGACCTTGTTTATCAACTTGAATGCTTACTATATGACATAAGAAGGCTATATATGTGTTTTGGTTTTCCATTTTTTTTGAATTTTTCTGAATTTTTACTCCCATTTGAATCTTGGTCAATTCCTAGGTTTGACCAAGGTTAAAACAAGTTTAAAACATGGCAATGAAAAGGTAAGCATGGATCCTTCTTAGTCACTCTAAAATGAAGCTTTTGGGAGGTTTTTGAAATTTCCATGTTTGAAACCCAAAATCACTTCTCTTCATGCTTGACTTCATAAGGCAGAGTTTAGGGTTAGGGGGTAGATACATGATTTGTTTGGTTTGAATATGTCTAGACCTTGTTTATCAACTTGAATGCTTACTATATGACATCAGAAGACTATGTTCTTTGGTTTTTTTCCGTTTTTTTTGAATTGTTATACCCATTTGAATCTTGGTCAAATCCTAGGTTTGACCAAGATTTAAACAAGTTAAGAAATTGAAAATGAAAAAGGTAAGCCTGGATCCTTCTTAGTCACTGTAGAATGAAGCTTTTGGGAGGTTTGTGAAATTTCCATGTTTGAAACCCAAAACCAGTTCTCTTCATATGTTTGACTTCATAAGACAGAGTTTTTATCAACTCGAGTGCTTACTATATGACATAAGAAGGCTATATATGTGCTTTGGTTTTTCATTTTTTGATTTTTTCCGAATTTTTATGCCCATTTAAATCTTGGTCAAATCCTAGGTTTGACCAAGGTTTAAACAAGTTTAAAACATGAAAAGAAAAGGTAAGAATGGATCCTTCTTAGTCATTCTAAAATGAATGAAGCTTTTGGGATGTTCTCACAAATCGATCTAGTCTACATGACTTTGATAAATTTTAATTAAGAAGCAGCAACTTAACAATAATTACCCAAAATCTAACAGCTGGTTCGACAACAACCTGGACGTTACGCTAAAATGAACTGCGAAAACAACGAACAGCACTTTTGTAGTACTGTACTCGGTACTCCGTACTTGCTCCAGATAATCCCCATTGCTTCACTACTACAGTAGTACTACCCTGGCTCGCATTCATTGTTTCCCCTGACTATTCAGAGCTTTGGACGTCCATCAGAGTTGTAGTCAGTAGTACAGTACTGCTAGCTCGATTAATGGCGTGCTATAAAATTCTATACTAGCCGACAGATGTCCATTCCTCGGGTTGCGCGCCAGAGCCTTCGAAGAGAAGGTAGCCGCTCTGTCCCGTTGATTTACGGTGGACGGACAGGATACTCCGGACCGCTCTCGATTCATTTGCTTCTGCTCCCGCGTCCTGACCCTTCGCGGACTGAGATCCAGTGACTTCACTAAGAGAAGTCACCATGCGACTTTACACACGTGAGCCATTCGATCAAGATCCAACGCTCGCGGTTGATCCAAATTTCGAACTTAAACTAAACTAATATTTTAAATGGACTGGAACTTTCCGAGAATACGTCTTAATGTAAAGTTTTTCTGTTTTTTCTGAGCTACATAAATTTTAATTTCAAATTTTAGATCGACCATGTTCGTTGGATCTTAACCTGATGGCTCGTATAGGTAAAGTTCATGGTAACTTCTGTTGGGTAAAGTCACTGGATCTCAGTTCGCAAGGGAGCCCCCTCTCGGCCGTTGATTTAGGATGGGCGGACCAGGTTGCTCGAAGCGAGGGCAGGAGACGGTTGTCTGGTTTTAATAGGGGGGAGTACTTCTTCCATCCCCTTCTTGCTTCACTTCCAGTCTCCTTCCACTTCCAGCGATGCCTCCGAAGTCAAGGCCACCATCTCGCTTGAAGAAGCACCATCTAGTGTTGACCAAGGACGCGGAGAGTTCCCGCCGGCGGTCTATCCAGATGCTGGCCGCGAGAAAGGGCCCGCCAGAAAACGAAGGCCCTGCTTCGCGCTCGTCTCGGAACGGCGTCAGTCGTGCGGTCGAAGATTCCTGGTTGGTTTCCATCGCCATGTTTCTTGATTCTTCCTGGCCCGGAGGTCCCAACTCTTTATTCCGTATTAATCCTTTTTATACATATCTCAGTGCCCCACGACGCACCCTGACATCTTCTCATGACGACTTCAACCCCTGTCTCCTGCGCTTAGAGGTTACCACTGATTGGACATTTTCGTCTTCCTCTCGTCACTTTGTTTCGGTACTGATGATATTGCCATGCAGGAAGCATCGGCGTGTTTCAGAGATGAGCTTAAAACTCTCGTGGAACTCGCCTCCAACTTTCGCGATGATGTCGATACTTTGAAGGACGAGGTCACCGGCCGGGGCAAGCTGCATGATGTGAGGGTTCCATCAAGTGAGGAAACGAACTCTGTCATCAAGAAGCTCAAGGGCGAGAATTTGATGCTTAAGATCGAGTGCGGCTTTCTTCGCGAAGAAAACGTCGAGCTATCAAACAGGTGCGTTCAAGCTCTCAACGGGAGCCTCAACACCCAACATGATGCGGTGAAGAAGATGATGGATGACAGCATCTTGAAGAAAAACAATATGGTGGAGGACACGCGCGGGATGGTCGATCCAATCCAGGCACCGCAGAAGGAAGTCGATGCGCTCCGAGTCCAGCCACCTTTGCGTAGGTCGCCGAGGCGCCCTCGCGCAGGTCACTGAGGAGCGCACGTCGCCGAGTAGGCTGGGGGATAAGGAATTCCAACGAGAGAAGCGGAATCACCACCTGTCCTGATGGAGGGCCACTCCGCCAAGTAGGCTGGGGGAGAGAAACACTGCCTCTCATTGTTCTTTAGCTAGTCCTCCGATCCATATTACTTGATGTTAAAATGGATGTATCTACAACTGAAATATGTCTAGATACATATATTTTAGTATCACAAAGTAAGTATCAACGTTTATATTGCCCAAGTCTTATTATCCATCCCTAAGGTGGGTCGCTTTTGTAACTACTGATTGCAGATTCGACTCTTCTGCAGACCGAAAGATTTTTAGAGTGACTAAGAATGATTCATGCTTAGCTTTCCATTTTCATGTTTTAAACTTGTTTAAATCTTGCTCAAACCTAGGATTTGACCAAGATTCAAATGGGTTTAACAATTAAAAAAATCAGAAAAATGAAAAACCAAAGCACATAGTATTCTTATGTCATATAGTAAGCATTCAAGTTGATAAACAAGGTCTAGACATATTCAAACCACACAAAACATGTATCTACCCCCTAACCCTAAACTCTGTCTTATGAAGTTAAGTATGAGGAGAAGTGATTTTGGGTTTCAAACATGGAAATTTCACAAACCTCCCAAAAGCTTCATTTTAGAGTGACTAAGAAGGATCCATGCTTACCTTTTCATTGCCATTTTTTAAACTTGTTTTAACCTTGGTCAAACCTAGGATTTGACCAAGATTCAAACGGGCGTAAAAATTCAAAAAAAATAAAAAAAATGAAAAACCAAAGCACATATATAGCCTTCTTATGTCATATAGTAAGCATTCAAGTTGATAAACAAGGTCTAGACATATTCAAACCAGAAATATCATGTATCATATCTACCCCTAACCCTAAACTTTGTCTTATGAAGTCAAACATATGAAGAGAACTGGGGTTTTGTGTTTCAAACATAAAAATTTCAAGTACCTTCATTTTAGAGTGACTGAGAAAGGATTCATGCTTACCTTTTCATTGTCATGTTTTAAACTTGATTAAACCTTGGTCAAACCTAGGATTTGACCAATATTTAAATGGGCATAAAAAATTCGAAAAAATGAAAAAAATGGAAAACCAAAGCACATATATAGCCTTCTTATGTCATAAACATTCAAGTTGATAAACAAGGTCTAGACATATTCAAACAAGAAAAATCATGTATCTACCTCTAACCCTTAAGTGGTTTTGGGTTTCAAACATGGAAATTTCAAGAACATCCCAAAAGCTTCATTTTAGACTGACTAAGAAGGATACACACTTCCCATTTCATTTTCATGTTTTAAACTTGTTTAAATCTTGGTCAAACCTAGGATTTGACCAAGATTCAAATAAGTAAAAACATGAAAATGAAAAGGTAAGCATCGATCCTTATTAGTCGCTCTAAAATGAAGCTTTTGGGAGGTTTTTGAAATTTTCATGTTTGAAACCCAAAACCACTTCTCTTCATGCATGCTTGACTTCATAAGACATAGTTTAGGGTTAGGGGTAGATACATGATTTTTCTGGTTTGAACATGTCTAGACCTTGTTTATCAATTTGAATGCTTACTATATGACATAAGAAGGCTATGTGCTTTGGTTTTTCATTCTTACGATTTTTTTCTTAATTTTTATGCCCATTCGAATCTTGGTCAAATCCCAGGTTTGACCAAGATTTAAACAAGTTTAAAACATGACAATGAAAAGGTAATCAATCCTGGATCCTTCATAATTAATAAGTTAGTCTAATTAAAATGAAGCTTTTGGGAGGTTTTTGAAATTTTTGTGTTTGAAACCAAAAACCACTTCTCTTCATGCTTGACTTCATAAGATAGAGTTTAGGGTTAGGGGTAGATACATGATTTGTATTATTTGAATTGTCTTGACCTTATTTATCATCTTTTAAATGCTTACTATATATATGACATAAGAAGACTATGTGCTTTAGTTTTTCAATTTTCTGATTTTTTTAATTTTATGCCCATTTGAATCTTGGTCAAATCCTAGGTTTGACAATGATTTAAACAAGTTTAAAATATGAAAATGAAAAGATAAGCATGGATCCTTCTTAGTCACTCTAAAATAAAGCTTTTGGGTGGTTTTTGAAATTTCCATGTTTGAAACCCAAAAGCACTTCTCTTCATGCTTGACTACATAAGACAGAGTTTAGGGTTAGGGGGTAGACACATGATTTTTCTTGTTTGAATATGTCTAGACCTTGTTTATCAACTTTAATGCTTACTATATGACATAAGAAAACTATGTGCTTTGTTTTTTCATTTTTTTATTTTTTTGGAATTTTGATGCACATTTGAATCTTGGTAAAATCCTAGGTTTGACCAAGATTTAAACAAGTATATAACATGAAAATGAAAAGGGAAGCATGTATCCTTCTTAGTCACTCTAAAATGAATTTTTTGGGAGTTTTTTGAAATTTCCATGTTTGAAACCCAAAACCATGCACTTCTCTTCATGCTTGACTTCATAAGATAGAGTTTAGGGGTTTGCGGATAGATACATGATTTGTCTAGTTTGAATAAGTCTAGACCTTG
Organism: Lolium multiflorum; assembly: GCA_030979885.1. NCBI lineage: Eukaryota > Viridiplantae > Streptophyta > Magnoliopsida > Poales > Poaceae > Lolium > Lolium multiflorum. Next base: position 150,630,726 of record CM061753.1, on the reverse strand, counting down.
TTTATCAACTTTAATGCTTACTATATGACATAAGAAGACTATGTGCTTTGGTTTTTCATTTTTCTATTTTTTTATTTTATGCCCATTTGAATCTTGGTCAAATCCTAGATTTAACCAGGATTTAAACAAGTTTAAAACATGAAAATGAAAAGGTAAGCCTTGATCCTTCTTAGTCACACTAAAATGAAGCTTTTGGGATGTTCTTGAAATTTCCATGTTTGAACCCAAAACGACTTCTCTTCATGCTAGACTTCATAAGACAGAGTTTAGGGGTTAGCGGGTAGATACATGACTTGTCTAGTTTGAATAAGACTAGACCTTGTTTATCAACTTTAATGCTTACTATATGACATAAGAAGACTATGTGCTTTGGTTTTTCATTTTTCTATATTTTTATTTTATGCCCATTTGAATCTTGGTCAAACCTATATTTGACCAGGATTTAAACAAGTTTAAAACATGAAAATGAAAAGGTAAGCCTTGATCCTTCTTAGTCACACTAAAATGAAGCTTTTGGGATGTTCTTGAAATTTCCATGTTTGAAACCCAAAACGACTTCTCTTCATGCTAGACTTCATAAGACAGAGTTTAAGGTTTAGGGTTATAGATACATGATTTGTCTGGTTTAAATATGTATAGACCTTGTTTATCAACTTGAATGCTTACTATATGGCATAAGAAAACTATGTGCTTTGGTTTTTCATTTTTCTGATTTTTTTAAATTTTGATGCCCATTGAATCTTGGTCAAATCCTAGGTTTGACCAAGATTTAAACAAGTTTAAAACATGAAAATGAAAAGGGAAGCATGTATCCTTCTTAGTCACTCTAAAATGAAGTTTTTGGGAGGTTTTTGAAATTTCCATGTTTGAAACCCAAAACCAGTTCTCTTCATGCTTGACTTCATAAGACAGAGTTTAGGGGTTAGGGGGTAGATACATAATTTGTATGGTTTGAATATGTCTAGACCTTGTTTATCAACTTTAATGCTTACTATATGACATAAGAACACTATGTGCTTTGGTTTTTCATTTTTCTGATTTTTAAATTTTAATGCCCATTTGAATCTTGGTCAAATCCTAGGTTTGACCAAGATTTAAACAAGTTTAAAACATGAAAATGAAAAGGGAAGCATGTATCCTTCTTAGTCACTCTAAAATGAAGTTTTTGGGAGGTTTTTGAAATTTCCATGTTTGAAACCCAAAACCACTTCTCTTCATGCTTGACTTCATAAGACAGAGTTTAGGGGTTAGGGAGTAGATACATGATTTGTATGGTTTGAATATGTGTAGACCTTGTTTATCACCTTTAATGCTTACTATATGACATAAGAAGACTATGTGCTTTGGTTTTTCATTTTTCTGATTTTTTTTAATTTTCTGCCCATTTGAATCTTGGTCAAATCCTTGGTTTGACCAATATTTAGACAAGTTTAACACGTGAAAACGAACTGATAATCCCATTTGTTGACTCATTTAACTAGTTAATCCCATTTGTTGACTCTCTGTTGACCAGGCACTTGAGGTAAAACTGAGTATATTGCACTAGCCAGTATTAGTACTCAAGGGGAAAACCGAGCACACAAAAAATGCTACAGTATAAGACTCGAGAGTATATCTAAATTTCCAGGGTTAGACTCGAGTACGCGTGTTGCGGTGCAGAAGTGGAAGACGTGCAATTGTTGACGGGTACTGACGCGAGTCGCGGTGCAGAAGTCGAAGACGTGCAATTGTGGACGCGTGTCGCGTTGCAGAAGCCCAAGACGTGCAGACGTTAAATGGTGGACGCGTAGGACGCGGGTCGCATTAACCACCCCTCGCCTTTATAGACGCCTCCTCGCACTATCTCTGTCACTCTCACTCGCTCATGCAACGCCGCCTCTCACGTCCCATCATCTTCTCCAAAGCAAAAACCCTCTCCCTCTCTGCAGGCGAGATGGACATGGAGAATGCGAATCCCATCGTCCATGACGCCGTCGGCTCCAAGCGCGACGCCTCCCTCTTCGACGTCGTCCCCTCAAAGGCCGTCGCCGCCGCCGGTGGCGGTCGTATCCCGCCGGGATGGGACCCCTATGAGCCGGTGCCGTACATCTCGCCTCCGAACCCCTACGACACCTTCATGGACGACCCATGGAACGAGGTAACTATGGTTTGCTCCCTTTTTTGTTCCCCCATTCCTTTTTGAACCCTATTTTTGCTGGTTCCCTAGTAACTATTAGTGCCGATCTGTAGATGGTTGAGTATTGGGTTAATATTTGCGCCGATTTTATTCCATTTTGCTTTGATCCCTTCTTGATTTCGTTTAAGATTTGGAGTTCGGCCGTTCGGTTAATTTATGCAAGTAATAATGGGATCTCAATCAGTTAATTTATGGGATCTCAGTCAGTTATTTTATGCAGGAATCAAAAGATATCAACCGTTTAATTTTGCAAATATTCTGGAATCTGTTCAAAATCAGATCTGGAATCTGTTTCTTTGCCTATGATGAATCGTTGGGCACAAATTTTTACAGAGTGGGTTCAGCGAACCATTGCTGTGTACAAATCTGTTGTGCATGAGCTATGGTTCGCTAACACCATCCCTGTAGACATATAATCGTGTCCACTCTAACTGAGGCTGGCTCTGTTTTTCCTTACTTTGTTATCATGCACGTTAGTCATCGTTGCATCTCATTCACTAATAGTTCCCGTTTGATATGGATCAGCTGTCTGGCAGCGACGTCGGCAGCGACGACGAGCACCATGACGTCAAGACTCGCCAGGTGCTGCGGAGGCTGCAGGTCGGCCAGTACGTCTCCTACTTCGCCAAGGGTGTCTACAGGTGCCCCTTCTGCACTAGGAGGCTCGGCCGCACTGACTTCAACTGCCTCCTCACGCATGCCGAGAACATCGGCAACACCAACCCCAAGGTCGGCGCGTCGGTGAACCCCCACTCCTTCCGCGCCAAGCACATGGCGCTCGGCATGCACCTCCGCAGCATCCAGCGGGTGGAGATCTCCGCCGGGCGCATGCCTCCGCTCAAGCCCAAGGCTCCCAAGGGGAGCAACAAGTGGAGGCAGATGGGGTAGGCGGAGTCCCGGACGTGTGCTGCTGCTGCTGCAAAGCAGCTTCTATTTTGTTGTTAGCTAGGGATCCCTTGTTGTTATGTTGTTAGTATGATGGTGTTGTGAAGAACCTCGAACCTGTTGGCTGCTGTGTATGCAGCTTATTATCTAGGGAGGGATCCCTATTATCTATCCCTATTCTACTGGAGTATATTTTGTTGGCCCTACTTTGTTTTCTCGATTTACTATTACTGTGAATTTGTCGTACGGAGTACATTACCCTGGAGATTTGCTTCTAGATTTAACTACATACATATGGACCAGAGGGAGTACTAGATTTGCTGCCATATTGGGCAAACAACGAGGGCCAAAAGGCACAAATAATTGAAGAAAGACAGAAATGCAAGCTTCTCTAGATTTGATACTAATTTGGTTAATAAAGACAAAGAGACAGAGGGGGAAAAGGTGCTCTTAAAAATGCCAATTCGCGCCGAGAGAGACAGAACCCAGCTCCTGCTCACGTACAACCAAACGCGGTCTCGTCCTGTCCCACGCGGTCCCTTTCTACTAGCCCCACACGTCAGCACGGAACGGTCAACTAAACTGGAATCCTCCCGTCTGAGCTCCTTCTGCGGGTTACAAATAAGGGCTTGGCGAAAACTGAGGAAAAACATAAGGCAATCTTATTGACTAATATAGCTGTTTAATTAATAAAAGGATTAGCTACAACGTGCTCAGTTTGCCCATTTATTAAGGTATAAGACTGGCAGGAGAGAAAGTAATCGCTAGTTTCCTCATTTTGCCCCTGCATGCTCGCACGATTAAAGCTCCTTCCGCACGCGCTGGACTCCTCGTTTCCTTAAACCTCCTCGTTTCTCGGGATAGACCAACAGTTTTTCAGGATCTTGGGGTTTTTTTTTTGACAATCAATACCACATATATTCATAGCAAAAATAGTACATGGTAGAGGGCTACATGACGACTAGATATATCACCAAAAAAGGTGATGCATGTCTCCTTCACCAAAACAGCTGAAACAAGTACACGAACGCAAGTACACCACCATAATAATACTACTACATTAACACAAGTACGAGTAATAAAGTAAGAGTACTACTCCCTCTAATCTAATTTAAACCAAAATAAAACTTAAACTTCATCCTAAATTTGAACTAGTGCCTCGTCCTCGTTCTTCGCTCATTTTCTGATCCAAGACGGCGCAGAGTGCCAGAGTGCATGGCACGGAACTCTTCATCGGTGGCATGCCATGGGCATGTCACCGGATGCATGATTTTTTTCGCAATGTTTTAAATTTGAATTTAGGCCGCATGTCACACGGTGACATGCAAAAGGTGCATGTCACCTGGTGGTGGTAGGCAACTACCCTCATTTACGGCGGCGTAGGCGACTGGACGCCGCGTGGCCAGCCGCTGCCTCGTGGCCGCCTCGGTTTCCACGCGGGAGACCATTAAACGCCGACGACCAACCTTCCCGCGTCACGGTTAGCGACTATGACTATAAGGGCAAAACGCTAAACTCTCTCGTTCCATTCACTTTCTTCCTCTCTCCACCTAACAAACATTTGTTCGTCGCTCTCTCCTCCAGCAATGTCTTCAAAATTCAGGTCGTCGGCGGTCAAGTACGCGGAGAAAAAACGCCGGCTCGAAATTTCGAGAGACGCTTCCAGAAACCAAGTGGGCTCGCCGTCGCCGCCGCCGCCGCCGAAACGCGTCCGTGCTGTGCTCACCGGGTTAGTTTCCTTCGCCATGTACTTTCGTTTCTTTCGTCGCTCTCTCCTCCAGCAATTAATGTGTTCAAACTTCAGGTCGCCGGCGGTCAAGTACGCGGATAAAAAACGCCGGCTCGAAATTTCGAGAGACGGTTCCAGAAACCAAGTGGGCTCGCCGTCGCCGCCGCTGCCGCCGCCGCCGAAACGCGTCCGTGCTGTGCTCACCGGGTTAGTTTCCTTCGCCATGTACTTTCGTTTCTTCTTGCCCGGGCTCAAGCTCTTTAAGAGTCTCTATGGTTATACATCTTAAAGGGTTGGAAGTTCCAACGACGCCCCTACTGCACCAACTTCCACGACCAAGGAATCATCGTCGTCCGATGATTTCAACCCGGCCCTACCCCGGCGAAATGAGGTAGCACCAAGCACTGTGTAGTTATCTTCTTCTTCTTCTTCTTCTTCTTCTTCTTCTTCCTTTGCGCTTACTTGCTACCGATGATTTCGCCCTGAAGGAAGCGGCGCCGACTATCGACACCACTGTCGCCATCTTGATGGAAAAAAACGAGGAGCTCAGCTTAGAGTGTGATCGCCTCCGAGACGATTTGGCTGCCAAGAAGAAGAATTCGAAAACTCTTGTGGAGCTCATTTGCAGCCTTCGAAATGAGCGCGATATGTTGAAGAACGAGCTGATTAAGCAGAAAGAGAGGAACATTGCATCAGCGGAGAAAGCCAGCAGCATACTCAAGACTGTGTGCCTCGACAGAGACAAGTCTGATATAGAGTACAAAATCCTTCTTCAGGATAAAGTACAGCTCCAAAAGTTGAACCTTGAATATGCTGACATCGCCATCCTTGCCCTTCTCGAGAGGCAGAAGGCACAAGATAAGTTGATGCACCTGATGTTGGAGAGCTGCAGTGAAAGAGAAGAGACATTGAAAGAAGTGAGCAGTTTGGTGGGATACATGAGTGACGTCGGGCGAACTTCGCAGAATCCGCCCCGGCTGAGCTCAAATTCCAGCGGAACCAGCTTTCAGCAATGCATGTTAGGCGCACCTACAACTTCTACTCATTGATTAGAGGTCGCACGACATGGCATTTTCCCTCGAAATAGTAGTACTGTACTAATAGTTGTACTACTTAATATGTACCTTTTTGTAAAATAATTTCTTACATGTATTAGAAACTACCCCTCTCGTTTCTGGATGCACCCGGGACATTGTCATCCGGCCCTCTTCTGGACAAACCCCCTCGGGAAGGGCGGTATATTTTGCACATTTCGCTACTAGTACTTCTAATTCCACCGCTTATTTTTCTAATCCGTTAAATCGTTAATTGGATGACCAACTGATGGAAGCTGCGATAGATTAGACCAACAAGTGGTGAATTGTGCAAAAGATATGTCCGTGTTTTATGCAAAAGAGTGATATGGGGATCTGGTGGAATCTTGAATTTCCTCTTCAGTGGTAGGCATGCTTCACTTATAGCTGGAGTACATTGCGGACCTGGTGCATTTCGTCAGTACCGATCAGCTATTTTTGCTTATCCGGGAAGAAAAGGTAGTACTAGCCTTTTCTGTGAGATGTCTTTTCAGTGCTACGGAGTTGTCTGTTCACTGCTTGCTTTGTCTGTCGGTGACTTTGCCAAGCTGACTTTGCCATGACTTTGGGTGACTGATATGTGGACCACAGTTGTAAGTGACTCAAAGTCACTGACTTTGGGGACTCGTGAATGCTTCGTATATTTCTGACGGTTTCTGAATTATGTACTCCGTACAACTTTTGTAATATTGGTCAAACTAGTTTTGACCAGGGTTTGTGTAGGGTGTTTTTTTTTGGTTGGTCCAAATGGTGTTGTGTGGTCCAAATGTGATGTATCATCACACCACCATGTGCCCCCCTCCCCCCACCCCACCCCTAGGTTTTGGTAATGCCATTCTGATACATGCTTCTTAGAAGGAGTACATTTTTTCCGTTAGGGCATGACAATTTTGAAAAATTCAAAAAAAAATGGGAAGACAGAATGGTAACATCATTTTCCATGTGATGATGCACCCCTGTGCCAAATTTTGGTTCATTTTAAGAATGTAAGGTGACAAATTACTCGAGGAAGCTAGTTGGAGTAGACGGGCATGATCGGATTGGCATAGGCGATTTATTTTTTGAAGGATGTTATTTTTCATAGACAATATCTGACACAAAAAATAAAATGTTAAGGTCTCATATTATTCTGAATGATTTTGAATTACTTATGACGTTTGGAAGTATTGGTATACATGAGTCCCACATGAAGTTAAATGGTCCAAAAAAAAGTTTCGTACACGTCTCCCAGAAAGTGGAAAGTCGAGTACATGCATGACTTCACGCGTCCACTACTGGATACAGGGAGTCGGAGGCTATAACATAATCGGCCTCATCATCTCTCGCGAGCTCGTCCTCTCCACTCCCCCAACTTGCCTCCCCCACACTGTGAAAACCCCCATCCACTCACCGCACCTCTGAGGCATCGACTTTCCCGTTTCCAACCACAACAGCATGAAGATAGGTATTGCATACGAGGCGGAGCAATAGGCGACCGCCCACGCAGAGGATGCCTCTACGGTAGTGGCCGTCGTGGTGGGTGAGGCTTCACCGGGCACCCAAGCCGCTCGTCTCCTCTGCTTGTCGGATTCTTCGACCTCGGTCGAAATGGGCATCCTGGCCGTCACGACGGGTGAGGCTTCACCGGGCACCCATGCCGCTCGTCTCCTCTGCTTGTCTGGTTCTTCGACCTCGGTCGAAACGGGCGTCCTGGCCGTCGAGCAGAAGGTGGATACCAACGTTGTTTATCCCGCCGAAGATGTGCACGGCGTTGCAGGCCACCACGGCGAGGTCTTCCTAGGCCCGATGCTGGACGCGAACCTCGACCCCTTCGACGATTTCGGCCCAAACGTTCAGTTCCAGGAGGATGTTGAGGGTGATGACGAGGAGGTACTTCTCTTTTACCGAAACTGTCCCAACCCTCTTTGTGTCATATTGCTGTTCACATGGTTTGCACGAGCCTGGTTCTTGATTGATTTGATATCCTACCTTGTTCTTGTAGATGTAATTGATTCTACGATTCGTAAGATCAGATTCTAGTTTAATTTCGACTAATCTGCCATGTAGTCATATAATCAATTTATGTGTTCATACTTAGTGGACTTGCAATTGTTGTGGCTAATGTTCATGGTTGTTCATAGGGTTTCTCATGATTTATTACGATTTCTTCTGCCATTTACTTGTTCTACACATTTAATTTTAGGGTTTCTAAGGTTTGATTATGTTAGTGGAGTATTTATTCGATCTGTCATAAAAAACCTGATTATGTAGTACTTAATAATTCATAGGAGTATTCTGATGACATGGACAACAACAAGGTGCGCAGGGACCGGAAAAGCCGCTATGTTCTCAAGCGGCTGAAGGGTGGTGAAATTCGTTTCTGCATGCGCGGGGAGCTATTTTGCCCATTATGTGGCAAATTTCTCTAGAAGGACATCCACAGCCTGATCCAACATGCGATGGGTGTAGGCCTAAGTACATAGGGGGAAACACCGCCCTGCAACCAAGGCCAAGTACGCATCATATGGCCTCTTCCTCCAGAATTACGTCTTGCCTAGCTTGCTCCACGTCAACGCCCCTGCTGCTGGCCCTCATGCTCCTGGTCATGTTTAAAGTTCATATGTGTAATCTTAATCCCTTTGGAAGTTCAGCATTAAACTCTACTAGTACAACCGTGGTGGTCTTGTGATGTAGTACTCTTTTGATGCATTTGTGATGTAGTAGTACTTTTTTTTGAAATGATATAGTACTATCTAAGAAAAGTACTCCCTCCGATTCACATTCATTTCACATCAAGAAATATGGATCAGAGCGAGGGAGTAAATTAAACATGGCATCTCGTGCATGAAGCTTGACATATCGATCAGGTTGGCTAGAATAGCAATACAATGTTGCTCATTAGGCAAATGCATGCCATGTACGATAGTATACATCCAGTAAAGAAGTCTATACTGACATAAAAAAACTACTTTGGGGATGAGAGTCAATTGGGGCATCTACAATATAGAAAATCTTGCTCGTAGATGATTTTGGCTAAGAGGGTTTTACTCACATTACACGTGCCACTTTCCTTGTCTGCAAAACAAGTTCCAATAAAGGGAGAGGAAAGAAGAGGGTATTGTGGGCGAGATTGAACACCTTTTTTATGTGTTAATCTGAGGCCTCGTTTAGATGAGGATTTCGACTTATGCCTAACAGCTCAACACATCCACAAATAACTCTGCTTGCGCACACCACCGTTCATTAAAAATAACAATATTAGCTCGCAAGATTAAGAACGAAGTGAATTTAAGTAACTTGGTAAGCTTTTCAAGCAATATATTCAGAGAAAGAGCACACATGTTCGGCTCAAAATAATCATAAGAGAAGAACAATAAATCTAAGACACCACATGGATTCATACCTTGAGTCGACGCTGGCTCGTAGAAGGGCGGCCGCGCCTCGAGGATGCCGGGGACGTCTCCACCTCGGTCTCACATGTGACTGCTTATCGGCGGGTGGTGCGCCGCGCCATGTAGAAGATCTATCAAGAGATGAGAGCCCGATGACGCTACCGACGCCTCAACCTTGATAGCACCGACTTGTTGCTCCGCACCGAGATGCGCCACGTGCAAGATTTAGCGGATGCACCAATTTTAGAGATATGTCATGATCATTGTAACAAATTTCAACGTGATGATGATTTGATCTTGTACTCGGCCTTGAACATAAGAACTAGTACAATCTCACCTTTTTTTATCATTATCCTTTGCGAGATTTAGCGGATGCGCCAAATTCAGAGAAATATCATGATCATGGTAACACAATTTTCAATATAATGATGATTTGATGTTGCACTCGACCTTGAACATAAGTACTAGTACGGTCTCACAAATTTGTATCATTATACTTTGCAAGTTTTAGTGGATGCGCCCATTTTCAGAGGTAGATCATGATCATGGTAAGTTGGTAACAAATTTTCAACGTGATGATGATTTGATTTTGCACTCGGCCTTGAACAGAGGTACTAGTACGGTCTCACAATTTTTTATCATTATACTTGGACGGTGGCCAAATTCAAAATCTCATAGCGGCAAAACTTCCCGCCCACAAAATACAAAAATTTCACACGCTTCCAAATTCCCATTCTACCCCTGTGGAGATGGCAGCAAAGTCGGTTGGTGGGGGGGTCTGCCCGTCATTTTTTGGATCACCACCTCCCTAGCCCGGAAACCCTCCCAAAAAAAATTCATTTCCCTCAGACCACCCACCGGAACTTCCCAAGTCCCTCTCTCCCACCTCCACGACCACCGCACCGGAACATCCCCGCCGGACTTCCCTGGCCTACCCGAGGCCTCGCGATCCTCGTCATCCGGCTGCCTGCCGGAGCCGCTTCATCGACGCCGTCATCAACCGGACCGGATCATCCCCGCCGAACCTCGAAACCATATGCTCATCCAGCAGTCTACCGCAGTCGCTTCAGCTGCGGTATCGTCCACCCCACCGGAGCCGCTTCGCCGGATCCGTCGTCCACCGCATCGGATCTTGCTCACCGACACCGCTGTGCATGAACCGGATCTGCTTCACCGGCGCAGTGCATGATCTAAACTCTTCTACTGTCGCTTTTCTATTGCTTGCCTGCAAGTTCTTGTTTAATCTTGGGGGAACCTGTTTGTGCTAACGACGCGCCGTTACGTTTTTGCAGATGAGATGAGTAACCATGAAGTGTAATGGCCGTCTCTCCAACCCCAAGTAGCACATGTAGCGTACTTCATCACCGGATCTATCAACCCCAGGAAGATCTGCTGTGACTCCCACAGAGTGCTTCTCCTAATGTAAGTCCCTTGTTTTAGCGCCATGTTCTGGGTTCAGATTCTTGTTTGTCTGAAGCTCTTTTAGTTCATTCCTAGCTATGACCGTAACACGTTGCTATTTTCTACTTCATTGCTAACTTTAAGCGATTGAACATTTTGGTTTGCATTCCCTGCTCTGTAGATGTAGCCATCATAACTTCTATCTTGCTCAGTCGTTGTTACAAAAATTATAGGTATTATAGTAACATCCTGCTATTATTTAGTTCATGGCCAATTTTAAGTAATTGCACATGTTGGTTCGCATTCCCTGCTCTATAGCTTTTGGCATCGTAACTTCTATATTTGGTTTACATTCCCTGCTCTGTAGATCTAGCCATCATAACTTTATCTTGCTCAGTCGTTGTTACAAAAATTATGGCCTGCTACTATGTTGTTTGTGCCAATTTTTTACTCCATGAACATGTTGGCTTGCATTCCCTGTACTACAGGTGATGCCATTGTTTTGTATCTAGTTCATTGTAAGCTAACAAAGTAAGGACTTAGTTTGGCATGCTATCACTCTGCTATCTAGCCTGTAGTACAAATAAACTTGTCATACTACTAGATAATAATTTTGCGTGCCATCTTGTTCTTCAAAAGCTGCATTATTGACTTGTTTCTCTGACTTGGCATGACGCTCACATATGGAAAGCTGAACATATTGGTTTGCATTCCCTCTTATACAAGTTCACAGGTGATCCCACTATATTCTGTATCTGGTCCATCCTAAGCTCCAGCATTAACTATCCTCTATGTGTTGCTCATTACAAGTTTATATCCCGAAACATCTTGATTTGCATCCCCTTCACTATAAGTTCAGGAGTATTATTTAGTTCACGGCCAAAATGAAGTAATTGCACTTGGCACATGTTGGTTCACATTCCCTCCTCTTTAGCTTTTGCCATCGTAACTTCTATTTTTGGTTTACATTCCCTGCTCTGTAGATGTAGCCATCATAACTTCATCTTGCTCAGTCGTTGTTACAAAATTTATAGCCTGCTACTATGTTGTTCATGCCAATTTTGTACTCCCTGAACATGTTGGTTTGCATGGGACTCGACAGTAGTAAGTCTGCTGTTTCATTCTAACATGCTCTGTTATATTGGTTGTTGGTATGCGGCATGCACTCTTTGTTTGCTTATTGTGCGCATTACAATGATCTTGTTATAACGACGAAATGATGAGTTCCAAATTCTTTGGCAAACAATATTGTAGTGTCTTTGCCTTTCCATTGTTGTTGTCTTAACTTGTAATGTCTTTGTTTCAGATATAGGTGCTGCATGGACAACTTAAAAGATTGCCGGATCGCTTCATTGTATTGCTAGGTTTAATTACCATTCAATTTCTCTGGGTTCTGTAATATTTTTTTCAATGCCTTGCAGCTGATGTAATATTTAGTTAGTTTTTATAGTTCTTTCGCGCATTTTTTCTTTGGTGCTTGTGGTAAGTGAGGCTATCCGACAGAAATCAATGCTGCGTAAATATTCTCAGTATCTAAATCACGAATTCCCATCCCTTAAACGGCCCAATTAAGCGAAATCACATATGTGCCTGCCCGCAAAATCCTAAAGCGCATATTATGCCGGCATATAAACAGCAACTAAACGGGCTGGCCCACTTACTTCTTGGGCCAGCCCATTTGAGTTACGGTGGACCCCACACTCTAATTGGGCTGGCCCACTTGCTTTAAGGTGGACCCCACCCACTACTGGGCCGGCCCACTAATTAGTTGGGCCAGCCCATTTGCTTTTGTGGTGGACCCACATACTAAACGGGCCGGCCCTTCAAGAGGAAAGTGGGACCCACCTGTGTTTTTGGCCCGGCCCACTATCTTGTTGGGCCCCACTTGCAATATGGTGGAACCCACATACTAATTGGGCCGGCCCTTTAACAGGAAAGTGGGGCCCACTGTGCTGGCCCACCCACTATCTTGTTGGGCAGCCCACTTGCTATATGGTGGTCCCACATGGTAAATGGGGCCCTTTAATAGGAAGGTGGGACCCACTGTGTTTGGCCCACTATCTTGTTGGGCCCACTATATGGTGGACCCCACATACCAAATGGCCCGGCCCATTAACAGGAATGTGGGACCTGTGTTTTTGGCCCGGCCCACTATCTTGGTGGGCCAGCCCATGCTATATGGTGGACCCCACATACTAAATGGGCGGCCCTTTAACAGGAAAGTGGGACCCACTGTTTTCCGGCCCACTATCTTGTTGGGCCGGCCCACTTGCTATATGGTGGACCCCACATACTAAATGGGCCGGCCCTTTAACAGGATAGTGGGACCCACTGTGTTTGGCCCGGCCCACTAGCTTGTTGGGCCGGCCCACTGCTATATGGTGGACCCCACACACTAAATGGGCCGGCCTTTTAACAGGATAGTGGGACCCACGTGTTTTTGGCCCGGCCCACTTGCTTCTTGGGCCGGCCCAGTTGCTGTAAGGTGGACCCCACATGTTAAATGGGCCGGCCCATTTAAGTTTTGACCAGTCAACATTAGAGGTTAGGCCCGGCCCACGTAACTAATGGACCAGCCCAGCTATATAGTTGACCGGTCAAACTATGTCATCTGGCCCGGCCCGCTTAAGACGTGGCAGGCCTCGTGTGGGCCTACCATCTACCACGGGGTTTCAGCCGGTTAACGCCGTTAACTGCCAGTTAACGGCGTCTGCCACGTGTCAGTTTGCATGACGTCAGCAGTCAACGGGCTCCCGGAAACACTTCCGCAACGGTCCGATTTTCCGTGGCGGAAGGGCGCCCAAGCGCGACGGACCGAAAAAATCGTCGTTGGACTTTGCCTGACGCAGTTTCGACAACAGAACCCATATCGTCGGGTTAGGCCCATAGGCGACGAAAAATACCCCTTAGTGGACGATTTTGGGACGTTGTCTATCAGAACTTTTCTTGTAGTGGTTGTTGCATTAGGCGTTGTTCGTAAGCTCCACAATACGTAGGGTAAATCGTCGACCCAAGCATGTATCGCTTTTTTCAAGTGGTGTCAGCAGACATTTCTTGATGCCATTGCATATGAGACCGTTTGCCTTTTCGACTTGGCCATTGGTTTATTGTGTACTACGTACGCAACTGCAGCTTGATGCCCACCCCTTCACGTAGTCCTTGAATTCTCTGGAGGTGAAGTTGCTGCCGTTATCCGTGACTATGCGTTAGGGACGCCAAACCGAAAAACTATCCATTTAATGAAGTGTCTGATGTTGCATCATCAAAGTTACTAGTCTGCCTCAATCCACTTGGTGAATCGTTTGCTAGAAGTGTAAACGTGTCCTCCGGCAGGACTTATGTAATTTTTCCATCATATATAATCCCCATTGAGCAAAGAGCCATGACAAAGGTATCGCATAATTCGCGGAGAGTGAGGTTTAGATTGGAATCTTTGGCAAGCTTCACAAGTGCGCATGATTTCCTTCGCATCCTCTATGGGCGATAACCCATAAATCGAAAAGTTTTGGCTGCTATAGCTCGACTGCTTGCGTGGTGGCCACATATTCCTTCATGTATGTCCTTCAATATGACTCGTCCTTCTTCGGGTGTAACACAACTCTGCAGCACACCCGATATACTTCGTTTGTATAGTTCCCCCTTGACCACTGTGAACGCCTTAGATCGCTGAATAACTCTTCATGATTCTACTGGATCTTCGGGTATTTCTTTCTTCGTGATATATGCTAAGTATGTTTGCATCCAAGGGATTTGTATCATCATGACCTCCTATGGTTCTTCCTCATCAGCCGAAATATGTGGTTCTGGGGTTGCTGGAGCCCCCGAGTCTTTCTTGGGTTTATCCTTTTTCTTCCGCTACTTTGGCGTTGTCGTTTTCTTTGACTTGGTTGATCTATCACTGATTTCCTCCTAGAAAGCTCCAGATGGTATGGGCAGACATTCCGACCCAATATTTTCCACAACGTCGGCTTCGTCATTACTGAGTATGCTCACATGATTTACTTTGCAGCCGTCAAAGGTTTTCTCGAGTTCATTGTATACCTCTTTGTATGCTATCATGTTGTCATTGACTACATCACACTTATTCATCACCTGTTGTGCAACCAACTGGGAGTCGCCAAAGATTTTGAGGCGAGTAGCGCCACAGGCTTTTGTCAGCTTCATCCCGTGAATAAGAGCTTCATATTTTGCTTCATTGTTTGATGCGTTGGGGAAGGTCATCCGTAATATGTACTTCATTTTGTTGCCTTGTGGTGAGATAAGTAACACACCTGCTCCAGGTCCTTCTAATCTCTTGGACCCGTCGAAGTTCATATGCCAGGTACTTGACAAATCTGGAGGTCCTATGTTTGGAGTTCCATCCACTCTGCAACAAAGTCCGGCAAAATTTGCGACTTGATTGCTTTCCTCTTTTCATATGTGATGTTCCGAGGGGAAAGTTCGATACCCCAAAGGGAGACACGTCCTATAACTTCTGAACTGTTCAAGATGTTCGAGAGAGGTACCTCATTTACCACTATTATCGGGTGTGCCGAAAAATAATGCCTTAGCTTTCTTGCTGACATGAAGACTCCATACACCAGCTTCTGATAATGCGGGTACGCTTAGATGGTGATAAGACTTCGCTAAGGAAATATATTGGTCGCTGGACTCCATGAATCTTACCTTATTCTTCTCGCTCCTACGAGAACTGTACTAACCACTTGAGGTGTGGCTGCAATGTACAACGAAAGGTTATTTTTCTCGTGGCGCCACCTGGTGGTGTTGAGATTGTACGCTTCAGATGCTCAAAAGCCTTGTTTGCTTCCTCGTTCCACTTGAACTCTTCCCCTTGCTTGATAAGCGCATAAATGGGCAACACTTTTCCTCCCAACCTTGCAACAAAACTACTCAGAGCTGCGACTCGTCCAGTTAGCTATTGTATCTCTTTGATCTTGATTGGTTTTCTCATCATCAGGATAGCTTGTATTTTCTCTGGATTGGCCTCGATTCCTCTAGCTGACACCAAGTATCAGGAGTTCTCCCGAGGCAAAGGAACAGTTTGTCGGGTTCGCTTGAGACGAAATTTTCGAGGTTGTCAAAAGTTTCCCCGAAGATCATCGATGAGGCATGACCCTTGTTTTTTTGTGATGACTACGTCGTCAATATATACTTGGATGTTTTTTCGATTTACGAGGCGAGACACTTCTGCATCATCCTTTGATATGTGGCTCCTGTGTTTTTTAACCCGAAAGACATTGTTCTGTAGCAGAATACACCATAAGGGGTTATGAAAGCTGTTTTGACTTCATCCTCTTCTTTTAGGCGGATCTGATTCTAACCAGAATACGCGTCCAGGAAGGAAAGACGTTCGCATCCTGCCGTGGAGTAGATAATTTGATTGATCCTCGGGAGGGGGAAGTGATCCTTTGGACAATGTTTATTGAGACATGTGAAACCGACGCACATGCGAAGGACTTCAGTGTTTTTCTTCGGGACCAGTACAGGGTTAGCGAGCCACGTGGCCTCGGTGTGTAGTTCTTTGATGAAACCTGCTTCTTTGAGTCGACGGATCTCAGATAACATAGGTTTGCGGTTTGGCTCAGAGAAACGCCGCAAAGGTTGTCGAATTGGTCTGGCTCTTGGATCTAAATTAAGAGGGTGCTCGGCAAGTTCCCTGGGTACTCTTGGCATGTCAGCTGGGCACCATGCGAAGATTTCCGAGCATTCACGGAGGAACTCGACGAGCACGCTTTCATGTGCACTATCCAAGTTAGTCGCGATGGATGTTGTCTTTTTAGGATCTGTCGGGTGAATCTGCACTTCCTTGGAATCCTTGGAGGTGTCGAAAGCTTGCTCCTGCAAGGATCTACCTCTGTCTAGTAACACGTCGTAGTTGGTGGTCAGCTTAGATGCCTCGTATTCAGCTTGCATTCTGAATGTTTCGGAAAGCTTATGAAAGTCCTTGTCGCACTTATCTGCCAGGGCAAAACTTCCTTTGGATTATTCGGCCCTTAGGTCGGGGATCCTCCATAACAGATATGTGTAGTGTGGCACAACCATAAACCTAGCATATGCAGGTCGTCCCAAGAGAGAGTGATATTGCGCCAGCCAGCCAATGACTTCAAACTCCAACTTCTCCTTACTGAAATTTTCTCTTGTTCCAAACTGCACGTCAAGTGCGATCTTGCCCAAAGGATAATTTGGTTATTCGGGTGCGATGCCATGTAACGTGTGTCCGTTGGTGCTAGTTAAGCGAGATGTTCATCTTCCGCAATGTATCCACTATGAGATTTAGGTTGCTTCCTCCATCTATGAATATGCGATAAACATCATATCCCTCGATAACCATTGGTAGTATCATCGCTGAATGTCCTGGCCGTGGAACTTGGGGTGGGTGATCCTCTATAGTGAATCCTATTGGCTTTCCCGACCAATTGAGGTACTCAGTAGTTGGTGGAGGTGCTTGTACTGCCATGTACCTGTCAAGAAATTAGCTTCTGCACCTGTTGAAATACCCTTGTATCATTGATACTGCTCCTTGTACTTGTGAATTCATCATTAGCGCCTGGAGGCCCTGCAATTTACAATTGATGCTGGTTTGCACTAATAATTGCGGGTGGTGGTGGAAGAGGTACATGTACTTCGCTCCTTGTTCCTTGCACATATCCTCTGTTTACTGCTTCTGCATGTGTGCTTCTGTTGCCCTTCGCAGATCGAGCTTGAAAAGTTCGGCAGTCCTTCTGCAGGTGACCTGACTGTCTCCTTCCATCATTGTCAATGTAAAAGTGCATCTGACATGGCCCGTTAAGCAAATCTTCGGGTGACACATTGTATGGCCTTGGAAACCTCGGCCGATTGTTTTGTCTGGAACTCAGTGCATCTGTGATCACTTCGTTGATCATTGCTCTTGTGATAATCGTCACGATGATTTCCTACACTATTTCCTCGGAAGCCAGCCGATAATTGGCCGGGACCGTCATACTCTACGAAGTTGCGGAAACGTCGCATGTTCTGGTTATTGTTTCTATTGCGGTCTTCTTCGGGGGACCTCGCATTATTATGAATAGCATCTTCTCCGTCGGCCCACCGATTCACTATTTCCATGAGTTCTGCTATTGTCCTTGGGTTGGACCTTCCCAACTCTTCGATTAGGTCTCCCCTTCGGATCCCCGCAACAAACGCGTCGATTGCTCTTTCATCGGACACGTGCTCAGCCACGTTTTTGATGATACTCCACCGCTGAATGTATGTTCTCATCGATTCATCTGGCTTCTGCTTGCAAGTCCTTAGCTGCTATATTGATGCTATTTTTTTGCAAGTAGACCGAAAATTTCTCATGAACAGGTCCTCGAAAGTTTTGACTATCTATGGATCCTCTAGCAGCTTCTTCATCCAGGATCTTGCGGCTCCACTGAGGTTGACCTGAATGCTTTGCATGGCTGTTGCTCTTGTTCCACCCATCAACTTTACTGTCTCTAGGTAATCGACTAACCAATCATCTGGATCTTGCAACCCATCGAACTTTTTATAGTTGTCGGGTAACTTGAAGCTAGTGGGCACTTGAGTTTTGCGAACCCTTCAGGTAAAGCAAGGGAGTCCGCACAAGTCCTCATCGCTATCTTCCGGTGTATGACGATTTTCACGTGTCTATTTCTCTACTTCTTTCCTCGCGTGCTCCGACTCGAGCTTGAGCTACCGTGTTCTCGCGTCACCTTCTCTTGGAGCATCTCGCGTTGCTGCCACAGTATGTCGGGGACTATTTTGCCTTGGGCTGCTCAGGCGTGGAGCACTCTCGGGTTGTGGTGCTATCTCTCTTCCTACTATCGCCGCACCCATGACACCGACTCCTACCATAGCCATCTGGTATAGTGATAATCTAGGATCTCCTTGAGGTGGCCTGGACGCCATTAGGAATGCGTGTGTCGCCATGTATCGTGCCTCCGTTTTTTCGGGATGATGTGCCCTCTCGTGTCTATTGACGTGAAAGACATGTCGAAGTTTTGAATCAGGTTTTCCCGTTCTCCTTCGGGTATGCCTGCCAACCGAGATCTTGCTCTTGCACGGCTGTCCCTATGGTTGTCTGATGATTTTCTTGAGTTTCTCAGTGTTGACTCAAGTTGGCCCTGCGCTAGAGGCATCTGCTGCAGCTTTTCTTTCGTCGAGTTTTCGCTGAGTTTTCTCCAGCTCACGTCTGGAACGACTGAGTTTATATTGATATGCTTGCAGCGCTTGTGGTGAAGCTTGTGTAGTCATTGGTTCCGTGCCGTTCATGGCTCTTGCAGCTCTATCCCATGCTTCCTGCGACAGCTGTACTTTTTCTCGCGGCTCAGTTCCGATATATTTGCTTCCATTCCTCGTGTGAGATCTGCAGGGTCGACATAGGGGTTGCCCAAATCGTCGAAAGCCTCAGCTCTTCATCCTGTTCACGACCTACTCCCGTAATTACATAGATCTGGTGATATGTTGCAGTTGTGTTTTCACTAACCTCAGGGTCGGTGACGCCGTCGTATAGATCGGCGAAGACCTCCCTACTAGCAGTAGACTTGTTGATGTTGGTGAAGCCGAAGTTGGTGAAGCTTTCCGAGTACCTATCTAGATCGGTTCTGTGAACGACCCGAAAGTCATGTCACCGAATAGATCGGTGAGTGCCCCGCCATCGGCGGGCTTGGTGATGCGTGGCGGCGAAACTTCCTCGTCGCCTGACTCGTCACATGATGTTGACGATCCTGAGAAATAGGGATCCACCGCCAACGGTCCCAAAAAAATCGGTGCCGCGAGATGATGCGATCCTTGTTTCCCAAAGAGGAAGCAGAAGCTCCCGAAAGTCATCTTCATCGAATCCTCCAGATCGGCATATGCATGCAAACAGGCGGGAGGGTGAGGAAAAAAATCAGTGTGATCGGTTTTGACTTGTTTACCTTCGTCCATCGCGTTTCTTTGCTGTTGATGATGATGGTGAAGATGCCATCAAGATCAGAACCTTGCAGCCTCCAATCCCCACAGACGGCGCCAATTGACGAGTGATTAACATGTCAATGCCTACATATTGTAGACTTAGGGTTTCGTAAGAAGTAGAGGGCAAGTAGATCTCGAAGGTTCAGCCAAACAAAGGTGCTCAACTCAAAGTTACGGTGGCTGGGGTTACAATGATTTTGATCCCTGCTCTCTCCCTCGGGTTCCCCTTTATATAAGAGGCAAAACCTAGGCTTTCCGTGTCGTACAAGTTACAAACTGTTCGATTCGCGTTGGGCCTTTCCTATATTGATACAAGTTTCCTATTACAACTCTACTTTCCTATCCCGAAAAGCTTCAACCTTCTGGGCCTCCAAAACTCTGAGTCCATGGGCCTCATACTTCCTTATAGACCCATGGTACTTATTAGACATGCCTGTTAGGCATACCTATGTCAGGTTATGCCTTCTCACCAAGACGACTAACAAATCTACATATTTCTGCTACACAACTAGTTAATCGTTGTACATCTTTGAGACACAGTTGGCCTTTTGATGCTGAGGATGGCCTTGATTTTTTCCGGGTTTCCTTGATGCCTCTATGAGAGACAATGAAGCCAAGGAGTTTTCTAGCTGCTACACCAAAGACACACTTTAGCGGATTTAACATCATCTTGTACCTCCGGAGATTTTCAAAGGTCTCTGAAGATCGCTGATCAAGTCGGATCCTTTCCGGGTAATGACCGCGATGTCGTCGATGTAAGCGTGCATGTTCCGGCCAATCTGGTCCTTCAGGCACCGCTGCATCGTACGCTGGTAGGTGGCACCTGCATTTTGCAAACCAAAAGGCATGGTGACATATCAGTAGGTGCCAAAGGGGGTGATAAAGGAAGTCGCCTTTTGGTCAGACTTCTTCATCGGATCTGATGATACCCGGAATATGCGTCAAGAAAACATAGAAGTTCCGCCCCTGCCGTCGAATCAATGACTTGGTCAATGCGCGGCAAGGGGAACGGATCCTTCGGACAATGCTTATTCAAGCCGGAGTAATCGATGCACATTCTTAGTATTTCAGAATTCTTTTTGGGTACAAGGACGGGATTTGCGACCCAATCAGTGTGGATAACTTCTACTACAAAACCTGCCTCTAGTAACTTTGCTAATTCCATTCCTATGGCGCGGCGCTTCTTATCTCCAAAGCGTCGCATAGCTTGCTTCACCGGTTTTGCACCCGGATTTATGTTGAGGTAGTGCTCGGCGAGTTCCCTTGGTACTCCGGACATGTCAGAAGGTTGCCATGCGAAGATATCCATGTTAGCTCAGAGGAACTCGACGAGCGCGCTTCCTATTTGGGGTCCATGTTGGCTCCGACTGAAACCTGCTTGGAGGCGTCACCTTCTTGAGATCATGCTTGTTGGTATCTATCACGGCCTTGAACGTGGTCTTCTGGTCGCAGATCTGCTTCTTGGTGGTGTGCATCTCAGCCGGATCCACCGCGGCTCTGTAACCTTGCAGCTCCTCTCCAAAGATAACTAACTCCACGAAGGAAGCTTCGCCCTCTTCGCAGTCCTGAGCTTTCTTGTAGTCTCCGAATACGGTGATCATACCATTAGGACCCGGAATCTTGAGCTTGTTGTAGATGTAGCATAGCCTCGCATGGAACTTGTGGTAGGTTGGCCTTCCAGAGATCACGTGGTAGGAACTTTTGAAGGGCACAACCTCAAATGTGATCATCTCCTCACGGTAGTTGTTAACATCACCGAAGGCCACATGAAGTTTGATGCTGCCTAGAGTTCGCCTTTTACCCGGAACCACACCATGGAATTCTGTGGTGCTATGTTTAAGTTGTTCCTTGGAAAGGTTCATCTTCTCCGAGTTTCAGGTACATGATTTTCGGGCTGGCTCCGCTGTCCATGAGGCACTTGGAGAAGTCATACCCGTGGATGCGGGGACTAACAACCAAGCGTATCACTCTTTTGGGATGACGCCGGATGATCGGCTTTGTCAAATGTGCATGGTTTTCCAACCACTTCACCTGTGGTACGAGCGGAAGCGTGGCGTTCAAGGTCCAGGGCGGATTTCTTCGCCCGAACATCCGAGTTCCGAGGAAAATGTGATATGCACATGCGCTTTTCTTTCTGAAGGGTTGGAGGTGTTGGCTGCGTTACCCTCTTTGGGTTCCGGCGAAGCCCTATCCTCATCCATTGCCTCAGAGCTATCCTCGTCCTTATCCTTGTTCTTGCCTTTTCCTCCTTTGCCACGTGGACGATGCTTCCTTGCACGCTTGTATCCCGATTCTGGATCCGTCTTAAGATCGTTGACCCATTTGCAATTGCGGTTGGTGTGAGAGGATTTGCCTGTTGCTGAAACAATGTGAGTCAGGCACGGCATGTCCATGTACTATTCATAAGTTTGGGGAGCATGGGTTCCGGCAGACGTGACTTCGTCAGCGTGCTGCTGGCCCCTGCCGGCTCCACCATCGCAGCCGCGGCCTCTTCCGCCACCTTGACCTTGTTGGAATGCCACGGCAACCATGTCGGATCCACTGTTCTTTTGGTCATCGGGGGATTTTCCGCTTGTTATTACCGTCACGCTTTTTCTTCTGCTGGTGCAGGTGTAATATGGCAACTTTAGCATCGCGAGTTTTACCCATGATGGAGGATTTGCAGCGAACAATATCAATTCAGGTGAACTTGCAAATAAAACTATGCTCCCGGCAACGGCGCCGGAAAATAGTCTTGATGACCCACAAGTATAGGGGATCGCAACAGTCTTCGAGGGAAGTAAAACCCAATTTATTGATTCGACACAAGGGGAGCCAAAGAATATTTGTAAGCCTTAACAGCGGAGTTGTCAATTCAGCTGCACCTGGAAACAGACTTGCTCGCAAGAGTTTATCAGTAGCAACAGTTTTATAGCACTAGGAGTAATGAAATAACAGCAGCAGTGTAACAAAGACAGCAGTAGTGATTATAGTAAACAGCAGGATTAAAATACTGTAGGCACAGGGATGGATGAACGGGCGTTGCATGGATGAGAGAATTCATGTAACAATCAAGACAGGGAATTTGCAGATAATAATAAAACGGTATCCAAGTACTAAACAATCCATAGGCATGTGTTCCGTATATAGTCGTACGTGCTCGCAATGAGAAACTTGCACAACATCTTTTGTCCTACCAGCCGGTGGCAGCCGGGCCTCTAGGGAAACTACTGGAAATTAAGGTACTCCTTTTAATAGAGTACCGGAGCAAAGCATTAACACTCCGTGAACACATGTGATCCTCACATCACCGCCTTCCCCTCCGGTTGTCCCAATTTCTGTCACTTTGGGGCCTCGGGTTCCGGACAGCAATATGTGTATACAACTTGCAGGTAAGATCATAAAACAATGAATATCTTCATGAATCAATAACATGTTCAGATCTGAGATCATGGCACTCGGGCCCTAGTGACAAGCATTAAGCATAACAAGTTGCAACAATATCATAAAAGTACCAACTACGGATACTAGGCACCATGCCCTAACAATCTTATGACTATTACATGATCAATCTCATCCAATCCCTACCATCCCCTTCAGCCTACAGCGGGGGAATTACTCACACATGGATGGAGGAAACATGGCTGGTTGATGGAGAGGCGTCGGTGGTGATGATGGCGATGATCCCCTCCAATTCCCTGTCCCGGCGGAGTGCCAGAACGGAGTTTCTGGTCCCGAGACGGAGTTTCGCGATGGCGGCGGAGTTCTGGACGTCTTCTGGAAATATGGTCGAACCCCCTGGCGTTTTTAGGTCGAACCCTTAAGTAGTCGAAAGGGGGCACTGGGCTGCCCGGGCGCCGCCACCATAGGCCGGCGCGGCCCGGGGGCTGCCGCGCCGCTGGTTGGGTGGCTGCCCGTGGCCCCCTCCTTCTGGTCTTCTGGCTCTGTTATTCTTCGTGAAAATAGGCCCATTGGAATTAATCCCGGGGATTTTCCTGAAAGTCGAGTTTCTGCACAAAAACGAGACACCAGAGCAATTCTGCTGAAAACAGCGTTAGTCCGTGTTAGTTGTATCCAAAATACACAAATTAGAGGCAAAATAATAGCAAAAGTGTTCGGGAAAGTAGATACGTTTTGGACGTATCAACTCCCCCAAGCTTAGCTTATTGCTTGTCCTCAAGCAATTCAGTTAACAACTGAGTGCGATAAAAGAACTTTCACGAACACATTTGTTCATATGATGTAAATATTCTCATGATATGGCAAGTACTTAAGCAATTCATAATAAGATACATGCAAATAAAGTCATCTAATAGCTGTGTCAATCATGAAAGAGATACCAACAAACTAATAACAAGCATCATGAAACACTTCCATAAGCAGGATTGCAATGTTCATAGAAAGATATGATAAAGTGGTATCTCGCTTGCCCGTATTTGTACAGCAAAACATAAATGCCCAGGCACCTCTGAAGTTCATGGAAAGACTAGAAGTAAAGATTATCAAAGATAAAAGCATCAAAGTTATACCACAGCTGATCATATTTTGGGACAAGCATATTATACTAAGAATGACAGTCATGCTCTCAAGAAGGTGCTCAAAGAAAGGATGGTGACTCAACATAAAAGTAAAAGATTGACCCTTCGCAGAGGGAAGCAGGGATTAACATGTGCTAGAGCTTTTCATTTTTCAAAGACAGAAGTAAAATTGTTTTGAGAGGTGTTTGTTGTTGTCAACGAATGATAGTGGGTACTCTAACTACCTCGCCAACCAGACTTTCAAGAGCGGCTCCCATGAAGGACGTTATCTCTACCAGCAAGGTAGATCATCCCTCTTCTCTTTTGTTTACACATGCATTTTAGTTTCATTATGGATGACACTCCCCCAACCTTTGCTTACACAAGCCATGGCTAACCGAATCCTCGGGTGCCTTCCAACATTCACATACCATGGGGGAGTGTCTATTTGCAGGTTAAGTTGCTTACTGATAAATCAGGGCAAAACACGTGAAGAGAATTATTAATGAAGGTTAATTAATTGGGGCTAGGAACCCCGTTGCCAGCTCTTTTTGCAAAATTATTGGATAAGCGGATGTGCCACTAGTCCATTGGTGAAAGTCTGTCAGGAGTAAATGACAAGGTTGAAAGATAAAACACCACATACTTCCTCATGAGCTATAAAACATCGACACAAATTGAGAAGTATTTTGAAGGTTTAAAGGTAGCACATGAGAATTTACTTGGAATGGTTTGAAATGCCATGCATAGGTATTTATGGTGGACACTTTGGAATAACTTGGTTTTCAGGTATTTGGAAGCACGAGCAGCGTTCCCGCTCAGTACAAGTGAAGGCTAGCAATAGACTGGGAAGCGACAATCAAGAGAGCAATAACTGTCATAATCATGCTTGCGACAAAATAAAATTAACGGAGGCATAAAAGTGATACAAGAACTCTGAAGCAAAGTAAATCATCGAGGCTTAATTGACTTTTGTTCAGTCATGTGCATGCGTGAGCATGTGCCAAGTCGATTCAAGTGAATTATTCAGAGGAGGATACCACAATGTCATACCTATCTATGAATAAAACAATGCAAGCAGATATTCATGACATGCTACTCATTATTAATAAATTGGAACTAAACATGAGAGATCATGAACTACTAGACTTTCATTAAATGACATATACCTCACATGAACCAACTAAGCATGCTCACATGGATGAGTATATGTACAAAAATGAAAACAAATAGAGTTCATACCAGCCTCTCACCACAGTCGAGTTGCCGTAGATCGTCATTATTGCCTTTCACTTGTGTGGCTTGAATAATAATATGGAATGAAAACCAAGCTCCAACCACCGGAGACCGCTGAACTCCCTAATAAACTTTACAAAACCAAAGAAGAACAACAAATATTTTTGGTGTTTTCGGGTTAGAAACAAGAACAAAAGGAAACAAGCAAACAAAGCAAAATCTTTTTGGATTTTCTCATAGCAAACCAACGATAGCAAATAAGGTAAAATAGGAACAAAGAACCAAATAAACAAATGGTGAAGAGAAACAACAGAAATATTTTTGGTCTTTTTGTGTTTTAGGAAAGAAACAAAGAAAAACAAGATAATGAAAACTAAAAGAAACACAGAAAAGCAATGCAGAAATCTGCCAAAACTTGACAGCAGTACAGTAATCATTTTTTTATGAAAATCTTCTGCTGCTCAACTCGAAAAGTGTTTAACTAATGAAAGTTAGATAACAACCTGGGGAACATGCACAAAAAATGGAAGCTCAAAATAACGTTCTTGCTGCGTGATACGTCTCCAACGTATCGATAATTTCTTATGTTCCATGCTACTTTATTGATGATACCTATGATGACCCACAAGTATAGGGGGTGTATCGTAGTACTTTCGATAAATAAGAGTGTCGAACCCAACGAGGAGCAGAAGGTGTTGACAAGCAGTTTCGATGAAGGATTCACTGTAAATGCTCACAGACAAGTATTCGGGGGTTTTGATATTGCAGATAAATAAAGTACAAGTAAATAAAATACGAGAGAAATAATTGCAGCGAGTGGCCCAATCCTTTTTAGCACAAAGGACAAGCCGGTTTGTTTGCTTATAATGACCAAACGTTCTTGAGGACACATGGGGATTTTAGTCTAGTACTTTCGCTTCATGTGGCTAAATAATCTTCATTGTTTTGATAAGTGTTGTGTGGGTGAACCTATGCTAATGCACCGCCCTTCCTAGGACTAATACATACTTGTGATTATACCCCTTGCAAGCATCCGCAACTACAAGAAAGTAATTAAGATAAATCTAACCACAGCCTTAAACTCTGAGATCCTGCGATCCCTCCTGCATCGATATACTAACGGGGGCTTAGGTTTCTGTCACTCCGGCAACCCCGCAATTAGCAACCGAATACAAGATGCACTCCCCTAGGCCCATAAATGGTGAAGTGTCGTGTAGTCGACGTTCACACGACACCACTAGAAGAATGACACCACAACTTAAATATCATAACATTGAATATTACTCAACCATAATTCACTACTAGCATTTAGACTTCACCCATGTCCTCAAGAACTAAACGAACTACTCACGAGACATCATATGGAATACAATCAGAGGTGATATGATGATGAATAACAATCTGAACATAAACCTTGGTTCAATGGTTTCACTCAATAGCATCTACAACAAGTATAGAATAACACCGGGAGAGTTTCCCCTATCAAACAATCAAGATTTAACCCGAATTGTTACAGCGGTGACGAGGTGCAGCGGTGGTGATGGCGGTGTAGATGGTGGAGATGATGATGATGATGATGGAGATGATGTCCCGCTCGATGACGATGACGATGGCGTCGATTTCCCCCTCCGGGAGGGAATTTCCCCGGCGGATTCCTGCCCGCCGGAGAGCTCTTTTCTCTCTGGTGTTCTCCGCCCCGCAGAGGCGGCTGTAACCCTTCGTGAGGTCCTCTCTGTGGCTTAGGTTTTCGGGACGAAGGAGTACGCGAAGAAAAGGAGGCGAAAGAGGCTGTGGGGCCCCCAGAGCATAGGGTGGCGCGGCCAGGCCATGGGCCGCGCCGCCCTATGGTCTGGGCCCACAGTGGCTCCTCTCTTCTTCCCCTTCTGGCTCCCTCCGTCATCTGGAAAAATAGGAATTTACGTGAAATTCCCTTCCACAGTTGATCTTCCGAAATATTGCGTTCTGACGGTGCTTTTTCCAGCAGAATCCTGGCTCCGGTGCTTGATCCTCCAATGATGATGAAACATGCAAAATAGATGAAATAACATAAGTATTGTGTCCCAATATGAAATATATCAATGAATAACAGCAAATTATGATACAAAATAGTGATGCAAATTGGACGTATCAACTCCCCCAAGCTTAGACCTCGCTTGTCCCCAAGCGAAACTGAGCTCGATAAACAAGACCACATGTTTATGGAGTGAAGAGTCGATAAATAAAATACGGACAAGAAGCATCATATTCATTCACACAAGACATTCTAGTAAACAACTTCCTCATATAACTCATCTCGAAATAGGTAAAGAGAAATCACAAGTAAAGGTGCATAAGAAATCATAGTTGGTGATGGCAAACTTCGTTCTTGGTCAGAGAACTACTAACGGATTGTACTTCTAAGCAAAGCTTTCATATTAGAATTTATAGCTGAGCCTTCATATTTAAGCATAACAATCTCCTCATAATCATTGATAACTTCAAAGTCATATTCATTCAGATAAAATTGGTACTAAACAAGAAAGTATAAAAGACATGATTAACTGAATCATAGCATAAATGATTGGTTCACAACAACTCAATTGCTTGCTTGAGATAGAGAGATATAGGTTTACTGACTCAACATAAAAGTAAAAGACAGGCCCTTCGCAGAGGGAAGCAGGGATTAAATCATGTGCTAGAGCTTTTCAAGTTTTGAAATCATATAAAGAGCATAAAAGTAAGATTTTGAGCGGTGTTTGTTGTTGTCAACGAATGGTAGCGGGCACTCTAACCCCCTTGCCAAACGAACCTTCAAAGAGCGGCTCCCATGAGGGACGGCATTTCTACCAGCAAGGTAGATCATCCCCCTTCTCTTTTGTTTACACATGTATTTTAGTTTTATTAAGGATGACACTCCCCCAACCTTGGCTTTCTCAATCCATGGCTAACCGAATCCTCGGGTGCCTTCCAACATTCACATACCATGGAGGAGTGTCTATTGCAAAATTAAGTTGCTTACTGATAAGTCAGAGCAAAACATGTGAAGAGAATTATTAATGAAAGTTATTAATTGGGGCTGGGAACCCCGTTGCCAGCTCTTATTGCAAAATTATTGGATAAGCGGATGTGCCGCTAGTCCATTGGTGAAAGTCCGCCCAACAAGATTGAAAGATAAAACACCACATACTTCCTCATGAGCTATAGAACATTGACACAAATAAGGAGTAGTATAGTTTGAATTATTTAAAGGTAGCACATGAAGTATTTACTTGGAATGGCAGAAAATACCATGTAGTAGGTAGGTATGGTGGACACAAATGGCATAGGTTTGGTCTAAGGTTATGGATGTATGAGAAGCATTCCCTCTCGATACAGGTCTTTGGCTAGCAAGGTTTGATAGCAAGCATAAAGGTTGAGGGAAACAAACAAATATACATATGATAGAAACAATCATGCATCTTTCTCATAAGCACAAGCAATTTTAACTTAAGAATACTAAGCTCATAAGCATAGAGATAATAGAGTAATGTATCTAAGTGTATTTCTCTCTTTTATTAAACATCAAGATGTTGTTGCTATTGACCAATGCTAAGTTTGCCAAAACCAAATAGATTTACTTGATGCTCCCAAAGTGATATCAATACTCATGTCAAGAGTAATCATATAATAGAGATTGCAAACTAAAATAAGATGTGCAAAAAGTAAATGATAAGACTTCTCATTAATATTTCATAACGATAACTCACACCAACGGATACATAGATAACTAACTAAGAGAGATACTTCCACATTGCATACTATTCCATATGATAACTTCCCTACTCATGATATGACACTACTTGATAGTAAAAGATAAAGGTGGTGATGTGATACCGCGGCACTCCCCCAAGCTTGGAACAAACCAAGGGGATGCCAATACCGATGATGAATTACTCCTTCGGTGATGATGGTGAATCTTTGTCGTCATCAGACTTCCATGGAAGAGGCCCTCCATCAACAAAAGACATCTTGGTCTCCGGAAACCTGAAACTAGCAGCATGACTTATGCGCTTAAACCTGTTTTCATACTCACAGTTTTGATTATGAACGTCATAGAGTTGAGCTTGGAGTTTGTTGGTGGTGTCGTGAAGTGAGAAGATATCGTCCCACAGCTTTGCAGTCTCCTTCTTGTGCCCATCAATGAGTTCAGACACAATCTTGTGAAAGATATCCACTTCACGCTCAGCCATCTTCTTGTAGTTGAAAACCTCTTGTTCCAGTTTCTCCATCCTGTCTTCCAAACTCCCTTCTCCCTTAGGACCCTGGACATCTTTGATCTGCAACTCTCCATCCACGAGCTGCAACTCTTTGGGGTGCATCTTCAGCTCGTTCATGTACGGGTTGACGACGTCCTCAAAGAAGCTGTCCTTCTGAGTTCCCGACGAAGACATGATGGATCTAGATCCGAAGCAGATCCTGGCAGAAAACAGCTCGAAACAAAACACGACGAGAAAACGATATTACGGACCTCCAGGGGTCCGGGGGATTATATAGCAAATATTTTTACGACAAAAGGAAGGTTCCAGGCCGAAAACGAGTGGAAACGGGACGCCGAGGGGCTGTCACCATAGGTCGGCGCGGCCAGGGTGGGGCCCGCGCCGGCCTGTGGTGACGGGCCCTCGCGCGTCTTTTCCACTCCGTTTCGATTCCGTAATTTTTCATATTTTCTAAAAACAGCAGAAATAATGTTCGGAAAGGTAAACGCGGACTTTTTATTACCTGTACTGTTACCTATTCAAAGTCGAGTTCTGGCGGACTGTCAATTTGTCCTTTGATGAAAGCCTCCGGTGTTTCCACTTGAATAATATCAACATCAACATTATAAGAATCACCCGAGATATAATGCTTGAGTCTTTGTCCATTCACCACTTGCGTGGCATTGCCTTGGAGAGAGCTAATTTTAATTGCTCCTGAACGATACACCTCCTCAACAACATATGGTCCTTCCCACTTCGAGAGTAATTTCCCTGCAAAGAATCTGAGACGAGACCGATACAATAGAACTTGATCTCCAACATTAAATTCTCTTTTGATGATCCTTCTATCATGCCACTTCTTAACTTTTTCTTTAAAGAGTTTAGCATTTTCATAAGCTTCACTTCTCCATTCATCTAGAGAACTTAATTGCAACAACCTCTTATTACCGGCTAATTTAGGATCTTTATTTAGTTCTCTAACAGCCCAATAAGCTTTGTGCTCTAGTTCTAAAGGTAAATGACAAGCTTTTCCATAAACCATTTTATAAGGTGACATTCCCATAGGATTTTTATAAGCAGTTCTATAAGCCCATAGTGCTTCTTTCAATTTGCTAGCCCAATTCTTTCTAGATTTATTAACAGTCTTTCCCAAGATAGCTTTAATCTCTCTATTTGATAATTCTACTTGACCACTAGTTTGAGGGTGATAAGCAGAAGCAATTCTATGATTAATACCATACTTAGCAAGAGTTTTTCTAAAACCTCCATGAATAAAATGAGAACCTCCATCAGTCATAATATATCTAGGTACTCCAAATCTAGGAAATATAACATCTACAAGCATTTTTATAGAGGTCTCACCATCAGCACTTTTTGTAGGTATAGCTTCTACCCATTTAGTAACATAATCAACAGCGACAAGTATATGAGTGTTACCGTCTGAAGAAGGGAAAGGACCCATGAAGTCGAATCCCCAACAATCGAATGGTTCAATAACAAGAGTATAATTCATAGGCATTTCATTGCGTCTGGAGATATTACCAACTCTTTGACATTCATCACAAGATAAAATAAATTTCCTTGCATCTTTGAAAAGTGTTGGCCAATAAAAACCTGATTGTAGAACCTTTTGCGCGGTTCTATCTCCAGCGTGATGTCCTCCATAAACACTACCATGACATTTATTCAATATCTCCTGTTGTTCATATTCAGGAACACATCTTCGCATAATACCATCCACTCCTTCTTTATATAAGTGTGGGTCATCCCAAAAATAATGCCTCAAGTCATAAAAGAATTTCCTCCTTTGCTGAGCTGAAAAGGTTGGAGGCAAATACTTCGAAACAATAAAGTTAGCATAATCTGCATACCAAGGGCTCTCTCGCGAGCTCACCTTTATTACAGCCAATTGTTCATTTGGAAAACTATCATTAACAGGAACAGGATCATAAGCAATATTTTCCAATCTAGACAAATTATCAGCAACAGGATTATCAGCACCTTTCCTATCTATAATATGTAAATCAAATTCTTGCAAAAGAAGTACCCATCTAATAAGCCTTGGCTTAGCATCCTTCTTTGTCATAAGGTATCTAATTGCAGCATGATCAGTATGAATTGTAACTTTCGAATCAACAATATAAGGTCTAAACTTGTCACAAGCAAAGACTACAGCTAACAATTCCTTTTCAGTTGTAGCATAATTTCTTTGAGCAGCATCAAGAGTCTTACTAGCATAATGAATAACATTTAATTTTTTATCTACCCGCTGTCCAAGAACAGCGCCTACAGCAAAATCACTAGCATCACACATAATTTCAAAAGGCAAATTCCAATCAGGAGGTTCGACTACAGGAGCAGTTGTTAAGGCTTTCTTTAGAGTTTCAAAAGCTTCCTTACAATCATCATCAAAAACAAAAGGTACATCTTTTTGAAGAAGATTAGTAAGAGGCTTTGAAATTTTAGAGAAATCTTTAATAAATCTCCTATAAAACCCAGCATGACCAAGAACACTACGAATACCTTTAACATCCCTCGGATAGGGCATCTTCTCAATTGCTTCAACTTTAGCTCTATCAACTTCAATACCTCTCTCGGAAATTTTATGTCCCAATACAATTCCTTCATTAACCATAAAGTGGCATTTCTCCCAATTAAGAACAAGGTTAGTTTCTTCACATCTCTGCAAAACTTTATCGAGGTTTCGCAAGCAATTATCAAAAGAATTCCCATAGACAGAAAAATCATCCATGAACACCTCTACAATACTTTCGCAAAAACCATGAAAAATAGCAGACATGCATCTTTGAAAAGTAGCAGGAGCATTACATAAACCAAAAGGCATACGCCTATAAGCATAAGTTCCATAAGGACAAGTAAACGTGGTTTTCTCTTGATCTTTAGCTTTAACAGCAATTTGTGAAAACCCAGAATAACCATCAAGAAAGCAAAAATGAGTATTTTTAGATAACCTTTCTAGCATTTGATCAATAAAGGGTAAAGGGTAATGATCTTTCTTAGTAACTTTATTAACTTTTCGAAAATCAATGCACATTCTATAACCTACAACTATTCTTTGAGGAATAAGCTCATCATTATCATTAGGCACAACAGTCATTCCTCCTTTCTTAGGAACACAATGCACAGGACTAACCCATCTACTATCAGCAATAGGATATATAATACCAGCTTCAAGAAGTTTTAATACCTCATTTCTTACCACCTCTTTCATCTTTGGAATTAGACGACGTTGATGTTCAACAACAGGCTTTGCATCTTCTTCCATATTAATAGCATGTTGGCAAATAGAAGGAGAAATCCCTTTCAAATCATCAAGAGTATAGCCAATAGCTCCTCGGTGTTTCTTCAATATTTCCAATAACCTTTCTTCCTCAATCTCTGAAAGCTTAGAACTAATAATAACAGGATATATTTTCTTATCATCAATATGAGCATATTTAAGATTATCAGGTAAAGGCTTTAGATCAAAAACAGGATCTTCCTTTGGTGGCGGTGTTGTACCCAAATCTTCCACCGGTAAATCATGCTTGAGAATAGGTTGGCGAAGAAAAATTTCCTCAAGCTCATCTCTTTCTTTCCTAAAAGCTTCACTTTCACTATTCTCCAAATGTTGCTGCAAAGGATTATTAGGAACAAGAACAATAGATGCACACTGCTCCATTTTAAAATCATTACTAGGCAAGTCAACTTTATAAGGAGTTTTGGTAAATTTAGAAAAGTTAAATTCATAAGGTTCACCAGCAAATCTAGTCAAAATTTTCTCTTTCTTACAATCTATAATAGCTCCACAAGTATTTAGAAAAGGTCTACCAAAAATGATAGGACAATGATCACTAGCAGCAGAACCAAGTACCAAAAAGTCAGCAGGATATTTAATCTTACCACATAGAACTTCCACATCTCGAACAATACCAATTGGAGAAATAGTTTCTCTATTAGCCAAATGAATAACCACATCAATATCTTCAAGTTCACAAGAACCAATTTCGTGCATAATCTCCGTGTAAAGCTCATAAGGAATAGCACTAACACTTGCACCAATATCACATAAACCATAATAGCAATGATCACCAATTCTAACAGATAGCATAGGAACACTAACTTGTTTGGATTTATTAGGATGTGAAACAATATTAGAAGCATCTTCACAGAAAATAATATGACCATCCTCCACATTTTCAGTCACAAGATCTTTAACTATTGCAACAGCAGGTTCAATTTTAATTTGTTCTTCAGGTTCTTTAGGTTTCTTTTCACTTTTATTAACCGCACTAGATATGACAGAGTACTCCTTCATTTTAGCAGGGAAAGGAGTTTTTTCAATATAAGCTTCAGGAATAACATTATCAACAGTTTCAACCACTACACATTTGTTTATAGATGAATCAACTTTATCTTTATACGGTTCATGATACTTATCAAAATTCTTCTTAGGCAGTTCATAATGAGAGGCAAAAGCTTTATAAAGATTTGCAACAACTTGGGAATCAAGACCATATGTAGCACTCATATTACGAAATTTATCAGTATCCATAAAAGCTTCAATGCATTTATAATCATAAATTATACCTGATTCTCTATCTTTGTCGTTCTCCCATCCTTCAGTATTTTCTTGGATCCGATCAAGAAGGTCCCTTTTAAACTCTTCATTCTTGCGTGTAAATGATCCAGAACAAGAAGTATCCAGCAAGGTCTTGTCTTGAAAAGAAAGTCTTGCATAGAAATTATCAATAATAACATTACCAGGAAGCTCATGAATGGGGCATTTGAGCATTAAAGACTTCAATCTCCCCCAAGCTTGGGCAATACTCTCTCCATCATGAGGCCAGAAATTATATATGCGGTTCCGATCTTTGTGAATTTCACTTGGAGGATAAAATTTGGAATAAAATAAAGGCACAATGTCCTCCCAATCAATAGAATCACCATTCTTCAGCAATTTATACCAGTGCGCCGCTTTACCAGACAGCGATATAGTGAATAGTTTCTTTCTAACTTCATTCATAGAAATACCTGCACATTTGAATAACCCGCATAATTCATGCAAAAACAATAAATGATCACCAGGATGGACAGTTCCATCCCCTTCATAGCGGTTATCCATAACACGTTCAATAATTTTCATAGGTATCTTATATGGTACTACTTCCTCACCTGGCGCTTCATCCACTACCGTTGCAGTAGTAGTAGATTTCCCAAATAGAAATTGAAGAGAAGATCTCTCCATAATGATTTATAGCAGCAGGCAGAAATAAAATCAGCACAAACAGTAAATTTCCTTACCAATTCCGCTTACCAATAGCGCTTCACTCCCCGGCAACGGCGCCAGAAAATAGTCTTGATGACCCACAAGTATAGGGGGTGTATCGTAGTACTTTCGATAAATAAGAGTGTCGAACCCAACGAGGAGCAGAAGGTGTTGACAAGCAGTTTCGATGAAGGATTCACTGTAAATGCTCACAGACAAGTATTCAGGGGGTTTTGATATTGCAGATAAATAAAGTACAAGTAAATAAAATACGAGAGAAATAATTGCAGCGAGTGGCCCAATCCTTTTTAGCACAAAGGACAAGCCGGTTTGTTTACTTATAATGACCAAACGTTCTTGAGGACACATGGGGATTTTAGTCTAGTACTTTCGCTTCATGTGGCTAAATAATCTTCATTGTTTTGATAAGTGTTGTGTGGGTGAACCTATGCTAATGCACCGCCCTTCCTAGGACTAATACATACTTGTGATTATACCCCTTGCAAGCATCCGCAACTACAAGAAAGTAATTAAGATAAATCTAACCACAGCCTTAAACTCTGAGATCCTGCGATCCCTCCTGCATCGATATACTAACGGGGGCTTAGGTTTCTGTCACTCCGGCAACCCCGCAATTAGCAACCGAATACAAGATGCACTCCCCTAGGCCCATAAATGGTGAAGTGTCGTGTAGTCGACGTTCACACGACACCACTAGAAGAATGACACCACAACTTAAATATCATAACATTGAATATTACTCAACCATAATTCACTACTAGCATTTAGACTTCACCCATGTCCTCAAGAACTAAACGAACTACTCACGAGACATCATATGGAATAATTTCAGAGGTGATATGATGATGAATAACAATCTGAACATAAACCTTGGTTCAATGGTTTCACTCAATAGCATCTACAACAAGTATAGAATAACACCGGGAGAGTTTCCCCTATCAAACAATCAAGATTTAACCCGAATTGTTACAGCGGTGACGAGGTGCAGCGGTGGTGATGGCGGTGTAGATGGTGGAGATGATGATGATGATGATGGAGATGATGTCCCGCTCGATGACGATGACGATGGCGTCGATTTCCCCCTCCGGGAGGGAATTTCCCCGGCGGATTCCTGCCCGCCGGAGAGCTCTTTTCTCTCTGGTGTTCTCCGCCCCGCAGAGGCGGCTGTAACCCTTCGTGAGGTCCTCTCTGTGGCTTAGGTTTTCGGGACGAAGGAGTACGCGAAGAAAAGGAGGCGAAAGAGGCTGTGGGGCCCCCAGAGCATAGGGTGGCGCGGCCAGGCCATGGGCCGCGCCGCCCTATGGTCTGGGCCCACAGTGGCTCCTCTCTTCTTCCCCTTCTGGCTCCCTCCGTCATCTGGAAAAATAGGAATTTACGTGAAATTCCCTTCCACAGTTGATCTTCCGAAATATTGCGTTCTGACGGTGCTTTTTCCAGCAGAATCCTGGCTCCGGTGCTTGATCCTCCAATGATGATGAAACATGCAAAATAGATGAAATAACATAAGTATTGTGTCCCAATATGAAATATATCAATGAATAACAGCAAATTATGATACAAAATAGTGATGCAAATTGGACGTATCAACTCCCCCAAGCTTAGACCTCGCTTGTCCCCAAGCGAAACTGAGCTCGATAAACAAGACCACATGTTTATGGAGTGAAGAGTCGATAAATAAAATACGGACAAGAAGCATCATATTCATTCACACAAGACATTCTAGTAAACAACTTCCTCATATAACTCATCTCGAAATAGGTAAAGAGAAATCACAAGTAAAGGTGCATAAGAAATCATAGTTGGTGATGGCAAACTTCGTTCTTGGTCAGAGAACTACTAACGGATTGTACTTCTAAGCAAAGCTTTCATATTAGAATTTATAGCTGAGCCTTCATATTTAAGCATAACAATCTCCTCATAATCATTGATAACTTCAAAGTCATATTCATTCAGATAAAATTGGGTACTAAACAAGATGGTGTGGTCGCCTTGCCCCTCACGCTGCCCTTTCGCCTATATAAAGCCCCGCATCGAAAACCCTTACAGAGGAAGCCAGCGAAACCATCCAGAGCCGCCGCCATCGCGAAGCCAAGATCTCGGGGACAGGAGTCTCTGTTCCGGCACCCTGCCGGACGGGGAAGTGCCCCCGGAAGGCTTCTCCATCGACACCGCTGCCATCTCCACCGCCATCTTCATCACCGCTGCTGCTCCCATGAGGAGGGAGTAGTTCTCCATCGAGGCTCGGGGCTGTACCGGTAGCTATGTGGTTAATCTCTCTCCTATGTACTTCAATGCAATGATCTCATGAGCTGCCTTACATGATTGAGATTCATATGAGTTTTGTATCACTATTCATCTATGTGCTACTCTAGTGATGTTATTAAAGTACTCTATTCCTCCTCCACGTGTGTAAAGGTGACAGTGTGTGCACCGTGTGAGTACTTGGCGTAGGCTATGATTGTGATCTCTTGTAGATTATGAAGTTAACTATTGCTATGATGGTATTGATGTGATCTATTCCTCCTACATAAGCGTGAAGGTGACAGTGTGCATGCTATGTTAGTACTTGGTTTAGTCGTGTCGATCTTTCTTGCACTCTAAGGTTATTTAAATATGAACATCTAATTGTGGAGCTTGTTAACTCCGGCATTGAGGGTTCGTGTAATCCTACGCAATGTGTTCATCATCCAACAAGAGAGTGTAGAGTATGCATTTATCTATTCTGTTATGTGATCAAAGTTGAGAGTGTCCACTAGTGAAAGTCTACTCCCTAGGCCTTGTTCCTAAATCGCTATCGCTGCTTATTCTTGTTTCTTGAATTACTACTGCTGCGTTACTACTGCTGTTTACTTCCCGCAATATTTACCATCCTCAAAGCATTTTCTGGCGCCATACTACTACTTATTCATACCACCTGTATTTCACTATCTCTTCGCCGAACTAGTGCACCTATTAGGTGTGTTGGGGACACAAGAGACTTCTTGCTTTGTGGTTGCAGGGTTGCATGAGAGGGATATCTTTGACCTCTTCCTCCCTGAGTTCGATAAACCTTGGGTAATCCACTTAAGGGAAACTTGCTGCTGTTCTACAAACCTCTGCTCTTGGAGGCCCAACACTGTCTACAAGAATAGAAGCACCCGTAGAGATCAAGCACTTTCTCTGGCGCCGTTGCCGGGAGGAAAGGTAAAAGGCACTCATACTCGGTTCCAGGTAACAGTACTTTTCCGGCGCCGTTGTGTGTGTGCTCGAAGCTATTTCCTTTAGACTCTGCAATTGCGACATTTGGTTTCTTGTTTACACTAGTTAGGCATAATGGACAACAATGACCTTTTTATTCTATTTCCTGATTTAAGACATGGATGGTTTGATGCGAAAATTAAAAAACCCATGGAACATATTAATATGAATGCTTTGAACACTATTGTTGTTAATGATATGGAAAATTCTAAGCTTGGGGAAGCTGGCTTTGATGAGCATGATATTTTTAGTCCCCCAAGCATTGAGGAGAAAATTTACTTTGATGATACTTTGCCTCCCATTTATGATGATTATAATGATAGTAGTCTTTTGTTACCACCTGTTATGGAGGATAAATTTGATTATGATTACAATATACCTCCTATATTTGATAGCTACTTTGTTGAATTTGCTCCCACTACAATTAATAAGAATGACTATGCTTATGTTGGGAGTAGTAATTATTTTATGCATGAGACTCATGATAAGAATGCTTTATGTGATAGTTATATTGTTGAGTTTGCTCATGTTGCTACTGAAAGTTATTATGAGAGAGGAAAATATGGTTGTAAAAAATTTCATGTTACTAAAACACCTCTCTATGTGCTGAAATTTTTGAAGCTACACTTGTTTTATCTTCCTATGCTTGTTACTTTGCTCTTCATGAACTTGTTTATTTACAAGATTCCTATGCATAGGAAGCATGTTAGACTTAAATGTGTTTTGAATTTGCCTCTTGATGCTCTCTTTTGCTTCAACTTCTATTTCTTGCGAGTGCATCATTAAAACTGCTGAGCCCATCTTGATGGCTATAAAGAAAGAACTTCTTGGGAGATAACCCATGTGTTTATTTTACTACAGCAATTTTTGTTTTGTTGAGTCTTGGAAGTTGTTTACTACTGTAGCAACCTCTCCTTATCATGTTTTTGTGCCAAGTAAAGTTTCTATGTCAAAGTTGATGTTATATTTGGGATCGCTGCGCAGAAACAGCATTGCTGTCTGTCACGAATCTGGGCACAGGCCTCTGTAGAAAATTCTAAAAAATCTGCCAATTTACGAGCGTGATCCTCAGATATGTACTCAACTTTCATTAGTTTTGATTTTTTCCATTTGAGCAAGTCTGGTGCCATCTTTAAATTCGTCTTTACGGACTGTTCTGTTTTTGACAGATTCTGCCTTTTATTTTGCATTGCCGCTTTTGTTAAGTTGAATGAGTTTCTTTGTTCCATTAACTTTTAGAAGTTTTGTGCAATGTCCAGAAGTGAAAAGAATGTTTGTGTCACCTCTGAATGTGTGAATTATTAATTGTGCACTAACCCTCTAATGAGTTTGCTTGAAGTTTGGTGTGAAGGAAGTTTTCAAGGGTCAATAGAAGAGGGTGATATAATGTGATCGAGAAGAGTGAAAGGTCTAAGCTTGGGGATGCCCCGGTGGTTCACCCCTGCATATTTCAAGAAGACTCAAGCATCTAAGCTTGGGGATGCCCAAGGCATCCCCTTCTTCATCGACAACTTATCAGGTTTCTTCTAGTGAAACTATATTTTTATTCGGTCACATCTTATGTACTTTACTTGGAGCGTCTGTGTGCTTTTATTTTTGTTTTTGTTTTGTTATCTTAGTTCTCTGAATAAGTTCATCCTTGTGTGGGAGAGAGACACGCTCCGCTGTTGCATATGGACAAATATGTCCTTAGGCTTTACTCATAATGTTCAAGGCGAAGTTTCTTCTTCGTTAAATTGTTATATGGTTGGAATTGGAAAATGCTACATGTAGTAATTGGTAAAATGTCTTGGATAATGTGATACTTGGCAATTTTTGTGCTCATGTTTAAGCTCTTGCATCATATGCTTTGCACCCATTAATGAAGAAATACATAGAGCTTGCTAAAATTTGGTTTGCATATTTGGTCTCTCTAAGGTCTAGATAATATCTAGTATTGAGTTTTGAACAACAAGGAAGACGGTGTAGAGTCTTATAATGTTTACAATATGTCTTTTATGTGAGTTTTGCTGCACCGGTTCATCCTTGAGTTTGCTTCAAATAACCTTGCTAGCCTAAACCTTGTATCGAGAGGGAATACTTCTCATGCATCCAAATACTTGAGCCAATATTCATGCCATTTGTGTCCACCATACCTACCTACTACATGGTATTTCTCCGCCATTCCAAAGTAAATTGCTTGAGTGCTACCTTTAAATAATTCAAAATTTATCACCTCTTATTTGTGTCAATGTTTTATAGCTCATGAGGAAGTATGTGGTGTTTTATCTTTCGATCTTGTCATTTACTTTTGACAGACTTTCACAATGGACTAGTGGCACATCCGCTTATCCAATAATTTTGCAAAAAGAGCTGGCAATGGGGTTCCCAGCCCCAATTAATTAACTTTCATTAATAATTCTCTTCACATGTTTTGCTCTGATTCATCAGTAAGCAACTTAATTTTGCAAATAGACACTCCTCCATGGTATGTGAATGTTGGAAGGCACCCGAGGATTCGGTTAGCCATGGCTTGTGTAAGCAAAAGGTTGGGAGGAGTGTCATCCATAAATAAAGAAAAACTAAACTAAAGTACATGTGTAAACAAAAGAGAAGAGGGATGATCTACCTTGCTGGTAGAGATAACGTCCTTCATGGGAGCCGCTCTTGAAAGTCTGGTTGATGAGGTAGTTAGAGTGCCCACTACCATTCGTTGACAACAACAAACACCTCTCAAAATTTTACTTTTATGCTCTCTTTATGTTTTCAAAACCAAAGCTCTAGCACAAATACAGCAATCGATGCTTTCCTCTTTGAAGGACCATTCTTTTACTTTTATTGTTGAGTCATTTTACCTATTTCTCTCCACCTTAAGAAGCAAACACTTGTGTGAACTGTGCATTGATTCCTACATACTTGCATATTGCACTTGTTATATTACTTTATGTTGACAATATCCATGAGATATACATGTTATAAGTTGCAAAGCTGAAACTTAATCTTCATTTGTGTTGCTTCAATACCTTTACTTTGAATTATTGCTTTACGAGTTAACTCTTATGCAAGACTTATTGATGCCTGTCTTGAAAGTGCTATTCATGAAAAGTCTTTGCTTTATGATTCAGTTGTTTACTCATGTCATTACCATTGTTTTGATCGTTGCATTCATTACATATGTTTACAATATGATCAAGTTTATGATGGCATGTCACTTCAGAAATTATCTTTGTTATCGTTTTACCTGCTCGGGACGAGCAGAACTAAGCTTGGGGATGCTGATACGTCTCCAACGTATCGATAATTTCTTATGTTCCATGCTACTTTATTGATGATACCTACATGTTTTATGCACATTATATGTCGTATTTACGCATTTTCTGGAACTAACCTATTAACAAGATGCCGAAGTGCAGTTCTGTTTTCTGCTGTTTTTGGTTTCAGAAATCCTAGTAACGAAATATTCTCGGAATTGGACGAAATCAACGCCCAGGTTCCTATTTTGCCCGGAAGCATCCAGAACACCCGAGAGCCGCCAGAGGGGGGCCCTGTGGGCCCCAGATGATAGGGTGGCGCGGCCAGGGCTGGGCCCGCGCCACCCTATGGTGTGGTCGCCCCTTCGCCCCTCCGACGCTGCCCTTTCGCCTATATAAAGCCCCTGCATCGAAAACCCTTACAGAGGAAGCCACGGTACACGAAACCATCCAGAGCCGCCGCCATCGCGAAGCCAAGATCTGGGGGACAGGAGTCTCTGTTCCGGCACCCTGCCGGACGGGGAAGTGCCCCGGAAGGCTTCTCCATCGACACCGCTGCCATCTCCACCGCCATCTTCATCACCTGCTGCTCCCATGAGGAGGGAGTAGTTCTCCATCGAGGCTCGGGGCTGTACCGGTAGCTATGTGGTTAATCTCTCTCCTATGTACTTCAATACAATGATCTCATGAGCTGCCTTACATGATTGAGATTCATATGAGTTTTGTATCACTATTCATCTATGTGCTACTCTAGTGATGTTATTAAAGTACTCTATTCCTCCTCCACGTGTGTAAAGGTGACAGTGTGTGCACCGTGTGAGTACTTGGCGTAGGCTATGATTGTGATCTCTTGTAGATTATGAAGTTAACTATTGCTATGATGGTATTGATGTGATCTATTCCTCCTACATAAGCGTGAAGGTGACAGTGTGCATGCTATGTTAGTACTTGGTTTAGTCGTGTCGATCTTTCTTGCACTCTAAGGTTATTTAAATATGAACATCTAATTGTGGAGCTTGTTAACTCCGGCATTGAGGGTTCGTGTAATCCTACGCAATGTGTTCATCATCCAACAAGAGTGTAGAGTATGCATTTATCTATTCTGTTATGTGATCAAAGTTGAGAGTGTCCACTAGTGAAAGTCTACTCCCTAGGCCTTGTTCCTAAATACTGCTATCGCTGCTTGTTGTTTTACTGAATTACTACTGCTGCGTTACTACGCTTGTTTACTTCCCGCAATATTACTACCATCAACTGCACGCAGCAAGCTATTTTTGGCGCCATACTACTGCTCATACTTATTCATACCACCTGTATTTCACTATCTCTTCGCCGAACTAGTGCACCTATTAGGTGTGTTGGGGACACAAGAGACTTCTTGCTTTGTGGTTGCAGGGTTGCATGAGAGGGATATCTTTGACCTCTTCCTCCTGAGTTCGATAAACCTTGGGTAATCCACTTAAGGGAAACTTGCTGCTGTTCTACAAACCTCTGCTCTTGGAGGCCCAACACTGTCTACAAGAATAGAAGCACCCGTAGACATCACGCACAGGAATTTTTTAGTAGCCCAGAATCTGTTTTTAGACAGCACTTCCCCAAATATCATCTTCCTCATATTAGAGACCACCTTAAGAAGCTAAACAAGTATATACAAGTATCCAGCAATTGTAATATGCAATGAATGAGTGATGCCGGCATACCTCCCCCAAGCTTAGGCTTTTGGCCTAAGTGGAGGTCAACCCCAGCGAGGGTCAGGGTTCCACGACGGTGGATCATACATGGCATGGTCATAATAAGATCCCTGTGCAGAAGAAAAGGGTGAAGGCTCCACATGACCATAATGTTGATGTGAGGAGCTCGCTGCATCGGATGACGAGTCGAGGTGTTCCTCGGCCTCCTCCGTGTCGTCCCCTGCATGATGGCCTTCTCCTTCTATGTATGCATTTAGTTCATTTTCTGTGACCGACCAACTTTTCCTGGAATCAAGGTTAAACAAAGCAGGTGCAGGCAATCCTACTAGCTTTTCAGTTTTCTTAGTTGTTCTCCAATTTTTCTTATAGAATGTTATCTTATAAGACAGGTTACTCAAATTAGACAAATCAGAAACAAAGTCATGTTTAATCATGGAAACAATGTCAAGTTTCTCTATGGAGAGCTGAATATCAAGATGGTGAGGTTCTACACCATGCATAGCTAATAAACGAGAGGCGATGAGACCTCCACAAATTCCTCCCTTCTCACGGTTAGTAGCAAGTCTATAGGCTATCAAAGCACCCAAATTATAAGTCCTATCACATTGCAATGCAGCAGCTAAGAAAGCCAAATCTTGGATAGACAACTTATTTGCATTCTTTCTAGCAAGAACACACTTTGTGATGAAATAAGCAAAGTAGCGAATAGCTGGGAGTTGAATACTACTGATTTTACCACTATCATCGGAGAAGCTTCTCCCTTGACAAATCATCGTGTATAGACTCAAGAGCTCCTGCGGCAGTCCCCTAACCTTCTCGCATGATCCCCATTGTGGCACTCTAATTGCTGCACAAAAATCATCAAAGGGCAAGTTGACAGTTTTATTATAAATTTTGTATCGAACCATGGGGTTAGTTTGGGACCAATTGAATTCAAAATCCTGCACCACTGACATGGTTAGTTTTGCATATTGGTAAGGTTCACCAACAACAAAACTTTCCAACCCTGCATTGGAAATCAGATTTTGAACATCTTGCAAGATTCCTGCATTCCGCATAAAATCAGTGCATGGGTAATAAGAGGGGTATACTCCCTCTTCGCGGTGAACTCTCATAACTTATTGCACCTCCAATTCTTGTTGGTTTAGTTGGTGCCTATTCCACTCCATTTTCTGAAATTTTTCAACAATCATTATAAAATTTGATTTCAAGGCATATAATTGAGGGAAACTACTATAGGAACTTGCTAGAGTACTAAACATGCATCAAAACTCATTTCTACAACTTGAATCAAGCATGCAAGCTCACTAAACATGTCACCTACAGCAGCAAATTTCTCAAGATATACTCAACCAAACAAAATTCTATTTGGATAATCGAAGGAGTCACATACCGGAGAGCAAATGTGCCAAATTTCAGACAGAAATCTGGGCTGAGCAGATCGAAAAATCCTGAGCTCTTGAGCAAAAACGCGAGTGAGAGAAAGTTGGTACGAGTTTTTTCGGGAGAGAGAGTAGAATGGGAGGAAGAGATGAGTTAGTGGGGCAAGGAGGGGCCCACACCACAGGGTGGCGCGCCCCCCTCCTTGACCGCGCCGGCACATGGTGGGCAGCC
The DNA here is from genome assembly GCA_030979885.1 of Lolium multiflorum. Lineage (NCBI taxonomy): Eukaryota > Viridiplantae > Streptophyta > Magnoliopsida > Poales > Poaceae > Lolium > Lolium multiflorum. The sequence continues at coordinate 150,586,146 of CM061753.1, read as the reverse complement.
CTAGGGTGCCCCACTGGTCAGCCCCAGGTGCTCCCAGGAAGCTCTTCGAAAAATAAGACCAACGGTATAATTTTTGTAAATTTTTGAGAACTTCGAAAAATGCACATTTCTGGGTGTTAAAGTAATTATTACAGCGCAGGAAAATGATTTCCAAAAATTTAAACAACTAAAGTATCTTGCAAACCAAATAGTACTACAGCAAGTAAAACAAGTGGAGAAGGAAAGAAATGTTGTTTAGTTCTTCTATGCATTTAAAATATACTTGTTAAAAAGGTTGATCAAGTCTTGCTACCAAATAAATTTTACATGACATAAGAAGAAATAAACTCAAATCAATCATGTTACCTTATATTGAATCGATATGGATCCAATCACAAGAGTTTGATATTCTTCTTTAGGCTCATATATTGGACAATCAATAGTTCCCACCTTGATAGTTCTCAAATTAAAAATTGTATTAACTCCATATACTTTATCAATCCTCTTGGGAAAATAGACAGTATGTTCCTTATCATCAACATTGAAAGTGACTTTTCCTTTATTGCAATCAATAACAGCCCCTGCAGTATTAAGAAAGGGTCTTCCAAGAATAATAGACATATTATCATCTTCAGGCATTTCCAACACAACAAAATCAGTTAATATTAAGCAATTTTGAGTAACTTGAACAGGAACATCTTCACATACACCAACAGGAACAGCAGTAGATTTATCAGCCATTTGCAAAGATATATCAGTTGGTATCAACTTATCTAAATCAAGTCTCTTGTAAAGAGAAAAAGGCATCACACTAACTCCTGCTCCCAAATCACATAGAGCAGTTCTAACATAATTATTCTTGATGGAACAAGGGATAGTTGGTATACCTGGGTCTCCCAGCTTCTTTGGAACCTTGCCATTGAAAGAGTAATTAGCGAGCATAGTGGAAATCTCCTCATTTGGAATTTTCCTTTTGTTAGAGACAATATCTTTCATATACTTTGAATAAGGAGGCAATTTAATAGCATCAGTCAAAGGGATTTGCAAAAATAAAGGTTTCATCCAATCACAAAATTTATTATAATGTTCCTCCTCCTTTGATTTTAGTTTCTTAGCAGGAAAGGCATTTGCTTTTGAACCCAAGGTTCTCTTTCATTACCATGTTTCTTTGTAATAAAATCTTCTTTAGTGTACTTTTTATTTTTAGCATGCTTTTCAGGTTCTTTTTCAATCTTCTTTATCAGGAGTATCATTCTTATCATTATCTTTATCATGTTCATTACCACTTTTAGTTTCAGCATCAGAAATAGAAATACTATTAGGATCATTAACAGGTTCAGAGGATTCTACAACAGTTTTATGTTTCTTCTTCTTTTTCTTAGAAGGACTACTAGTTTCTTTAGTTCGTTGAGAATCTTGTTCAACTCTTTTGGGATGCCCTTCAGGATATAGAGGATCCTGGGTAGAAGCACCACCTCTAGTTGTTACTTCATAAGCATGTTTTTCTTCATGAGTATTTTTTAACAAGTCATTTTGCACTTTAGTAAGTTGATCAATTTGAGTTTGAATCATATGAAAATGTTTAACAAGCATCTTAACATCATTGGAGGTTCTCTCCACAATATCATGCAATTTACTAATAGCTTGAGAATTTTCCATTAGATGATTCTCTACTCTCATATTAAAGTTATTTTGCTTAACAACATAATTATCAAATTCATCTAAACATTGATCAGGAGGTTTTGAGTAAGGAATATCTCCTTTATCAAAGCGTTGAAGAGAATGTACCTCAATCGTGGATGAAGGGGGAATTATCTTACATAGGTCTTCTATAGGAGGTAAATTCTTCACATCTTCAGATTTAATACCTTTCTCCATAAGAGATTTCTTGGCTTCCCTCATGTCTTCATCATTTAATTCAATCATACCCCTCTTCTTCAATACTGGTGTTGGGGTTGGTTCAGGTGTAGTCCAATCATCATGATTTTGGCTTATTCTAGCCAATAATTCTTCAGCTTCGTCTGGAGTTCTTTTCCTGAAAACACAATTAGCACAACTATCCAGGTATGCCCTAGACTCAATGGTTAGTCCACTATAAAATATATCAAGTAAATCATGCTTTTCCAATTCATGTCCAGGTCGAGCTCTAATAAGAGAGCAAAACCTTGCCCAAGCTTCAGGCAATTTCTCTCCATCTTCTTGATCAAAACTATAAATTCTCTGCAGAGCAATATGTTGAGCACTAGCAGGAAAATATTTTCGAAAGAAAACATCAAGCAAACAACTTGGACTATCAATAGAATCAGGAGGCAAACTATTATACCAAATCTTAGCATCATCCTTTAATGAGAAAGTGAAAATTTTAGCAACCAAATAAGTACGCATCTTAACATCATTAGAAAACAAGCTACTTAAAGTAGAAAGCTCATTCATGTGCTCTACAGCACTTTCTTTTTCAGTACCACAAAAAGGTGTTTTCTCAACAATAGATATATGAGATAAATCAAGAGAAAAATCATAATCTTTATCCTTAATGTTTATAGGAGATGTGGCAAATTTAGGATCAGGAGACAGTTTATATCTAACAGCATGTTGTGCAATAAGCTTTTTAAGGTTACTTGTACTAGTAGTAGCATTGCATTTATCAATAAAATCATCATCAAGTTCCACATAATCTTCATCAAGATCATCAGACTCAGGTGAATTAACAGGTGTAACAGTATTTTCATTAGGAGTTTCAGTATTTTCAATTTGTCTAGACCTAGCAATTGTAGCATCTAGAAAAGGACCTAATGAACCAGTATTATCAAGCACAGTAGAAGCATCATCAAAATTATCAGAGGAATTTTCAGATTCAGCAGAAATACCAACACGTGAACCTTGTGGTGGTGAAACAAGTTGACTTATCACAGATGGTGAATCAAGAGCAGCAGAGGTACTCAGAGTTGTACCATTTCTTGTAGTGGATGGTAATATGGCGACTTTAGCATCGCGAGTTTTACCCATGATTGAGGATTTGCAGCGAACAATATCAATTCAGGTGAACTTGCAAATAAAGCTATGCTCCCCGGCGCGAAAATAGTCTTGATGACCCACAAGTATAGGGGATCGCAGTCGAGGGAAGTAAAACCCAATTTATTGATTCGACACAAGGGGAGCCAAAGAATATTTGTAAGCCTTAACAGCGGAGTTGTCAATTCAGCTGCACCTGGAAACAGACTTGCTCACAAGAGTTTATCAGCAACAACCATATAGCAGTAATGAAATAAAACAGAAATAACAAAGCAATGATTATAGTAAACAGCAGGATTAAAATACTGTAGGCACAGGGATGGATGAACGGGCGTTGCATGGATGAGAGAATTCATGTAACAATCAAGGCAGGGCATTTGCAGATAATAATAAAACGGTATCCAAGTACTAAACAATCCATAGGCATGTGTTCCGTATATAGTCGTACGTGCTCGCAATGAGAAACTTGCACAACATCTTTTGTCCTACCAGCCGGTGACAGCCTCTCTAGAAACTACTGGAAATTAAGGTACTCCTTTTAATAGAGTACCGGAGCAAAGCATTAACTGTGAACACATGTGATCCTCACATCACCGCCTTCCCCTCCGGTTGTCCCAATTCTGTCACTTTGGGGCCTCGGGTTCCGGACAGCAATATGTGTATACAACTTGCAGGTAAGATCATAAAACAATGAATATCTTCATGAATCAATAACATGTTCAGATCTGAGATCATGGCACTCGGGCCCTAGTGACAAGCATTAAGCATAACAAGTTGCAACAATATCATAAAAGTACCAACTACGGATACTAGGCACCATGCCCTAACAATCTTATGACTATTACATGATCAATCTCATCCAATCCCTACCATCCCCTTCAGCCTACAGCGGGGGAATTACTCACACATGGATGGGGGAAACATGGCTGGTTGATGGAGAGGCGTCGGTGGTGATGATGGCGATGATCCTCCAATTCCCCATCCCGGTGCCAGAACGGAGTTTCTGGTCCCGAGACGGAGTTTCGCGATGGCGGCGGAGTTCTGGACGTCTTCTGGAAATATGGTCGAACCCCCTGGCGTTTTTAGGTCGAAACCCTTAAGTAGTCGAAAGGGGGCACCTGGGGCTGCCCGAGGCGCCGCCACCATAGGCCTGCGTGGCCCAGGGGCCTGCCGCGCCGCCTGGTGGGGTGGCTGCCCCGTGGCCCCCTCCTTCGGTCTGGCTCCGTTATTCTTCTTTGAAAATAGGCCCATTGGAATTAATCCCGGGGATTTTCCTGAAAGTCGAGTTTCTGCACAAAAATGAGACACCAGAGCAATTCTGCTGAAAACAGCGTTAGTCCGTGTTAGTTGTATCCAAAATACACAAATTAGAGGCAAAATAATAGCAAAAGTGTTCGGGAAAGTAGATACGTTTTGGACGTATCAGTGACGGAAAACCATGCGGGGGCTGGTCGTGCCTCTTGCTTCCGCCATCAGACTCTCCGCATCCTTCCTGACGATGTTGGCTCCAGCTGCAGTGGCTACCTCTACCGTCTTGGCGGCTGCCTCCGTCATGCCAAGGTTGCCTGGGCTCAGGTGCGCGCTCTTCGTTCTGGCTTCTCCTAGGCTCAGGTCTGCGCTCTTCATTCTAGCTCCTCCTAGGCTCAACGTTGTCGCGGATATTAATTCCACCAGGCCCATGGGGTCTGGCGTTTCCGGCAGGACTTCGCTGGCGAGGGCGCGGATGCACATACTGATTCCTTGACGGTGATGTGTTCCGGTACTTGTCTTTGCTAGAGTACATCGCATCCTTCCCCTTGGTTATATCCTTAGGAGTATTCGAAGGTATGGGGATCGGATTTGGGAGCTCCCTTGTATTTCTCCGGTGTTCCATTGATCCAGTGCGCGATTGATTGTCGCGGTGCTCCCTTGACTTTTCGGCAGACATCTTCTTCGTTGTGGACACACATGCATCCGGGTTGGATTCCAACCTGCGCGACGTATCCGCCTTGCTGTGTTGCTCCATGGGCGTGGCAATGATTGTCCCTAGATGCTCAATTTTGATCTGGTCATTGTCCTTAGCCAGGAGCTCCGCCGCCTTTTTCATGTTGTACTTTGGAGTTTTCAGAGGCTTGTGGCGAGCTGCACTGTCAAAGTTGATGTTGCGGGGGCGGATAGTGTCTCTTCGCATCCGCCTCGCTTCCTCGTGGATTTATTTGATTGTGTTTTTCCACTCCTCTGCAAGCTCTCTGGCTTTCACGTACTCTTCCTCCACTAATCGCCCATTCTCTACGGCATGCTCGTACAGCTTGTCGGCTCCATCTTGTCCTCTAGGACTGATGATGTGACCTTAACTATGTTTTGAGCTTCCGCCAGGAGTTCCTTTCGCTTAGCTTCAAGATCTTCCAGATCCACAACCATCACGGAGGAGCAGAACGGTGAGGTTGTCCGGCAGCAACAGCAGCAGCAGATTCTGACGAGCATGTTGCGCGTTTCGCCGTTGTCAGGTACCCTGCTCTCACTTGGTCTGAGTTTCAGATGTGGGAGGTGATGAACGTCTGTGTGATCATGCACAACATGATCATTGAGAGCGAGCGCGATGAACCTATGCAGGATGATCAACCATTTGATTATCAAGGGCCACTTGCTGAGGTAGAGCATGTACCCCAAGAATTTGGGGCTTTTTTTCATATGCACAATGAAATTCAAGATGCAGGTGTCCATGCATAACTTCGGGAGGATCTAGCTGCGTATTTGTGGGCGAGGAGAGGAGCCTCCAACAATGCATAATTTAATTTCTATTTGTTTGAATGTATAAATAATTTAATTTCCATTTATTTGATTGTATGAATAATTTAAGTACTATTTGTTTCATTGTATGAATAATTTAAGTACTATTTATGTGATCGTATGAATTATTGAATATAGTATGAATATAATATAATTGATATGTTGTTTTAAAATATTGTAAAAAGAAAAAAGTTTTGGAGGCCGCAGTATGGAAAGCATCGGTATGGAAATAGCGTCCCCAAATAGAGGAGCTGCCGGCGCCTCCATACAGCAGTGCCGGCGACTATTTGAGAGGCGCCGGTGGAGATGCTCTTAATTCGACTGACAAATGACAAATGAAATCGTGACTGAGTATGATTTGCTTTTTTTTGCTCTGATTTCACTTTGGCATTCGACCAACATGTACGTCAACGGTCAAGTAGTGCAGAAAAAAAGTGCTTCCACCCCACTGTGTGGTGCACTGGTGCCGCCTTCCCCTCAAGTCCGCCGTCTCTTCCATTTTTGTGGTCCGTACTGGCTTTCTCTTGTTGTTGGCCACTGCAACTGCAGAAATGTCACAAAGTCAAATATTCTGCTCACACCAGGCCTTTGGCGAGCTTGACACCTGAAAAATGAAAATGCGATGATTCTCGAATTTCTGCCTCGGTTGTGGTTGTACGGGGGGAATCAGAGAGATCGGTTGTTAATTTGTGGTAAGGCTAGAATTTTTTTTCTCGGTTGGAAAAAAAGTGTCCTAATACCGGCAAAGATTTTTCAAACGAATTTACAATTTATCCAAAACTTTATTTTTAAAAAAATGTCAAGTTACATAAATAGCGTAAAATAGGAATACTTTCCGGTGATAACTGGTAAAACTGGTTTCGGACGAGATTCTGGAAATTCCAACTCAGAATAAAGCTTGAGTTTAATTGGCACTCTGCCCGATTTTAAGTTTTGACAGTGTGGAGAGGGTGTGCAATAGGGTCCTTGCACTGCGCTATGGTAATGTTTGTTTGTTAGAGGGTCTTAAAGCTTAGGTAGTATTATTTTCAGTTCAACGTTTTGAGCATAAAATTCGTGGATCAATTCAGGCTTTTCCGCTGACCACGCTGTAACTGCAAATGTGCTTCTCTGTTCCCATTATCCTTCTTTTTAGCCCTCTAGGTTTCTTGTAAAGCATCTGACGAGCTGCCTTTGGTGCATCTGACGAGCTGCCTTTGGTGCATCTGACGAGCTGCCTTTGGTGCATGCAAAGCTACGAGCCATACGCTAACATTTGCTTCCTAATCTTTCTTGAGCGAAGAGTCCCGAGAAATTCCTTGACCGGGATATGTGTTACTGCTATATTAGTTTTTCTGAAACAAAATTAAATACTTCGTATAACTTTTTTTCAGATTGAACATCCATATAGCCATGTATACCCGTTACTCTTTCCTCCCATTGCGAAAACATTGGATGTTGGACCGATCAAGTAATTGTCAACGTTCTGCGTTGTGAAAATACAGGTCCTGTCGTCCAGCCAGCCTCTAACGAATTTTAGTTCCATCGTTCAGAGCTAGAAACCGCGTTTGCACATGTACCTGATCTTCCCTGATGCGCGTATCACGGAGCTGAAGCGCCGCCTGCATTAGCATCATTACCGTGAGCATCAGACTTAACTATGGTCAGCAAGCTGTTAGGCACCTCCACTAGCCAATAAACTTCCACACGACTTTGCTGGTAGCCACAAATTCTGTACGGTTGTGGTCACGGAAGAGGGAAGATTCATGACCACACGAGACACGACTGGGCTGAACAAGGATACTTCTTAGGATTTTTCCATAAATAGCTGCAATACCGAGGTTTTAGATGCAAGTATTTCTTTTCCTTCTTCAGTTTCTCGAGCTTTATCGAAGTAATAAAGTTAATGTTTTACCCGCAAAAAAAAGTCTGGCTGACGCCAATTCTCTTGTCAGCAACACGGTAGGAAACTAGGATCAATGAAGGATACTTTTTTTGGAGAGGTCTTTTGGCTTTCAGATGCATAGACCTATAATGGAAAATGAATACTAAATAAAATTTGAAATGTCAATTTTTTTGGGGGAAAACTCTCTTGTGTCCATCTGGATATTTTATGTTAGCAACCAATCTATTGGAAAGAATAGCATCTTACGTAATCTGCATAAAAAGAGATAAACATTGCTTCCTGAATAGTCATGTTGGAGCATCAATTTTTTTTTTACCTAGGACATAAAATTGATCTTTTTTCCAAAAACTTATATGAAAACATAGAATGTGCGGATCTACATGTGATTTTTTGAATTTTTTTAACATTTGTAATGTCTTTTCAAGAAATGTGTTCATATCCACCCGAAAGCGAATTGGATTTCTGACTTTCTTTTGAATATTCCCTCTATTTGGATAATATTGTCACCATTTGTTAAATATTCAAGTTAGGCAAGATTTGGTGGTGACATGTTAAGCATGATATTTTTAGACTCTAACGCCCACAAATATGTACATACACTTATCCCTATAAACACACCCTACCACATCATTCCTTACTGAAGAATATTCTATCTTTTGTCAAACCTGAAGTTCAAACTCTAGTGGGCTAGAGACGTCACTACTCTCCTAACTACCCAACCACAGGTTTGTCTTGTGTTTGAGAAAGGAATAGTATACCTATTAGTGGCAGGCTTTGCCAAGGCATATACGTGTTGAATGGTGTGGTTTCTCAGCAAGTCTAGCTCGCAAAGGTGCAAAGAACTTGTGCATCAGGTCAAAGAATTTTGTACTAATAGTACTTGAGAGTTAGGAAAATGAATCCTACTAGGCTGAGGAGTGAGGAATGTGCATCACGGAGGCATAATTTTAATTAGCAAGAGGCTACAAGCTTGAATATACATTGGGATTCGCAAAAAAAAAATACATTGGGGAAAAATCCCCTCTAACTCCGCCCCACTAGCGTTGATGTAGACTTGGGTTGGAGATGATGAAATGACCTCTCACGCGTGCGTGATAACTAGTCGTTGTACTTTGGTGTTCAAACAATGGACTCGATGTCATTGACCCAATGCATACGTGTGCAGCCGTGATCAGTTAATCTGTGGCACATCGCGATCGAGGTGCGTACGAAGGATAGCATTCCCCCAAGCTGCACACAGTTGATCAGTTTGAATAATGTTTCATGGTCAAAATGCACCGGAAACTGGATACTTGGAGACGAAGCTGTGGCCCTCCGCCTGCGGGTAGTTACATGGAAATAGAGCCGTTGAACTGTGGCGAGTAAACAAAGGGAGCAAATCTATGCACGCAATGCACCTGGTTGGCTATGCAATTTTTTAGTTGTTATATATCTTAGAGATAAATAGAAGTTGTTGCCTGAGCAATAGTACACCATTCTTTGTGCACTGGTTAACTATGCAATTATATATGACTATATGAGGCTATGAGCAATGACACTGTGCTTATATATGTTTGGACCGGGCATTGCAAATGTTGAATTCGCGAGGCACTTCACGCACAGGTTCTTTCGTAGAAACTTATGAGTTACTCCCTCCATTTCAATGGATAGGAGGCAATAAGAAAAATCAAGCAAAGAAAATTTTGAACAATTTTTTAGAAAAACTATTAACAACTAGTATAATATTATATATATACATATGTATCAAATGAAAATACATTTCATGATGTATCTAAGATTCGAAGGATATCAACTTTATGTTATTCATATTAATAATTTATTTAAAAACATGGTCAAAATTTACATAGTTTAGGTTTTCAAGAATAGTTTAGCTTCAAGAAAAGAAAAAGGCTTACTTATGGAGGGCAGTTGCACCCCAACCTACTAGAGTTCAAATCTCAAATTTGACACTTTGGTGTCTCATTAAAAGGTGGAACATTCTTCAGTACTGAAGAGGCGACGTTCTCGTCGACAGCGATGCGTCTGTGGTGACTTCGTCAATCTCAAGACCCGCCGGACCAGTTTCTTAGAGACTCAGTCTCCCGGAGATGCTCATATGGACGGGGTGTCCGTGCATGTATTCATAAGGATGAGTGTATGTACGTATATGTGAGTGTCTATGTTTATACTGTTTTTGCCAAAAAAAAAAAAAGGCTTACTTATTACAGGGGAGGTGGTACACATCACTCACAGTACATTGGCGTTATCTGTGTTGGAGGAATAAGAGAAAAGCATCGATCTTCACAATAATGGACAGAACTGACCACTTTTTCAAAATAGCATAAAACGAAAAAAAATTCTGAAAAAATCAAATTTTACTTTTTTCCATGATGACATGAGTTAGGCGTGCCATGCAAAAAAGGTTAGATTCTGAAATAACTAAACCTAGTACATTTTATGCTAAATTTCTTGCCATAATGCGATGAAGCCTGCGAAATCGCATGCTCATAACATGCTTGACCTAGTTCCTTTGGAGATTTTGAACAAATTAAACGTGAAAATAGTTTTAAGCAAAAAAAAATAAACTCGATTTTAAGTCGTTTCTCGGGGCAGCCAACTTTCACGATTCCTTCGTGGTTGTGGGAAGCCGCCAAACCCCACCTTTTCATAGCTTCTCGAGCTCCCACTGAAATGGTACATGGGTATACCCCTATTCCATGTTGTCATTATGTGCAAATGCCACCGGATTGCTAGATCAAGGTGTTTCCTTCAAACCCTTCCCCCCCACATCGCTTCCCCGTGCTTCCTCATATCGACAGAAACAGAGCTAGGGTTCCTCCCCCAAGACCTCTTCCCCTACTGGCAACTCCCCTCCCCCGCTGTTGATAGCTCTATAAATGGAGGAAGAGTATCACGAGGCCACCTTCTACATATCGTCACCTAGAACAAGCAAATATTGAACTCGCCGGGCCGAACTCCCTCTCCGCCCTTCTACCATCATGCTTCTTGCCTCCAACGTGCTTCCCTCCTCAAACTCGTTTGGCTGTTAGTCCCCTCTACACCACCGAAGGTAAGATCTCTATCTCTATCTCTCTCTCTCTCTCTCTCTCTCTCTCTCTCTCTCTCTCTATATATATATATATATATATATATATATATATATAGGACATATTCATGCTACACCCGGGTGTAGTTACTCCCACGTGTGTTTCACACAATCTAGGTAGTATCTATCATACCGAAGAGTATATACATGTAGTATGAAGTATATAAGAATATTTTGGTAGTATATATACTACTTTGTAGGTAGTATGTATACTTTTTTACGTACACTATTTCTTTACGTATAAATATGCATGTATTTTGTACATATAGTGCAAACTATGGGTGTATTTAATTTTTTTTCACCAAAATTGGTATGGAGTATCTTAGATATAGTGTACGAACATACTCAAACTAATAAAGTATGTTATATACTTCCGTATGGTAGTATATGAGACGTGGGTGTAGTTACACCCAGGAGTAGGAAGTATTTATATATATATATATATATATATATATATATATATATATATATATATATATATATATATTCCTATTTTGTTATCGTTCAACAACGGTATGTTGAGCACCATGTCGTGAAATTGTCGACGAGTATGCCATAGAGGGCACCTCATGGCGATGGAAGCGAGAGAGGTGATGATATGGTGTATGGGACGGTGATGCACTCGGTTTATCAATGTTGAAGATCCATGACGGTGGGGATCTCTACTCTTGCTACAATTCACTATATGGCAACAAGTGTGTAGAGTTACAATGATGTGCTTGTCCGTTCTCTAAGGCTACCCGAGGGTTTGCTCATATACTGCGTTGAGCCTAGGGTTTACAGAAAGTCCACATTGAATACATCACATAGTCCTAAGTTGACGAACATGCCAAGTCATGTACTCCAAGTATCTGTCTTGGACGCGTTAACTAGAATTGTCTTGAACAACTTAAGCGGACTCCATCTTGGGATTCTAGTCGGCTTGGCCTCCAACTTGATCCTTGGCGGATGGGACTCCTGGTGGGCTTTACTAACACTCCTTATGTGGGCCCACCTATTCTAGCAATATAAGGCCACATCATACATATATCTATTTCGTGTATCCTCAATAGTATCTCCTGGAATACTATGAAATCCTTGGCAGTCTTGGCGATGCACTTGAGATGAATCCGCCTTATAAGTTGAATTGATACATGCTGCTATGATATCTCGAAGGGTTCCTGAAATAAATATAAATAAAACTAAAATGGGTTATCTGATGGTATTCGAGCAACAAGAAGAGGAAAGCTCGCGTAAGGAGAAAGGTTTGTGGCTTGCTTGCAAACTCTTTGAGTCCGATCTGCAAGATCCAGAAATGGAGGAATTCATTCACCCTTAGGTGGAAAGCTCTTGGTGGGTGGTAAGAGATGAGCCTCGTCCTAAACCTCAAGACGGAGGAAGTGTATTGACCAAGTCATATTTAGAACGTGGCTTTTACTTTCAGCCTTCAAAATTCTTCTCTGCCACCTTAAACCATTATGCTCGACAACTCCACTACCTACCGCCTAACAACATCCTTGTGCTAAGCAGCTTTGTGGCTCTTTGCGAAGGCTTCTCGGCATTGAGCCTGACCTTTTGATTTATTTTTACCAAATAAAGAAGCAACAAGGATTTTACGAGAGGTAAAATTTCCGAGCACCGGGGAAAGTCCCGCAGCGACGGTGGCGACCAACAATGGTGCGAAAGAGGAAGCTTCCAGGGGCATACAAAATCCATGTCGTCCAGACCACGATATAGAAGAAGTTACAACCACGAGGACAAACGCATCATTGACCTCCAATTGCGCCGACGGCTCCGGCCACCGGTATGGACGGGTACGCCTCCAACATATTAATTCCAACGGCGGGGAGGTAAAACTTCTCCCCCTTTTTTCCTAAATTATCGTGAATTGGTTCCTGATACGTCTCAAACGTATCTATAATTTCTGATGTTTCATGCTTGTTTTATGACAATACCTACATGTTTTGTTCACACTTTATATCGCTTTGATGCGTTTTCCGGAACTAACCTCGTGAGATGCCGAAGTGCGGTTCGATTTCTGTTTTTGGTTTGAAATCCTAGTAAGGAAATATTCTCGGAATTGGACGAAATCAACGCCCAAGATCTTATTTTTCCCGGGAGCTTCCAGAACATCAAAGAAGAGTCGGAGACGAGGAGGGGCCACACCACCGGCGGCGCGGCCAGGGACTGGCGCGCCCCTATGGTGGGCCCCAGGCCCCTCCGAGGCTGCCCCTTCGCCTATATAAAGCTCCTGCATCGAAAACCCTAAAAATATAAGCCATGGTACGAGAAACCTTCCAGAGCCGCCGCCATCGCGAAGCCAAGATCTGGGGGACAGGAGTCTCTGTTCCGGCACGCCGCCGGGACGGGGAAGTGCCCCCGGAAGGCTCCTCCATCGACACCACCGCCATCTTCATCACCGCTGCTGTCTCCCATGAGGAGGAAGTAGTTCTCCATCGAGGCTAAGGGCTGTACCGGTAGCTATGTGATTAATCTCTCTCCTATGTACTTCAATACAATGATCTCATGAGCTGCCTTACATGATTGAGATTCATATGAGCTTTGTATCGCTACTAGTCTATGTGCTACTCATGTGATGTTATTAAAGTAGTCTATTCCTGCATGGTGTAAAGGTGCTAGTGTGTGCACCGTGTGGTTCTTGTCGTAGGCTATGATCATGATCTCTTGTAGGTTGTGGAGTTAATTATCATTATGATAGTATTGATGTGATCTATTCCTCCTTTCATAGCGTAATGTGGACAGTGTGTATGATATGTTAGTTCTCGGTTTATTTTGCAATGATCTATTATGCTCTAAGGTTACTTAAATATGAATGCCGAATGTTGTGGCGCTTGTTAAGTCCGGCTTGAGGGAGCTCTTGTAGCCCTACACAACGACTGGTGTTTGTCATCCAACAAAAGAGTGTATGTAGCACATATGAGAAGAAGTTATTATTTATTATGCGATCAATATTGAGAGTGTCCACTAGTGAAAGTATGATCCCTAGGCCTTGTTTCCAATACCGCAAACACCGCTTATTTACTGTTCTGTTGCATGTTTACTCGCTGCCATATTTTATTCAGATTGCTATTACCACTCATATACATCCATACTACTTGTATTTCACTATCTCTTCGTCGAACTAGTGCACCTATACATCCGACAAGTGTATTAGGTGTGTTGGGGACACAAGAGACTTCTTGTATCGTGATTGCAGGGTTGAGAGGGATATCTTTGACCTCTTCCTCCCCGAGTTCGATAAACCTTGGGTGATCCACTTAAGGGAAAACTTGCTGCTGTTCTACAAACCTCTGCTCTTGGAGGCCCAACACTGTCTACAAGAAAAGAAGCGTGAGTAGACATCAAGCTATTTTAAAGCGCCGTTGAAAGGAAAAAGGCACTCATACTCCGGTCCCAGGTAACTAAGTTATTTTCTGTTGCCGTTGGTGTCGAAGCTATTTCCTTTAGATCCTGCAATTGCATCTTTTGGTTTCTTGTTTACACTAGTTAGGCATAATGAAAAGTAACAATGAGCTTCTTATTCTATTTCCTGAGTTAAGACATGGATTGTTTGCTGCGAAAATTAAAAAACCTATGGAATCTTATTTGCATGCTAGTAGCAATGATATTAGTATGAACGCTTTGAACACCATTGTTGTTAATGATATGGAAAATTCTAAGCTTGGGGAAGCTGGTTTTGATGAGCATGATATTTTTAGTCCCCAAGCATTGAGGAGAAAATTTTCTTTGATGATACTTTGCCTCCTATTTATGATGATTATAATGATAGTGGTCTTTTGGTGCCGCCTACTATGGAGAGTAAATTTTATTATGATTATACTATGCCTCCTACACTTGATGAGAATAATAATGATAGCTACTTTGTTGAATTTGCTCCCACTATAACTAATAAAATTGATTATGCTTATTGGGAGAGTGTTAATTTTATGCATGTGGCTCATGACAAGAATGTTTTATGTGATAGTTATATTGTTGAATTTGTTCATGATGCTACTGAAATATATTATGAGAGAGGGAAACATGGTTATATGCATCTTAATAATATTAAGTTTCCCCTCTTTATGTTGAGAATCTTGAAATTGCACTTGTGTTGCTTTTCTATGCTTGCCACTTTGTTCTTCGTGAATTTATTTGTGTACAAGATTCCTTTTCATAGGAAGTGGGTTAGGCTTAAATGTGTTTTGAATTTTCTCCTTGATGCTCTCTTTTGCTTCAACTCTTATTTCTTGCGAGTGCATCATTAAAATTACTGAGCCCATCTTAATGGCTATAAAGAAAGCACTTCTTAGGAGATAACCCATGTGTTTATTTTACTACAGCACTTTGTTTTTGTTGAGTCTTGGAAGTTGTTTACTACTGTAGAAACCTCTCCTTATCATGTTTTTGTGCCAAGTAAAGTCTCTATGGTAAAGTTGATGCTAGATTTGGATTGCTGCGCAAAAACAACATTGCTGTCTGTCACGAATTCGCGCAGAAGTCTCTGTAAAAAAATCAAAAAAATTTGCAAATTTACGTGAGTACATACGTACGCAACTTTCATTAGTTTTGAGTTTTTCCATTTGAGCAAGTTAAGTGCCCCTGCCAAATTCGTCTTTACGGACTGTTCTGTTTTTGATAGATTCTGCCTTTTATTTCGCATTGCCGCTTTTGCTATGTTGAATGGGTTTCTTTGTTCCATTAACTTTCAGAAGTTTTGTGCAATGTCCAGAAGTGTTAAGAATGATTGTGTCACCTCTGAACATGTGAATTTTTATTATGCACTAACCCTCTAATGAGTTTGCTTGAAGTTTGGTGTGGAGGAAGTTTTCAAGGGTCAATAGAAGAGGATGATATACTATGATCAAGAAGAGTGAAAGGTCTAAGCTTGGGGATGCCCGGTGGTTCCCTGCATATTTAAGAAGACTCAAGCATCTAAGCTTGGGGATGCCCAAGGCATCTCCTTCTTCATCGACAACTTATCAGGTCACTTCTGGTGAAACTATATTTTTATTCCGTCACATCTTATGTACTTTACTTGGAGCGTCTGTGTGCTTTTATTTTAGTTTTGTTATTTTCATTCCCTGAATAAATTCATGCTCATGTGTGGGAGAGAGACACGCTCCGCTTTTTCATATGAACACTAGTGTTCTTCATTTTTGCTTTTAATGTTCAAGGGCGAAAGTTGATCGCTTCACTTGTTGCTATTTGGTTGGAATCAGAAAATGCTTCATATGGTCTTGAATAATTTGATACTTGGCAATTGTTTTGAGCTCTCATAAATCATGTTTAAGCTCTTGCATCATGTAGTTTAAATCTAGTAGTGAAGAACTACTGTAGAGCTTGTTGAAATTTGGTTTGCATGATTGGTCTCTCTAAGGTCTAGATATTTTCTGGTAAAAGTGTTTGAGCAACAAGGAAGACAGTGTAGAGTCTTATAATGCTTGCAATATGTTCTTATGTAAGTTTTGCTGTACCGGTTCATACTTGTGTTTGCTTCAAACAACCTTGCTAGCCAAAGCCTTGTACTGAGAGGAAATGCTTCTCGTGCATCCAAACATCTTGAGCCAAAACCCATGCCATTTGTGTCCACCATATCTACCTACTATGTGGTATTTCTGTCATTCCAAGTAAATACTTCATGTGCTACCTTTAAACAATTAAAAAGCTATTATCTCTTATTTGTGTCAATGTTTTATAGCTCATGAGGAATTATGTGGTGTTTTATCTTTCGATCTTGTCATTTACTTCAGACTTTCACAATGGACTAGTGGCTCATCCGCTTATCCAATAATTTTGCAAAAAGAGCTGGCAATGGGGTTCCCAGCCCCAATTAATTAACTTGCATTAATAATTCTCTTCACATGTTTTGCCCTGATCTATCAGTAAGCAACTTAAATTTGCAAATAGACACTCCTGCATGGTATGTGAATGTTGGAAGGCACCCGAGGATTCAGTTAGCCATGGCTTGTTGATACGTCTCCAACGTATCGATAATTTCTTATGTTCCATGCTACTTTATTGATGATACCTACATGTTTTATGCACATTATATGTCGTATTTACGCATTTTCTGGAACTAACCTATTAACAAGATGCCGAAGAGCCACTGTTTTCTGCTGTTTTTGGTTTCAGAAATCCTAGTAAGGAAATATTCTCGGAATTGGACGAAATCACCGCCCGGGGTCCTATTTTTGAAGCTTGAGAAGACCGAAGGGAGTCGAAGTGGGGCCACGAGGTGGCCAGGTGACAGGCGGGGGCCCTGGCCTGGCCGCGCGGCCTGTCTCTGGGCCCTCGTGCCGCCTCTTGACCTGCCCTTTCGCCTACTTATAGCCTCCGTCGCGACCCCAGTCTGAGAGCCACGATACGGAAAACCTTCCGGAGACGCCGCCGCGAATCCCATCTCGGGGGATTCGGAGATCGCCTCCGGCACCTGCCGGAGAGGGGATCCATCTCCCGAGGACTCTTCATCGCCATGATCGCCTCCGAGTGATGAGTGAGTAGTTCACCCCTGGACTATGGGTCCATAGCAGTAGCTAGATGGTCGTCTCTCCTAATTGTGCTTCATTGTTGGATCTTGTGAGCTGCCTAACATGATCAAGATCATCTATCTGTAATACTATATGTTGTGTTTGTCGGGATCCGATGGATAGAGAATACTATGTTATGGTGATTATCAATCTATTGTTTATGTGTTGTTTATGATCTTGCATGCTCTCCGTTATTAGTAGAGGCTCTGGCCAAGTTTTTACTCTTAACTCCAAGAGGAGTATTTATGCTCGATAGTGGGTTCATGCCTTCATTGACACCTGGGACAATGACAGAAAGTTCTAAGGTTGTGATGTGCTGTTGCCACTAGGGATAAAACATTGATTCTATGTCTAAGGATGTAGTTGTCGATTAAATTACGCACCATACTTAATGCAATTGTCCGTTGCTTTGCAACTTAATACTGAATGGGGTTCGGATGATAACTGAAGGTGGACTTTTTAGGCATAGATGCGGTTGGATGGCGGTCTATGTACTTTGTCGTAATGCCCTGATTAAATCTCACTATATTTATCATATCATATATATGCATTGTTATGCCCTTTTCTATTTGCCAATTGCCCGACTGTAATTTGTTCACCCAACATGCTTTTATCTTACGGGAGAGACACCTCTAGTGAACTGTGGATCCCGGTCCTATTCTTTACATAGCATGCAATCTACTGCAATACTTGTTTTACTGTTTTCTTGCAAACAATCATCTTCCACACAATACGGTTAATCATTTGTTACAGCAAGCCGGTGAGATTGACAACCTCACTGTTTCGTTGGGGCAAAGTACTTGGGTTGTGTTGTGCAGGTTCCACGTTGGCGCCGGAATCCCGTTGTTGCGCCGCATCACATTTCGCCACCATCAACCTTCAACGTGCTTCTTGACTCCTACTGGTCCGATTAAACCTTGGTTTCTTTCTGAGGGAAAACTTGCCGTGCGCATCATACCTTCCTCTTGGGGTTCCCAACGGACGTGTACATCTACGCGCATCAAGCACTTTTCTGGCGCCGTTGGGGAGATCAAGACACGCTGCAAGGGGAGTCTCCACTTCTCAATCTCTTTACTTTGTTTTTGTCTTGCTTTATTTTATTTACTACTTTGTTTGCTGCACCTAAACAAAACACAAAAAAATTAGTTGCTAGTTTTACTTTATTTACTGTCTTGCTCTCCATATCAAAAACACACAAAAAAATTAGTTACTTGTCTTTGCTTAGTTTACTTTATTACTATTAAAATGAGTAATCATGAAGTTGAAGTTCGTTCTTTTAAGCAACAAGGTGGAGAAAGTTTTAAAGATGCTTGGTACAGAATTAGTAATGCTCATCATAGGTGCATTAAGAAACACTCCACCACTATCCTTCTTAGGAACTTTTATGTTGGTTTATCTAGTTGGAATAGGTATGTTCTTGATACTCTTATGGAGGTAATTTCCTAGGTACTCCCGCTTTAGAAGCTAGTTGCATCATTGAGAGTCTAGTTGGAATACCACCTGTTAATGAAGTTAATATTGAAATCTCTCTTGAGGATGTTATGAAAAAATTGGAAACCATGGAGAAAATTTTTCCAAGTATTGAAACTAAAATGGAAATGTTATTGGATAAAACTGATGAACTTGATAAATCCCTAGGAGGAATTGATGAAAGAATTAGTGTCCTAGGAACTTGTGTTGTCCATGATAATCAAACCAATAGGATTGATGAACTTGAAAAAGCTATGGGAACCTTGGGTTCAACCTTTTCTTCTCTCAAGTATAATGAGAAAGCTTATGTGGGTAAAGAGCAAAAATTCATGTATGCCTCTAAAGTGCCTAAACAAAAGAATTACTATAGGCCTAAAATTGCTAAAACCCCTAGCACCACCATAGAAAATTTAGATAATGGAGTACCTAAAGTACCCTCTGCAACAAGTTGTGTTTGCATGAAGAATAATAATGTTGATGCTTCTACTCTTGATGTTACTTGATTTGCACTTTCTGCGCCTAGCTGAAAGGCGTTAAAGAAAAGCGCTTATGGGAGACAACCCATGTTTTTACTACAGTACTTTGTTTTATATTTGAGTCTTGGAAGTTGTTTACTACTGTAGCAACCTCTCCTTATCATGTTTTTGTGCCAAGTAAAGTTTCTATGTTATAGTTGATGTTATATTTGGGATCGCTGCGCAGAAACAGCATTGCTGTCTGTCACGAATCTGGGCACAAGTCTCTGTAGAAAATTCGAAAAAATCTGCCAATTTACGAGAGTGATCCTCAGATATGTACGCAACTTTCATTAGTTTTGAGTTTTTCCATTTGAGCAAGTCTGGTGCCACTTTAAAATTCGTCTTTACGAACTGTTCTGTTTTGACAGATTCTGCCTTTTATTTCGCATTGCCTCTTTTGCTATGTTGGATGAATTTCTTTGATCCATTAATGTCCAGTAGCTTTGTGCAATGTCCAGAAGTGTAAAGAATGATTGTGTCACCTCTGAATGTGTGAATTATTAATTGTGCACTAACCCTCTAATGAGTTTGCTTGAAGTTTGGTGTGAAGGAAGTTTTCAAGGGTCAAGAGAGGAGTATGATATACTATGATCAAGAGTGAAAGCTCTAAGCTTGGGGATGCCCCGTGGTTCACCCCTGCATATTATAAAAGACTCAAGCGTCTAAGCTTGGGGATGCCCAAGGCATCCCCTTCTTCATCGACAACATCATCAGGTTCCTCCCGAAACTATATTTTTATTCAGTCACATCTTGTGTTCTTTACTTGGAGCGTCGGTTTGTTTTGTTTTTGTTTTTGTTTGAATAAAATGGATCCTAGCATTCACTTTGTGGGAGAGAGACACGCTCCGCTGTTGCATATGGACAAATATGTCCTTAGGCTTTACTCGTAATGTTCAAGGCGAAGTTTCTTCTTCGTTAAATTGTTATATGGTTGGAATTGGAAAATGCTACATGTAGTAATTCTAAAATGTCTTGGATAATGTGATACTTGGCAATTTTTGTGCTCATGTTTAAGCTCTTGCATCATATGCTTTGCACCCATTAATGAAGAAATACATAGAGCTTGCTAAAATTTGATTTGCATATTTGGTCTCTCTAAGGTCTAGATAATATCTAGTATTGAGTTTTGAACAACAAGGAAAACGGTGTAGAGTCTTATAATGTTTACAATATGTCTTTTATGTGAGTTTTGCTGCACCGTTTCATCCTTGAGTTTGCTTCAAATAACCTTGCTAGCCTAAACCTTGTATCGAGAGGGAATACTTCTCATGCATCCAAAATCCTTGAGCCAACCACTATGCCATTTGTGTCCACCATACCTACCTACTACATGGTATTTCTCCGCCATTCCAAAGTAAATTGCTTGAGTGCTACCTTTAAAATTCCATCATTCACCTTTGCAATATATAGCTCATGGGACAAAGTAGCCTTAAAAACTATCGTAGTATTGAATATGTACTTATGCACTTTATCTTTTATTAAGTTGCTTGTTGTGCGATAACCATGCTTCTGGGGGAACGCCATCAACTATTCTTTGTTGAATATCATGTGAGTTGCTATGCATGTCCGTCTTGTCTGAAGGATCTATCACCTTAATGATTGGAGCATGCAAATTGTTAGAGAAGAACATTGGGCCGCTAACTAAAGCCATGAATCATGGTTGAAGTTTCAGTTTGGACATATATCCTCAATCTCATATGAGAATAATAATTGTTGCTACATGCTTATGCATTAAAGAGGAGTCCATTATCTGTTGTCCATGTTGTCCCGGTATGGATGTCTAAGTTGAGAATAATCAAAAGCGAGAAATCCAAAATGCGAGCTTTCTCCTTAGACCTTTGTACAGGCGGCATGGAGGTACCTTTGTGACACTTGGTTGAAACATGGCATTGCAAAGATCCGGTAGTCCAAGCTAAGTAGGACAAGGTGCGGGCACTATTAGTATACTATGCATGAGGCTTGCAACTTGTAAGATATAATTTACATAACTCATATGCTTTATTACTACCGTTGACAAAATTGTTTCATGTTTTCAAAATAAAAGCTCTAGCACAAATACAGCAATCGATGCTTTCCTCTTTGAAGGACCTTTCTTTTACTTTTATTGTTGAGTCAGTTTACCTATCTCCCTCCACCTTAAGAAGCAAACACTTGTGTGAACTGTGTATTGATTCCTACATACTTGCATATTGCACTTGTTATATTACTTTATGTTGACAATATCCATGAGATATACATGTTATAAGTTGAAAGCAACCGCTGAAACTTAATCTTCCTTTGTGTTGCTTCAACACCTTTACTTTGATTTATTGCTTTATGAGTTAACTCTTATGCAAGACTTATTGATGCTTGTCTTGAAGTACTATTCATGAAAAGTCTTTGCTTTATGATTCAGTTGTTTACTCATGTCATTACCATTGTTTTGATCGCTGCATTCATTACATATGTTTACAAATAGTATGATCAAGATTATGATGGCATGTCACTTCAGAAATTATCTTTGTTATCGTTTTACCTGCTCGGGACGAGCAGAACTGGGGATGCTTGATACGTCTCCAACGTATCGATAATTTCTTATGTTCCATGCTACTTTATTGATGATACCTACATGTTTTATGCACATTATATGTCGTATTTACGCATTTTGGAACTAACCTATTAACAAGATGCCGAAGAGCCGGTTCTGTTTTCTGCTGTTTTTGGTTTCAGAAATCCTAGTAAGGAAATATTCTCGGAATTGGACGAAATCACCGCCCGGGGTCCTATTTTTGCACGAAGCTTCCAGAAGACCGAAGGGGACGAAGTGGGGCCACGAGGTGGCCAGGTGACAGGCGGCGCCCGGGCCCGGCCGCGCGGCCCTGTCCCCGGGCCTCGTGCCGCCTCTTGACCTGCCCTTTCGCCTACTTATAGCCTCCGTCGCGAAACCCTGTGCAGGAGCCACGCCGGACCTTCTAGAGACGCCGCCGCCGCGAATCCCCATCTCGGGGATTCGGAGATCGCCTCCGGCACCCTGCCGGAGAGGGGATCCATCTCCCGGAGGGACTCTTCATCGCCATGATCGCCTCCGGAGTGATGAGTGAGTAGTTCACCCTGGACTATGGGTCCATAGCAGTAGCTAGATGGTCATCTTCTCCTAATTGTGCTTCATTGTTGGATCTTGTGAGCTGCCTAACATGATCAAGATCATCTATCTGTAATACTATATGTTGTGTTTGTCGGGATCCGATGGATAGAGAATACTATGTTATGGTGATTATCAATCTATTGTTTATGTGTTGTTTATGATCTTGCATGCTCTCCGTTATTAGTAGAGGCTCTGGCCAAGTTTTTACTCTTAACTCCAAGAGGGAGTATTTATGCTCGATAGTGGGTTCATGCCTTCATTGACACCTGGGACAGTGACAAAGTTCTAAGGTTGTGATGTGTTGTTGCCACTAGGGATAAAACATTGATTCTATGTCTAAGGATGTAGTTGTCGATTACATTACGCACCATACTTAATGCAATTGTCTGTTGCTTTGCAACTTAATACGAATGGGGTTCGGATGATAACTGAAGGTGGACTTTTTAGGCATAGATGCAGTTGGATGGCGGTCTATGTACTTTGTCGTAATGCCCTGATTAAATCTCACTATATTTATCATATCATATATATGCATTGTTATGCCCTTTTCTATTTGTCAATTGCCCGACTGTAATTTGTTCACCCAACATGCTTTTATCTTACGGAGAGACACCTCTAGTGAACTGTGGACCCCGGTCCTATTCTTTACATAGCATACAATCTCAATACTTGTTTTACTGTTTTCTTGCAAACAATCATCTTCCACACAATACGGTTAATCATTTGTTACAACAAGCCGGTGAGATTGACAACCTCACATTTCGTTGGGGCAAAGTACTTGGGTTGTGTTGTGCAGGTTCCACGTTGGCGCCGGAATCCCTGTTGTTGCGCCGCATCACATTTCGCCACCATCAACCTTCAACGTGCTTCTTGACTCCTACGGTCCGATTAAACCTTGGTTTCTTTGAGGAAAACTTGCCGCTGTGCGCATCATACCTTCCTCTTGGGGTTCCCAACGAACGTGTACATCTACGCGCATCACTTGTGTAAGCAAAAGGTTGGGGGGAGTGTCATCTAATAAATAAAACTAAAGTACATGTGTGAGAAGAGGGATGATCTACCTTGCTGATAGAGATAACGTCCTTCATGGGAGCCGCTCTTGAAAGTCTGGTTGATAAGGTAGTTAGAGTATCCATTACCATTCGTTGACAACAACAAACACCTCTCAAAATTTTACTT
This sequence comes from Lolium multiflorum, assembly GCA_030979885.1. Taxonomy (NCBI): domain Eukaryota; kingdom Viridiplantae; phylum Streptophyta; class Magnoliopsida; order Poales; family Poaceae; genus Lolium; species Lolium multiflorum. The sequence continues at coordinate 150,562,619 of CM061753.1, read as the reverse complement.
TTATGCTCTCTATATGATTTCAAAACTTGAAAAGCTCAAGCACATGATTTTATCCCTGCTTCCCTCTGCGAAGGGCCTATCTTTTACTTTATGTTGAGTCAGTTTACCCATTTCCTTCCATCTTAGAAGCAAACACTTGTGTGCTGTGCATTGATTCTTACATACTTGCTTATTTGCATTCATCATATTACTCTATGTTGAAAATTATCCATGAGATATGCATGTTGAAAGTTGAAAGCAACTGCTGAAACTTATATCTTCCTTTGTGTTGCTTCGATGCCTTTACTTTGAATTTATTGCTTTATGAGTTAACTCTTATGCAAGACTTTTTAAAGCTTGTCTTGAAAGTACTATTCATGAAAAGTTTTGCTATATGTTATCTATTTGTTAGCAAACTATAGATCATTGCTTTGAATCACTCCATTCATGTCATATGCTTTACAATAATGTTGATCAAGATTATGATGGTAGCATTTCACTTCAGAAATTATTTGTGTTATCGTTTACCTACTCGAGGGCGAGTAGGAACTAAGCTTGGGGATGCTTGATATGTCTCAAACGTATCTATAATTTCGATGTTCCATGCTTGTTTTATGACAATACCTACATGTTTTGTTCACACTTTATATCGTTTTGATGCGTTTTCCGGAACTAACCTATTGACGAGATGCCGAAGTGCCAGTTCTTTTTTGTTGTTTTTGGTTTCAGAAATCCTAGTAAGGAAATATTCTCGGAATTGGACGAAATCAACGCCCAAGATCTTATTTTTCCGGGAGCTTGAACATCAAAGAAGAGTCGGAGACGAGCAGGGGGAGCCACACCACCAGGCGGCGCGCCCCCTATGGTCTGGTGGCCCCGGGCCTCAGGCTGCCCCTTCGCCTATAAAGCCCTGCATCAAAAACCCTAAAATATAAGCCACAGACGAGAAACCTTCCAGAGCCGCCGCCATCGCGAAGCCAAGATCGGGGACAGGAGTCTCTGTTCCGGCACGCCGCCGGGACGAGGAAGTGCCCCGGAAGGCTCCTCCATCGACACCACCGCCTTCTTCATCACAACTTTGTCTCCCATGAGAGGGAGTAGTTCTCCATCGAGCTAAGGGCTATACCGGTAGCTATGTGGTTAATCTCTCTCCTATGTACTTCAATACAATGATCTCATGAGCTGCCTTACATGATTGAGATTCATATGAGCTTTGTATCGCTACTAGTCTATGTGCTACTCATGTGATGTTATTAAAATAGTCTATTCCTCCTGTATGGTGTAAAGGTGCTAGTGTGTGCACCGTGTGGTTCTTGTCGTAGGCTATGATCATGATCTCTTGTAGGTTGTGGAGTTAATTATCATTATGATAGTATTGATGTGATCTATTCCTCCTTTCATAGCGTAATGTGGACAGTGTGCATGCTATGTTAGTTCTCGGTTTATTTTGCAATGATCTATTATGCTCTAAGGTTACTTAAATATGAATGCCGAATGTTGTGGCGCTTGTTAAGTCCGGCTTGAGGGAGCTCTTGTAGCCCTACACAACGACTGGTGTTTGTCATCCAACAAAAGAGTGTATGTAGCACATATGAGAAGAAGTTATTTATTATGCGATCAATATTGAGAGTGTCCACTAGTGAAAGTATGATCCCTAGGCCTTGTTTCCAATACTGCAAACACCGCTTATTTACTGTACTGTTGCATGTTTACTCGCTGCCATATTTTATTCAGATTGCTATTACCACTCATATACATCCATACTACTTGTATTTCACTATCTCTTCGCCGAACTAGTGCACCTATACATCTGACAAGTGTATTAGGTGTGTTGGGGACACAAGAGAGGGATATCTTTGACCTCTTCCTCCCTGAGTTCGATAAACCTTGGGTGATCCACTTAAGGGAAAACTTGCTGCTGTTCTACAAACCTCTTGGAGGTCCAACACTGTCTACAAGAAAAGAAGCGTGAGTAGACATCAGTTACATTTCTTATTTCTTCGGTAATTTAATTGCGTAGCTTCAAGTTGCATATGTTTCATGCCTCGTATGTGAACATGTTAGCGGAGAATGAGGTGAACGTTGGTATCGAACCACTTGACGATTACGTTGTCGGTATAGATGTTGGAGAGTGTGTGGTAGAGGGGGTCGAGGGAAATGATGAGGTGGAACCGGAGTTCGAGGAGATTGGAGAGCCGAAAGGGGAGGCAATTAGAAGTGCGAACTACACGGAGTTGGAGGACCTCCATTTGATCATCAAAAACTTTGTCTGGTCGTGAAACTGTTGTTCTATTTCCAATTGTGTTGCACAATATTTGCAAAATTCAAACTTATCTTATTTGAGTTATATGTAACAAATCCCAATGTACATTGCCTGAAAAACACCTACTATTAGAGATACCGATCTGAGATATATCTAGATACGGTTTATCCGAAATGTGGTTGAGTTGCTCTAAAACCATAGGTGAACCCGACACGCTGAAGTGCCACACACACCCCGCGGCCGGACAACACAGTGACGGCGTGAGGCAGAATTGGCGGGAACGATAAAGTAGGGCGAAGGCTATAAAATTCGGAGAAGAGTGGTGACTTGGCAGTTCACAGCTTCCTCTTCTCCTCCAAATCCAGCAATGGACCCGTCGACCGGCTCGAGGGCCCCCGCCGGCTTCGCGACGCAGGCCAACGCCCTCCTCCGCAAGAACCTCTGCTTCCAGGTCGCCCGTCGTGCTCTGCTCCTCTGATACCGTTCTTGGAGATACGAATTAACTTATTGACGATCTGACTTGGTTGCATACTTGCCTTGTTTCCTGTACTGTGCTGGGGTGCTGCAGAAGAGGAACCTGAAGACGAACGTGTGCATCACCCTCTTCCCGATCCTCCTCTGCGTCCTGCTGGTCGCGCTGCAGGGCGCCATCGACCGCGAGATCGACAAGCCCAAGTACCGCTGCGGCTGCGCCTGCGTCGACACGGCCGCGGACGGGAGCTGCAGGAAGACGGAGTGCGGCATCCAGTACTCCACGCTGGACCAGGTCGCCACCTGCCCGATCACCAGCCCACCGCGGTGGCCGTCCCTGGTGCAGGTGCCGGAGCCTGAGTTCCGGGCCGTCAGGACCGCCTCCCAGCAGTTCGATGGTTTGCCTGAACCCACATGCCAGGACATCGGGTCTTGCCCCGCCGCGTTCCTCATCACCGGAAGCAACCGCTCGTTCGCCGAAAGTATGCTATCCGTCATGGTACACTAGCATATATACTCATTTGTCCTTCCTAATTCATGCTTTTCGGCGGCAGGTCTTTCGGCTCAACTGTTCCCTGCTCTGTCTTCCTCTTTGAATCTCACCGACTATCTAGGCGCACTCTCCAAGATTGTTCCCGTGAGTTTCTTCCTGGCCTAATTGCGCATCTAGACTATACAGTCGTGGTATGATGTCTTTTTTGATAAATATCTGAAGCTTTTGCTGGATCTCTTTCTCACAGGGCTCTGACACACCGACATCGTATAGGCAGCTTTTAGAGCCAGCGTTTACTCCAGGGAATACTTTGTATGTTGTCCAAAATCAGTGCCGGTCCAATTTATCGCAAACGATTCCAGTCAACGCTGGGCCGATACCCCTTCAACTCAGTAAGTAGCTTTTTCCTTTGTTTAAAATCCTCGTTTTTCAATCAAGACATACTGCATACAAGGAAAAAAATACATTTATCGCAAACGAAGCAAGCAGACAACCATGAATTACTACTTCCTGATCTCAACAAAGAAAATGATTACTACTCATGGGGTCATGCTTGTATGCTTTAACTGCGTCGAGAGTAGCACTTGAGCGCATTTATAACATCGGACCTGATAAAGTGGTGCTATTAGAGTATTTTTCGTCTTTATTGATATTTAGATTTAGCTTTGATGTTTTTCTGTTGTATGCATCTGCTAACGTTTATAAAAGAACCAACAGACCACCTGACCAGGTCTCCCTGAATATCATAAAATGCTCTAAGCTCATATAGCTGGGTGCGTAGGCGGCTGGAATTTAAACTATTGCTTTAAAATACCAGGGTGTAAATTAAGACATGTTAGCAAGTAATTTTCCTTTTGTTACCGAATTCTTTGACACTTCCATATTTGGATATCGAAGGGCCTGCTAATGATTCAATTTCCGATGCTCCTTTAAAACTTCCAGATGTGGACTGCATTCAAGGTTTGTCGTTGTGGCGTGAAAGCGCATCAGTTGTCAATGATGAACTATTTAAGGGTTATAGACAACAAAGGGCAGGTGTAGACAAGTCGAATGAATTTTCTGCAGGTACATACTGATCTAGTTCAGTGAAGTGTTAGCATTTTATTCTTTTTATACTCTGTATAAAATGTTTTTCTTCACAGGTTATGACTTCTTGGACACAAATAGGAATAGTCTTGACATTAGTATTTGGTTCAACTCTACCTATAACAATGATACTGCATATACTGCAATTGCGTTAGTACGAGTGCCACGCTTGGTTAACATGGTATGTACTTTGAACTAGTCCGCAACTTTATGTTAAGTGATTTTCATTTGTATTTCAACTATTATTACAAGTTGTACTATCTTCCATTTAGGCTTCCAATGCATACATCAAATTCCTCAGAGGAAGTGGAGTGGAAATGCTGCTTGAATTTGTTAAAGATATGCCGAAAGTTGGAACAAGATCAAAATTTGACTTGTCTTCTCTTCTTGGTGCACTATTCTTCACATGGATGCCTTGTCCTCGGTGGCTGGCCGGCCGGCAGCTGGCCGAGGCCGGCGATGGCGACGGCTTCGGGCGCCGCTTCCTTCTTGAAGGTATCGCCGTGGGGATGTCTTGCCATCTTGTCTGGAAAGCTCCGGGGAAATCCCTAGATCCGCCGTGATCGGTCGATGGCGGCGCTCTTGTGTCGTCTCCCCTCTTGAGGGCATCGATTTGGAGCTGCTTAGGCCGGAGGGATCCGTGGATGATGGTTGGTGTTGGCGTCGTGGGCTGTGTGGCAACGATGACAATGGTGAGTGGATCGGAGCTGCGGCATGTCCTTCGTCACCCCTGCCGTGATGGTGAAGTCGGAGCTGCGAGGCGACTTGTGGCAACGATGCCACTTGATTGGTGCTGCGTCGGTGCAAGGCATGCAACTTCCTCCTATGAAGGTCGCGATCGAAGTCGGAGCTGCCTCCTCGACGTGCTTGGGGGTCGACTGTTTGGCAGGGGCTGACATGGGCTTCGATGTCATTCGCGGCGGCGAGGGTCTCGGTGGCGGTCGTCTAAAGTGAAGTCGGAATCGCTGGCTCGTGGAGGAGTGACGACGATGACGCTCGATGGCATCCTCAACGAGGGTCTTTCTTCTCGATGACGTGTGTGCTTCATGTGGGTAGCCAGGTTGGCCGGTGTTGTTGGTTTTCGCCCGAGTTTCTCCTAAAAATTGGGCACTTCGGTTTTCGGCCGGTTTCCCGCTAATAAACTGGCCAAATTCTGTACTTCTTCTCTATTAATGAAAATGGCAAGTCTTTTGCCTCGTTTCAAAAAAAAATATTCTTCACATGGATCGTTGAATTACTCTTTCCAGTGAGTATGAGGCACAAATTTCGTAAGTAAGTTCACAAAATTGGATAAAATGATGATTTGGTACATTTCTTTTTGCAGGTTATACTATCGTATCTTGTGTACGAGAAGCAACAGAAGCTGAAAATTATGATGAAGATGCATGGTTTGAAGGACGGCCCGTACTGGATCATAACTTATTCGTACTTTTTTGCTCTATCAGCTGTCTATATGATTGTATTCATCATTTTTGGCTCCTTGATAGGTAATTCTTTCGAAATATCATCAAGAAACTGCATGTTTTTATCGTTAATTTGCTCTACTAAAAATGGTTTTATCCTGTACAGGTCTGCGTTTCTTTACAGAAAATGACTACAGCATTCAGATTGTTTTCTTCTTCATCTACATAAACTTGCAGATTGCACTCGCTTTTTTTACTGCGTCCTTCTTTTCTTCTGTAAAAATAGCCACAGGTTTGTGCTAAAAAAAATCTAATGTAAAAAAGAAGTGCTTATAATATTCGGTGATTAACTAATCTGAAATTATGCTGCTGCAGTGGTTGGTTACATCTATGTATTTGGTTCTGGTTTACTAGGGGAATTTCTTCTGCGTTTTTTTGTTGAAGATAAAGGTTTCCCAAGTAAGTTTCTTTCTTATTTATGCTTCAAAACTTTCTTTACATCATAAGCATGACAAGCTTTTTTTTCCATACAAAGAGGGTTGGATAGTAGTTATGGAGATCATCCCTGGATTTTCACTTTATCGAGGGTTATACGAATTTGGTTCTTATGCATTCTCTGGAACTACAATGGGAACCAACGGTATGAAGTGGGCTAACTTGAGTGACTCGGAGAATGGAATGCGTACTGTATTGATTATCATGGTTGTAGAATGGGCAATACTTCTCCCATTGGCATTTTATTTGGGTCAAGTTTCATCATTGGGTTTTGGACTCCGGAAAAGATTGTTAAGCTTGCTGAAATGCTTTAAAAAACGAGCTGTATCATTCCGGAGGCATAGCTTTGGGCGAATAGGATCTAAAGTAATACTTGAAATGGAGAACCCGGATGCTACACAAGAAGTAGGTCAATCCCTTGCATGTTTCTCAAACATACCTATTCATTTTTAAATGGGGAGGCTCTGCAATATATGCATTCTATTGATAATTCATTTCATGTTATGCTCAGAGAGAAGTGGTTGAGCAGCTTCTGCTGGAACCCACTGCAAACCATGCTATTATATGTGATAACATTAAGAAGGTTTACCATGGAAAAGATGGAAACCCTGACAAGCTTGCAGTTCGTGGGTTATCTCTTGCCCTCCCAAAAGGCCAGTGTTTCGGAATGCTTGGGCCGAATGGGGCTGGGAAAACATCCTTCATCAGTATGGTACAGTAACAGAACACAGTGTGTTAATTTTTTGAGAAAGGTAGCCAATATATTATGTCGTTCCTAATATATTTCCCATTTTTCCTCCACAGATGATTGGGCTCATTCCACCTACATCTGGCACTTCTTATGTACATGGAATGGATATACGGACTGATATGAATGATATCTACACAACTATGGGTGTTTGCCCTCAACACGAGTAAGACCTTTATCCAAAATCATCAATCTAACAGAATATTTTGTGTACCTCTCGAGGCACACTAGAGGTTGCATAAATGCTAATGCCTTTTGAAATATAGCTTACTTTGGGAGACATTGACCGGAAGAGAGCATCTGTTGTTTTATGGAAGACTGAAGAATCTTAAAGGCGCTGAGTTACTGAAGGTATAGTTCTGCAATGTTTGTATGTCTGCACCAGTTTATGTTATTATTTATGTCATTCTAAAATACAGTGCTGTATGTTCATGGTTCTGTCATGCAGTAACAGTTCAGATCATAACATGCATGAATTCATCAATATTTGAACTGTAAACATATGTTGTGCTGTCAGGCAACTGATGACTCTCTTAAGAGCGTTAACCTATTCCGTGGCGGTGTTGGCGATAAGCAAGTGGGGAAGTACAGTGGGGGCATGAAACGGAGGCTTAGTGTTGCGATCTCCTTAATTGGGGACCCCAAAGTACTAATCTTGTTCCTGTTATGTTCTCAGCTGCACAACATTTAATGGAGCCTGCAACTGAAAATTGCATCTATATATATTTTAGGTTGTTTTCATGGACGAGCCAAGCACTGGACTAGATCCAGCATCAAGAAATAACCTGTGGAGTGTTGTGAAGGAAGCAAAGAAGAACCGTGCCATTATTCTTACAAGTATTTAACTTTCCTAACAATCTGTCTTTATTGCTTCGATAGTTCCATTTTGATTCATCAGGTATGCTTTTTGACAGCACATTCAATGGAAGAGGCAGAGGTACTATGTGATAGGCTCGGTATTTTTGTTGATGGTGGTTTCCAATGCATTGGAGACGCAAAAGAGGTAACTTACCTATTTACCTCTATGAAGCACATAACTACATTTTGTGTAGCTGTCATACTTTACTAACACTTACAATAATTTCCGCTGCAATGTTCTACAGCTGAAAGGAAGATATGGGGGAACCTACGTGTTCACAATGACAACATCTTCGGAACATGAACAGGAGGTTGAACAGCTTGTTCGGCGCTTGTCGCCAAGTGCAAACAGGATATATCACATATCTGGAACACAGAAATTTGAGCTACCAAAGCAAGAGGTGAAGATAGCCGACGTTTTCCATGAAGTTGAGCATGCAAAAAGCCGTTTTAGCATACACGCTTGGGGCCTCGCTGACACCACCTTGGAGGATGTCTTCATCAAGGTTGCTAAGGGAGCACAAGCATTCAATGAGAACGTGTAACTAGTATATCCGATTCGTAGGTGGCTATTCTTTTCCTTTGTTAAGAAATGTATGATGCCTGTTTGAACGTTGTTATCTCTTCGCTAGTATGGCACTTGAGGTGTAAATTTAGTATTGTAAAGCTATATAACTCATATTGGCTTGTAAATTTGGCAAATACAATGTATCATGTTCATCTGTCCTAATTTAGAAACAAGAAACACTTTTTGACCCTAACTTTACAACCATTTATTTTTTGCGGACTAACTTTATAAGTGTTTCAATTGGAATAGTAACATTTTTATCATCGGGTGTTTCACAAGTGCTTTTGATTGACGTGGATGTCATGCTTCATTTTGACTGCAAAACAGAGAGAATTTATGCGCTAACCATGCTCCCTCTGGATAGCAGATGTTCATTTCAATTGGACAGCACACGTCATGTTACTACAGAATAAAGAACTTCAATGTTGTTCTCTTGGAATAGGTAGAGGTAGGCCTCATTCTTTTGCCCCACCAGAGCAGAGCCGTGAGAGCAGGGTGCGAAAGAGGCCCCACCGTCGCCATCCTCCGTGCAGGCTTAGCCTGGTGGAGTCATCCAGTGGAGGCAAGGGGAGTGGAGCCTGGGTGGTGGGTGTGGCGGGATTAGGTTTCCCCCGAGCCCCCCCCTGAGACAATGTGGGGGCTGGGAGGGATTATGCTGTGCTACAACATTATGAACAAAGTATATATGGTGTTGCAAGGGCAGTGACGCAACCAGCAGCGGTGGTGATGCTACCAGCAGTGATCGCCAATGCTGCCAGCCGTGGGCCGGTGATGCTGCAAGTGTTGTGCAGTGTTGCTACCAACGGTGGCAGAGGGGTTTACCAATGGTGCTTGGCGTTGCGGCCATCCGGGGGTCGCCGATGCTACTGGTTAGTGATGCAGCCCGACCTACGATTGTCGCCACATCATGTGCATCACCAACAAGGGCATGCTCAAGTCCGATATCGTCGAAGCATGGAAGAGAAGACGGAAGAAGAGAAGAACACGCAGAGTCCAATACGTCAGCGCCAAGTCAGGTTTTTTTTGGATGTTGAACGGGACGACAACATTAGGCCCTTACACTGACCCGCATTGGATCCCTCGCCGACCGTGACTGACTACGTTGGCACCAACTTGCCGGGTCACAACAGACTCCCGGACCGGACCTTATGGGCAGTGGTGGAGCCACATATAAAAATACAATTGACTACAAAAAAATTTGGCAGTGCAAGTGGTAATCATACAAAGAATTATAAAAAAAACCTATAAAAATCCATATATTTTACTGCACAACTTCAGTTTGAATACACAAGATTGAAGTTCTGGTTCCACCACTACTTATCGGAAAGTTAAACAGAACCATTCCGATCAGGGTTGGTCCACAAACAGGTCACTGCCGGCCCATTCGGTCACGTCGACTCCCGCACGCCGGAATCCTATGTGTTGTTTTTGTCCCTAAGCCTTGTAACCTTATCCCTTCGTCCGTAGTTACTATAAATACCCTTTAATGGCTCACACCTAGGACAGGAAAGATATGAGATAGAACTAGATCGCTGAGAACACACCGATTTGCACCGGATGTGGAGCGAGTATGTATCTTGTGTTATTCGTTGTGTTTTTCGCGTTCTTCCTCTTTCCCCCTCAAATCCGAGAACATCTGGTCACCCAAGGGGTCAAGCCTAGGGTCGTTGACGATTTGCTGCATACTCATATTTGTTTTGCTAAGTTGGTGTTTTTGAAATGCTTTGATGCTTTTTTAAATGCCAAAAAAGTATTGCACGATGCTACAATACTTAACTAAATTTTCTATAATGATGTGAATGCGAGAGGATTTTTCGCTACAATGAAACAAACATAGGATTATGAGCAGATCAGATGAGGTGGGATCCGGAGCAAATATCCCGAGGACAAGAAAATGTTTTCTCAATCATTATTTATACAGATCAAGTGGGTCCACTTTTCTGAGGGAATCAAGTGGGCCCACTTACTTGTGAGTTGTGACAGACTTGGGATCTTGAAAAAGAAGCCAGCGGTAATCACATATACCCCCTAGTAATCCCACAGAATTGCACCCCGACCCGCTGCAGCTGAGCCACCCACCCCGCCGGCAGGACCACACGGTGACGGCGTGAGGCAGAATTGGCGGGAGCCAACAGAGAAACAGGGAGGCCGCCGAAGGCTATAAAAAGTCGGAGAAGACCACCAAAGAGCTGCGACTCGGCACTTCGGCCTCCTCTTCTCCTCTCCAAATCCGGCAATGGACCCGTCGGCCGGCTCGAGAGGCCCCGCCGGCTTCGGGACGCAGGCCAACGCCCTCCTCCGCAAGAACCTCTGCTTCCAGGTCGCCATTCTTGCTCTGTTTCTCTCATGATGATGATACACACTTCCTGGTAATTAAGCGCATTGACATTTGACTTTGTGCTGTCTCGTCTGCCGTGCTGCAGAAGAGGAACCTGAAGACGAACGTGTGCATCACCCTCTTCCCGATCCTGCTCTGCGTGCTGCTCATCACGCTGCAGGGCCTCATTGACCGCGAGATCGACAAGCCCAAGTACCGCTGCGGCTGCGCCTGCGTCGACCAGGCCGCCGACGGGAGCTGCAGGAAGACGGAGTGCGGCATCCAGCACTCCACGCTCGACCAGGTCGCCACCTGCCCCATCCCCAACCCGCCGCGCTGGCCGACCGTGGTGCAGGTGCCGGAGCCTGCGTTCCGAGCCGTCAGGACCGCCTCCCAGCCGCTCGACGGTTTGCCTGAACCCACGTGCCGGGACAACGGGTCTTGCCCCGCCGCGTTCCTCGTCACCGGAAGCAATCGCTCCCTCGCCGAAAGTATGTTGCTATCTCTCATCGTATATATGACATGTTTATGCCCATTTCTCCTTCATAACTCAGGTTTCATGCCTTTCAACGGCAGGTCTTTCGGCTCAACTGTTCCCTGCTCTGTCTTCCTCTTTGAATCTCACCAACTACCTAAATGCACTCTCCAAGATTGTCCCCGTAAGTTTCTTTGCGGCCTGCCTGATTGTATACCTAGATTATACAGCTATGGTGTATATGATGCTTTTTTGTTTTTGTTAAATGTCTGAAGCTTCTTGCTGGATCTCTTTGTCTCAGGGCTCTGACACGCCGACGTCGGCTAGACAGCTTTTAGAGCCGGCGTTTACCCCAGGAAATACTTTGTATATTGTCCAAAATCAGTGCCGGTCCAATTTATCCCAAACAATTCCAGTCAACGCCGGGCCAGTAACCCTTCAACTCAGTAAGTACCATTTCCCTTTGTTAACATTCTCATTCTTAAACTGAAGACATGCTGCATACAAGGAAAAAACAACATGTATTCTGAACGAGGAGTTAATTAAGATGAAGAAAGTAGACAGCCATGAACATTTTGAATTACTACTTCGTGATCTCAACAAAGGAGAGGATTAGTACTCATGCTTGTAAGATTTAATTGAATCGAGAGTAGCACTTGACAGCATATATAATATTAGATTTGTTGTTTGACTGTTGTATTCATCTGCTTACATTTATAAAAGAAGGAGCAGACCAGGTCTCCTCAAATATCATAAAGGGCTCTAAGCTGATATAGCTGGGTGGGCAGGTGGCTGGAATTTAAACCATCGGTTTTACATACCAGGAACTAAGTTAAGACATGTTAGCAAGTAGTTTTCCTTTTGTTACAGAAATCTTTGACAATTTCTTATATGGATATAGGAGGGTATTTGGTTTTAGAGAGCAAGCAATATGACAAAAAAAAAAAAGCATACTTCTTAGTATTCCTCGCGTGCTAATAATTCAATTTCTAATGCTCTTTGGAAACATCCAGATGTAGACTGCATTCAAGGTTTGTCGTTATGGCGTGAAAGTGCATCAGTTATCAATGACGAACTATTTAAGGGTTATAGACAAGATAGAACAGGTGGAGCAGACAGGTCGAATGAATTTTCTGCAGGTACTTGCTGGTCTAGTTCCGTGAAGTGTTAGCATTGATTCTTTTTATGCTCTGTATAAAACGCCTTTCTTCACAGGTTACGACTTCTTGAACACAAATAGGAATAGTCTTGACATTAGTATTTGGTACAACTCTACCTATAGCAATGATACTGCATTTTCTGAAATTGGATTATTACGAGTGCCACGCTTGGTGAACATGGTATGTGAATTGAACTACTGCTCAACTTTGTTATGTGATTTTCATTGGTATTTCAACTATTATAACAAGGTGTACTATCTTTCATATAGGCTTCCAACGCATACATCAAACTTCTCAGAGGAAGTGGAGTGGAAATGCTGCTTGAATTTGTTAAAGATATGCCCAAACTTGGGACAAAATTAAAATTTGACCTGTCTTCTCTTCTTGGTGCACTATTCTTCACATGGATCGTTGAACTACTCTTTCCAGTGAGTATGAGGCACAACTTTCGTAAGTAAGTTAACACAAATGGATAAAATGATGAGTTGGTACAATTCTTTTGCAGGTTATACTAACATATCTTGTGTATGAGAAGCAACAGAAGCTGAAAATTATGATGAAGATGCATGGTCTGAAGGAGCGTCCGTACTGGATGATAACTTATTCATACTTCTTTGCTCTATCAGCTGTCTATATGATTGTATTCATCGTATTTGGATCCTTGATAGGTAATTATTTCGAAATATCATGAAGAAATTGCATGTTTTCAACTTTTTATCATCAATTTACTCTCCTTAAAATGGTTTTATCCTGTACAGGTCTGCGTTTCTTTACAGCAAATGACTACAGCATTCAGATTGTTTTCTACTTCATCTACATAAATCTGCAGATTGCACTCGCTTTTTTTACTGCGTCGTTCTTTTCTTCTGTCAAAATCGCCACAGGTTCGTCTAAAAGAATTAATATCTAAAGTAAAAAAGGCAGTGCATATAATATTCTGTGATTAACTAATCTGGAATTATGCTGCTGCAGTGGTTGGTTACATCTATGTATTTGGTTCTGGTTTACTAGGGGCATTTCTTCTGCGTTTCTTTATTCAGGATAAAGGTTTCCCGAGTAAGTTTCTTTCTTATTTATGCTTGACAACTCTCTTTACATCATAAGCATGACAAGATATTTTTCCCCCATACACAGAGGGTTGGATAGTAGTCTTGGAGATCATCCCTGGATTTTCACTTTACCGAGGGTTATACGAGTTTGGTCAATATGCATTCTCTGGAACTGCAATGGGCACTGACGGTATGAAGTGGGCTAATTTGAGTGACTCAGAGAATGGAATGCGTACTGTATTGATTATCATGGTTGTTGAATGGGCAATACTACTCCCATTTGCATTTTATTTGGATCAAGTCTCATCACTGGGTGGACTCCGGAAAAGATTGTTAAGCTCGTTGAAATGCTTTCAAAAACAAGCTGTATCGTTCCGGAGGCATAGCTTTGGGCGGATAGGATCTAAAGTAGTACTTGAAATGGAGAACCCCGATGCTACTCAAGAAGTAAGTTAATCGCTTGCATATTTCTGAAACATGCCTGTTCATTTTATAGGGGAAGGCTCTGCAATATATGCATTTTATTGATAATTCATTTCTTATTATGTTCAGAGAGAGGTGGTTGAGCAGCTTCTGCTGGAACCCACTGCAAACCATGCTATTCTATGTGATAACATAAAGAAAGTTTACCATGGAAAAGATGGAAACCCTGACAAGCTTGCAGTTCGTGGGTTATCTCTTGCCCTCCCAAAAGGCCAATGTTTCGGAATGCTTGGCCCGAATGGGGCTGGGAAAACATCCTTCATTAGTATGGTATACAATGACAAGACATAGTGTGTTCATTGTTTGGCAAAGGTAGCCAATATATTCCGTCGTTACTGATATATTTTCCATTTTCCCTCTGCAGATGATTGGGCTCATTCAACCTACATCTGGCACTGCTTATGTACATGGAATGGATATACGGACTGACATGAAAGACATCTACACAAATATGGGTGTTTGCCCACAACACGAGTAAGGACTTCATCCAAAGTTTGTATACCTCTCCAGGCACAGTACGTTGCAGAAATGCTAATGCTTTTTGATATTTAGCTTACTTTGGGAGACATTGACGGGAAGAGAGCATCTCTTGTTTTATGGGAGACTGAAGAATCTTAAAGGCGCTGAGTTACTGAAGGTACAATTCTGCAATTTTGTATTTGTGCAACAATGTATATTACTCTTTATTGCATTCTGAAATGCGGTTCTGTATGTTCATGGTTCTGTCCTGCAGTAACGGTTCTGATCATAATGTGCATGATCCATCAATATTTGAACTGTAAACATATGTTGTGCTGTCAGGCAACTGATGACTCTCTGAAGAGTGTTAACCTATTCAATGGCGGTGTCGGCAATAAGCAAGTGGGGAAGTACAGTGGGGGCATGAAACGGAGGCTCAGTGTTGCTATCTCCTTAATTGGGGACCCCAAAGTACTAATCTTGTTCCTGTTATGTTCTCAGCTGCACAACATATAATGGAGCCTGCAACTGAAAATTTCATATATATATATTTTAGGTTGTTTTCATGGACGAGCCAAGCACTGGATTAGATCCAGCATCAAGAAATAACCTATGGAGTGTTGTGAAGGAAGCGAAGAAGAACCGTGCCATTATTCTTACAAGTATTTAACTTTCCTAAAAGTCTGTCTTTATTGCTTCGATAGTTCAATTTTGATTCGCGTGTATGTATTTTGACAGCACATTCAATGGAAGAGGCAGAGGTACTATGTGACAGGCTCGGTATTTTTGTTGATGGTGGTTTCCAATGCATTGGAAACGCAAAAGAGGTAGCTTACCTATTTACCGCTATGAAGCACATAACGACATTTTGCGTAGCTGTCATACTTTACTAACACTTACAAAAATTTCCGCTGCAATGTTCTGCAGCTGAAAGGAAGATATGGGGGAACCTACGTGTTCACAATGACAACATCTTCGGAACATGAACAGGAGGTTGAACAGCTGGTTCGCCGTTTGTCGCCAAGTGCAAACCGGATATATCACATATCTGGAACACAGAAATTTGAGCTGCCAAAGCAGGAGGTGAAGATAGCAGACGTTTTCCGTGAAGTTGAGAATGCAAAAAGCCGTTTCAGCATACATGCTTGGGGCCTCGCTGACACCACTTTGGAGGATGTCTTCATTAAGGTTGCCAAGGGAGCACAAGCATTCAATGAGAACGCGTAACTAGTAGGATATCCGATTTGTAGGTGATTATTATTTTTTCCTTTGTCAAGAAATGTATGGTGTATGATGCCTGTTTGAACTTTGCTGTATTTTTTCTTAGTATGTCTCTTGAGGTGTAAATTTAGTATCTTATAGCTGAATAACTCAAAGTAACTTGTAAATTTGGCAAATAGAATGTACCACATATGTCCATATGTTGTATAATTTAGAAAATCGAAATACCTTTTTACCCTAAACCTTTATGACCGTTTGAACTGAAATAGTCATCTCTTCATCATCGGGTGTTTCGCAGATGCTTTTGGTTGAGGGGGGATACCTCATACCATGCTTCATTTTGACTGCAAAACACAGAAATAAGACACTGTGAATTGTTTCAGAGTGGGACTACGATCGCGGTCTTGGAGACGAAAGAAACCCTAGGCTCCTCGCGTCGCGCCCGCGCGCGATCGAGGGCCTCCCCCGGCGGCGCCTCCCCAAGGCCTCCTCTCCTCCCCTCCCCTCCC
Organism: Lolium multiflorum; assembly: GCA_030979885.1. Classification (NCBI taxonomy): domain Eukaryota; kingdom Viridiplantae; phylum Streptophyta; class Magnoliopsida; order Poales; family Poaceae; genus Lolium; species Lolium multiflorum. The sequence continues at coordinate 150,546,582 of CM061753.1, read as the reverse complement.
CTCTCCTCGCCGCCGCCAGAGGCCGTCGCCGGGCAAAGCCCGCGCGGCGGCGGCGGGGCCCCTCTTCTCCCTCGCGCGGAGGTGGCGGCGCTGAACAAGCCCTAAGGGCTCGGTTGTGGCCCGATCTCACGAATTGACCAAGAACAAGAGGGGGTGAGGGATGAACATGAAGAACACGGCGAAGAACACGATGAACACACGCAAACACACACCAACCCGATACAATTCCGGTTTACTCCCGATAGCCCGAACCGCTATCCCGATAGAATCTCTCAAGGGAGAGACACGCGGTAGAATCCCCGAGAGAAAGATCGGTATACGATCGGTAGAATCACACGAGTGAGAGACCGGTGGTTGAATCACAAGTGTGAGAGACTAATCATATAAGGGGTGCCTTGTATAATAGATTTGGGTAAATCTAAGGAGGGGGTTTCCCTGATCCCAAAGGGATGGTGGAGGCATGAGCCTAGGTTCTCTCAAGTTCAACTCTATCCAATGAAGGGGGAGGTGGGAGCCTATATATAGGGAGCCACTAAGGAGGGGTAGTTTAGGGAGATAAGGGGGTACATGGGCCTTGGCCCGAATTGACTTGTGGCAGGCGCCTTCTCTTCATGGCGACCTCGGACGCTCTTCTTCCTTCTTCTCTTCCATGCCTCCGTGACCTCGGCCTTGAGTGTGGTTCTTGACGTTGACGCACATGATGAAGCGAAGACCGTAGGTCGGGCTGCATCATCTCCCCCCACTTGAAAAGAGTCGTCCTCGACGATGAGTCTTCATGAATGTGTAGAGGAGGTAGATGACACCAACGCTTGAATGTCCCTTCACTTGTCAAAAGCCCTATGAATAGCACAAGAGTAGCAAAGGAGCAATCAAAGCGTAGCCAAAGTTCAATGTATTTAGGAAGAGGGCGCAAGTAGAAGGAGGTTACCTTATCAAAGTGTCGGTGTGCTCTCATTGAGAGATCTTGTGTAGTGGAAGTGTGCGGGCAAAACCACTCATTGGAGCTCACTTGTATCATGCTCTCAAGAGCTCTTTTTGTCAGCTCGTGCTCAATCGAGGTTGACATTGGAGTTGGGGTACCTACACACATGTTAGACAACAAGAACAACGTGTGTGCATGGTATATGTACACATCATCCATCATGATGCGCCATTTCTTTTGCACATCACCATTAGCGGTAAGCAAGATATTATAGTACACATGGTGAATATGCGAGGAAAACTTCGGAACGTGCTCAACATGGATATATGCAAAGTCTCCAAAATTTGAGAGAGCTATGGGGGCAATCTCATTTACAAGCATATTAACACTATTGCAAGCCAAGCATTGGAAAGAGAAATTGTTCATCATTTTGGTTGCATTAATGGGAGAATATTGCAAGCATGTAGCACAAAACATGTTCAACATTTGTTCATTGTTATCGACAAACCTAGGGAAAGAGCAATTGTTCGGCAAGGTTGTCACAACACAAGCATCATTATCAACATTGCAAGCAATACATGGGAAAGAGAAATTGTTCGACATATTGCAAGCAATATGATAGAAATCGAAACACTCATAGCATGGCATGGTCAAAGTGTCACAAGCAACTATTTCCACATGATCAAGAATGGTGGTATCACAAGTATCACAAGGGAAAGTGAAAGAAGCATATGACATAGCAATAGGATCATCCAACTCATGCAAGCACTCACAAATCATCATGTCCACTAGTGGGATCATGGCATCATCAACACCCATGTATGTACCTTTGTAGTCCCGCTCATATGAGGTAGGTGTTGTGGAAGTGGTAGGCTCGATGTGGCCTCCATGTTCATCTTCAAGCAACAAGCATGGTGTGATATCATCATCTTCATGCACCATGTACATCTTCTCCATGATCGGCGTCTCGTCATCCATGGCACCTAGTGAGACACAAGGAAACACACTAGAGGTAGAGGGTAAGATGTTAGAATTGCAAATGGCCTCACATGACCTATCAACTACCACTCTCATCTCACTTGGTGTATCACTCATGCTCTCGAAGTGGAGGCACTCATCAAGCTCACATATAGTGGAGTCACTCATCTCACATATAGTGGAATTCCTCATCTCCATGGCAATGGCGTCGTCGATGTCCGAGCAACCTAGCAAAGAAGAAGACAACACAAGAGGAGTAGAGGTTAAGTTGTTAGAAATCGAAACATCCTCACTCGACTCATGGGGTGTATCACTCTTGCTCTCAAGGTGTTTGAAGTATGCGTTGCACTCGGCTTTTTCTTTGGGTGTCATTTGGGCTTCTCGAGCATCTAGCTCGGTGAAGTATGCTCTCATCTCGGCTTGTTCTTGTGGGGTCATCATGTATATCTCACTAGGATAGGTGTATATGTATGGTGGAAGGAAAACTACACAAGTATCTCACCTATCAAGAAAGTATCGGAAAAGTGGTTCAAGTCAAGAGCAAAGCCAAAATGTATCGGGGTTACTCACACACACACTCAAAGCACACGCAAAAGGCTAAGAACTCTATATGTGGTGGGTAAGGGGTGGATAGCAAACGAAAAAGATCAACGGAAAAGTCTATTGTCAAATGTGGGTAAGATCCAAAGTCAAATGTCAAAAGTGGTGATCTATGTCAAGGAAACACGGAAACACACACAACGGAGAACAATGGGGTTAGCGCGACCAAGGAAGTGAGCTAAGTAATAAGATGGTCCTAACGAAGACTAGAAGCTCGGTGTCACGCCAACACAAGAGAGACGGTAGCTCGGTTGCATATGAGAGAAGCAACAAGATTTGCACAAATGTCACTCTTCTCTTTTCTCTCTTAGTGCTCACGAACTTTGCACTCCTTTGTATCGGTGGACACACACTCTTTTTCTATTTCTTTTTCTTTTTCTCTTTTTTTCACTTTTTTTCTATGCTTAGAAGCTTTATTTTTCACTATGTATATGTCACACTTTTCTTCTCTTGTGTATCTTTCTCACCGAGCTTGCTTCGGAGCTTTGCTCAACACAACGCACACACACCCTCTCACGGTCGTGACACTTGTGCAATGCTTCGCAACACTCGGAAAGCTACTCTCGATAGGATAGGTACACAAAGAAAGAAACGGGGATACAAGGGGTGAGGGGTCAAGTTATACCTATTGACGTTAGGCGGTGTCAAGCACACGAACTTGCGATGGCGAAGTGGTGGTGACGATGGTGTCGAAGATGCGCCGGGGTGCCGATGCCGTTGTCGCGGTGTTGATGTAGGCGCGGAAGCGGTTCTCACGGTCCAAGGGCACTCCAAAACGGAAACCGATAAAGTAACTGGTTTCAAGCGAGTTCCAGTTGGTAAACAAGGGAAGGGAGTTCCTGTTGGTAAGGTAAAGCGGTGGTCCTCATTGTTGTGCTTTTCACTAAGATCGAAAATCGAGCTGACTGAGCTGCCCCATTTGCTTTCGCATATTGACTAAACATTTCCAACTAGTAGGCCTCTTTCTTTGTGCGTAGAAGACATAGTTCTTATTTATCTAGAGCACAGCCGGGCGGAAGACATGAAAGGAAGACGCGATCTCCTTCCTTTTTTTTTCCAAATCTCTCCCCTCCGCATAACACTTCTGTCTACTCTGCGTGGTTAGCAAGCCTTTCCGAATCATCTCTACCTTCTCATCAGCTTCCTGTGGATGCGCGAGCGGTCAAAAGTTGGGCTCCAAAAATCGTCAAAAATTAAAGATGGGTTATGTAGGGTATTTGGAGGATGTAGTTAAAGTTTGGAGTCAAACGGGCTCCGGAAAATTGTCAAGATTTTGGGCAAAAAGTTGAGTCAAAATGGAGTAAAACTGGACAGATATGTTGGCTGGGCGGTAGTACCGCTAGAGGTACCGGCCAAGGTACCGGTTAATAACGTGTACTATACCGGGGAGTTAGAACACGGAGCGGTAGTGTGAGCGGTAGCTCCAGCGGAGGCTCCGGCCAGGTTTTTTTTTTCTTTTTTGATTCTGAGCGGAAATGAGTGAATTGGATGGAAACAGGGAGCTTGGGAGATTGCTTGCGCGTGGATGCGTGGATGGCTGGGGCAAGCGGAGCAAGGGCGTGACCGGCGGCTTGCAGCTTGGGCGCGGTTGTAGCGTGCGGCGAGCAGTGGTGGCGATGGGCGGGGTCGTTGCCGCGCGCGTGTGACGCGGGATGCGGCGGGCTTTGACCGGCGGCCTGGCTGTGGGCGCGCTCGAGCGGTGGTTGCGCGTGGATGTGCAGCGGCAGGAAAATTGGTCGGCCCTGGATGCGAGGCGAGCGGCGAGCTGGGGCGCTGTGCTTGGCGCGCGCGGACGTGGCGAGGAGATGCGGTTGCAGGGGCGCTGCACGCGGGCGGGGCTGGAGCGGAGCAGCGCCAAGCAGGCCGGCGGTGGAAGCTGGGTGTTGTGCGTGGGGAGCTGAGCGGCCAGAGCGAGGTGGTCGGGCGGGATGCAGGGAAACCAGGCGCGAGCGGGCGGCGACGCGGCGTGGTGATGGTTGGTTGAGGAGTGGCCTGGCGTGGTGATCGGCGGCAGCAGGGTGGAGAATCGTGGTCGCCCACCGTTGACCAAGAACTGGAGCAAGATGAACTCGAGCTGTTCTTCGCAAAAACGGACAGAAACTCCTCAGATCTAGACGAAATCGGATGAATTTGATGGGGAAAAGATGGGGCAAACATAGATCAGCACCAACAACATCAAATCAGTGGATCAAAACCACAAAAACGCAACAAATTCGGAGATCAATTTTCGAGCTATTTTTTGGGCAATTTTTTGGAAAAAAATTTGGGCGAAATTGGTGAAATTGGAGGGTCAAATTCGTGGCAACCTTTGCTCTGATACCATATAAACAAACCCTAAGGGCTCGGTTGTGGCCCGATCTCACGAATTGACCAAGAACAAGAGGGGGTGAGGGATGAACATGAATAACACGGCGAAGAACACGATGAACACACGCAAACACACACCAACCCGATACAATTCCGGTTTACTCCCGATAGCCCGAACCACTATCCCGATAGAATCTCTCAATGGAGAGACACGCGGTAGAATCCCGAGAGGAAGATCGGTATACGATCGGTAGAATCACACGAGTGAGAGACCGGTGGTTGAATCACAAGTGTGAGAGACTAATCATAAGGAGTGCCTTGTACAATAGATTTGGGTAAATCTAAGGAGGGGGTTTCCCTGATCCCAAAGGGATGGTGGAGGCATGAGCCTAGGTTCTCTCAAGTTCAACTCTATCCAATGAAGGGGGAGGTGGGAGCCTATATATAGGGAGCCACTAAGGAGGGGTAGTTTAGGGAAATAAGGGGGTACATGGGCCTTGGCCCGAATTGACTTGTGGCAGGCGCCTTCTCTTCTTGGCGACCTCGGACGCTCTTCTTCCTTCTTCTCTTCCATGCCTCCGTGACCTCGGCCTTGAGTGTGGTTCTTGACGTTGACGCACATGATGAAGCGAAGACCGTAGGTCGGGCTGCATCAGGCGCGGGCCCCTGCGGCCGTCGAGGGCGTCGTTGGATGGTGGGCGCGGCGGCGCAGCCCCTTCGGCGGCGGCGCGGAGACACCAAGGTCTGGCGCGCTCGCGGCGGCGGCAGCTCCCGGAGCAGCCTTGGCGGCGGGCGGCGCGAGCTTCGCGCGCGGGAAGATCTGGGGGAGGAAGCGGGCTTCTTTCCCGTGGCGGTCCGGCGTGGGCAGAGTTGGCGTCTTCGACGGCGGTGGTGTTGCGGCCGCCAGATCTTGCCGCCGCGGTGAGCTACAGCAGCGAGGCGAGCAGCGTTCGAGCAGCGCGGCCGCGGACAGGGGTCTCCAGCCGCCTCGATCCCCTGGGCCAGGGCTGGGCCCAGGCCCTTGCAAGCCTATCGCCCTCCACCTCCCGATCTGGCCTCGCTGGCAGCAGGGGGCTGCACGTCGCCGATCGGCGGTTGAGGATGTGTGGCCGGTGGACAGGGTCTCCGGCCGCCGCGACTTCGGGTTGGGGCAGTGCCTGTGGCCCTGGCATGCGATTCGTCTCCTCCCCTCCAGATCGGGTGACGCTTGATGGTAATCTGTCGCAGTTCGAGGGTTGGTTCTCACCTGACGGGTTCTGGTGGCTCTACGGCGGTCCGTTTGCTCGAGCGCCTTCTGGCCGTTGGGAGGTGTTTCACGGTGGATGTGCTTTGTTTTTCTCCTTCAGTCTGATGGCGTGTGGGGTTTGGAATCCGGGGCGGCGGCCCTGGATGGTGGGAGTCTTCCTGGTTGCCGGGCGAGCCAGAGGCTCCAGTGCTGGCCGGTGTCCATGGTCGCGTGGGCGGCGTGACACTGTCGAGCTGCACGGTGTGGCGGCAGTCTGTTTGTCGTTCCGGCGACGGTCAGTACCCTGTGTAGCTGGTTGGGAGCATATGCCGAGGGGAAACCCTTGCCCTCCTGGGCCACGACGGCGGCGTCCATGGACGTCGTCCCCTTCTTGAAGGCGTCGATGTGGCTGCTCCCGACTTGTCTACATGCTCCGGGTGAAAACCTAAGGTCTTCGGATCGGGCGGTGGCGGCGCTCTTGCGTCGTGTTCTTCTTGAAGACGCAGCCTTGGAGCTCACCCTGTTCGGTTCCCTGCAGTTGGTGTGGCGGAGTGGCGGTGCCTCGGCGTTGGTCCTTCGTTCTGCTGGCTTCGGCAAAGCTTGCTCCTTGTTCTGCACCCTCGGCGCTTCTCTGCTAGCTTCTACCAGTTCGTGTTTGTCAGAGGCAGTGTGTGGGCGATGGCGCTCGGCTCTCGGAGGCGTTGCCTGCGTAGGTTGTAGTAGTCTCGACGTTGTTGATGTGCCCGCGCTCTCGGGTGAGCCCCGGCCCAACGTCTTTGCCCGTCTTGCTAGTGCTCAGCGGCTTCGGCTTTGCCTCCTTAGTGGTAGCGTCCTGGTTCCCCCCTCTTCTGCTGGTAGCGCTTTTGGTAGTCCTATCTTTGTGTGAGTGTGCGGTTCTTTCGTGTAAGCTGGGTTCAACACTTTGTATCTTGTCGCCGTTAAGGGTGTTATTAATTTAACGTCGGGCCTGAGGCCTTTTATCTAAAAAAAAAACACAGAAATAATCATGCTGCCTCTGGATAGCAGGTGTTCATTTTAATTGGGCAGCCGATGTCATGCTATTACAGAATAAAGAATTGCAATGCTGTTCTCTTGGAATAGGCCTCATTTTTCTGTACATCGACGGTATCTGTTGATATTTTTCAAGATCTAGTGAGCTGAAGTTGGAAGCGAACTAGCATAGGGAATCGGAACTCGGATTGCGTAATATAATTCAGTTTTGATTTGAGATGCGCCTAGGCTTGGCCAGGTTTGAGGTTAGTACCTTGTAATGCATAAAGAAAAAAAAATATCGCTGCCGTCAGCAAAGAAACGGCTAGCTTAATTGTGTATGTATGGGGATCAGAAATCGAATCCCCTTGGTTTGCTTGAGAGACAAGCATCTCAAATTTCGAGATCTGAATTTTTTCCTTGGAGATTTGACATAACAGTCACTTCATCGGTGGGCTCACGTACATCGCAGTAGGAGTGTAGAACGCAGCTAGTGTATTCACTACGGCAAAACACGACTTTGCCGTGTGGGCAAAATGCACGATAAAGACATCTCGGAACACGGCAAAGTAATCGCTGTGTCCCAGAACACGGCAAAGCTAAGACGGCGAAAAACGGCCCGGCAAAACACATTGATGTGTGCCTTTCTGTCCGAAACACGGCAAATCCTTTGCCGTGTGCCTCGCTACCAGATGCACGACAAATATAGATTTCACGGTTTTCATGCAGTCTTTTGCCGTGTGCCTGGCTTCCAAGAACATGGCAAATGTGCAACATTCGCCGTGTGCCTCGCTGAGAAGAACACGCCTTTGCCGTGCGCCTGAAGATTTATCGTGTGCCATTCTGGGCCTTTGCCGTGTGCATGCCTTGGCCTGAACACGGCAAATATTGCAAGCTTTGCCATATGCCATGACCAGAGACACGACAAAGGCCGTTTGGCCTGACCATTTGGTCGCCTAGCGCCTCCCAGGTGCACAGTTTTGCGACATGTGGCACCTTTATCGTGCGTATGCACACGGCAAATATCCCGTCCAATTTTTCTATTTTTATTTTAATTCCTGCAGTTCAAACACTAGGCATATATAACAGTTCAAATAAATCACCATATCATCATAGCCGGTGTCACCATATCATCATAACCACATAAATAGAAACAAATAGATCACCATATGGTCCATATATAGTGGTAAAGACCATAGTGCAAAGTCCATAACAAACACATGAAACAAGTGATGTAGTCCATAGTATAGATAACAATATCCCACAAGTCCATAAAAAAACAATATCCCACAAGTCCATAAAGACCATACACACATATAGTTGGCCACATGTCCACCGCAAACACATAAAGACCATGATGATCAAGGGTTCCACATAACGGCCACGCCGGTGATGATCAAGGGGCATTATGTGGCCCATCCTACAAGTTCCAAATCAAGGGGCATTATGTTGCCCATCCTACAAGTTCCAAATCAAGGGGTATTATGAGACTGGCAAGTCACATGGTTTTGACAAGTTGCAATTTTGACAAGTTCGAACACTAAAGTGAGTGAGGTCAAACTTAGAAGCGAGAGTTACAAATTTTGGAGAACTAGCCTGGAACAGCGCGCGGGCATTACGATCGTTCATGCTTTGCTGACCCGACATAGGAGGCGTCATCAGGCTTTAAAATTGACCTTGGGGCACATGGTTGGAGCCGCCCACCGAACTCTGTGACTAGAACAATCAAATGGTGAGCATTACTTGACAATAGGTGCAAGACAGTAAGATGGCATATGTACTGACTACTTACCCATGGGAAGGTCAAAGGAGGAGTAGGAGGAATAATCCGGCCATTCCGAATCAAGTAGAGCATCTGGACGCTCATAAGCTCCGTCATCTGCTGCTGCTGGGTCAGGACTGCTGTTGCTAGGCCAGCTGCTGCCACTGCTGCTGGCTCACCAGAGTGTCCACGTCTCTCCTTTCTTCAGCCACCTCATTCTATGTTGTGTCAATTGTTTTGTCATGATTGTAGTTTGGGGAGGAAAAAGAACATACCTGGATCTCCTCCATAGCTATGCTCCCAAGCCGTGGGTGTTTCTCTATACCAGGTTAGGACCTCGTCATGTCCTTTCGGAGGTGGGAGAAACATATGGTCGCAGGGTCAACGTTTCCATCATCAATCCATAAGCAACCGTTCCTCGCGTCTTCTCCCGCTAGTATAGCAACCTCGAGGTCAAAGGGGAGACTACGAGTGTCAGCGTCGTCCCCGTGTACCTGCTTGAACTTCTCCACGAACTTGGTACTCCGCACTTGTGATCCTTTATTCACCCACATCGACCCCATCTTAGGATGAGGCTTCTTCCTGGTATGCACATGTTCCCAAAAATCGAAGAAGTTGGGAACCACGCCTATCTTTTTGGCCTGCAAAACAGAGAGCATTAATATAAGTGAAGAGGGCATGCGGAGTGAAAAATAGCATCGAAAGCAAGAAATAAAGAATTTTCGCACTCACCTCTCTTCTCCTGGAGACTTCGAGAGGGAGCCTGCCCTGGCAGTGTGATCCACCGTCCATCACCGCTCGATGGATATGTCCCTCCACGTGCTTCTTCTTGAACTCATTGCTTGTCCAGTATTTCACCATCGCCGCGTAGAATTTCTTATCGTAACTCACGTATTGAGGAACCACCTACAAAAAACACACATATTAATGAAACTAGATGCGCTCAACAAGTCAAAAATACACATATGAATGGAAATGCACATATTATTATCTGCATGTACTACCAATGCTCCATATGCTTCTCTCGGGCTTGCCACTGATACGTCTCAAACGTATCTATAATTTTTGATGATCCATGCTTGTTTTACACCAATTCATATATGTTTTTCTTACACTTCGTTGCACTTTTACATGATTTCCGGCACTAACCTATTAACAAGATGCCACGGTGCCAGTGTTGGAGATATTCCCAAGAGGAAATAATAAAATGGTTCTTATAATATATCTTTGTGTTTATGATAAATGTTATTGTATTAACCGAAACATTGATACATGTGTGTTATGTAAACAACAAGGAGTCCCTAGTAAGCCTCTTGTATAACTAGCTTGTTGATTAATATATGATCAAGGTTTCATGATCATGAACATTGGATGTTATTAATAACAAGGTTATGTCATTAGGTGAATGATATAATGGACATACACCCAAATAAGCGTAGCATAAAGATCACGTCATTAAGTTCAGTTTGCTATAAGCTTTCGATACATAGTTACCTAGTCCTAAGACCATGAGATCATTTAAATCACTTATACCGGAAAGGTACTTTCATTACATCAAACGCCACTGCGTAAATGGGTGGTTATAAAGGTGGGATTAAGTATTCGCAAAGTATGAGTTGAGGCATATGGATCAAGAGTGGGATATTGTCCATCCCGATGACGGATAGATATAGGCCCTCTCGGTGGAATGTCATCTGATTAACTTGCAAGCATATGAATGGTTCATAAGAGATCACATCTGACAAAGGATTAACTTGTCAATGCCTACAGATTGTAGACTAGGGTTTTGCTAGAAGTAGAGGGCAAGTAGATCTCGAAGGTTCAGGCGGAAAGTACTCGACGATTATGAAAACTAGGGTTATGTTGACAATAGATTCGATCCTCTCTTCGTTCCTCGACTCCCCCTTATATAGGAGGCGGAGCCGAGGATTTCGTAATACACAAGTTACAGTGTTCGAGAGGGTTTCGTACCCAGCTCGTAAGATTACAAGTCTCTATCTTTCCTAATACAAACTATCTTTCCTTAACACTAAATGGGCTTCCAAGTCTTTGTATTCTTCGGGTCTTGGGCCTTGAATAAACCCCGGGTACCACCTTTGGCAGGCCCATTGGGGATGCCTATGTCATAGCCCCCGAGATTTTTCTTGAATCGAAGAATCAAGGAAAATCTCCAATTACTCATTACATAATCTTTCGATATGTAAATATTATGTTGTACAGGGATAACGGTTGGGGCTAGTTCATCTGACGGATCGGGTACTAGTTAACTGCTCTAGTGGCAATCCGCAAAAACCTACTTCAAGATCACGTCCCCGGACATGATCTCGGGATACTGGTGTAACTTCGAGAGTGCCGCTTAAGGTCTTACCATTCTGTGAGTCTCGGTCATATTTTATCGGGTACCTAACGCGTCGTTAGGATTTTCTTCGTATCTGTTGATACGGAAAATAGCAATCCGCCGTCGGAGGCGGTGCCACGCCGGAGCGGATCAGGGTCTTACCTTCGCAAAGTTTTGCGGCATTCGAGATGTATTCGCGACTTTTAGCGCTGAGAATATTTTGTCGAGTGCTTTTCGGCTGCTGGAATAGCACATTTTATCGAGTCATATTTGATGACTTTTTGTCTTCCGATGGGAGTATATGTAGAGTTATCTATATAACTCGAAATATACTTACTCGTACTTCTCTTTTTAATAAAAATTCATCGGGCACGCGAACAGCGTTCGATGGGAGTAACCGAGGCTACAGCCAAGGACTTGTGCTTGGGTGTAGGCTCCACAGATTAAGTATTCCTTGCCGCTATATTTATAATCCTCTCGATATTTTTATATTTACGGGTGCGCGACCAGAGTAGCCCCCGAGCGTTTGGGCAAAAACTTGTATTTGATCAAAGGCTCCCGAGATAATCTTATGTTGTCGATAAACTTTTGAAACCTCATAGTCGAGTTTTTCTTTTATCTTGACGACGTCATTCTGATGATAGCCACGATTTCTATTTTGGAAACTGACCATTACCGCTTCTTTCGCTGCCTTGTGGGTCCCAATTCCTGATCTAACGGACACGTCGTGCAAGTGGGGGACACATGTTCTCCCCTTTTCTGGCACACGTTCAACCTCGTCAATGTTAAAATACCTTTTTACCCTTGTTTCCACGTGGTGATGATCTCCTGCATTCTTTTTCCATCCAACGGTCCGTCGCTTCACCGCACCTCTATATAAGATCCCCTTCTTCTTCCTCGAACACTTCCGCTCGCGCCGTTCCCCTGCTTTCCTCTGCAAAACCTCCTCCTGCTCCTCAGCTGTCAAAGCTCTTCTCTTCGGCTACACTTCTCCGCCATTGTTGATGCCACCGCGTCGTTTGACCAGGCACAGCACACCCGATTCATCGATGGCTGCCGCGGATCTAGGAGCCGCGGAGTGGGAAGGTCAAGATCACGAACCAGGACCTGAATCTCTTGAAGAAGCTGGGGATCAGCAAGAAGCCCAAAGCGGTTTGCTTCCCAGTGAAGAAAGCTACCCAACCCCTCCAATGGGGTATCGGTAAGTTTTGTTGATCACCTCATCCGCGGTCTTTCCGCCACCCTTTTCTTCGGGGTTTACTTTATGTTTATGGTCTCCAACTTCACCACCTCCGCCCAACTCTATCCTTCACATTTCTATCTTCATCACCCTCTGCGAAGCCTTCCTTGGTGTCCAGCCTAACTGGGCATTATGGAAACGCACTTCCCGTCGCCGTGGCTCTGCCAATGTCGCCTATAATATGGCGGCGTTGTTATTTCATTCGTTCTCGTCAACTACTTGACGTCAAACTCCACGACTCCGTTCAAGGGTGGCGCAAGAAGTGGTTATATATTCGCGAAGAAAACCATGGATGCGCCGAAGACAACATTCCTCCTTTTGACGGTGCCGAGAAAATCCTTCGCCGCCGTTCTTGGGACGCAGAAGCTACGGAGGAAGAAAAGAACTTCGACGGATGATGACTCGCATCCATGAGTTGCAAAATACTCGTGGAAAAGAATTATCGGCATCAAATTAGCGTACTTCCTTAGGACTAGAGTGCAGCCTCTTCAGGCTCGCAAAAACCCTTCTGGAATTATCTGGCGACGAAGACACAGATCGCTTGTCGACGAATCTGAGGTCAAGGATTTGGATAGGCTTATCGAAAAATTTCATCTCGAAGAAGAAAGATTCTATCCCTTCCTCTTATCGCGTAACACCATACATCGCCGCCAATGCGCTTCCTAAGGTAAAAATTGTCGCTGTAAATTGTTATTGCTTTGCTATTTGTGTTGTTACTCCGTTCTGACATCCTTCCTTCTTTTTATATAGGACCACCCGAATCTTGTTTCACTTCCTCCTCTTCCGGAAGGTGGGGAAGTCGAAGAAAGGGCCGTTATCTCCGATGATAACCAAGATGCCCCCTCTTTTGCAAATGAACCCAGAGAATCTCGTCTGCGGGATCGACGAGAGGAGGCCTCTGAAGCCAACTGCGTCGGCACAATCTCCTCCTCCTGCTGTTTCTCCAAGGAACAAAAGGAAAAGGAATGATATCGAAGATTCCGGCACCTCCAATGCAAGAAGCTGTTCCTTCTCGCCAAAAGGCAGCTTATGATCCATACCTCGAGACTCTCATCGGTTCGTACCTTCTCTCTGTTTACTTGTACTTGAAGATTTTTGCCTATCTTGCTTTTTATGTTGTCGATATTTACTCGTAGTGATGATGAAGAAGAAGTACCAACTGCTGATGTGGCTGCTCGAGCAGTACGTCACATACGTTAGTCGCCTCGGAGACGCGGTTGAAGGAGAAGAACGTCGCCTCCTCGACGAACGTCGGCGCTGCTACTCCTCCGTCAAGCCCCCTTGTCCCTTCACCCAAAAGGGCAAGGTTGAAACAATCCGGAGCTTACTCTTCAATTGAGTAGCTCTTCTAACCCTCTCTTGGATGACGTAAGTTCTTTGCGCTTGTCGCTGTTTATATTTTCTCGTTTGCTCCTATGTGTCGTCATTTTCCCATACCAACATTTTCTTTCTTTGTCTTTCCTTGATAGCCTATGATCAAAGAGCTTCTTCGCATCGGTGCCCAATTCGTGGAGTCGTGATTCTATGATAAAGCTGAAGGTAGTGCCTGGCTACTTTTTTCTGCTTCCTTTCTGCTTTATTGTCGACGTTTTAGCTATCTTGTCTTCCTTTTAGAGAAACTGGCAGAAGCCAATGAACGTGCGACACGCTTGCTCAAAAATTAGAGCAATGTGAAGAGGCTCGTAAAAGGCTGAGTCGATGCTGTTCAAGCTAGGCGAAGGCTGACAAAGCCAAGGCTGATGCTGCTAGTGTCGAAGATGTTCGGAAACGTCTGCGCTGCCGAGACTTCGTTAGCGAGCACATATCTGCAATCTGCTCGCGAAGCTGTCACAAACGTATAAGAATACAAAATCGTCGCACATGTAAGTATCTGCACTATTTCATATCCTTTGGATTTTTCTGTTTGCACTTGTTTGTTGACCAAATTTTCTATTTTTATTTTGTCAGATAGGACCTCTCAGGAATTTGAACTTGAAGATCCCGACAATGATTCTCTTCTTGGCGCCGTTTCATTCCTTGAATTTCATGGGACAGAAGCGCGTGAAGGCATGGATGAAGCCAGGGCTGGGTTGTCGAAGCTTTTCCCCTACTTTCCCGAAGAAAGGAGCGCGACTTTCCTTGGTCTTGCCAAGTGCTTTAATCCTCGAAGATCTTGGGCTGAAGATGCGCCATGAGAACATGAAGGTTGCCGTTGAAACCGTCGCCCTAGTTGCGACAGTCCCAACGGACTGACTGGACCAAAGTTGGCGACACGAGCGATAGAGCAAACAAAGTGGCGATCATTGGTCAAGGCGGCAAAGCTGAACACGAAGAAAATCCTATCTCGGGATCAAGCCATCTTGACTCCCGGCTAAAGCCGGAGGTCTAATTGAATGCCTTTGCCTTTTCTACTTTTTGCTTTCTTTATTTCTTTTGCTGTTGTCGCCATTCTAGCCTTGGCGACAATTATTCTGGTAGACCTTTTGGAGAACTTCGTTTGTAATGACCATGTAAACTTTCTAGAAATCAATGAAATTCCTCTTGGTACTATCATTGATCCTGGGATTTTCTTTTCAGTTAATATTTGATAATTATTCAACCAACCCTTGCTCTCCCGACGCTGTGCCTGCGTCTTCCTTCTCGAAGAAGGTAAAAACCGATGATAATCTCCTTGAAGGTTCTTCAAGCAAACCTTGTCGGAAGATTTACAAGAAGCGACAACAACTTCAATCCATGAAGAAACAAACTTTGGCAATGATGGAACAAGCTCGGAAAGCATCTGAACAAGAAGAGCTTGCTCTTCGTCAAGCCAAAGAGGCTATGGCTGCCAAAGATCTCTGTATTGGAAGCAGAGGGAGCTGCTACCGAGAAAATAGCATGCTCGAACTAATGTTGGAAGCTAGCTGATATGTTAGGTATGTATCTCCAACCTTATGGTGCCTTTTCTTTATTTTTTCTGTGCTGCCTTCCAAATTTCTTGCTTTGCTGCCTAATAGGCTCGGTTCTTGATGCTACCGCCGAGGATCAAAGAGTGAATGAGAGGACGAATCTTCTTGTCAATCTTTCCCTTAACCATTTTGTTTTGGGCCACTCCTGACGAACCCGACAAATTGTCGGTTCCAAGATCGTGCTTGCCAAGTGCGCGAAATTTCGATTTTTGCACGACCACATTGACCCTTGTTTTCAAGACTTTATTTCCTCGAAATGAAGTACCGACAACTCTTCCCAATTTATTGGAGGCCTTGAGATGCTCCTCGTATTCATAATTTTGTGCGAGCTCAATTGACGGAGCAAGATTTGCCATGATTATGATACATATTTGCCATCCAAAGTTAGATCACGAAGATTGTCGTTGATTGCATGGCGAAAACGCGGCGGAAGAATAATATTGATGCAATCAATGAGATGGTGACTCCTGTGGCCGAGTCGATGATAGATGAGCTTCTTCGGATGGATTCAGAATTCTTCGTCAAGGGATCTTATGTTGAGCATAAAACAACCAGAGGCTTGTCAATAGATACTATTTTAGGTTACGACTGATTTGTAAAACTTTGTCGAAAATTTTTGTTGTATATCGCAGAATGCTCTATATTGTTGGAGCCCCCGGCCTTTTGGCTAGAGTTTGTACTATTTTTCTCTTGCAAAGATTTCTTCCTGTGTTGTAATAAAACATCTTGATGGACTGCAGGGTCTTGGTATCGAAGTTCTATATTTTTTGTTTGTCGGGTTTTTGGACCAAAGTGATGAGATATTCTGACGTGTGCACTATATTTAATCATGACCAGCTTCCAATTTATGTATTTGGCGAGGTACTATTGTACCAAGGCGAAATATTTTTCAGTAAATCGAATTTGTCTGTTTTGATATTTGAAGGTGCAGAGCCCGAGTGTGTCGACGAATAAGAAATATATCTTTACTATTTTTATTATATTGCAGCACCGCGACCCGCCTCATTAAAAACCTTTCCTGGCCCCACTCGGTGCCCCGAAAAAGGAAAGAGTGCGTCTGAAAACTCATGGGCGTTTCAGTACATTGTGTGTTCTGACAGAGGACTATATTTTGCTATCTAGGCGTGCTTGCTGGCTGCCACGTTCCAAGGATTTGGCTCAAGCGTTCCCCGTCTTCTTGTCCTTGATTCATGCTCCTCCTTCGATGACTTCCGATGTAGGGTCCAAGCCATGGTGACTCAGTTTTCATGACTTTTTGATTGAGTCGCAAAACTAAATCACCAACTTGAAAAGATCTTCAGCAATCTTCGGTAATTCTTAGTCCTGTTGATATTTAGCGACCTCGACAGAACTTAAATCTCGAGCTTCGTCAAGTGCATCGACGTCGTCCTCCAATGTTTTTCTCGAGATTTCTTCATTAGTGCCTTTGGGAATCATGCTATTTCTATCGTGGGACTGCTTAGGCTCCATGGACCAAAAAACGGTGTTTTGTGTCGCCGTATTTAGTGTTGTTCGATGCTCCACAACACTTGCGTTCCTCGCCAAGTATGCCGAGCTTTCGAGTGGACCTAGCGACGTTTCTTGATGCCATTGCAGATGATGCCATTGGCTTTCTCGACTTGTCCATTAGTTTGTGGATGTGCGACACGCAAAACTCAACTTAATGCCCACTTCTGCGCAGTATGCTTTGAACTCCTTGGACGTAAAGTTGCCATTATCTGTAACGATGCTATGAGGGACTCCAAATCGAAGACGATGCTTTTCACGAACTTAATTGCCGGCCACCGTCCGGTGAGTTTATCGGCTTTGATCGATCCATTTGTAAATTTGTCGACAGCGATAAGCATATACTCATAACCTCCTGGCGAAGCTTTGTGTAGTTTTTCCCACCATGTGAGGCCCCATTGAGCAAGGGCCAAGATAGTGGGATTGGTATAGTCCTGCGGGAGAGTGAGGTTTGGCGGTAAATCTTTGGCTAGCGTCGCGAGTTCTCACTATTTCCTTGGCGTCCTCTATTGCGTTAACGGTAAATCCGCTCTGAAAACTTTGGCGCGATAGCTCGACTACTTTCGGCGTGGTGGCATATTCCTTCATGCACATCTTTCGGATGATTTTTCCTTCTTGATTGTGACACATCTCTGCTTACCGAGATGCTTCGCTTGTACAGCTCCCTTTTATCACAGATAAAAGCTTTTGATCTCCTAATTATTCGCCTTGCTTCAACTGGATCATCAGGTATCGTTTTCCTTAGGATGTATGATATGTAAACCTGCATCCATGGAATTTGCACCATCATGACTAGCTCTTGCTCTTCTTCTTCTTCTGCTATGTCTTTGGTGATACTTGAGGGTTTCTCTTTCTTCTCCTTCTTTGTTTTTGCTGGCTTTGTTGACCTCTCGCTTATCTCTTCCCCAGAACACGCACGGAGGGAATCGCGAGACAACGTGACCCGATGTTTGCGAAGCGTCGGCTTCATCGATTACTCATCCTGCTGATGTGGTTTACCTCGCATCCGTCAAATAATTTCTCCAGACGTTGTATACCTCCTTTGTATGCTATCATACTTTCGTTGTCTGCATCACATTGGTTCATAACTTCGCGTGCCACCAATCTGGGTCGCCGAAAATTTTCAATCGGGTTACACAGCTTTTGCCATCTTCATCCCGTGTATGAGAGCTTCATATTCCTTCATTGTTAGGACGTTTGGGATCATCCATGGCGTACTTCAAGCCGCCTTCATGATACCAATATCACGCATGCTCGCACCTTCAGTCTTTTGGACCCGTCGGTTCATGGTCCAAGTTCCCGATAAATCTGGAGGCCCCGTGTTTTGTAACCATCCACTGCAGTGAAATCTGAAATAAAGCTTGTGATTTTATTGCTTTTCTTTTCTCGTGAGGAGGAAGTTCTATTCCCCAAAGGGGACACGCCCATGTAGCTTCTGGGTTGTTTAGTATAGTTGATAAGGGAGCCTCGGACCACTACTATCGGATGCGAAAAATAGTGTCGCAATTTTCTTCTTTATCGTAGATACTCCATATGGGTTACGATATTATAATTTCAGCTGTTTTGAAAAGCGACAATTACTTGACCCGATGAAATATCTTGGCCTGAACTCCATGAGCTTGCCTTCTTCTTCTCTCTCGACTACTAGAGGCCGTGCTGACCACCGGAGGTGTGGCTGCAATGTACAAGAGGAGAGGTTCTTTCTCTTTCGGCGCCACCAATATCGGTGAATTGTCAAATTGCCAACTTGAGGTTCTCGAGCTCTATCTGCTTCTTCGTTCCATTGAAATTTTTCCCCACTGTTTGATCAATGCATAGAGCGGTAGGCGCCTTTTCTCCTAACCTGACGACGAATCTGCTTAAAGTTGCGACTCGCCCGTTAGCTATTGTATTTCTTTCAACTTTGTTGGCTTTAGCATAGTCACTATGGCTGGATTTTTCGGTTGGCTTGATCCCTCTTCTTGATACTAAGAACCGAGGGTTCTCCTGCGGGAACTCCAAGAGAGCACTTTGTCGGGTTCAGCTTGAGGGAGAACTTGTCGAGGTTGTCGAAGAGTTTCCTTCAAATCTTCGATCAGAGTTGACCTTTCTTTGATGTTATCAGACGTCATCTGTACTTAGACTTGTACATTTTTACCAATATGTGTTGCTAGGCACTTACCATCTCTACATCCCAGTGATACGTTGCTCCCGCGTTTTCAAACCAAAGGGCATTGTTTTGTAACAAAACACGCCGTAAAGGGTTATAAAAGCTGTTTTGAGCTTCATCTTCTTCTTTAGTCTGATTTGGTTATAACCCGAGTATGCGTCCAAAAGGAAAGACGGTCCGCATCCTGCGTAAGGTCGTGATTTGATCGATCCTTGGGAGGGGAGAGTGATCCTTGGGACAATGTTTATTGAAACACGTGAGTCGACACACATGCGAAGGACTATTGTGTGTTTTTTGGCACCATCACTGGGTTAGCAACTTGGGCCAGCCAATATTTTCTTTGATGAAACCAGCATCTTTGAGTCGATCTGTTTCAGATAACATGGCTTTGCAACTAGGCTCAGCTTGGCCATAGCGGTTGCTACTGGTCTTGCGAGGATCCAAGTGAGGTGGTGCTCAAGCGAAGTTCTGGGCTACTCGGCATGTGTTTGGACACCATGCAAAGATTTTCGATTACTCACGGAGGAACTCGGCGGCCTTTCTCGACATCCATGTTTATGACGGCTGGATATGCGTTTCTTCTGAATCTGTTGGGTGGATGCATGCGCCTTTGAATCTTTGGTTGTCTTTGAAAAGGTTGCTCCTTGGAAATCTCCTACCTCTGAGTACATCATAATCGATGAACCTTAGCGCCATATAATGCTGCTTGCATCGAAGTTTCCGATAGTCATTGAAAATCTTGTAGCATTTATCAGATAACGCGAAACTTCCCTTGATTATGATAAGTCCCTTAGGTCGAACGCCTCCACAACGGATATGTGTAATGCGGCCTTTATCATGAACACGGCATATCTTGGCGATCTGTGAGCTTGTAAATATGCGATGGGAAATCCACAACCAATTCCAAATTCTCTATCCATGTAGTTTTCTCATGGGTTCCAAGCTGAAGCGTCAGGTTGATTTTGCCCAATGGGTAACTTGGCTTCTCTGGTGTAATCCGGTGGAAACGTTCAGTTGGGTTCAAGTTTGCTAGGGATATGTTCATCTTCCTCAATGTATCTGCATACATGAAGTTTAAGCTGCTCTGCTGCAGCCATCTATGAAAACTCTCGACACGTCAAAACCAGCGTTACTGGTGGGGATGAGTGCTGATTGTCACAGTCGAAGACTTCTGCGGATGGTGCCGATGGTGAAGCCGATGTCTTGCCCGACCAATTTAAGTACTCGTTGTTGGTGGAGGCATCTTCTCTACTCATGAACATATAGGAATTACCTTACAGCATACATTTGATAGCCTAGCTTTACAGATCATCGAGGTACTTTACCGTTAGAGTTGGGGTCAACGTATGGAGGTGGATGTGGTGCTGCTGCTATTCTGAGCTGGCGATTTTCGTCCGTATTTGCGGGAGGAGGTGGGAGGTGGTTCGCTCCTAGACATCAGGTTTCTATTCGTGGCTTGGGCATTTTGCGATTCCCCTGCGGCTCATAGCATTGCAAAGTTTGGCAATCTTTAAAGGAGATGTATTGCCTCTTTCCATTGTTGTCAAGATAAAAATGCATCACTTGCAGACCGTTCATCATCTCCTCGGGGGACACACAAGGTCTTTGGAACCTTGGTCCATTGTTTTGTCTGTTGCGCGAGAATCACCTCTATTGTCGCCTTGATGCTCGTTTACTCCTTGATAGTCGTCTGTTGTTCCTCGAGGATTTCCTGACGACGATATATGGCTTGGAGCATCGTTGTTGTAGAGCAGCGAGAAAATCGCCTTCTATTTTGATAATTTCGACCACGATCCTCTTCGCGACACCCGCCATCGGCACCCATTGTATATTACGTCTTCTCATCCTGCCCATTTTTATTGTAGCTATCTCCATGAGTCTTGATATGGTCTTAAGTTAGTTCTCCCTAAGTCCTCGCCAGTCTCTACATAAGTCACATATGACGCCATCTATTGCTCGCTCGTGAGATATATCTTAAGAGTTTTATGATATTCCACCGTAGCATATATTTCCTCATGACTCGTCGTGTTTTTTGTCGACACGCCTCAACTCTTCCCAATGACGGGTTTCTTACGGGTGGATGGAAGTTTTCACGAAAGATGTCCTCAAAGTTATCCCAGTGTCGATGGAATTTGAGGGAAATTTCTTTATCCAAGATCTTGCGGCACCACTCGAGTGAACTTGGATACTTTGCATAACTGTTGCTCTGGTTCCTCCTACCCGCTACCATCCCGAGATAATCCACGAGCCAATCCTCAAAGGATCTTGAGCCGTGTTGAATTTCTTGAAATTTTGGTGGCTTAGACCCTTTTAGTACTCAGGTCTTCGAACTCTTCTCGTGAAACAGGAACCCACACATATCTTCGTCGGCAACTTATGGTGAGTGATTCTCTTTTTTCTTGTCGCGCTCTGTCCACCCTTACTTGGACTCTTTGTGTCTCTTGCCACTTGTTCTTTGAGGTGTGAACTCTTGTGTTGGGTGTTGGACTATTTTGCCTAGGATTTTTCTTCGGGAGGCGTTGTGCGAATGCTGTCCCCATTACTCCTACTCCAGCCATGGCTGACATATTGAACAATGGTTCTCTCGGGTCCCCGGGAGGTGGCTGGATGCGGGGATGTAAGCTTGTGTTGCCATGTAACTTGCCTGGCGTTTTTGGGATGATATTCCCCTTTCATCAATAAAACATAAAGGACATCGAGATTTTTTGGAATTCTGTTTCACTCTTTCTGTCGGGTATGTTTTGTAGCCGAGACATTTCCTCTCTCGAGCTTCTCTGCACGACTATCTCAGAAGTTCTGAAAAGGCGACTTAACCTTTCTGCTCGGCGATCTGTGCTTTCGCGAAGCTGCTTCTTTTCTCCTATTCGGGGATGCTGTCTATTTTTCCAACTCTCTGCTCACCCGAGCAGCAAGTCTATGATATGCTTGAAGTTCTTATGCGATGTGAGTGGTGGTCATAGGTTGAACCATCCATGGCCTGTGACTATCACATTCTGCAGGTGTCTCTTTCTCGGTGAAGACACAGCGTGCCCCAGTGCCCTAGGCCATGTCTAAGATCGGCGGGATGACGTATGGATTTCCCAAATCGTGAAAGCCTCGCGATTCTGAAAGCTCTGGTCATTACCCCTTCTACATAAATCTGATGATGACTGGCACTGTTGATTTTCTGTTAGGATTGGTGACACCATCATATAGAGTGGTGAAGACCTTTCCGATGCCAGCAGATTTGTCGATGAAGTTGAAGTTATCGACGAGAAGGAGTCGCTGCTTATAAAGAGTCCACGCAAACGACTCGAAGGATGTGTTGCTGAAGATCTTGGCGAGCTTTCCGCTTGCCTTCTTGTGACGAAGCATGGCGACGATAACTCCTCGTCACTGACGAAAAGTTAGAATAAACCAGTGAAAATTCGGCAGATGAACAGACAGTGGGATCCTTCTTTATTGACGTAAATCGGAAGATTCACAGGCGTCATGATGATGGGCTCCTCCAGATAGGCACATGCATCCTGGAGGGCGGGTGAGGAATAAAATTGACTAGATCAGTTTCGACCTGTACCTCGATCCATGGCGTTGCTTGCCACAGCCAGAAGTCGGCTTGATCTTGAGCCGTGCCATGAGATCGGCTCATACAGCCTCTAATTCCCATGACAGCGCCAATTGACAAAGTTAACTTGTCAATGCCTACAGATAGACTAGGGTTTTGCTAGAAGTAGAGAGAAGTAGATCTCGAAGGTTCGGGCGGAAAGTACTCGACGATTATGAAAACTAGGGTTATGTTGACAATGGGTTGCCTCTTCGTTCCTCGACTCCCCCTTATGCCTGGAGCGGGCAGTTTAAGTAATACACAAGTTACAGTGTTCGAGAGGGTTTCGTACCCAGCTCGTAAGATTACAAGTCTCTATCTTTCCTAATACAAACTATCTTTTCCTTAACACTAAATGGGCTTCCAAGTCTTCGTATTCTTCGAGTCACTTGGGCCTTGAATAAACCCAGGACCACCTTTGGCAGGCCCATTGGGATGCCTATGCATACCAGAGTACGAGTAAAGAGTACTTGTTGGAGATGAGGTTGAACAAGGTATAGAGATACCGGTAGTCAAACCTCGGACAAGTAAAATATCAAGTGACAAAGGGAATTGTTATTGTATGTAAATGGTTCAATCGATCACTAAGTCATCGTTGAATATGTGGGAGCCATTATGGATCTCCCGAGATCCTGCTATTGGTTATTGATCGAGAGAAGTCTCAACCATGTCTGCATAGTTCACGAACCGTAGGGTGACACACTTAAGGTTTGATGTCGTTTTAAGTAGATATGGAATATGGAATGGAGTTCGAATGTTGTTCGGAGTCTCGGATGGGATCCAGGACATCACAAGGTGGTCCGGAGAATAAGATTCATATATAGGAAGTCACTTTCCAAGTTTGGAAAATGATCAGGTGAATTTATGTGGAAAGTTCTAGAAGGTTCAATCCGGAAGAAATCACCATGGAAGTGGGTCCCGGAGGGACTCCACCCTAGCATGGCCGGCCAACCCTAAGAGGAGGAGTCCCAGGTACTCCCCACCATGGTAGCCGGCCACCCCTAAGGAAGGGTGGGAGTCCCGCATGATGAGTCCCGCATGTGAGTGGTTTGTCCTTATGGCAAGGATTTGGTTTCGGGTCTTATTCGAAGACATGTAGTCTAACTCTTGGGGGTTTCCACCTATATAATGAGGAGGCGAGGGAGGGGGGCAGCCACACCTTGGCCGCACCCCTAGAGGCCGGCGCCCAAACCTCCCTCTCCCCCAAACCCTAGCCTCTCTCCTCCATGTACTCATGAGCGCATGAGAAGCCTGCTGAGTTCTACCACCCCGCCACCATGACTACGTGTTCTTGGGATTTGAGAGGATCTACTACTTCCGTGCCCGCTGGAACGGGGGGGGAGAAGGGCGTCGTCATCAACACCTAACGTGTGACCGTCTTGGAGGTCTTTGCCCCCATTTGTGCTTTCCATCAGATATTCTCTGTGCTTTGGCGGTCAAGATCTTCTACATTCTGCTTTTTGCAAGCGGCAAGTGATCGACTACATCCTCCACGAGATCTAATCTCGTAGGCTTAGGAAATCTTCAAGGGTTAGTCTCATGATCTTCTCATTGCTAACCATTTACTAGATTAGATCTTGGCTTGTTGTTAGTTCTTCGGTAGGAAATTTTTTGTTTTATGCTACGAATGCCCATGGTATCCGAGCCGTGTCTATGCATAGATTGGATGCACGAGTAGAAACCCCTGAGAATTCTTTGTGGGTGTTGATGCTTTGTTGTCTTTAGTTAAGTGTACTTTGCATCTTCGGCATGAGGTGGGTTAAAATGACTCAGACTGCTTTACATGACGGCGTTCATGAGATTTGCACCATGCTCGATGTGCAACTTGTATTACATAAAGTGGCTTTGCGGTGTGCTGTCCTCTCCACCATAGTGAAGATCAATTTACTCTTTCTATTGACAACACTAGTATCACCGTTAATGGTTATGTTCGTAGGTAGATTGGATCTTACTAGGAAAAGCCTAAACCACGTAAAATATGCAAACCAAATTAGAGGCGTCTAACTTGTTTTTGTAGGTTTTGGTGATGTGATAGTCGGAGACGTATCAAATATGTATGAGATGATCATTATTGTATTATGTGTGAAGCCCAGGCCTTATGGTTGTCTCTATATTTCATGTTGTAGTAGTATTTCAAAGTAGATTAGTAGAGGCTCTTGACATAGGCATCCCCAATGGGCCTGCAGAGGTGAAATACCGGGACAATGAAGGCGAGGTTTCGAAAAATAAAGATTCAAGGCCCATTTTAGTGTTAAGGAAGATAGATTGTATTGAAATATGAGACACCTTAATCTTTACGGGTTGGGTACGAAACACTCCCGAACTCTGTAACTTGTGTATTACGAAAACCCTCGGCTCCCCCTCCTCTATAAGGGAGTCGAGGGACAAAAAAAGGATCGAACCTATTGTCAACAGAACCCTAGTTTTTACAATCAACGAGTACTTTGCGGCTGAAACCTTCGAGATCTGCTTGCCCTCTACTTCTAGCAAAACCCTAGTCTAATACTGAGGCATTGACAAATTAATCCTTTGTCAATTAAGCGCGTCACAGCAAGGATTAAAATTACAAGAGCGTCCTCGTGACACGTCGAGAATCGTGAGGCTTACGTAGGTGGCTGTAATGCGATGGATCGAGGTAAACGGAAAAAACTGATCTAGTCGACTTTATTTCTTGCTCAATGACGAGATTTTCGGACAAGTTTCTCCAAGTCATGTGACCCGATAAATCCAAATCGACAGCAATCATCATCTTCATCACTTGAGCCCGTCCATCCAAAAGGGGGTTTTTGCGAGCTTGAAGAGGCGCCACCCTAATCCTAAGGAAACATGCCGTGATTTGGATGCAGAGTAATTCTTGTCCTCGATGTTGGGCCTTTCGTGGATCTTGCAGCAAATCATCAGGCCTCATCCGCATTTCCATGTCGGTAGCCTCTGCATCCAGGTCCGAGGCGGCGACAGACCACCGGCACCGTCAAAGAAGAATGTTGTCTTCAACGAGCCGTGAGTTTTCTTCACGGATGTACCTCTTTCCTTTCTTAGCCACCCTTGATGAATCGGGGGTTGTGAGAAATGATGACGGTCGGGGGCGGACCTTGATTACAAGCGCCGCCTATGTTGTGGCTGACGCTGAAGAGGAAACCATTACGGCGACAGAAGAAGATACGTTTCAAGAGTGAGCTGGACCCCAAGGAAAGATTCACACAATGTGATCAAATAGCAATGTGGAGGATGGAATTGGGGTGAGCTGGTGGAAGTTGCGGTCCATACATGAACAACAACCGGAAGTCATGGATGGGAGTGGAAAAGACCACGGATGAGGTGGTCGACAAAACTAACCCGGTATTGCATCGAGGCGGAGCTGGGTAGCTTTCCCTTGGGGAAGCGAAGCGCATCTTGCTTCCCGCTGATGCCGAGCCAGCAGGTTGACATCTTGTTGGGAGATCTTGGATCTCTCCCACTCCAAGCTTCCCAGATCTTCGGTTGCCATCTTTGTTGCAGTAGCGCTGTGCTTGGTGAGTTTACGCGGTGGCATCAACGAGAGTGAAGGCGAAGAGCGCACGAGCGGTGGAGCACAAGGAGCTTTAGGGCGTAATGGAGAGATTTTGCAAAGGAAGAGCAGATGGGCGGCGCGAGCGAAAGTGACAGAGGAAGGAGACGATGGACTTAAATAGAGGTGCGGTGAATCGACGCAACCGTTGGATGGAAATATTATGGAGCAGATGGAGCACACGTGGACAAGGGGTAATGGATTTTCACTGAGAAAAGAAAAGACAGGCGGCACAGTGCGCGCGCCGGAAAAAGTGGAGGACGTGTGTCCCCCACTTGCACGACGTGTCCATCAGATGGGGAATATGGACCCACGAGGCAGCGAGGAGAAGAAATTTTCGCATATTCCCAATATAGTAATCGTGGCTATCATCAACAATGATGTCACTCTGGCCAAAGGAAAACTCGACTATGAAGCCTAGTGAGAATATCGTGACAACATAAGATTATTTCGAGAGCCTTTGATCAAATGAAAGTTTTGCCCAAATGTAAGGGCTATTAGAAAAAAGAGAAAATTTGAGTATGACAATGAAAATGGCGAGCCTGTGACCGACCAGCATTTGTTTGCCTTCAGGCTACTCCCGCCGGGAGGCGGCTGGTGTGTATCAAATAGATATGAAAAAGCTGGGAAGGATTACCAATATAGTGGCAGAAATATTCATGGAGCCTACAGCAAGCACAATCACTTAGTGTTTTTATGTACAGAGGCTACTCCCATGGAAGCGCATTGGCGTGCCCAATGAATTTAGACCAAAAGAAAGAAAAGAAGTGAGTATATTTCGAGTTATAGAGATAACTCTACATATACTTCCATTCGGAAGGACAAAATAAGTCATCAAATACGACTCGAAAAAATGTGCTATTCCAACACCCGAAAAACGCCAATAATATATTCTCAGAGCGCTAAAAATCCGCGAATAAATCTTTGAATGCCGCAAAACTTTAGAAGGTAAGACCCAGAGATCCGTTCTGGCCAGTAATGCTTCGTCTCGGCGGTGGGTTACTGCCGATATCATGAATGCGAAGAAAAATCATGGACAGCGGTGGAGGTACCCGATAAAAAATATGACTGGGACTCAGCAGAATGGTAAGACAGCGGCACTATGATTTACACGGTATCAGATGTATCGAGGTATGATCTTAGTAAATTTCTGATTACCACTGAAGCGATTAACTAGTGCTAGTCAAAACCAGATGAACTAGCCCCAATACCGTTATCCCTGCACAAAATAATATTTGCATATTGAAAAGGTTGTATTAAATTAAACGAATTATTGAATGATTAAGAAGTTGCAGAATTTTCTTTGATTCTTGATTCAAGAAAAATCTAAGGGAGCTACGCATGGGCATCCCCAATGACCTGAAGGTGGTACCCAGGGTTATTGAAGGCCTAGGACTCGAAAGATAAGAAGATTCGGAAGCCCATTTTAGTGTTAAGGAAAGATAAGATTGTGATAGGAAGTATAGAGGAGACAGCAATCTTACGGGATAGGTGCAGAAACCCTCCCGAGCTACGCCAGCAACTTGTATTAAAGCCTCGGCTCACCTCCTATATAAAGGAGTCGGACAAGGATCGAACCCTATTGTCAACCCAGAACCTAGTTTTTACT
Organism: Lolium multiflorum; assembly: GCA_030979885.1. NCBI lineage: Eukaryota > Viridiplantae > Streptophyta > Magnoliopsida > Poales > Poaceae > Lolium > Lolium multiflorum. Next base: position 150,518,899 of record CM061753.1, on the reverse strand, counting down.
GATGTTTAGTACTTTCCACGGGTGAAACCTTGAGATCTACTTGTCCTCTACTTCTGTAAAACCCTAGTCACATTTCGTGGGCATGGCCAGTCAATCTTTGACACCACAGTGAATTAACTCATGAAGAACGACCATGGACCTTGACCGCTACGCCGACGATGATGGAGATCATGCCCGATGATGATGGAGATCATGTCCGTGCTTTGAAGTTGAAGATCAAAAGCGCAAAGACTAAAGGGATCATATCACATATGAAGTGCATGTGATGTTAATCCTTTTTGCATCTTATTTGCCTTGAATCTGACAGTTATAAGATGATCCCTCGCATTAATATCATGATAATAAAGTGTTCTCCCTAAGTGTGCAATGTGCTACAGTTCATCGTTTTGAAGCATCTCGTGATGATCGGATGTGATAGATTCTGCGTTCACATACAACAGGTGTAAGCCATGTTGCACACGCGGAAATACTTAAGGTTGCTTCTGAGGCTAACGTATGTGGAACATGGCCTGGGACAACGAGCAGAAAGGTTGAACAAAGTCATATGGATGATATGATCAACATGTTGGTGTTCACCATTGAAGCTACATCATCTTGATGTCTACAGGTGCTTCTATTCTTGTAGACAGTGTTGGGCCTCCAAGAGCAAGAGGTTTGTAGAACAACGGCAAGTTTCCCTTAAGTGGATCACCCAAGGTTTATCGAACTCGGGGAGGAAAGGGTCAAGATATCCCTCTCATGCAACCACTGCAACCACAAAGCAAGAAGTCTCTTGTGTCCCCAACACCTAATAGGTGCACTAGTTGTGAAGAGATAGTGAAATACAGGAGTATGAATGAATATGAGCAGTAGTACGCGCGCCAGAAAAGTAGCTTGCTCGCGTGTAGTTGATGGTAGTAATATTACGAAGTAAACATGCGATGTGCTTGGCGATAGTAATTGATCGCATGTTAACAAGCAATGTGCGATGAAAGTGGATTTGGTAACCGCGTGTATACGTGAGCACGCCTAGCTGCCGTTGGATCAACGTTGAGATTCATTTTATGGCTCACACGGTGACCATACGGCGTTAATCTTTTCTCTCGCAGGCTCCCTTGGTACCTAATGTCAGCGTACTTTCTGAGCAGCACTGCGCCACCAACCACTCACCCCTGGGAAGACGCCCATCTCCTTCCTCGAGCGATCGATGCTGGTGTACCCAGACCGCCCCGCCGTCGTGTCCGCCGCCGGCGACGCGCCGCCCCGGACGTGGAGGGAGACCCCAGGCGCGCTGCCTTAGTCTCGCCGCCGCCCTCGCCGACCTCGGCGTTCAGCGCCCCGACGTGCTAAGAATACTGATTCGCTACAATTTGGCTCGAGGCACGTCCAATTCGGCTCGAGGCACGTCCAATCGCTCTAGCCCCAAACCAAATCGATTTTGATTCAGAGGTGTCTCGCTGAGAATTGAGTGATTTTTGACTGATTTGTTCTGAACTGTGTGCAGGTCGTGGTGTTCGCCCAGAATATCCCGGCGATGTGCCAGCTGCACTTCGCGGTGCCGATGTCCGGCGCCGTCCTCTGCGCGCTGAACTGGCTCCTGGACACCGCCATGGCGTCCGTCCTGCTGCGGCACTCGAAGGCCAAGGTCATCTTCGTCGACGTCGCGCTGCTCGGCGTCGCCCAGGAAGCCCTCGTGTCCGCCGCGGGCGCCAGGGCCCCTGTGGCCTTCCTCCACTCCGATTTGGAGTCCTCCCGCATAGGATTTGGAGAAATAGGAAGCAGTATCAAACGTAATAGAACCAAAAATTGAGCCCGTCAATTGGAGAGCCCAATCCATCCTGCTCCGCCAGTCAATTAGAGAGCAGCAACGGCAGGAGCTCGTTGCCAAGCATCACCACTTCGTCGCCTGGTAACAAAATCTCAGGTATCGCATCGGGTCTCGCCCAACCTCTCCTCCATTGCGAAGGGGAAGCTACGGGGGCCCGGGCGACGAACTTCCGTACAGCAAAGGCTTCGCAGCAGTCCACTGTGCTGGGGCGCCATGAGCGGAGCAGGTGGGCAGCTCCACTCGAGCGGAGCAGGTGGGCAGCGCCACTCGAGGTTGGGGGCGAATCGGAAGTTCGTCGGGGGAAGGGGTGAGAGATGGGATGGAGCTCGAGGATGAGAGGGCCGACCGCCTTATCTGCTTCGCGAGCGTACGGGGAGGCGGCGTGCGGCGGTCGATTTTTGGAATGGCGGGCGTGCGGCGGCCGATTTTGGGGAAGGCGGGCGTGCGGCCGTCGATTTTGGGGAGTGTGGCGTCGGAGGCGTACAGCATACGGGGCCGATTTTGAGAAACGGCAGAACAGGCAGACGTTAGACACGTGTTGAGTAAAGACCGCGTGCTCACGTATACACCCGGTCACGAGGCTTCTTTTTAGCGATGTTAGGAACAAGGCCTAGGGTTAGACTTTCCTAGTTAGGCCTCTCAACATTGATCACATATGAGAATAGATAAATGCATACTCTACCTCTCTTGTTTTGGATGATGAACACAGTGTCGTGAGATTACGAACCCTCAATACGGAGTTAACAAACTCATTAAATGTTCATATTTAAGTAACCCTCAGAGTGTAAGATAGATCAATGCGACTAAACCAAGTACTAAATAGCATGCACACTGTCCCCTTCATGCTTATGTAGGAGGAATAATACATCAATACTATGCATAGCAATAGATTGCTTCATAATCTACAAGAGATCATAGTCATAGCATAAACCAAGTACTATCACCCAGATGCACACACTGTCACCCATTACATCATGAAGGAGGAATAAAAACTACTTTAATAACATCACCTGAGTAGCACATAGATAAATTGTGACCACAAAACACATTGCAATCATAAATAGATATAAATAAGCACCTACTATGCCATTCATAGCAGTGAATAAGTATTATTGAAATATAGCCTAAAGAACCCACACGGTGCACCTGCTGTCACCTTTACACGTGGGACAAGGAGTCTCACAGGAGATCACATAAGTAAAACCCACTTGAAACTAGCATAATGACATCTAGATTACAAGCATCATCCTATGAATCTCCTGTAAAGCAGCTCATGAGATTGTTGTATTGAAGCACACATAGGAGAGATGAACCACATAGCTACCGGTACAGCCGAGCCTCAATGGAGAACTCCCTCATGGGAGCAGCCGTGGTGATGAAGATGGCGGTGGAAGATAGCAGCGGTGTCGATGGAGAAGGCGAGGCACTTCCCCCGTCCGGCAGGAGTGCCGAGACAGAGACTCATTTGTCCCCCGGATCTTGGCCCGCGATGGCGGCGGCTCACAGGAAGGTTTCGCGTACGTGTCTTCCTCGCGTCGGGGTTTTAGGTCGGGGACCTTATATAGGCGAGGGCAGCCTCGGAGGGGGCGGGGTTTTCCACACCATGGGGCCCGGCGCGGCCCCGAGCAGGCACGCCACCTATCATGCAGGGCCCACAGGGCCCCCTCACAGCGACTCTCGGGTGTTGGGATAGCCAGGGCAAAATGGGAACCTGGGCGTTGATTTCGTCCAATTCCAGGAGATATTTCGTTACTAGGATTTATGAAACCAAAAACGAGGAACTGGCACCCCGGCATCTTGTTAATAGGTTAGTTCAGTGCATAATAATGACATATATAATGTGTATAAAACATGTAGGTATCATCAATAAAGTAGCATGGAACATAAGAAATTATCTATACGTTGGAGACGTATCAGCATCCCAAGCTTAGTTCTGCTCGTCCCGAGCAGGTAAAGCGATAACAAAGATAATTTCTTAAGTGACATGCCATCATAACCTTGATCATATTGTAAACATATGTAATGAATGCAACGATCAAAACAATGGTAATGACATGAGTAAACAAGTGAATCATAAAGCAAAGACTTTTTCATGAATAGTACTTCAAGACAAGCATCAATAAGTCTTGCATAAGAGTTAACTCATAAAAGCAATAAATCAAAGTAAAGGTGTTGAAACAACACATAAGAAGATTAAGTTTCAGCGGTTGCTTTCAACTTGTAACATGTATATCTCATGGATATTGTCAACATAAAAGTAATATAATAAGTGCAATATGCAAGTATGTAGGAATCAATGCTGATTCACACAAGTGTTTGCTTCTTAAGGTGGAGAAAGGTATCATGACTCAACAATAAAAGTAAAAGAAAGGTCTTTCAAAAGAGGAAAGCATCGGTTTTTGTATTTGTGCTAGAGCTTTTATTTTGAAAACATCAGAGAGTATAAGTAAAGTTTTGAGAGGTGTTTGTTGTCGGGGGGAAGACCCCGGGTGAGGGCAATGGACGCGGAGAGCGGCCGGCAAAGAGACGACGACTCTCGCAGCGAGGCGCGAGACGACGAGTGGGCAGAAATGGCCGTGACTGCCTCGGAAACGGCTGGCTCTAAGTCCTAGTCGGCCTGGCTGCGGCCTTCAAAGCGCTGTAGCTGGGCAGCTTCCACAGCCATATCCATTAGAGTTGTACCTCGAGACCATTTCAGTGGCGGGCTTACCTTTGGAAGGAGTAGGTAGGTGATCTGGGTTCCAAAGGTCCCACGACCTCATCTCTCGTAAAGTACGGGGCCACTGTAGAGCAGCGGTGCCACGCGCCGGGCTCGAGCCATCATGGCGTGCGTCGGACCGTACGGCGCTACGGGCATGATGGCGACAAGCTAACACCTCCCACGCCGGCCCCGACCTGAGGGCGGATGGGGCCTGTGCCACTCGCTCCCAACGACTCCCTGATGTCGACACCTCGGGAAGGGGACGGGAGCCGGGAGCCGGCCATGCCGGCCACTGAACTATAGGGACTTATATGTAAAGTACCGGTGCCTATATAAACCGGATACCCCCTCGTGCAGGGGAGGATCGATCAGTTCTCATTTTCACTAGTCTTAGAGCTGCCTGAGAGAGAGACCTTCGTCTACCTTAGCCTCCAGGAGCAGCCGGATATCCAGCTCAAGGAGCACCATTGTCCTGTGTGATCATCTTATCATAGCAGGAGTAGAAGTGTTACCTCCATCGGAGGGCCTCGAACCTGGAGTGCGTCGCATGTCGCTCGTTCATACCACGTCGGACTTCCGCCGATGAGACCACAAGGAACCACGTAGTTAGCCACCCCTGCCAGCCTGTGTCAGCCAGCGATACCCGACATTTGGGCGCCCTCGTGGGGCCTTCGAGCGTCCGCGACGTTCTCCATCCGGACGGGCCTCACCACCACCACCGGCGAGAGGGTCGCTTCAGGCTTGGTCTGGAGATTCGGCTCCCTCGGCTGCGTCAGCGACAACGCTGGCTGCTCCGCCCGCCGACCGGCCATTCCCTGCCGGCGGCAACATCATCGGCTTCGGCGGCTTCGGTCTATGTCGCCACCGTCGCACCACCCCGCTACCCGCGCGAGATCGTGCGCTGCAGCCCTCCACCTGGGGCCGGCGTACGGGGCACTGTAGAGCAGCAGTGCCACGCGCCAGACAGGCCATCATGGCGTACGTCGAGCCGTACGCGCTACAGAGCATGATGACGATAACGACAGCACCTCCCACGCCGCTGACCTGAGCAGGCGGATGGGACGTGCCACTACGCTCAACGGCTCCCTGATGTCAGCACCTCGGGAAGGGACGGGAGCCGGAGCCGGCCATGCCGGCCACTAGACTATAGGGACTTATATGTAAAGTACCGGTGCCTATATAAGCCGGGTTACCCCCTCGTGCGGGGGAGGATCGATCAGTTCTCATTTTCACTAGTCTTAGAGCTGCCCTGAGAGAGACCTTCGTCTACCTTAGCCTCCCAGGAGCAGCCGGATATACAGCTCAAGGAGCACCATTGTACTGTGTCACTATCATATACGCTCATAGCAGGAGTAGAGGTGTTACCTCCATCGGAGGGCCTCGAACCTGGGTACGTCGCCGTGTCGCTCGTGCCCATACCCGCATCCGGATACCGCCGGAGACCGACAAGGAACCACATCGATTAGCCACCCTGTGGCATATGTCATGACGATACCACGACATTTGGCGCCCACCGTGGGGCCTTCAGCGTCCGCGGCCGGTGTCTCCATCCGGACGGGCCTCACCACCACCACCGGCGAGAGGGTCGCTTCAGGCTTGGTCTGGAGATTCGGCTCCCTCGACTGCGTCAGCGACAACGCTGGCTGCTTCGCCGACCGGCCATTCCCCGCCGGCGGCAACATCATCAGCTTCGGCGGCTTCGACGTCTACGTCGCCACCGTCGCACCACCGCGCTACCCGCGCGAGATCGTGCGCTGTGCTCCCCTGGAGCCGGCGCCAGCCTCACCACCACCGGCCCCTGCATCATGCAGGAGGTCATGGCCACCAAGACAACGCCGGGGGCAAGTCCACATCCGTGGGCCGCGCTGAGCGCGAAGCCGCCAGCGGCGCATCCAGCCGGGCGCAAAGGCGCCACCACCACCGTCCCGGCTGGAGGAAGTCCGGGCAAAGCTGAGCACCCCGCTCACGCCTGGCGCCGACCCCACCACCATCGAGAAGGACCTGGAGGAGCACCGCCAGCTCCTCCTCAAGCAAACAGAGGAACTGGCTGCTGCAAAGCGCCAGTGGGAGATCACCCAGCGCGAGTCCCACGGCCTCACGCCCGCCGGCGACAATCCAAGCCGAGCCGGCCCAGATCCGCCGCAGAGGAGGCGGCCTGGGCGCAGAGATCGCCCGGGACGGCGCAGCATCGCCGGCTCCGTGCGGAGCAACCCATCTACAACACCGACAAGCATGCTCGCGCTGAAGCTGCCGCGAAGAGCTGCACCGCCTCGAAGGCGCGAGTTACGCCGCCAACCGCGGGTGACCAAGCGGCCGAAGGCGCCAAGACCAAGGACCCCAGGACGCCCATGCCCCCAGAGCTTCTCACGCGGCGCGCAGGCAACGACCGGGACGTCCGAGGGACACGGCCGAGTCCACCTCCCCCGCACCAAGCCGGCGAGCCGACCCCAACACCCACGCAAGTTCCGCCGGCACAAGCCGGCCGCCTTGGTGAGCCGTCGCAGCCGGCCACCATCAAGCCGCACGACGATGAAGAGTAGGTAGAGGCCATCCACTATCAAGCACCGCGCGGCCCAGAGGCTGGCAGCGCCAGCTGGCCCGGCTGGCAGCCCGCGCATCGAGCCAACCGACGCCAGAGATCGCCTCGACCGGCTGGTCGAATCCCGCATCGCGGAGGAAGAAGGGCCAGCCGGCCCCAAGTGCTTCGGGCCGCGGATCCTCAACGAGCCCATGATCGACGGCTTCCAGCTCCCCCGCGACACGCCCAAGTACGACGGCACGGCCAAGCCGGAGGACTGGCTGCAGGACTACTCCACGGCAGTCGGCATCGCCAAGGGCAACAAGCGCTGGGCCGTGCGCTACTCCCCCTCATGCTGCTCGGCTCCGCCCGCACATGGCTCAACAACCTGCCAGCCGGCAGCATCAACGGCTGGCTCGACTTCGAGGACGCCTTCATCAGCAACTTCACCGGCACCTACCGCCGGCCGGGTCGCCCCAACAGCTCGAGATGTGCAAGCAGGGCCCGGACGAGACGGACCGTGCATACCTGACGCGCTGGTGCGAGATGCGCAACTCCTGCGAGGGAGTGCACGAGATCCAGGCAGTCGGCTTCTTCATGGCCGGCTGCCGGCCTAACACCATGCTGGCACAAGCTGCGCCGCAGTGAACCCAAGACGATGGCTGCCTTGATGGCCATCGCAGACAAGTACGCGCTGGCTGAAGGAGCCAGCAGCACGCCGGCTGAGATTTCGCCGGCTCCATCCAGGCGGGACAACAACAAGCCGGCTGAGCACAAGCCGGCCGAGGGCGGCCACCACGGCAGCCGGCGGGACAACTACCGCGGCAAGAGGCACAGCGACCAGCCGGACCGCCGGTACGGCTCTGCCCACGTGGCAGCCGTGTCGGACCACGCGGCGGCTGGCGGAAGCCGGCGCCAGAAGCAGACGGACCGGCCCTGGAAGCCGAAGTACACCTTCGAGCAGATGCTCGACTCGCCGTGCAAGTACCACAGCGGCAAGAACCCCTCCAACCACTCCACCCGCGACTGCCACTTCATGAAGCGGCTGACGAGCGGCGAGCCCCTTCCGCCTCCACCCCCACCTCCACCAGCAGAAGCCAACAACCTCGAGCACCACGAGGCTAACCAAGTGCACCATGGCGGCCGGTACCTGGCTGAGGATGCCACCTACATCATCTTCACCTCCGAGCCCGAGGACAAAACGAGCCAGCAGCGCCGTTCCCTCGAAGTCAACGCGGTCATGCCGCCGGTCCCCCAGTACCTAAACTGGTCAGAGCAGGCCATCACTTTTGATCGCCGCGACACTCCGGCTGTCCTGCCAAAGCCGGGCAGCTACGCCATGGTCCTCGACCCCACCCTCGGCACAACCCGGCGCAGCGTGCGCTTCTCGCGTGTCCTCATCGACGGGGGCAGCAGCATCAACATCCTCTACCGCGACACCGCCCGCAAGTTGGGCATCCAGGAGGCCGAGTTGCGCCCCACCCCCACCGTCTTCCATGGCATCGTGCCAGGCCACTGCTGCCAGCCGATCGGCCGGATCACCCTGGAGGTCATGTTCGGCAAGCCGGACAACTTCCGCACGGAGAACGTCGAGTTCGAGGTGGTGGACCTCGTGAGTCCCTACCACGCGCTCCTGGGCAGGCCGGCCCTGACCAAGTTCATGGCGGTGCCCCACTATGGGTACTGAAGATGAAGCTACCTGGCCCCGGGGTCATCACCGTAGCCGGCGACTACCGCGCTCCATGGACTGCGCCACGCAGAGCTCCAAGATGGCCCGACGCTGGTCATCGCCACCGAGAAGCAGCTCATCCACGACGCCGTCGCCTTGGCTAAGGCCGGGCAGACATGCCGGCTGTGGGCAACCCGGCTGGGACGACTCATTTCCAGCCGGCCGACAACACCAAGAAGATCCTGCTCGACCCGGCCCAGCCGGACAAGTACGTCACCATCGGTGCCGGCTTGAGCAGCAAATAGGAAAGCGAGCTCACCAGCTTCCTCCGTGAGAATCGGGATCTTCGCATGGTCTCCAAGGGACATGCCGGGTGTACCGAGGGAGTTGGCTGAGCACCACCTCCACGTCAGGCTGAAGCCAAGCCGGTGAAGCAGCCTCTCAGGCGCTTCGCCGAAGAACGAAGGAAGGCCATCGGTGAAGAAATCGCCGGCTCTCCTAGCTGCCGGCTTCATCATGGAAGTGCTGCACCCGGACTGGTTGGCGAACCCGGTCCTAGTTTTGAAGAAGAACGGCTCCGGCGCATGTGTATCGACTACACCAGCCTCAACAAGGCGTGCCCGAAGGACCCTTCCCCTGCCGCGCATAGATCAAGTCATAGACTCGATGCCGGCTGTGAACTGTTGTCTTTTCTAGATGCCTATTCAGGCTACCACCAGATTCCTTTGAATCCGGCTGATCAAATAAAGACTTCGTTCATTACCCCGTACGGGGCTTATTGCTACACGACTATGCCGTTCGGCTTGAAAAATGCAGGCGCCACCTATCAAAGGTGCATGCAAAAGTGTTTGCAGGATCAAATCGGCAGAAATGTTCACGCATACGTGGATGATGTCGTTGTAAAAACCAAGGAGATGCCTACCCTCCTTGATGACTTGAGAGAAACCTTCACCAATCTGCGAAGATTCCGGATGAAGCTCAACCCGGCCAAGTGCACGTCGGCGTGCAGCCGGCCAACTCCTGGGCTACCTCGTCTCTCAGCGAGGAATCGAAGCCAACCCAGAAGATCGGTGCCATTGAAAAGATGGAGCTGCCGCAGTGCCTCAAGGACGTCCAGAAGTTCACCGGATGCCTGGCCTCCTTGAGCCGCTTCGTCAGCCGGCTGGGGGAGAAGGCACTGCCCATGTACCAGCTGCTGAAGAAATCGGACAAGTTTGTCTGGTCACCGCAGGCGGATGAAGCCTTCCGCGACTTAAAGCGCGTGCTTTCGACCGCGCCCATCCTCGCATCGCCGGCTTCGATGGAGCCGATGCTGTTGTATATCGCTGCCACCAATCGTGTGGTTAGCGTCGTCCTGGTGGTGGAGCGCAAAGAGGCCGGCAAGGAGCAGTCGGTCCAGCGCCCAGTCTACTATCTCAGCGAGGTGCTGTCCCAGTCAAACAGAACTACCCCCACTACCAGAAGGTCACCTACGGCGTGTACATGGCGGCCAAGAAGCTCAAGCACTACTTCCAGGAGCATCCCATCAAGGTGGTGGCCACAACACCCTTGGCGGAAATCATTGGCAGCAAGGACGCCAACGGCCGGGTCGCCAAGTGGGCCCTGGAGCTAGCCGCCCACACCATCATCTACGAGCCGCGCACGGCCATCAAGTCGCAGATCCTCGCGGACTTCTTCGTCGACTGGGCCGAGATGCAATACCTGCCGCCTGTGCCTGACTCCACGCACTGGAAGCTGCACTTCGACGGCTCGAAGATGCGAAACGGCTTGGGAGCCGGCATCGTCGTCACTTCCCCCAAGGGAGATCGGCTGGACTATGTCCTGCAGATCCACTTCGCCGCATCCAACAATGTGGCGGAGTATGAAGCGCTCATCCATGGGCTGAAGCTGGCCAAGGAGATTGGCGTGCGTCGCATCCTCTGCTTCGGCGACTCCGACTTGGTTATACAGCAAGCATCGGGCGACTGGGACGCGAAGGACGCCAACATGGCCTCATACCGCTTCCACGTCCAGCAGCTATCCGGCTTCTTTGATGGCTGTGAATTCCACCATGTGCCACGAGCAAACAATGAGGCGGCAGATGCCCTATCCAAGATTGGCTCGACCCGGCAAGCCATTCCGCCGGGCGTTGCCCTGGCGATTCTCAAGAAACCGTCCATCATACCGTCACCGGACTCGGATTCCATATTCGTGCCGGCTGACCCGGGGGCTTCTCAGCCAAACCCGGGGGCTTCATTGCCCAAGTCGGGGGCTCATCAGCCAAACCCGCCGGCTTCTCAGCCGAACCCGGGGGCTTCTCAGCCAACTCGGGGGCTTCTCAGCCAAACCCGCCGGCTTCACAGCCGAACCCGGCGACCACGCAGTCGAAACCGGAAGCTCCGAAGATGGAGGCCTTAGTGGTTAGCGTATTTGAAATAAAATGCGCACCATCATGGGCACAAGAATTCCTCTCCTACCTCACCGATGGTGTGCTGCCCAATGACAGGGTTCAAGCCAGGCAGATTGAGAGAAGGGCCAAGGCCTATACAATCATCAACCACGAGCTGTACAAACGCAGCGTAAGTGGGGTGTTCCAGCGGTGCGTCGAGCCGGCTGAAGGGATTGAACTCCTACGGGAAATCCACCAGGGAGAGTGCGGCCACCACGCCTCCTCCAGAGCCATAGTGGCCAAAGCCTTCCGGCACGGTTTTTACTGGCCGACTGCGCTCAGAGACGCAGAAGACTTGGTGAAGAAGTGCAACGGCTGCCAGCGCTTCGCAAAGCTGAGGCAAACGCCGGCTTCCGCCCTAAAAACCATCCCCATTACCTGGCCGTTTGCCGTATGGGGCTTAGATATGGTGGGCCCATTCAAGACAGCCCGAGGCGGCATGACACATCTCTTGGTGATGATTGATAAATTCACTAAGTGGATTGAGGCCAAGCCGATCAAGAAGCTGGATGGCTCCACAGCCGTCACATTCCTCAAGGAGATAATCGCGAGATACGGCTACCCGCATAGCATCATCACCGACAATGGCAGCAACTTCGCCGAAGGCATTTTCAAGCGCTACTGCGGGGAGATGGGGATCCGAATGGACCTATCATCCGTAGCACACCCGGAGACCAACGGCCAAGTGGAGAAGGCAAATGGCTTGATCCTAGCCGGCATCCGGCCCCGGCTGGTGGAGCCGCTTGAGCGCTCAGCCGGCTGCTGGATTGAAGAGCTGCCCAGCGTGCTGTGGAGCCTGCGCACAACACCTAACCGCTCAGTCGGCTTCACACCCTTCTTCCTCGTATACGGGGCTGAAGCCGTCCTGCCGACTGACATCGAGCACGACGCGCCAAGAATCAAGCTATACACAGAAGCCGAAGCCAAAGAAGCTCGCGAAGATGGAGTCGACCTGGTTGAAGAGGTCCGGCTGATGGCCGAATCCAGGTCCACCGTATACCAGCAAAGCCTCCGTCGCTATCACAGCCGGAAGGTCAAGTCCTTAGCATTCCGAGAAGGAGACCTAGTGCTCCGGCTGATCCAACGGACAGCCGGACAGCATAAACTAGCATCCCCATGGGAGGGTCCCTTCATCGTGAGCAAGGCAGTAGGCAATGATTCCTACTATCTCATAGATGCCCAAGAGGCCAAAAAGAACAAGGCGAGCAAAACCGACGAGGAGACAAAACGTCCCTGGAATGTCAGGTTGCTTCGACCATTTTACACTTGAGAGCAGGAATGTATGTATCCCTTGTACCCCTTTTGTAAGCTATGAAAAAGCATGCGCCGAGAGCGCCGTTTCCGACAAGTTTTTCGCGCACTCTACTTCGTTTCGCCAATTGGCTTGAACCCTTTCACGCGACGGCTTAGTAACGTGATCTGGTTTCCGACAGCCGGCTTCCGACCAGCTACAGACCGCAACCCGGCTGTCCGGCTGGCGGGAGCAAGGCCTAGGGAGCCAACACGCGAAAAACGACTAAGGAAAGAGAAAAAGCGAGTTGACTTGCAACTTTTCATAAAAGTGTCGGACTGCCGAAATCGACTCGTTCGACTGAAATACTATCGGCCTCACCCAGCGGCACGCTCTTGATCCGGCGACGGACCGCAAGTCGGACGTACGACCGGCAAGGGCACAGCCAAAGAGTGGGGCGGATGGGAAAAAGCGAACAAGTCGGAAGAAAGCAAGCCGGCACACAAATGATTAACAAACACACTAAAGTGCGTCATAATAAAAAAGGCGATAATATTGTCTTTACATAGGCACCCGGCATTCCGGGGATTTAATAATTTGTCTTGGCAAAAGCGAAATTACATGAACAGGAAAGTCTAGGCACCGGCTGGAGCAGGACCAGCCGGATCAACAGCAGGTGGCGGAGAATCCATCTCGACCCCTTCGTCCTCAAGCTCCTCCTCCTCATCAGAGTGAGGGTTCGGATCCGCGATAAAGAGGCGTTTGTCGACGAAGTCGGCGATGGCGCTGGCTCGGGCAAGCCGGGCGGCCTTCTGTTCAGCCGAGAGCTCCTCCTCCACGCCGGCTCGCCGATACTCGAGCTGCCCCAGGTCCACCTCGTTGTACCAGGAGAGGACAAAAGACAGCGCCATGTCGGCGCCAGCACGCGTGGCAGACCCCTTCCAGTCGATGAAGCGATCCGGCGCCTGCTCGATCAAAGAGGTGAGGCTGGAGATGTCTTGCGGCGCCGCCTCGCCGGGCCACAGCATCGGGACCAGCTCCTCAGCCGCCTTCCGGAGCTCCCAGCCAAACTTGGTGATGGGCTCGACGCGGGCAGCCAGGGACGACATGTGGTCCTCCATGGTGAAGCTCTCCGAGCTGCCCTCGCCAGTCGCCCGCCCCCTGGACTCGCGCGCATCGCCAACGGCCGCCAAGGCCGCATCCTGCGTTTCCGGGAAGGCCGCTGCAAGAAGGAAGCATGTCAGAAGTCGTCAAAGCCGAAATAAGCTGAAAAATGCAAATTTTCGAAGTCCTAAGACTGGCGGCAGCCGGCACGAGCCGACTGCCCCCAGCCCGAAGATGGAGATTCCGAAGCTTTAAAGTAGGACTGGCGGCAGCCGGCACGAGCCGACTGCCCCCAGCCCGAAGATGGAGATTTCGAAGGACAAAAGAAAAAGACTGGCGGCAGCCGGCACGAGCCGACCCCCAGCTCGAAGATGGAGATAGCGAAAAAAGATAAGTTTCTGCAGCCGGCTACCAACGGAGGCTGGCAGCCGACAGCCGAAAGCCGGCAAAGGGGAAGGAAACATAGACACTCACCCGAAAAACCGCGATCGATCGCGCCAATAAGGTCCGTCCAGTGCTTGGCAGTAGCCGTCAGCTCCGTGGACTTGGCGGTAACCTCTTTCTGAAGCGCAAGCCGCTGCTTCTCCACCTCGGCCAGCCGCCGGCTCAGATCCTCCACCTTCTCCTTCTCTGCCGTCCTAAGGGAGGCAAGCTCGGCGAGATGGTTCTTCTCCAGCTGGCGCAGCCGCGTCAACTCCCCATCGGCCACCTTGAGCTTGGCGGCTGCAGCGCGGCCCGCCTCCTCGCTCTCGGCGCACTGAGCGCGAGCAACCCGGAGATCCGACTCCAGCTGCGGGACCTTGGCGGCCTCAACTGCGAGGCAGCCGGAAAGAAATATCAGCCAACGAAGACAAAAGAAAAAAGACATCGAGCCAGAAAAAGCAAGAGCTTACCCTTGACGGCTTCCAGCTCGCGAGCCAAGGTGGCCCGCTCAATCTTAGCCTTGTGGTAGCTGGTCACCACCTTGTTGTACAAGGCGGTGCGACGCTCGTCGACCACCTGAAAAAGAGAACCGTTTAGGCGAAACCTGGGCCGGCTCCGAGCAGCCGGCCCATGCCTCGGAGGGCTACCAAGATAACAATAAAATCGCAGAAAACAAGATGAGAAGCCACCTACCTTGTCAGCATCCTCCAGCGTCGACAGCTGGGCCATAACCTCGGCGGCTTTGTTCTTCAAGCTGGCTCGGTAGCCAGAGAAAAGCATCTTCAGGGGCGCCGTGCCAGGCTGCCCCTCCCGGCTGATTATCTCGCAGGAGTCCGCCTGGTGCCAGGCCTTCTCCATGGTTCCAGCCGAGCCGAAGCTGGAGTCCGAGGCGGACGGCACTCTCGCCAGCCGGGCACCCTTGGCCACATGGAGGCTAGTAGGCGACACCGCCGGGCCCTTCGACCTCACCAACGCCTGGGAGTCGGCGTCCTTAGCGCGCGCCGGCTCCTCCCGCTGCGGCTCCGTCCTCGGCGGCTCCGAAGCCGGAGGCGGCGCGGCTGGCCCGGTGGGAACCACCTCCGGCTCCTCAGGCGGCGCAGCTCCGCCGCCAGCTCCAGCTCCTGCCGCTGGTGGCACACCTCGGCCAGCTCCAGCCGCCGGCCCCAACAGCGGCGCGCGGTGTGGAAACAGGTCGCCAAGAGTGGGCCTCTGGGCCGACTCGCCCTGGGCGCCCTGGCCCGGCGCTGAAGGAGGCGCAGCCGAAGAAGATGCCCCCGCGGGAGGCGGCGTAACCACGGGCGGCACGACGACAACGGGCGGCGTGCGCGCACGTGTCGAAGGCGGCGGCGTCGGCTCCCTCTGCCGACGAGGCGGCGGCGCAGCACGAGCAGCCGGCCCAGAGGCACCGCCCTGGGTAAACTTTATGGCGGCCCTAGTCGAACAAACAAAGGAAGTTAAGTGCAAAGTAAGGAAAGAAAAGGAATCAAACAACGAGGAAAACAAAAAGACTTACCCGGCCACCTCCGGGACCTTCTTGGGCCCTTGCTGGCGCTGTCTCTTGGCCTGGCCCTCCAGCCTGGCCGTGCTCCCGCCGGCGGCCCGCTTCTTCTTCTTCGGCGCGGAAGTCGCCGAGGCGGCAGGCGGCCTCGTGCGCAGAGGCACCGCCCGGATCGGTCCCGGTCCCGTGGTGGACGTGGCCGGCTCCGCCTCCTCCTCCTCCCGCTGCTCCGGCGAAGGCGGCGGGTTGTGCTCCCCTTGGCCGCCCTGGTCGGGCACCACCGGCAGGTCATCATCGCCGGCTTGGTCGCCGGCTTGGTCAGCCGGATCCACGAGATCCGCCGTCCAGATCTTGCGCGCCAAGTCGCCGTCCTCGATCTCTTGGCGGGGGAAAATCTGGAAAACAAGAACAGATGAATAACAAGTGGGCCACGCAGCCGCAAGTCAAAAGGCGCAAGCCGAAACACAACTTACCCGCTCAGGCGGCGCGGCCCGGTCGTAAGGCGGCAGCCCCCACTCCCAGGCTTCCGGCATGTTGGCCTTGGTGATGTTGTTCACCCGGTGAGCGACTTGGGCCTTGGTGAGCGCCACCCTCGACGTCCGGGTCGGATCCAGCCGGCCGGACATAAGCCCGATCTTGTGGACGCGGCCCTGGAGTGGTATCACCCGGCGCTCTATGTAAGTGCAGAGGAGGTCCTCGGCGCTCAGCCGGCCCCCATTGACGCACTCCCCCAAGAAGTCCCAGAGGAGGTTGACCTCCGCGTCCGGATCCGCCGACTTGGCGTTGTGACCCCAGTTGAGCCGGGTGGTCGGAGGAGCCGGATTGTACTCCGGCAAGTTGATCCAGTCGAAGGCTGGGTTGGCGTTCTTCACGTAGAAGAACGACATCTGCCAGTTCTTCACCGAGTCGACAGTCGGAATCTTCGGGAAGAGAGAGCCGGCGCGGGGATAGATGGAGGCGGCGCCGCAGGTCCTCAGGCGGCCCTCAGTCATTTGCGACTTGAGGTAGAAGAGCCGGCTCCAGAAATCCACGTCGGGCCACAAGCCGGCGTAGCCCTCCATGAAGGCCACGTAGCAGCTGAGGAGGACGCATGCGTTGGCTGGCAGATGATGAGGCTGCAAGCCGAAGAACTCCAGGAACCGGCGGAAGAAGCGCGAAGCCGGCAGACCCAGCCCGCGGTCGAGGTGCGCGCCGAAGACGACGCGCTCGCCAGGCTCCGGCTTGGGCTCCACCTCCTCGCCAGGCGCTCGCGTGATCACCTCCCGAGGAATCCGGCGGAGGCGCACCAGCCGCTCGATGTCGTCGTCGCGCATGTACGAGCCCCTCCAGGACCCGCTGGCGGAGGCCATCGTCGAAGAAGAGCAGGAAGAAGACCAGGAGAGATCAAAGGGCGAGGAAGAACCGCTCCTCACCGGAGGAGAGCGCGGTGGCGACGAGCGCAGCGTCGAGCCGCGGGGCCCCGTGGCGCCGGCTTGGCGTGCGGGCGGCTGCCGAACGGCGGAGAGAAACGGCCGCGAAGGGTCACCGGAGTTTGCCAGGAGGTCGCCGGAGAAGAAGCGACGGCGTGCGAAGAGCGCTCGGTTGGAGTGAGAGAGAAGCGGAGTGAGAGCGCGAGGAAGAAGAAGGGCGCCTCGGTACCGCGCCGGGGGCATTTATAGCCGCCCGGCGCGCCGGTTGCGTGGCCACGTGGCGATCGTGGGCCACGTCGGGATTTACTGCGGCCATAACTGCCCCCACGACCGCTGCGGTTACCAGAAACCGTCGCGCCACTTCCCCACGACCGCACCGGATCCGGAGGAGACAGCGATGTGACCATACGAAACGGCCACGCTGACGAAGCCGTCAGAACGGTCAAGTCGGGCGCGGGACTCGAGGCGGCGGAGTTGCCGGTGCACCCAAGCCGGAGCCGGACGATAAAATCGACCCGGCCCCAAATTCTGGCAACAAGCCGGAAGCATCACCAACACTTAAGGAAAAGTGAAAACAACAGGAGCAAAAAAGGCGTCCGGCTGGAGGAAGCCGGACGGGGCGAGCCGGACGAGGGCGCAGCCGGCTGAATGAAAATTCTCAGCTGGCCCCTCCAGAGCCGGAAACAAACGGGAGATATATAGAAGCGGGAAACCTGCCTAGGTCCTTCTTAACGCAGGACCTTGCCAGCTTCGGGGGCTAATGTCGGGGGGAAGACCCCGGGTAGGGCAATGGACGCGGAGCGGCCGGCTTGAGGACGGCCGACTCGCGGCAAAGGCCGGCTGAGGAGCAGCCGGCCGGAGGCGTGGCCGGCTGCCCCTAAGCCGGCTGGCTCTAAGTCCTAGTCGGCCTGGCTGCGGCCTTCAACGCTGTAGCTGGGCCGGCTTCCACAAGCCATATCCGACTGGGGTTTGTACCTCAGACCGACTCGAGGCTGGCGAGTCTTGCACTGGAAGGAACTGGGTAGGTGATCCGGGTTCAAAGGTCCACGCTGACCTCATCTCTCGTAAAGTACGGGGCACTGTAGAGCAGCAGTGCCACGCGCCGACAGAGCCATCATGGCGTACGTCGGACCGTACGCGCTACAGAGCATGATGGCGACAACGACAGCACCTCCCACGCCGCTGACCTGAGCAGGCGGATGGGACGTGCCACTACACTCAACGGCTCCCTGATGTCACTCGGGAAGGGACGGGAGCCGAAGCCGGCCATGCCGGCCACTAGACTATAGGGACTTATATGTAAAGTACCGGTGCCTATATAAGCCGGGCTACCCCCTCGTGCGGGAGGATCGATCAGTTCTCATTTTCACTAGTCTTAGAGCTGCCCTGAGAGAGAGACCTTCGTCTACCTTAGCCTCCCAGGAGCAGCCGGATATACAGCTCAAGGAGCACCATTGTACGTGTCACTATCATATACACTCATAGCAGGAGTAGAGGTGTTACCTCCATCGGAGGGCCTCGAACCTGGGTACGTCGCCGTGTCGCTCGTGCCCATACCCGCATCCGGATACCGCCGTGAGACCACAAGGAACCACATCGATTAGCCACCCTATGGCATATGTCATGACGATACCACGACATTTGTTGTTGTCAACGAATGGTAATGGGTACTCTAACTACCTTGCCAGACAAACCTTCAAAGAGCGGCTCCCATTTTATTTTTATTTTTGTGTGGCACTCCTTCCAACCTTTCTTTCACAAACCATGGCTAACCGAATCCTCGGGTGCCTGCCAACAATCTCATACCATGAAGGAGTGCCTTTTTATTTTAGTTTTATTATGATAACACTCCTCCCCACCTTTGCTTTCTCAAGCCATGGCTAACCGAGTCCTTCGGGTGCCTGCCAACAATCACATACCATGGAGGAGTGTCTATTTTTGTTAATTAATTTGGGACTGGGAATCCCATTGCCAGCTCTTTTTGCAAAATTATTGGATAAGCGGATGAAGCCACTAGTCCATTGGTGAAAGTTGCCCAACAAGATTGAAAGATAAACACCACATACTTCCTCATGAGCTATAAAACATTGACACAAATAAGAGGTAATAACTTTTGAATTGTTTAAAGGTAGCACTCAAGCAATTTACTTTGGAATGGCGGAGAAATACCATGTAGTAGGTAGGTATGGTGGACACAAATGGCATGAATATTGGCTCAAGTATTTGGATGCATGAGAAGTAATCCCTCTCGATACAAGGTTTAGGCTAGCAAGGTTATTTGAAACAAACACAAGGATGAACCGGTGCAGCAAAACTCACATAAAAGACATATTGTAAACATTATAAGACTCTACACCGTCTTCCTTGTTGTTCAAAACTCAATACTAGAAATTATCTAGACTTTAGAGAGACCAAATATGCAAACCAAATTTTAGCAAGCTCTATGTTCATATGAACCAGCGGAGCGTGTCTCTCTCCCACACAAGGATGAACTTATTCAGAGAATGAAAATAACAAAAAAAAAACAAAAACAAAAATAAAAGCACACAGACGCTCCAAGTAAAATACATAAGATGTGACCGAATAAAAATATAGTTTCAAGAGAAGGAACCTGATACTTTGTCGATGAAGAAGGGGATGCCTTGGGCATCCCCAAGCTTAGACGCTTGAGTCTTCTTGAAATATGCAGGGATGAACCACAGGGGCATCCCCAAGCTTAGAACTTTCACTCCTCTTGATCATAGTATATCATACTCCTCTCTTGACCCTTGAAAACTTCCTTCACACCAAACTTCAAGCAAACTCATTAGAGGGTTAGTGCATAATCAAAAATTCACATGTTCAGAGGTGACACAATCATTCTTAACACTTCTGGACATTGCACAAAATTTCTGAAAGTTAATGGAACAAAGAAACTCATTCAACTTAACAAAAGCGGCAATGCGAAATAAAAGGCAGAATCTGTCAAAAACAGAACAGTCCGTAAAGACGAATTTTAAAATGGCACCAGACTTGCTCAAACGGAAAAACTCAAAACTAATGAAAGTTGCGTACATATCTGAGGATCACGCTCGTAAATTGGCAGATTTTTTCGAATTTTCTACAGAGACTTGTGCCAGAATTCGTGACAGACAGCAATGCTGTTTCTGCAGCGATCCCAAATATAACATCAACTTTAACATAGAAACTTTACTTGGCACAAAAACATGATAAGGAGAGGTTGCTACAGTAGTAAAAAAACTTCCAAGACACAAATATAAAACAAAGTGCTGTAGTAAAAAAAAACACATGGGTTATCTCACAAGAAGTTCTTTCTTTATAGCCATTAAGATGGGCTCAGCAGTTTTAATGATGCACTCGCAAGAAATAGAAGTTGAAGCAAAAGAGAGCATCAAGAGGCAAATTCAAAACACATTTAAATCTAACATGCTTCCTATGCATAGGAATCTTGTAAATAAATAAGTTCATGAAGAGCAAAGTAACAAGCATAGGAAGATAAAACAAGTGTAGCTTCAAAAATTTCAGCACATAGAGAGGCATTTTAGTAACATGAAAATTTCTACAACCATATTTTCCTCTCTCATAATAACTTTCAGTAGCAACATGAGCAAACTCAACAATATAACTATCACATGAAGCATTCTTATCATGAGTCTCATGCATAAAATTATTACTCCCCACATAAGCATAGTCATTCTTATTAATTGTAGTGGGAGCAAATTCAACAAAGTAGCTATCAAATATAGGAGGTATATTGTAATCATAATCAAATTTATCCTCCATAACAGGTGGTAACAAAAGACTACTATCATTATAATCATCATAAATAGGAGACAAAGTATCATCAAAGTAAATTTTCTCCTCAATGCTTGGGGGACTAAAAATATCATGCTCATCAAAGCCAGCTTCCCCAAGCTTAGAATTTTCCATAGCATTAGCAACAATAGTGTTCAAAGCATTCATATTAATATGTTCCATGGGTTTTTTAATTTTCGCATCAAACCATCCATGTCTTAAATCAGGAAATAGAATAAAAAGGTCATTGTTGTCCATTATGCCTAACTAGTGTAAACAAGAAACCAAATGTCGCAATTGCAGAGTCTAAAGGAAATAGCTTCGAGTACACACACAATGGCGCCAGAAAAGTACTGTTACCTGGAACCGGAGTGTGAGTACCTTTTACCTTTCCTCCCCGGCAACGGCGAGAGATGAACCACATAGCTACCGGTACAGCCCCGAGCCTCGATGGAGAACTACTCCCTCCTCATGGGAGCAGCAGCGGTGATGAAGATGGCGGTGGAGATGGCAGCGGTGTCGATGGAGAAGCCTTCCGGGGCACTTCCCCGTCCGGGTGCCGGAACAGAGACTCCTATCCCCCGATCTTGGCTTCGCGATGGCGGCGGCTCTCGGAAGGTTTCGCGTACCGTGGCTTCCTCCGTCGGGGTTTTTAGGTCAGGGACCTTATAGGCGAAAGGGCAGCCTCGGAGGGGGCCTGGGGCCACCACACCATAGGCGGCGCGGCCAGGCCCAGGCCGCGCCACCCTATCATCTGGGGCCCACAGGGCCCTCTGGCGGCTCTCGGGTGTTCGGATGCTTCCGGGCAAAATAGGAACCTGGGCGTTGATTTCGTCCAATTCCGAGAATATTTCG
The DNA here is from genome assembly GCA_030979885.1 of Lolium multiflorum. NCBI lineage: Eukaryota > Viridiplantae > Streptophyta > Magnoliopsida > Poales > Poaceae > Lolium > Lolium multiflorum. Next base: position 150,497,461 of record CM061753.1, on the reverse strand, counting down.
TTACTAGGATTTCTGAAACCAAAAACAACAGAAAACAGGAACTGGCACTTCGGCATCTTGTTAATAGGTTAGTTCCAGAAAATGCATAATAATGACATATAATGTGTATAAAACATGTAGGTATCATCAATAAAGTAGCATGGAACATAAGAAATTATCGATACGTTGGAGACGTATCACATCTCACGTGATGATCGGTTTTGGTGTAGTGGATGTGGATCGTGTGCCACTTAACAACTATGAGGCATGTTGTATTAAGTGGGAGTTCATTAGTAATTAGATTGAAATTTGAACTAATTATCATGAACATAGTCTGAATAGTATTTTGAATTAAATTTGTAGAATTGGCATCCGTTTTCTACCATGCGTTAGTCTTGTAATTGAGATTGAAATACTGTTAAATCTGACAAGTAACTTTACGGACTGGTACCGTATTGTTAAAGAATCAAGAAATGATTAAATCCTGTTGCAAACTTTTAGTAAACCTCACATTGTTGATTCAAAGAACAATGGTTTCAATTAGTACCTAAAATCATCTTGTCTCCATGAAACTTGAAGTTCAAATCTGTTTGAAAAGTAAGGAGCTGAAAATTTTGTTTTCAGAAATAAGCGAGGTATGAGATATATGTGATATCTAAGACCTTATTGCAAGGTGATAGAATATAATTTGGTGAGACTACATAAACTCATAAGGTTTATGGGAATGTACGAAGGTTGAAGACGTTGGGCGTCTCAATTCTCCAACTATTGGGGCACTAACGATATTCGCATATCCATAAAATGATCAACCTTAGTATGCACCGTTGCTAAGACTCGTCGTTTCGAAGCATCTCGTGATGATCGGGTGTTATAGATTCTACGTGTGCATAGAACGGGTGCAAGCCAGATTTGCACATGCGAATACTAAGGTTAAACTTTACGAGCCTATCATGTACAGACATGGTCTCGGAAAGTCGTCATGATATGATGGATAAAATTATGAGTGAAATTGTTCATCATATTACAAAGTTACTAATAGTGAAATCTGGAACACTTGTCATATGATGATCAACTTCAAAGTGTATTTGACCAATGGACCTAGAAGTAATTGAAGGTGAAGTGTTTTCTGAGAATGAGGAAAGCTAAAAGAGAAACTACAAAAGATATTTTGGCAGAAAGAAAGAAAAGACTAGAAAGTCTAGCTCAGGTGTATATAGATGATATACATGTTATGGATGTATTCCTTGTTTGGTCACATAATGAAATTCTTGGGTATTTGTACCAGATTGGTTGGTATGAGATGTCATACAATACAACGCAATACAAGAATACGATGGCCTAATGACTGATAAGGAATATGGTAATAATGCACGTCTGGAACATAATAAAGTGTTGTTATGTTTGTCGTTGGCATTCTACCTAGCCCTTAGAATTTATAATAAAGAACTTAATAAATTGTTATTTTGCTCTGGTCAAATGAAAACAATGAGTTGTTCAAATTATGACATTACTCCATGTATGATGGATAAGTTATTATAAATCTTACTAGTGAAACACACATACATAACACTGACGCTAAAATGCCATAAGGCAAATGATTTGAATTCCACTTATTTGTGGAACCGCCATTTAGGTCATGTTAGAAAGAAACGCATGAAGAAACTCCATGCAGATGGATTTTTGGAGTCATTTGATTTTTGAATCGTTTGGCATTTGCAAATCTTTTCTAAAGAGAATGACTGAAATACCATTCATAGGCCAAGAGTTGAATGGGCAACTAACTTAGTGGAAACATACATGATGATGTATGTGGTTCACTGGGCATAGTTGTGTGCGGGAGATTCTTCTACTTCATGAAAACTTCCAACAATGAATTGAGTATATATATGTGGATATATTCGATAAGGAAGAAGTTTGAAACATTTGAATGGATTCAAATAAATTTCAGCATGAAGTGGAAATCATCGTAATAGAAAAGTCAAATACCTATGATTTGATCATGGTGGAAATATTTGAATTACGAGTTTTAGCGAACATCTAAGAGAGTTATGAAATTGTTCTACAACTCACGTTTCTTTGAGTATCATAATGATGATAGAGTATCCGAGAGACGTATCCAAACCTTGTTGGATTAATGATGAGATAAAATAAAATGAAGCCATTATATTTTTGTGGATTATGCTTTAGTGACTACCGCTTTTACACTAAATAGAGCATCATCATGATCCGTTGAAATGACACCATACGAGTTATGGCATGGGTATGAACCCTAATAGTCCTTTCTTAAACTTTGGTATGCATAGCATAAGTAAATAAGTTTACAACCAAAATCGGATGAATGTCTTTGTTGGTTATCCTAGAGATTTGATTGGGAATTATTCCCACTATGGAGACAAAGACAAAATGGTTTGTCAATGTTTCTTATTTCCAAGAAATTGTTTCTAGGGAAGTATTTGAGTGGGAGGACAATAGAACTTGATAAGGTTTATGAACCTGAGCATAATGATCAGAGTAGCGCAGCATCGGAAATGGTTCCGGAAGCGGCCACGACGAAGTACCTATGACTACAAAGTGTTTTAGCCATGGAGATCGAAGTACCTATTGAACCTTGTAGGTTTGGTTTACTTTGTGATCAAATAAATGATTTGTGGACAAAGGATTGATTTTGAACAATGATAAACCAACTACATACAAAGAAGTTATGATGGGCCCTGACTCCGTTAAAATGGCTATACGCCATGAAATCCAAGATAGATGAATACTTTTTGAAAGTAAATGGATCTATAAAATTTATGGACTTGGATGGAATATCCTTGAATAAGCTCGACTTGTCGAAAAGTTGTTTACGACAAAGTTAAAAGAGTTGACTACGATAAGATTAGATCTTCCGTAGCGATGCTTATAGTCTATGTGGATTATTCTAGTAATCGCTACATATTTCTTTTATGAGATATGCTAGTAGGATGGCAAAATATTAACAGAAGTGTGTATTAAAGTTGTATACAAGATACAACCAAGAGTTTTGCTAGTCCGTGGAATACTAGATAGGTATACAAACTTCAATTGGATGAAGTGAGTATCGCGGAGTTGGAATCTTCACCGGATGAAATAGTCAAAGAGTTTTTGATTTCATCAGAAACGATGAAGATGCTTGCATTTGCAAGAAATTAAGTGGGAGCGCTGAGACATATTTATAATACTTTATGTAGATGACATATCGTTGATTATAAATGATGTAATTATATACTTGATGTGAATAAAAGGTTTCATTGAGAATTAACTTCAATGAAAGAATATGGACTGAAACATATTTAGTGTCAAGATCTATGAAGATATATTGAAACACATAATAAGTTTAAGTCAAAGTAGAAAGAATATATATTGAAGTAGTTCAATATAAAATATTAAGAAGGTGTTCTTTTCATGTGAAGTTTTAACGAGACTTGAGTGTATTTGACACTCAATGAGTAAAAACACATGAGTGATTCTAGATCATGATTAATATGTACACAATCAGATATCCTGTGCTCTAAAGTGTTGTGAGCATGTACCAGAATGATTCATGTGATGATCATTGGACGATAGTAAGAATATCCCTGAGTGCTTTAGAAGAACCAAGGATATATATAGTTTTATATGGGGTAATGACAAACAAATCGCTGTAAGGTGTTGCACCGATATTAGTTTGGTCACATATAAAAATGAATTTCAAATCTCAATTAGGCTAAGTGTTGTTTTAAAGGTAGCACAATGCTAGATTTAGAAGAGTTCTAAATATTGTGACGGATTTTACAAATGAAGGCAGAGTATGTCATTGTTTTGACAATGACTGAGGATGTTTAAGTCGAGGAGTTCTTTGAGAACTTGGTGTAGTTCCGATAGTGTCGAACTTTGAAGCTATATTGTGTGTGACAATATTAGTGACATATTTCAGACCGCGGAATTAAGGTTCCACCAGAAGACTGAACATATACGATAAATGCCGACTCATTTGGAAAATGAATGATGCGTTGAGACGCAAATGAATTGCAAAACACATACGTTTCTGAGCGTGTCAGATCCATTGACTAAAACCTCTCCCATGAGCAAAACATCAGAAGGCCAAGGTGTTATATCTTTACAAATGTAAACTAGATTATTGACTCTAGTGCAAGTGGGAGACTGTTGGAGATATGCCCAAGAGGCAATAATAAAATGGTTATTATAATATATCTTTGTGTTTATGATAAATTTTTGCATACCATGCTATAATTGTATTAACCGAAACATTGATACATGTGTGTTATGTAAACAACAAGGAGTCCCTAGTAAGCCTCTTGTATAACTAGCTTGTTGATTAATAGATGATCAAGGTTTCATGATCATGAACATTGGATGTTATTAATAACAAGGTTATGTCATTAGGTGAATGATATAATGGACATACACCCAAATAGGCGTAGCATAAATATCACATCATTAAGTTCAGTTTGCTATAAGCTTTCGATACATAGTTACCTAGTCCTTCGACCATGAGATCATGTAAATCACTTATACCGGAAGGGTACTTTGATTACATCAATTGCCACTGTGTAAATGGGTGGTTATAAAGGTGAGATTAAGTATTCGCAAAGTATGAGTTGAGGCATATGGATCAAGAGTGGGATATTGTCCATCCCGATGACGGATAGATATACTCTGGGCCCTCTCGGTGGAATGTCATCTGATTAACTTGCAAGCATATGAATGGTTCATAAGAGATCACATGCCATGGTACGAGTAAAGAGTACTTATTGGAGATGAGGTTGAACAAGGTATAGAGATACCGATGATCAAACCTCGGACAAGTAAAATATCGCGTGACAAAGGGAATCGGTATTGTATGTAAATGGTTCAATCGATCACTAAGTCATCGTTGAATATGTGGGAGCCATTATGGATCTCCAGATCCCGCTATTGGTTATTGGTCGGAGAGAAGTCTCAACCATGTCCGCATAGTTCACGAACCGTAGGGTGACACACTTAAGGTTTGATGTCGTTTAAGTAGATATGGAATTTGGAATGGAGTTCGAAGTTTTGTTCGGAGTATCGGATGGGATCCAGGACATCACGAGGAAGTCCAGAATGGTACGTAGAATAAGATTCGTATATAGGAAGTCACTTTCCAAGTTTGGAAATGATCCGGCGAATTTATGGAAGGTTCTAGAAAAGTCCGGAAGAAATCACCATGGAAAGTGGAGTCCCGGAGGAACTCCACCTAGCATGGCCAACCCTAAGGGGGAGGAGTCCTAGGTGGACTCCACCATGGTGGCCGGCCACCCCCCCCCCCCCCAAGGAAGGGGTGGGAGTCCCACCTTGAGTAGGAGTCCCACCTTGGGTAGGTTTCGTCCTTATGACAAGTTTTGGTTTCGGGTCTTATTCGAAGACTTGTAGTCTAACTCTTGGGGATTTCCACCTATATAATGAGGAGCAAGGGGAGGGGCCCGGCCACACCAAGCCACCCTTGGCCGCACCCCTAGAGGCCGGCGCCCAAACCCCCCTCTCCCCAAAACCTAGCCTCTCCTCCTCCACATACTACTCCCGCAGCGCATAGGCGAAGCCCTGGCGGAGTTCTCCACCACCACCACCACCACGCCGTTGTGTTGCCGGGATTCCGAGGAGGATCTACTACTTCTGCTGCCCGCTGGAACGCAGTGAAGGACGTCGTCATCAACACCGAACGTGTGACCGAGTACGGAGGTGCTGCCCGACTGTGGCACCATCAAGATCTTCTACGCGCTTTTGCAAGAGGTCAAGGTCTTCTACGCGCTTTTGCAAGTGGCAAGTGATCGACTACATCCACCACGAGATCTAATCTCGTTAGGCTTTGGAAATCTTCAAGGGTTAGTCTCATGATCTTCTCGTTGCTACCATCTACTAGATTAGATCTTGGTTTGTTGTTCGTTCTTGCGGTAGGAAATTTTTTGTTTTCTATGCTACGAATCCCATCAGCCAGTTCCCTCTTTTCTGCTGTTTTTTTATTTTAGAAAAGTTGTACATAAAATATTCTCGGAATTGGACGAAACAAAATCCAAACTCAATATTTTACCAAAACAAAGACAAAGTCTGGAGGGGGGGCGAAGTGGCGCCACGGCGGCCACACCTGCCCTTGGCGCGACCAAGCCTAGGCCCACGCCAAGGCATGGTGTGGGCCCCCAGGCACCCCACCGACCTAAATCCTCCACCTATTTATACATCTTCTCGGGAAAATCCTGGATACCCGAGCCTCCATCCATGAAAAGTTCCATCGCGGTTGCCATCGCAGAACCCATCTCGGGGGTGGGGGGTTCTGAAGCTCTTCCCGGCACCCTGCCGGGCGAGGAAATCATCGTCGGAGGCATCTACATCGTCATGCCCGCCTCCAAAGTGATGCGTGACTAGTTCATCCCTGGACTATGGGTCCATAGCAGTAGCTAGATGGTTGTCTTCTCCAATTTGTGCTTCATGTATAAATCTTGTGAGCTCCCTACATGGCAAGAACATCCTTATGTAATCCTACATGTTATGTTTGTTGGGATCCGATGAATATTGTATACTATGTTGAGGTCGATTATATATTAATGTCATATGTTAATTGTGATCTTGCATGCTCTTTGTTGCTGGTAGATACTCTGGCCAAGTAGATGCTTGTGACTCCAAGAGGGGGTATTTATGCTCGATAGTAGGGTTCATGCCTCTAGTTTTCTGGGAGAGTGACAATAACTTCTAAGATTGTAGATGTGTTGTTGCTACTAGGAGAGTGACAATATCATCTACTGCAATCATGTTCTGTTTACTTTCTGCAAACATCTCTTTCCACTCGGTATGTCTAATCCTTTGTGTTCAGCAAATCGGTGATATTAAGAACCTCACTGCAAGTTAGGGCAAAGTACTTTGGTTGTGTTGTGCGCAGGTTCCACGTTGTTGCTGACGCCGGTAGTGCACCCTGCCACTAGTCAGCTAGCAACACCTTCAGAAGTCACTCATTTCTCCTACTGGTCGATTAAACCTTGGTTTCGTACCGAGGGAAAACTTGATGATGTGCTCATCACACCTTCCTCTTGGGGTTTCCCAACCGCTTCCACAACAACGCTCAGCAAGATTGTCTAGCGCCATCACCGGAGCACCATCAAGATTTTCTGGCGCCGTTGCCGGGGAGAAAGAGGATTTCTGCAAGGGGGATCTCTCATCTCCAATCTCTTTACTTTGTTACTGTTTGCTTAGTTTACTTTATTTTGTCTTGTTTGCTTCTTTATATAAAAAACAAAAAATTAGTTTCTATTATAGTTGCTATTTCTGTTGCTTAGTTTATTTCATGTTGATGTTTCTTATTTTTATTTTCACTAGTTAGGCTTAATGGAAAACAACAAAAAAATAGAGAAATCTATAGTATTTATCTTGAGTTAGGACATGAAGTGTTTGAAGAGGAAATTTAAAAACCTAAGGAAATTTATTTTCATACTAATAGCAATGTTATTAGTACGAATTCTTTGAACACCATTGTTGCTAATGCTATGGAAAAGTCTAACCTTGGGGAAGCTAGTTTTCATGGAAATGATCTTTTTTACTTCCCCCGCTTCAGAAGAGAAAATTTGCTACGATGATTACAATGATGAATATGATATTTTCAGTCCACCTACTATTGAGGAGAAAATTAATTATGATTACAATATGTCTCCTATTTTGTTGAATTTGCTCTCACTACAATTAATAAGAATGACTATGCTTATGTGGAGAGTAATAATTATTTTATTCATGTGGCTCATGATAAGAATGTTTTAAGTTATATTGTTGAGTTTATTTATGATGCTACTGAAAGTTATTATGAGAGAGGAAAATATGGTTGTAGAAGTTTTCATGGTACTAAAACACCTCTCTATATGCTGAAAGTTTTGAAGTTACTCTTGTTTTACCTTCCTATGCTTTTCACTTTGTTCTTTGTGGATTTTTTTGTGTAGAAGATTCCTATGCATAGGAAGTGTGTTAGACTTAAATGTGTTTCATATTTAGTCCTTGATGCTCTCTTTTGCTTCAATTCATATTTCTTATGTGAGTATCTTCTCAAATTACTGAGCCTAGCTGAAAGGCGTTAAAGAAAAAACACCCTTGGAAGATAACCCATGTTTATTTACTGTAATTTTTCTTTTTGTTGAGTCTTGGAAGTTATTACCTCTGTAATAAGCTCTCCTTATCATTTTTATTTCGTTTTTTTGCCAAGAATAGGCTCTAATAGGAATTGCTGTCTTGAAAACAGGTTCTATGGTGTTACCATAAAAATTCGTAAAAAAGCCAGAGCGGAATTTTGAGCTGTCATTTTTTATGCATATGCCCCAGGTTATTATCTAACTTTCGTTATTTGACCACTTTTCGAGATAAGCAACAGAGAACTAAAAAAAAAAATCGATCTTTACCTGTGCTAGCGTGTAGAAGCTTCCTTGTGACGGTACAATACACGTCCGTTGGGAACCCCAAGAGGAAGGTATGATGAGCACAGCAGTAAGTTTTCCCTCAGTAAGAAACCAAGGTTTATCGAACCGTAGGAGATGAAGGCCACGTGAAGGTTTTTGGTGGAGGAGTGTAGTGCGGCGCAACACCAGTGATTCCGGCGCCAACGTGGAACCTGCACAACACAATCAAAATACTTTGCCCCAACTTAACAGTGAGGTTGTCAATCTCACCGGCTTGCTGAAAACAAAGGATTAAACTTATGGTGTGGAGAATGATGTTTGCTTGCGAAGAACAACAAAGAACAGAGATTGCAGTAGATTGTATTTCAGATGTAAAAGAATGGACCGGGGTCCACAGTTCACTAGTGGTGTCTCTCCAATAAGATAAATAGCATGTTGGGTGAACAAATTACAGGTGGGCAATTGACAAATAAAGATTCATATACATATCATGATGATCACTATGAGATTTAATCAGGGCATTACGACAAAGAACATAGACCGCCATCCAGCATGCATCTATGCCTAAAAAGTCCACCTTCGGTTAGCATCCGCACCCCTTCCAGTATTAAGTTGCAAACAACAGACAATTGCATTAAGTATGGTGCGTAATGTAATCAACACAAATATCCTTAGACAAAGCATCGATGTTTTATCCCTAGTGGCAACAGCACATCCACAACCTTAGAACTTTCTTTCACTGTCCCAGATTCAATGGAGGCATGAACCCACTATCGAGCATAAATACTCCCTCTTGGAGTTACAAGTATCAACTTGGCCAGAGCCTCTACTAGCAACGGAGAGCATGCCAGAACATAAACAACACATATATGATAGATCAATAATCAACTTGACATAGTATTCCATATTCATCGGATCCCACCAAACACAACATGTAGAATTACAAATAGATGATCCTGATCATGATAGGCAGCTCACAAGATCTAAACATGATAGCACAAGAGGAGAAGACAACCATCTAGCTACTGATATGGACCCATAGTCCAAGGATGAACTACTCACGCATCAGTCCGAGGCGGGCATGGTGATGTAGAGCCCTCCGGTGATGATTCCCCTCTCGGCAAAGTGCCGGAGGCGATCTCCTCCCGAGACGGGATTGGCGGTGGCGGCGTCTCTGGAACTTTTCCGTATCGTGGCTCTCGGTACTAGGTTTTCGCGACGGAGATTATATAGGCGAAAGGCGAGTCGGAGGGTGCTCGAGGGCCCACCCCATAGGGGGCGCGCCCCCCCCTTGGCTGCGCCGCCTTGTGGGGTGGGGCCTCCTTGGCCCCTCTCCGTCTCTCCTTTGGTGCTCTGGAACCTTCCGCGGAAAATAAGACCGTGGGCTTTGTTTCGTCCAATTCCGAGAATATTTCCTTTGTAGGATTTCTGAAACCAAAAACAGCAGAAAACAGCAACTGGCGCTTCGGCATCTTGTTAATAGGTTAGTGCTGGAAAATGCATCAAAACATCATAAAGTGTGAACAAAACATGTAGGTATTGTCATAAAACTAGCATGGAACATAAGAAATTATAGATACGTTGGAGACGTATCAAGCATCCCCAAGCTTAGCTACCGCGAGTAGGTAAACGATAAAAACAATAATTTCTGAAGTGACATACCATCATAATCTTGATCAACATGTAAAGTATGCGATGAATGAAGTGATTCGAAGCAATAGATTGCTAACAAAGATATAATGACTAAACAACTGAATCATATAGCAAAAACTTTTCATGAATAGTACTTTCAAGACAAGTATCAAAAAGACTTGCATAAGAGCTAACTCATAAAGCAATAGATTCAAAGTAAGAGGTTTCGAAGCAACACATAGGATGATTAAGTTTCAGCAATTGCTTTCAACTTGTAACATGTATATCTCATGGATAATTGTCAACATAAAGAAATATAACAAGTGCAATAAGTAAACATGTAAGAATCAGTGCACACAGTTGACACAAGTGTTTGCTTCTAAGATAGAAAGAAGTAGATAAACTGACTCAACATAAAGTAAAAGAAAGGCCCTTCGCCGAGGGAAGCATGGATTACTCATGTTCTAGAGCTTTTTATTTTGAAAACATAGAAACAATTTTGTCAACGGTAGTAATAATTCATATGTGTTATGCATAAAACTTCCTACAAGTTGCAAGCCTCATGCATCGAATACCAATAGTGTTCGCACCTTGTCCTAATTAGCTCGGATTTCCATGGATTATCATTGCATTACATATGTTTCAACCAAGTGTCACAAAGGGGTACCTCTATGCCGCCTGTACAAAGGTCCAAGGAGATAGATCGCATTTGATTTCTCAGTTTTGATAAATCTCAACTTGTGGACATTGATGGCGTGTAACTCACACGTTCGTTGGGAACCCCAAGAGGAAGGTATGATGCGCACAGTAGCAAGTTTTCCCTCAGAAAGAAACCAAGGTTTAATCGAACCAGGAGGAGCCAAGAAGCACGTTGAAGGTTGATGGTGGCGAAATGTGATGCGGCGCAACACCCGCCAACGTGGAATCTGCACAACAAAATCAAAGTACTTTGCCCCAACGAAACAGTGAGGTTGTCAATCTCACCGGCTTGCTGTAACAAAGGATTAAACGTATCGAGTGGAAGATGATTGTTTGCAAGAAAATAGTAAAACACAATTGCAGTAGATTGTATGCTATGTAAAGAATAGGACCGGGGTCCACAGATCACTAGAGGTGTCTCTCCCATAAGATAAAAGCATGTTGGGTGAACAAATTACAGTCGGGCAATTGACAAATAGAGAAGGGCATAACAATGCATATACATGATATGATAAATATAGTGAGATTTAATCCGGGCATTACGACAAAGTACATAGACCGCCATCCAACTGCATCTATGCCTAAAAAGTCCACCTTCAGGTTATCATCCGAACCCCATTCAGTATTAAGTTGCTAAGCAACAGACAATTGCATTAAGTATGGTGCGTAATGTAATCGACAACTACATCCTTAGACATAGAATCAATGTTTTATCCCTAGTGGCAACAGCACATCACAACCTTAGAACTTTCTGTCACTGTCCCAGGTGTCAATGAAGGCATGAACCCACTATCGAGCATAAATACTCCCTCTTGGAGTTAAGAGTACAAACTTGGCCAGAGCCTCTACTAATAACGGAGAGCATGCAAGATCATAAACAACACATAAACAATAGATTGATAATCACCATAACATAGTATTCTCTATCCATCGGATCCCGACAAACACAACATATAGAATTACATATAGATGATCTTGATCATGTTAGGCAGCTCACAAGATCCAACAATGAAGCACAACAAGGAGAAGACGACCATCTAGCTACTGCTATGGACCCATGGTCCAGGGTGAACTACTCACTCATCACTCCGGAGGCGATCATGGCGATGAAGAGTCCTCCGGGAGATGAACCTCTCCGGCAGGTGCCGGAGGCGATCTCCGAATCCCCGAGATGGGATTCGCGGCGGCGGCGTCTCGGAAGGTTTTCCGTATCGTGGCTCTGACTGGGGGTTTCGCGACGGAGGCTTTAAGTAGGCGGAAGGGTAGGTCGGGGCTGACGAGGCCCACACCATAGGGCGGCGCGGGCCCCCTCTGGCCGCGCGGCCCTATGGTGGCGGCCCCTCGTCGCCCCACTTCGTTATCTCTTCGGTCTTCTGGAAGCTCCGTGCAAAAATAGGACCCCGGGCGAAGATTTCGTCCAATTCCGAGAATATTTCCTTACTAGGATTTTTGAAACCAAAAACAGCAGAAACAACAACTGGCTCTTCGGCATCTTGTTAATAGGTTAGTTCCGAAAATGCATAAATATGACATATAATGTGCATAAAACATGTAGGTATCATCAATAAAGTAGCATGGAACATAAGAAATTATCGATACGTTGGAGACGTATCAGCAGTTCCTGCTCGTCCCGAGCAGGTAAAACGATAACAAAGATAATTTCTGAAGTGACATGCCATCATAATCTCGATCATACTATTTGTAAACATATGTAATGAATGCAGCGATCAAAACAAAAGTAATGACATGAGTAAACAAGTGAATCATATGACAAAGACTTTTCATTAATAGTACTTCAAGACAAGCATCAATAAGTCTTGCATAAGAGTTAACTCATAAAGCAATAAATCAAAGTAAAGGTATTGAAGCAACACAAAGGAAGATTAAGTTTCAGCGGTTGCTTTCAACTTATAACATGTATATCTCATGGATATTGTCAACATAAAGTAATATAACAAGTGCAATATGCAAGTATGTAGGAATCAATGCACAGTTCACACAAGTGTTTGCTTCTTAAGGTGGAGGAAGATAGGTAAACTGACTCAACAATAAAAGTAAAAGAAAGGTCCTTCAAAGAGGAAAGCATCGATTGCTGTATTTGTGCTAGAGCTTTTATTTTGAAAACATGAAACAATTTTGTCAACGGTAGTAATAAAGCATATGAGTTATGTAAATTATATCTTACAAGTTGCAAGCCTCATGCATAGTATACTAATAGTGTCCGCACCTCGTCCTACTTAGCTTGGACTACCGGATCTTTGCATGCCATGTTTCAACCAAGTGTCACAAAGGGGTACCTCCATGCCGCCTGTACAAAGGTCTAAGGAGAAAGCTCGCATTTTGGATTTCTTGCTTTTGATTATTCTCAACTTAGACATCCATACCGGGACAACATGGACAACAGATAATGGACTCCTCTTAAATGCATAAGCATGTAGCAACAATTATTATTCTCATATGAGATTGAGGATATATGTCCATAACTGAAACTTCAACCATGATTCATGGCTTTAGTTAGCGGCCCAATGTTCTTCTCTAACAATTTTGCATGCTCCAACCACTAAAGTGATAGATCCTTCAGACAAGACGGACATGCATAGCAACTCACATGATATTCAACAATAGTTGATGGAAGCATGGTTATCGCACAACAAGCAACTTAATAAAAGATAAAGTGCATAAGTACATATTCAATACTATGATAGTTTTTAAGGCTATTTTGTCCCATGAGCTATATATTGCAAAGGTGAATGATGGAATTTTAAAGGTAGCACTCAAGCAATTTACTTTGGAATGGCGGAGAAATACCATGTAGTAGGTAGGTATGGTGGACACAAATGGCATAGTGGTTGGCTCAAGGATTTTGGATGCATGAGAAGTATTCCCTCTCGATACAAGGTTTAGGCTAGCAAGGTTATTTGAAGCAAACTCAAGGATGAACCGGTGCAGCAAAACTCACATAAAAGACATATTGTAAACATTATAAGACTCTACACCGTCTTCCTTGTTGTTCAAAACTCAATACTAGATATTATCTAGACCTTAGAGAGACCAAATATGCAAATCAAATTTTAGCAAGCTCTATGTATTTCTTCATTAATGGGTGCAAAGCATATGATGCAAGAGCTTAAACATGAGCACAACAATTGCCAAGTATCACATTATCCAAGACATTTTAGAATTACTACATGTAGCATTTTCCAATTCCAACCATATAACAATTTAACGAAGAAGAAACTTCGCCTTGAACATTATGAGTAAAGCCTAAGGACATATTTGTCCATATGCAACAGCGGAGCGTGTCTCTCTCCCACAAAGTGAATGCTAGGATCCATTTTATTCAAACAAAACAAAAACAAGAACAAACCGACGCTCCAAGTAAAGAACACAAGATGTGATTGAATAAAAATATAGTTTCAGGGGAGGAACCTGATGATGTCGATGAAGAAGGGATGCCTTGGGCATCCCAAGCTTAGACGCTGAGTCTTCTTAAAATATGCAGGGGTGAACCACGGGGCATCCCCAAGCTTAGAGCTTTCACTCCTCTTGATCATAGTATATCATACTCCTCTCTTGACCCTTGAAAACTTCCTTCACACCAAACTTCAAGCAAACTCATTAGAGGGTTAGTGCACAATTAATAATTCACATGTTCAGAGGTGGCACAATCATTCTTTACACTTCTGGACATTGCATAAAGCTACTGGACATTAGTGGATCAAAGAAATGAATCCAACATAGCAAAAGAGGCAATGCGAAATAAAAGGCAGAATCTGTCAAAAACAGAACAGTCCGTAAAGACGAATTTAAAGCTGGCACCAGACTTGCTCAAATGGAAAAACTCAAAACTAATGAAAGTTGCGTACATATCTGAGGATCACGCTCGTAAATTGGCAGATTTTTTCGAATTTTCTACAGAGAACTGTGCCCAGATTCGTGACAGACAGCAATGCTGTTTCTGCGCAGCGATCCCAAATATAACATCAACTTTGACATAGAAACTTTACTTGGCACAAAAACATGATAAGGAGAGGTTGCTACAGTAGTAAACAACTTCCAAGACTCAACAAAAACAAAAAATTGCTGTAGTAAAAACATGGGTTGTCTCCCATAAGCGCTTTTCTTTAACGCCTTTCAGCTAGGCGCAGAAAGTGCAAATCAAGTAACATCGAGAGATGAAGCATCAACATCATAACCAGGGGTGTTGGGAGTTTTCTCAACTAAGCATAGTATATTGGATACATAAGTTTTAGCGTCTCCCTTTTCATTAGTCTTGGGCTTGCTACTCTCATCGAACAAATTTTTAGGAACAAGCCAAGCATAGTTATTTTCTAGTGCATCATTCATAGCTAGGAGTTTACATGGTATTGGTGCTTTGATCTCCCCACCATCATTAATATTATTAGTGTATCTTATTCTATCTATGTCCATTTTTTCAAGGAGACCAACAAAATTAGTATGAGAACCTAGCATATTAAATTTAGCAAAGACCTTTCTAGCCTCTCTTGCTAATCCCCCAAATTCTCTAAGAAGAGTTTCTAGAACAAAATCTTCCTTTTCCCCTTCTTCCATATCACCGAGTGTAAGAAACATGTGTTGGATTATAGGATTGAGATTAACAAATTTAGTTTCCAACATGCGAACTAAAGCAGCAGCAGCAATTTCATAGGTAGGTGCAAGTTCTACCAAGTGTCTATCTTCAAAATCTTTCAGTAATACTAACATGATTGAAAAATTCTTCTATATTATTTCTCCCAACTATGGACCCACGTCCTACCGGTATGTCTTTTGTGGTGAAATTAAAAGGAAACATGATGCAATAAGCAAAAAGTAAACTAGGCAAACAAAGTAAATACAAATAACTAAATTTTTTTGTGTTTTTGATATAGTGAGCAAGACAGTAAATAAAGTAAAACTAGCAACTAATTTTTTTGTGTTTTGTTTAGGTGCAGCAAACAAAGTAGTAAATAAAATAAAGCAAGACAAAAACAAAGTAAAGAGATTGAGAAGTGGAGACTCCCCTTGCAGTGTCTTGATCTCCCCGGCAACGGCGCCAGAAAAAAGAGCTTGATGGCGTGTAACTCGCACGTTCGTTGGGAACCCCAAGAGGAAGGTATGATGCGCACAGTAGCAAGTTTTCCCTCAGAAAGAAACCAAGGTTTAATCGAACCAGGAGGAGCCAAGAAGCACGTTGAAGGTTGATGGTGGCGAAATGTGATGCGGCGCAACAACAGGGATTCCGGTGCCAACGTGGAATCTGCACAACAAAATCAAAGTACTTTGCCCCAACGAAACAGTGAGGTTGTCAATCTCACCGGCTTGCTGTAACAAAGGATTAAACGTATCAAGTGGAAGATGATTGTTTGCAAGAAAATAGTAAAACACAAATGCAGTAGATTGTATGCTATGTAAAGAATAGGACCGGGGTCCACAGATCACTAGAGGTGTCTCTCCCATAAGATAAAAGCATGTTGGGTGAACAAATTACAGTCGGGCAATTGACAAATAGAGAAGGGCATAACAATGCATATACATGATATGATAAATATAGTGAGATTTAATCCGGGCGACAAAGTACATAGACCGCCATCCAACTGCATCTATGCCTAAAAAGTCCACCTTCAAGTTATCATCCGAACCCCATTCAGTATTAAGTTGCTAAGCAACAGACAATTGCATTAAGTATGGTGCGTAATGTAATCGACAACTACATCCTTAGACATAGAATCAATGTTTTATCCCTAGTGGCAACAGCACATCACAACCTTAGAACTTTTTCACTGTCGGTGTCAATGAAGGCATGAACCCATTATCGAGCATAAATACTCCCTCTTGGAGTTAAGAGTACAAACTTGGCCAGAGCCTCTACTAATAACGGAGAGCATGCAAGATCATAAACAACACATAAACAATAGATTGATAATCACCATAACATAGTATTCTCTATCCATCGGATCCCGACAAACACAACATATAGGATTACATATAGATGATCTTGATCATGTTAGGCAGCTCGCAAGATCCAACAATGAAGCACAACAAGGAGAAGACGACCATCTAGCTACTGCTATGGACCCATGGTCCAGGGGTGAACTACTCACTCATCACTCCGGAGGCGATCATGGCGATGAAGAGTCCTCCGGGAGATGAATCCCCTCTCCACAGGTGCCGGAGGCGATCTCCTGAATCCCCGAGATGGGATTCGCGGCGGCGGCGTCTCTGGAAGGTTTTCCGTATCGTGGCTCTCGGACTGGGGTTTCGCGACGGAGGCTTTAAGTAGGCGGAAGGGTAGGTCGGGGCCGACGAGGGCCCACACCATAGGCGGCGCGGGCCCCCTCTCGGCGCACGGCCCTATGGTGGCGGCGCCTCGTCGCCCCACTTCGTTATCTCTTCGGTCTTCTGGAAGCTCCGTGCAAAAATAGGACCTGGGCGAAGATTTCGTCCAATTCCGAGAATATTTCCTTACTAGGATTTCTGAAACCAAAAACAGCAGAAACAGCAAGGCTCTTCGGCATCTTGTTAATAGGTTAGTTCAGAAAATGCATAAATATGACATATAATGTGCATAAAACATGTAGGTATCATCAATAAAGTAGCATGGAACATAAGAAATTATCGATACGTTGGAGACGTATCAGACATCCATACCTGGACAACATAGAAAACAGATAATGGACTCCTCTTTAATGCTTAAGCATTCAACAACAGATAATATTCTCATAAGAGATTGGGGATTAATGTCCAAACTGAAAACTTCCACCATGATACATGGCTTTGGTTGCGGCCCAATGTTCTTCTCTAACAATATGCATACTCAAACCATTTAGTCATGATAAATCACCCTTACTTCAGACAAGACGAACATGCATAGCAACTCACATGATATTCAACAAAGGTGTAAAAAGTTGATGGCGTCCCCAGAAACAAGGTTACCGCTCAAATAGCATTAAGAACTAAGATACATAGCTACATATTCATCACCACAATAGTTTTTAAGCTATTTTACCATGAGCTATGTATTGTAAAGACAAAGGAATGAAATTTTAAAGGTAGCACGCAAGCAATTTACTTTGGAATGGCAGAAAAATACCACATATAGGTAGTTATGGTGGACACAAATGGCATAGGTTTTGGCTCAAGGTGTTTGGATGCACGAGAAGCATTTCCTCTCAGTACAAGGCTTTGGCTAGCAAGGTTGTTTGAAGAAAACATAAGTATGAACAGGTACAACAAAACTTACACAAAAACATATTGCAAGCATTATAAGACTCTACACTGTCTTCCTTGTTGTTCAAACACTTTTACCAGAAAATATCTAGACCTTAGAGAGATCAATCATGCAAACCAAATTTCAACAACCTCTATGGTAGTTCTTCACTAATAGATTTAAACTACATGATGCAAGATCTTAAACATGATCTATGAGAGCTCAAAACAATTTCCAAGTATCAAATTATTCAAGACCATATGAAGCATTTTCTGATTCCAACAAATAGCAATCAACGAAGCAGTTTTCAGCCTTCGCCTTGAACATTAAAGTAAGACTAAGAACACAAGTGTTCAAATGAAAAAGCGGAGCATGTCTATCTCCAATACAAGGATTGTTGGGATCCGAATTTATTCAAACCAAAACAAAAATAAAAGCAAACAGACGCTCCAAGTAAAGAACATAGGATGTGGCGGAATAAAAATATAGTTTCACTAGAAGTGACCTGATAAGTTGTCGATGAAGAAGGGGATGCCTTGGGCATCCCCAAGCTTAGATGCTTGAGTCTTCTTAAAATATGCAGGGATGAACCACAGGGGCATCCCCAAGCTTATACTTTTCACTCTTCTTGATCATATTATATCATCCTCTTCTCTTGACCCTTGAAAACTTCCTCCACACCAAACTTAAAGCAAACTCATTAGAGGGTTAGTGCATAATCAAAATTCACATGTTCAGAGAGGACACAATCATTCTTAACACTTCTGGACATTACCCAGAGCTAGTGAAAGTTAATGGAACAAGGAAACCCATTCAACACAGTAAAAGAGGCAATGCAAAATAAAAAGGCAGAATTTGTCAAAACAGAACAGTCCGTAAAGACGAATTTTTCTGGGGCACTTAATTTGCTCAGATGAAAAAACTCAAAACTAATGAATGTTACGTACATATCTGAGGATCATGCATGATTTTTCGCTGATTTTTTTGATTCTTCTACAGAGAGAAGGACGCGAATTCGTGACAGACAGCAAATCTGTTTCTGCGCAGAAATCCAAATCTAGTATCAACCTTCTATTAGAGACTTTACTTGGCACAAAAACATGACAAAAACATGATAAGGAGAGGTTGCTACAGTAGTAACAACTTCCAAGACTCAACAAAACAGTAGTAAAAATAAAAACAACATGGGTTATCTCCCAAGAAGTGCTTTTCTTTAACGCCTTTCAGCTAGGCGCAGAAAGTGCAAATCAAGTAACATCGAGGGATGAAGCATCAACAGAGGTGTTTCGAGTTTTCTCAACTATGCATTGTATCTTATCTATGTAAGAAACTCCTTTTTCATTACCTTTAGGCTTACTATCTTCCTCAAATAAATTTTCAGGAACAATCCAATCAAAATTCTTTTCTAATGCCTCATGCATTCCTATGAGTTTATAAGGTATTGGTATTTTAATCTCCCCCTCACAATTGGCTTTATTAATTAGTGCATCTTAGCCTATCTTTTTTCCCTCCTTTCAAGGATATTTGCAAAATTGGTACACAAGCCTAGCATCTTATGTCGAATAAAGACTTTCCTAGCTTCTCTAGCTACATCACCAAATTCTCTAAGAAGGGTTTCTAAAACAAAATCGTTCTTCTCTCCTTCTTCCATATCACCAAGTGTAAGAAACATATGTTGCATTATTGGATTAAGATTAAAAAATCTAGCTTCCAACATGTGCACTAAAGATGCAGTAGCAATTTCATAATTAGGAGCAAGTTCTACCAATGATCTATCTTCAAAATCTTCAGCCTTACTAACATGGGTGAAAAATTCTTCTATATTATCTTTTCCAATGATAGACCCTTGCCCTAACGGTATATCTTTCAGAGTGAACTTAGGAGGAAGCATGATGAAATAAACAAAAGGTAAATAAAGTAAATGCAAGTAACTAATTTTTTGTGTTTTTTATATAAAGAAAGCAAACAAAACAGAAAATAAAATAAAGTAAAGCAAGACAATAAACAAAGTAAAGAGATTGGATGTGGAAGACTCCCCTTGCGGCGTGTCTTGATCTCCCCGGCAACGGCGCCAGAAAAGTAGCTGCTAGCGTGTAGAAGCTTCCTTGTGTACAAAGACACGTCCGTTGGGAACCCCAAGAGGAAGGTATTATGAGCACAGCAGAAGTTTTCCCTCGTAAGAAACCAAGGTTTATCGAACCAGTAGGAGATGAAGGCCACGTGAAGGTTGTTGGTGGAGGAGTGTAGTGCGGCGCAACACCGGATTGCGCCAACGTGGAACCTGCACAACACAATCAAAATACTTTGCCCCAACTTAACAGTGAGGTTGTCAATCTCACCGGCTTGCTGAAAACAAAGGATTAAACTTATGGTGTGGAGAATGATGTTTGCTTGCGAAGAACAACAAAGAACAGAGATTGCAGTAGATTGTATTTCAGATGTAAAAGAATAGGACCGGGGTCCACAGTTCACTAGTGGTGTCTCTCCAATAAGATAAATAGCATGTTGGGTGAACAAATTACAGGTGGGCAATTGACAAATAAAGATTCATATACATATCATGATGATCACTATGAGATTTAATCAGGGCATTACGACAAAGAACATAGACCGCCATCCAGCATGCATCTATGCCTAAAAAGTCCACCTTCAGGTTAGCATCCGCACCCTTCCAGTATTAAGTTGCAAACAACAGACAATTGCATTAAGTATGGTGCGTAATGTAATCAACACAAATATCCTTAGACAAAGCATAGATGTTTTATCCCTAGTGGCAACAACACATCCACAACCTTAGAACTTTCTGTCACTGTCCTAGATTCAATGGAGGCATGAACCCACTATCGAGCATAAATACTACCTCTTGGAGTTACACGTATCAACTTGGCCAGAGCCTCTACTAGCAACGGAGAGCATGCAAGAACATAAACAACACATATATGATAGATCAATAATCAACTTGACATAGTATTCCATATTCATCGGATCCCACCAAACACAACATGTAGCATTACAAATAGATGATCCTGATCATGATAGGCAGCTCACAAGATCTAAATATGATAGCACAAGAGGAGAAGACAACCATCTAGCTACTGCTATGGACCCATAGTCCAAGGATGAACTACTCACGCATCAGTCCGGAGGCGGGCATGGTGATGTAGAGCCCTCCGTGATGATTCCCCTCTCCGGCAGTGGGAGGCGATCTGCTGAATCCCCGAGATGGGATTGGCGGTGGTGGCGTCTCTGGAACTTTTTCCGTATCGTGGCTCTCGGTACTAGGGTTTTCGCGACGTAGAGATTATATAGGCGAAAGGGCAGAGTCGGAGGGTGCTCGAGGGGCCCACCCCATAGGGGGGCGCGCCCTGCCCCTTGGCCGCGCCGCTTGTGGGGTGGGGCCCCTTGGCCCCTCTCCGTCTCTCCTTCGGTGCTCTAGAACCTTCCGCGGAAAATAAGACCGTGGGCTTTGTTTCGTCCAATTCCGAGAATATTTCGTGTAGGATTTCTGAAACCAAAAACAGAAAAGGAACGGCGTTTCGGCATCTTGTTAATAGGTTAGTGCCGGAAAATGCATCAAAACATCATAAAGTGTGAACAAAACATGTAGGTATTGTCATAAAACTAGCATGGAACATAAGAAATTATAGATACGTTGGAGACGTATCAACCTGATGTTCTGTTTTGATAGATTTCTGCATTATTTGCATTTGCCTCTTAAATCTCTTTTTTTGATCTTTTTGTCAAAGAGATTTTTGAAGAGTTGCTACAGTAGCTAATGCTTTCATAGATGTTTGATATATGTTAGTACTGGACCCAAGTGGATTTATTTATTTTGATTGTAGTAATGCTGCTAATAAAGAATTTTGTGAAGTTTTTGTATGAAGGAAGTTTTCAAGTGTAGGGAGAGAAGAATAATGTGATGAGATGAAGAATGGATAAAAGCTCAAGCTTGGGGATGCTCCTACACCCCAAGAAATATTCAAGAGGTACAAGCGTCAAAGCTTGAGGATGCCCAAGGCATCCCCTCTTCATCAACAAAGCAACAGGTCATCTCACTATGAGCTATATTTTTATTCCTTCATACGCTATGTGTGGTTCTTGGAGCGTCTTTATTTTTGTTTTTTTAGTTTAATTTATTTTTGTTTGCTGTAGAATATGTTGGATCCTGGCACATTTGTTTTGGAGAAAAACCCGCTCCGTTTTAATTGCATAGAACGCTCTAGTTTTCGTTGTTATTGTTCTGCGAGTGTTCTAGTTTTCTAGTACTGCGTTTAGCTCTTGTTCTTTCACCTGAATTTTGTTCAGAGCTCGTTAATATTCCTTATTTGTGTATGATTAGCTCTCTGGTCCATATTGTATTTCAAATAAGTTGATTGGTGTTGGATACGAGTAAAATGTTTCATGAATATAGTGATGCAAAAGGAAGCTTGTCTAGACTGTGGCATAAACTTTGGCATGTCATGTTGGATATTATTCTTGTCACATGCTTAGTATTTATTGTTGTACCGTGACTTATTTCAAATGGCTGGGAGTGCATAATATCTCATTGAAATAATCATGTGTTGTTTCTATCATAAAAGCATAATATTGTGGTATTCTCCTTTGATGCTTTATTGGGTTGACATGGCGCATGCTTACACCATGTTATGACTATAACCAGTCAACTAAAGCCTCTATGGTAATTTAGTTTTTGACTTGTAATTTCACTTTATGCTTTGATTGATAATGTTTTGTCGCTATGCATGAATATGGTCATTATTGCTCTCTTAGTTGGTCGCTCCCAGTATTTTGCTAGCCTCCGCATGTGCTGAGTATGAACTCTACTCGTGCATCCAACCACTATAAACCAAAGTTTGCCAATTGTGTCCACCATATCTACCTAGTAGCATTATTGCTATTCCAAGTAATTCATCATGTTTTTATTTATCTTCCAAATTAAATTTTGGCATGAGAAAATTAGTCAGTAAAGCTCTCACGAACTTAATGGCACATTTACTTTCTTGCACTTAATAAATTTGATCTCATTGTGCCTATCTTATGAAGTTTATATGTTTGCAAATTGCGAGTTGGGAGTTAGTATAACCATGCTTTCATGGGGAACACTTTCGACATTGCACTTATATTTAGTTGATGTCATGTTCTTTTGTTTATGGATGCCTAGCGGTGCGAAATAAAATGGAAACTTATAAGTCCATGGAGTTTGTATATGAGTTAGAGAAACGTCTGAGCCGCTAATCTAAGCCATGCATCATTCATGGTGGAAATTTACAGCTAAACCATAGTGAGCATTCTATGAAGCTTTTTCAATAAAAAGCTATACACATAGTAAATCAAAAATTTCTGAGATGCTCATTGTCTGTTTGTCTTGTCATTTTGGCATGGAATTTCTCTTACAAGAGTACCTCCATATCATCGGGCAAGAGGTACCCCGTTGGCGGTTCTCAATGATAGATATATACTTACAATGACAAGAACTTATTTGGGACCTAAGTTGAATAGCATGAGGTTTAGGTACTCGTATTCAAGGGGCATGAAATTTTCAACTTGTGATTTGCAAGCATATAGCTCATTTTTTACTCACATTAACTTTAACCATTCAAGATGCTTATGATAGGGGCAATGAGAGCTCAAAGCTAATGAGTACCATACTTTTTTGGAAGGTTTATAAAACTTTTTTATCTTGCTTACTCTGCAAAGAGTCTCTCTTTTACTTTACGTTGAGTCTTCACCTTCTTATTTATGCACTAATTAATAGAGCATGTCATTCTTAGTGCAATGTGCATAGTCCCAAAATTATATTGATTGATTCATGATTGTGCTATTGCTTGCTCTCAAATTACTTGTATCTAGTCACTCTCTGAACTTTGAAGTTGTCTTAGCATTTTATGTTTTCCTACTTCATAAAGGACATGTTGAGTATCACTTTACTATGTTTTCTCTATGCTCAGAAACAAACAGTTGCTTTCAATGCACTATTATTCATGATCCTTAGTTTGAGTTACTCTTCATGTTATAACATAGTTGCTAAGTTCTATTGAATTATATCTATCATGCCTATGTTTAGAGTACTTAGATCCCAGCTCACAATGCTTTACATGCTTGAACAAGATTGTGTTGGCTTCATGTTACCTCAAAAATTATCTTTCTTATCACTTACCTACTCGAGGACGAGCAGGAGTTAAGCTTGGGGATGATTGATATGTCTCAAACGTATCTATAATTTTTGATGCTCCATGCTTGTTTTACACCAATTCATATATGTTTTGCTTACACTTCGTTGCACTTTTACATGATTTTCGGCACTAACCTATTAACAAGATGCCATAGTGCCAGTTCCATGTTTTCTGCTGTTTTTGTATTTCATAAAAAGTTATACCGGAAATATTCTCGGAATTGGACGGAAAAAAAGACGAGTAAATATTTTACCGAAACGAAGACGAAATCCGGAGGGGGGACGAAGTGGCGCCACAGGGCGGCCACACCTGCCCTTGGCGCGGCCAAGCCTGGGCCCGCGCCAAGGCATGGTGTGTGCCCCCAGGCACCCCACCAACCTAAATACTCCGCCTATTTATACATCTTCTCGTGAAAACCCTGGATACCCGAGGCTCCATCCACGAAAAGTTTCTTCGCGGCTGCCATCGCAGAACCCATCTCGGTGGGTTCTGAAGCTCTTCCCGACACCCTGCCGGAGGGGGAAATCATCGCCGGAGGCATCTACATCGCCATGACCGCCTTCGAAGTGATGCGTGAGTAGTTCGTCCCTGGACTATGGGTCCATAGCAGTAGCTAGATGGTTGTCTTCTCCAATTTGTGCTTCATGTATAGATCTTGTGAGCTGCCCTACATGATCAAGATCATTCTTATGTAATCCTACATGTTGTGTTTGTTGGGATCCGATGAATATTGTATACTATGTTGAGGTCGGTTATATATTCACGTCATATGTTATTTGTGATCTTGCATGCTCTCCATTGCTAGTAGATACTCTGGCCAAGTAGATGCTTGTGACTCCAAGAGGGGGTATTTATGCTCGATAGTAGGTTCATGCCTCTAGTTTTCTGGAGAGTGACAATAACTTCTAAGATTATAGATGTAATGTTGCTACTAGGGAGAAAACAACAATGTTTTATCCAAGGGTAATTCTATTGTTTACTTTACACACATTGGTTAATGCGATAATCGGTTGCTTGCAACTTAATACTGAAAGGGGTTCAGACGACAATCAGACGGGGGATTATTAGTCATAGACACAGTTGGATTACGGTCTATGTATTAAGTTGTAATGCCCAATCAAATCTCATAGTGATCATCTTTTCATGTATGGTCGGTATTTTGTCAATTGCCCAGCTGTAATTTGTTCACCCAGCATGTTATTTATCTTTATGGAGAGACAACTCTAGTGAACTGTGGACCCCAGTCCATTTCCTTTACACTGATAAGTTCATCTACTGCAATTATGTTCTGTTTACTTTCTGCAAACATCTCTTTCCACTAGATACGTCTAATCCTTTGTGTTCAGCAAACCGGTGAGATTGACAACCTCACTGCAAGTTGGGGCAAAGTACTTTGGTTGTGTTGTGTGCAGATTCCACGTTGTTGTTGATGCCGGTAGTGCGCCCTACCACTAGTCAGCTAGCAACACCTTCAGAAGTCACTCCTTTCTCCTACTGGTCAATTAAACCTTGGTTTCGTACCGAGGAAAAACTTGCTGCTATGCTCATCACACCTTCCTCTTGGGGTTTCCCAACCGCTTCCACAACAACGCTCGGCAAGATTGTCTGGCACCATCACCGGAGCACCATCAGCCACCTAGCCAGATGAAGATGCTAAGTTTTGCAACATCTTCAGGGTCGGCAGCATTGCAACAAAGGATGGGATTGTGTCGAGTCACAATGTTTTCATCATAGTACTTTGTCGTGAAGTTTGACACCACCACCATAAGAACTCCATCGGCAATGGATGCCTCGATCTTGCATTTGTTTCCACACATTTCACGGAGCTTCTTTGTTTCTCTCTCAGTACCATACTGCCAACGGGTCTGCACAGCCCCCCTCCCGAGTAAAACACCTCCCACGGGAGATGCAAGATCATATGCTGCATATGATTAAAGAACCCTGGTGGAAGGAGCATCTCTAGCTTGCAAAGCAACTGTGGTGCCTGCTCATGCAGCTTCTCAACCACTTTACGGTCTAGCTCCTTAGCACAAAGCTGGTGGAAGAAAAAGCTCAGCTCTAGCAGCACTGGTCAAGTCTCATCGTCGATATAGCCTCGAATCATCACCGACATTATCCACTCTAGCCATGTGTGATAGTCGTGACTCTTGAGCCTTCCTACCCGCAACGTGTCAATGTTTGCACCCTCGCCCAGTTAGCTGCGTACCCATCAGGAAAACATAAGCAGTCCACGATCCATTGAATATGTCCCTCCGATCGACTTTGAAGGGCAAAACCGTGCCTTTGGCTTAGACCCCTTGGGGCCTTTGACTCCAGGAGGCTTCATGTCGTATTTTGGCCTATCACACCACTGTTGTTGATCGATTAGTGCCTTAATGTTATCTTTTGTCTTCTCAGTGTCCATGATGGTGCTCCAAAGGGCTTACGTGATATTCTTTTCAGTGTGCATTACATCAATGTTATGCGGGAGCTCGAGATGATGAAAATAAGGGAGCTTCCATCAACATGGAATGTGAGTCCACTGGTATGTCTCCCCATATCCTTTGAAACCATTCCCATTGGCCTTAGGGCAGAGAGCTTCTAACTCAGCCTTGATTTCGGCGCCGGTCCTCAGACGTGGTCGTGGATCAGTGATAGCAACACCTTTCTTGAACCTCCTTTTGTCACTCTAGAATCTATGATTCAGAGCAAGGAACTTTTGATGTTCATCAAAGCAGGAATACTTGCCTTTGTTTGCCTGTCAGAAGAAAGTCAATGCCTGCCTACACACTGCCAAGGCCACTTCCCATGTGTACACTAGCCGCAGAACAAAGCACGTGTTGGTAGGTCGTGCAGAGATGTGTGGTACGAGACATACATATAAAAGTGCTTTTTTGTTACGGCATCATATGTGTGCACCCGCGCCCCTCCCAACCAACAAGCAACTCATCCACCAGCGGTTCCAGGTACACGCTCATGTTCTTACCCGGGTATTTCGGCCCAGGGATTATGAGCGACATAAACATGTTCTGCCATCTCATGACAACGCCAGGGGCAGGTTTAGTGGAATAAGAAACACGGGCCAACATATATATGTTGCAGCTAACATGCCATATGGATTGAACCCATCGGTGGATATCACAATTGCCACACTCATTGGGTCGCCTGCTTTCTTCGGATGCAAAACTGCGAAGTTCTGCCATGATGCACCATCTCATGGATGTATCATCTTCTCCTTGCGATATCTATGCCACAATGAGGGCCATCGCATCTGTTGGGCAGATTCCTCGGTCATGAAAAGTCGTTGGATCGTCGGAAGAAATGGAAGGTACTGCGGGATCTTTTGGGCAACACGTGTCTGCCTCTTCTGACCATTACCGGAATCGACCTCGAAGTACCTAGAGGATTTGCATTGGATGCAATATTTTTCTTCAGCATATTCTTTTCTAAATAGCATGCATCTCTTTGGACAACAATGTATCTGCTCATATGGCATCTTAAGGCACTGAGGATTTTGTTAGACTCGTACATGTTCTAAGTTAAGAGGTGCCCTTGCGGCAGAATGCTGCCAATGACAGTTAGAAGATCATAGAACCCATCTCTACTCAAATTCATGTCGCTCTTGAAGGCCATTAAGCGAGCGATCTAGCTGGGTATCCTATGTAAGTGAATGAAGGGGTTTCTACCCAGCCAACAAAGTCTTGTATAAATACATTGTGCTTTGCTCCGACTCCTCATTTGTGTCCGCCCCCTCGGATCTGTTTTTCGATGTAGCTGCTAGGTCACATGCGAGCGGAACGAGCAGGGCGAGCTTTGGATGAATCGATCTATTATCAGGAAATTTTATTAGGAATAAGAAGGGCTTCCCTGAATACCCAAAGTTTCATATCTGAAGCAAGTTTTCAAGAAACTGCTCGAGTTTTAGCAAAAGCTGTCCTACGAGGTCGCATTGATTAGTTGAAAGGGTTGAAAGAAATAGTTCTGAAATCCTGTAAATTCAAAAACTTGTCCATCTTTCCCACAAGACAAGAACCTTTATTTTGAAATTCAAAAACAAAATATATTCGCGTCCGA
This sequence comes from Lolium multiflorum, assembly GCA_030979885.1. Classification (NCBI taxonomy): domain Eukaryota; kingdom Viridiplantae; phylum Streptophyta; class Magnoliopsida; order Poales; family Poaceae; genus Lolium; species Lolium multiflorum. The sequence continues at coordinate 150,469,313 of CM061753.1, read as the reverse complement.
AATGAGAGATTTTTTGTTTCTCCATACAAAATTAGTTTCTTCAGATTCTGACATAACAAATAATTTCTATGAGACATTAGAAACCCCATTTACCCCCATTTATATGATTTAAGGATACATAAAGGAGACTTTTTTTACTTTACTAGACTTTTGAACTGAGAACACTAAACAAGTCAAATTTTATATTTTAATTAAGTAAAAGAGTTTAGTCATTAAGGTTATGTTTATACAATGTATCAATGGCCAACTCTCAGTAGAAGGTTCTTTAGAACAATTATTATTTATTTCAAGCTATTTTAGATCTTTCTTAATCTTCAAAAAGAAAAGGAAAAAATCTGTAATGGAATTATGGTGGGGTGAAAAAAATCAAAAATCAAAAGGAAATATGGAAAAAAATGACAAGAAGATATTGGAACATCAATTTGAAAGAGATGGTAGTGGGAGGAGTTTATTTTGGCCATGGTATTAAGAAATGGAATCCAAAAATGGCCCCTTACATTTCGGCAAATGGCCCCTCTACCGTGTCATTTTATTTGCCGTGTTCCATTTAGTCTCTTTGCCGTATTTCGTTTTTTCTTGACACGGCAGAAACCGCCTTTGCCGTGTTCGGGGCGCAGTGAAACACGGCAAAGCTTTTTTCTTTTTTTGATACTAATATCTGGAATATATTAAGTAAGGAAAACAAACACGGCAAAGCTTTTGCAGCACGGCAACAGCCGTTTTTTCGTAGTGCTGTCCTGTTTCCTTCAATTTCGTTCCATATCTGGAACTCTCTCTGATCTTCTAATAGAAGGTGCTGCTCTGCTGTATATTTGAAGCTGCTATTCCGACCGACAACACCGAGGAGGGCAGACACGGTTTGACCCTGCTACGTAGTCTTATCCCTTTCATTTCATCCACGACAAGGTAGATGGCGCAACCCTGGGGCAACTCCAAGGGGACTGGCTTGTTTTGTTAATGTTTTTGAGACGACAAGGAAACCCCACATTCCTTTTCGTTCATCCAGGGATGACGAGTAGAGCGCGTCACTACTCACTCGTGAGGAGAAGTATATATAGCAGCTATCCAGGATGAGTTCTCTCTCGGCGCGTCACCGTCGCTCCATCGATTAATTCCGCGCCTTTTCTGTGCCAAAAAAGCGGCGGCGAACGCGATGTTTTCCGTTGATCCGGCCGTTCTTAACTGTCGTGTTGACACTAGTATATCAGAATGAGCGACAGTTCTTCTTCCTCTTCTTCTTCATATAGATAGATAGATAGATAACTCCCAGCTGAGTTTTTCAAAGTTGGATGCTAGTATTATATAGCTCTGGCCGGCCCCCAATCGAGCATATAGACGTAGATGTGTCCCCAGGGAGACATAGTTAACCCAGCTCGCCTCTTCCTCCTTACGTAACGGTTCGGTTACTGCTCCGGTGTGCGAGCGTAACACCCGGCCGGAGTTAAGGTGGGCGGTGCCGCAGCGTTGAGTTCGTCGCAAGCCAGCCAGAAGCGCGTGCAGGATCCATGGATCCAAGCTCTGCGACTACGAGGAGCACGCGTCCGTAGATCTAGGTGGTAGCACGCGTAATGGTCACGCTCACGCCGGACTGCCTGCGCGCCCGACGAGGTGCCACGCTCACCTAAGCCCTTGTCCGGGCTCCGTCTGCAATATAAATATGAGTGTTCGCGAAATGCTGGGGGATCTTTGGGCTTTGGCTCGCTTCCTTCTCACTCCGGCGTTAATAATCTTGATCGATTTGCTGCCTCTGTCTGTCTACGAACACAAGTAGTCATGGTGCCTGCTACGACGTCGGGTGGCCGCATGCGTGGCCTCGCCAGGTTCTGCAGGCAGGTCCACGCCCTCCTCCTCAAGAACCTCTCCTTCCAGGTAACCATTCTCTTCATCTCTTGTTTCGGAACGAACACCGTACCTCATTTCGTTCTATTGCTCAAGAACGCTGGAAATAAATATGCATGCAGAGGAGGAACTGCAAGACCAACGCCGGGATCGCCGTCTTCCCGGTGCTCCTCTGCGTGCTGCTCGTCGCCATCCAGACCATGGTCGACCGCGAGCTCGGCAGGCCCCCGTTCCAGTGCGGCTGCGCCTGCGTCCTCGCCGACCCCACGGGCGCCTGCCAGAGGACGGAGTGCGGCGTCCAGTACTCCACGCCCGCGCAGGCGCTCAGCTGCGAGGTGCCCGCGCCGCCCAGGTGGCCGGCGCTCGTGCAGGTGCCCGCCGTCCCAGCCTCCCTGCGCGGCCTCCCGACCGCGCCGTGCAGCAGCGCGAACACGTCGGCGCCGTGCGGCCCAGTCGCCGTGCTCCTCACCGGCCAAAACCGTGGCCTCTCCCAAAGTATACATACACTCCACCACCAGCGAATAACTCACTCCCTAGTCCCTTCTGCATGCGTTTCTGCCGTGTAGCTGCTTGACCTCACCCAACCAACATTTTCGCAGGCCTTGGAAGGGGGCTGTTCCCGGAGATCCCTGCTTCAGACTATCTCCACATGTCGTCTGGGGTTCTAAATTCTTCAGAGTGTCGTGATGAGCTCTCCAAAGTTGTCCCTGTGAGTTGTTTGACCCATGTTTAGCCAGTAGTTTTGCGCTCTTGTATCTTTACATGTACATCCTCAATTCCAGGGTTCGAGCACATTGCCCGCTCATGTGCTCTTCGTGGAGCCCGGCCTTGTCCCCAACGAGACCTTGTATGTCATCCAGCCAAAGTGTTCCTGGCCTCCACGCAACGTATCAACAAGTTCCGACGGAGTGCCCATCGATGTTGGTAAGATCAACTGTTCTTTTGTGCTTAGTTTGCTGTACAATGTCGCACATGATGTTGCAGCACGCGGTGTTTTTTGCTGCCTCGCTTGATGCAGATTCTTTGTGCAATTAATGACCTCATATATACATCTTATTTGTGAAATGGAACAGACGTGGAGTGTGTTCAAGGTTTGCCTTTGTGGTGCCAGAATTCATCCGTAATAAACCGCCATTTCTTCAAGGGTTATAAGGGTGCAAATAAGAGGAGAAGATCAAATGAATTCCTTGCTGGTAGCCTCATCTGAATTTGTTTTAAAAGAAAGACTCATCTGAATTTGTTCTAAAAGAAGCCTCATCTGAATTCTGATTTATTTATCTTTTTGCTCAGCTATACTTCTTCTATTTGCAAAAATAATTCTTACTTTGCAATACAACTGTGCAGGTTATGACTTTCTTGATACAAGCAAGAGCCGCTTCGAAGTAGACGTTTCGTACAACTCCACTTTCAGCAGGGATAATGGACACCATTCCATGACAGTTTTGCGCGTTGCACGGTTGGTTAATATGGTATTTACACTTGCCTGCTAATTTTCAGTATATAACTTACTTTGGGAATGAGGAAATGGCCTAAGCCCAAAAAAAACATGCATTCGAAGTGACAAATCATATTCATGCTTTTTTGATGGTATTAACATGCATGTGTACTCTAGGCATCCACTGCATATCTAAAGGTCCGTCAAGGAGCGAATGCAGAAATGCGCCTTGAATTTTTGAAAGAGATGCCCAAAGCTGCGATCAGAATCAGGCTGGACCTTACCACTCTCCTTGCAGCACTGTTCTTCACATGGACAGTTCAGCTCCTTCTTCCAGTGAGTTGACTCTCCTTGCCTGCGTATCAAATTTATATGTTAGTCTTCGCTGAACTCTTTTAAATTGTTTTTCCAGGTAATATTGACATGTCTTGTTTACGAGAAGCAGCAGAAGCTAAGACTGATGATGAAAATGCATGGACTAAAGGATGGACCATATTGGCTGATATCTTATTTCTACTTCTTGGCCCTTTCGGCAGCTTACATGATACTCTTTGTGCTTTTCGGATCATTTATAGGTAGTATGTTAATTCCAAGTTACCAAACTTACAGTTTCAATGGTGCAAATAATGGTTGTGTGTATCAATCGACCCAGAGATTATCAATATACAGTGTGTGCAAATAAGCTTCTAAATCATGCAGAGAACTCTTACTTGTTTTGCAGGTCTTGAGATATTCAGATCAAATAGCTACGGCATACAGTTTTTGTTCTTTTTCATCTACATCAACCTGCAGATCGTTTTTGCCATTCTCCTCGCATCTTTCTTCTCATCTGTCAAGACTGCTAGTGGTTAGTAAATCAATCCATCTATTTCCACAAATATGTGGCTCATCGATACCCTAATCTGGATAAAGCGTTTATGTGTTGCAGTAATTAGTTACATTTACGTCTTTGGCTCTAGCCTTCTCGGAGAAGCGCTTCTGAAATTGTTCATTGAGGATGCTACTTTCCCTAGTAAGGATTCTACTGCAGTATGTTCTCCGGAACTTTGCAATTATGCGACTGATTTCGTTCCATTCTCAGTGACAAGTATATTTTTTACTTCTTTAGGGCTTTGGCTTGTAGTAATGGAGCTTGTTCCTGGGTTCTCCCTCTACCGAGGATTTTATGAGTTAGCAGAGTATGCAGCTTCAGGTAGCCAGAAGGGGAAGCCTGGAATGCAATGGGGGGACTTGAACGACCCGGTCAATGGGATGAAAGAAGTTTTGGTTCTGATGTCTGTAGAATGGATACTTATGCTGCCTTTGGCATTTTTGTTGGATCATAGACCTGCATGGCATCCTCTATTTCTCTTCGGAATTCTGTCAACGAAGCACTCATCGCCAACACGGAGACCAGATAAAGCGAAGCAGCTGAGTTCTACGAAAATCTTTGCTGATATGATCAAGCATGATGTTTTCCTTGAGGTTTGTCAAGCATATAGGATATATCTGAATGATTCTGAAGGAAGAAAATTCTGAATTATTCTTCAAAATTTGACTTTCAGCGCAAATTGGTGAAACAATTACTAATGGAAATGGACACTAGGAATATGATCATCTGCCACAATCTGAAGAAAGTGTATCGTGGAAAGAACGGGAACCCTGACAAGCTTGCTGTCAGAGAGTTATCACTTGCTTTACGCAAAGGGCAGTGTTTTGGAATGCTTGGTCCCAATGGGGCAGGGAAGACCTCCTTCATCAACATGGTGAGTGACAGTTAAATGTCTGAGATCCTTATCTTGTCATACTAACTTAAATTTAGACAGAGTGATCATGTGTTAGATGCTACTATTAGCACTTCAACTTCTCACGGATATCTCATGATCATAACTAGAGGCTATTTACAGTTCAACTTCTCACTGATTCTTTTTTGATACAATGAAGCAAAGCTCCCAATTTCATGAAAGTACTTCTTTGTGTTATCTCATGAATCATTAGTACTTCAATTTTCTGTCAATACAATCGTGTGGAAGAACAAAAACATTTGACACTGGTTATGGCTATTATACATGCAGATGATTGGGCTTGTGAGGCCAAGTTATGGTACTGCTTACATACATGGAATGGATTTGAGAAAAGATATGACTGAAATATACGAAAACATCGGTGTATGTCCGCAGCACGAGTAAGATCACGGATGACCAGTCTAGCATTTTTCTTCTGAAGGTGGTTTTAGTCAGTGTTGCGAAGCCAACCAAACTTTCTTGTACAATATATGCAGTTTGCTTTGGGGGACTCTGACAGGAAGAGAGCATCTACTGTTCTATGGCCGAATGAAGAACCTCACAGGTGCTGCTCTAGTGAAGGTAGTTTAAAACCAACTAGTAAATACTCTTCCTTTAGTAATCGATTCACCACTTTGCCACATCAACTTTACAGATAGACTTGTTGCAAGCTATCTGATACGATTAAATGTAGTACAACTGTTGTTTAATCCATGACTAGAAATTCATTTTATTTCATCATCAGATGTCTCTTGATCCAGGCAGTCGACAAATCCCTGAAGAGCGTAAACCTTTTCTACTGTGGTTTCGGTGACAAATCTGTAAACAAGTACAGCGGTGGCATGAAAAGAAGGCTCAGCGTGGCCATCGCCCTCATAGGCAATCCCAAAGTAAGTAATTCCCACGATGACTTTGTCATTCCCTTCCATAGAAGGGATCTTGGAAATAATTCAGCATCCAATAACCGGCCTGATTTTGGTTGTGATTAATCAGGTGGTCTACATGGATGAACCGAGCACCGGATTGGACACGACATCCAGGAATGATCTATGGAACGTTATCAAGCGAGCAAAGAAGGAATGCACCATCATTCTCACAAGTAGGCGATTCCGCACTAAACATCATCAAGATGATGCTAAAAGAATCTGCATATAAAAAAAACTAAATTATTATACCTGTGATATTTCAGCGCATTCGATGGAAGAGGCCGAAGAGCTATGCGATCGCGTCGGAATCTTCGTCAGTGGAAACTTCCACTGTCTTGGAACACCCAATGAGGTATGTACACTAGAATTAACAACAATGCTGGTAGAGTGAAGTTCCCACCTGGAAAGGTTCGGACTAGTAGTGCAGTCAGAAGATGTGACTCATATATCGGCAATGCAAAATCTGAATAATGTTGCAGTTGAAGGCAAGATACGGCGGCACCCGGGTCCTGACGATCACGACGGCGGTGGAGCACGAGGAGGAGGTAGCGCGGCTGATCACCGAGCTGTCCCCTAGCGCCACCAAGATCTACGGCATGTCGGGGACGCAGAAGTTTGAGCTGCCGAAGCGGGAGGTGAGGTTGGAGGGCGTGTTCGGCGCGGTGGCGGTGGCGAGGGGCAGGTTCCCTGTGCAGGGGTGGGGAGTGACCGACACCACGCTGGAGGACGTCTTTATCAGGGTCGCCAAGGACGCCCGCGCCTTCGACGTCCTCTCCTAGCGCCGGCACCGGCGCCGGCATAGATTTAGATTGAGATATGAACTAAATGGTGAATTCTGCATCTTTTTTTTATTATAGGATAGAGATTTCAGAAGTGTACAAATTCGCTTATTGTAGCAATGGCAAGAGATTTCAGGCCGATTTGTTATTATTGGGTTGGAAATAAACTGAGATGATTGAGCTGAATTCTGGTACCGCAAGGAACGTATGAATTTTGTATTGCAAAAAATAATCAGTCTCTGTGAAATGGACCCAAATTTTGGAAAATCCTTATTAATTTGAACAAACTGAAACTTAATCAAATATTTGATGAACTCGTCCTAAAATTTGAATGAACAAATATTCCGGTAACCCTCCACAAATTTACATGGTATTAGACCCTCACCATAGATAGTTATTATGTACTCCCTCCATTCCAATTAATAGGGTGCCCTTGTTTTTCATATTTTTTTATTTAATTAAAATCTTTAAATGTATAAAAATTATTGGTATAAAATTAACATCATCAGAAAATGTTTTTCAATACAAATGCAGGGATACTGATTACATACAATATAAGCAAGATTTTGTTGCTCAATGTTTTTAGTTAAAGTTTATCTTAAAATACATGTGTGCATTATTCTTCGAAAGGAGGTAGTGCTCCCAGAAAAAAGTAAGACATTGGCAGACAAAAAAAAACTTGGGAAGGCTCAACGGGTTGGGCTACTGGTGGATTAGGTTTTACCAGGCCTAAGAAAATCCACTCTTCAGGGGTGGCCCAGTTTAGCTCTCACCGAATAAGGCGCATTTTAAAAGAAATCTTGACCAATAATTAAGTTGTGAGCATAAGAATTTTGGTATACAATTGGTATCATTACAAAGTGTTTTGCAATATGAACCTAACAATATCCATTATGCATTATATAATCAAGATCTTTTTTGAAGCTTTCTACTATAGGAGAGACCCCCACGACCCTTTATTACTTGGGTGTCTCTAACGCTCAGTCGACTGAGACTTAACTTATGTCTCAGTTGAATTACATCAGCGTGTTTTAATACGGACCTAAACAACATACAAACTACATCAAACATGAATCTTCAAGCAAAAATAAAATTCAACGATGGGGCACATGACTGAGACTACGTCTCAGTTAGCTGAAACTTACTGTTCACAAAAAATACACGAGCAAGAAAAAAAGGAGAAATTTACATGAGATTGTTAATTCATGACAGGGAACTCTTCACCTTATCCCTATGGTTAAGGTGATATCATGGACAAACCCAGCCTTCCACCCTATGAAGGATATATGGTTTCTTGTGCTCAAAGATCAAATCATTCCGTTGTTTCTTCATATTCTAGTATTCTACCATGCTAAGATAACGACCTTAGTGAAACATGGCCATGTGAAATGTTTCTTGGCAAATAGAAACTTTCGTCCACTGATCTATTCATCCACTGGATTCGTACATATTCTCAGTTAAAGTTCATCTTCAAATGGGTACATGCCTTATTCATAGGAATGGAGGGAGTAAAACACTATGTTTTGCTCACTCAAAGTATGTGGCATCTTTCTTGCAAAAAAAAGTATGTGGCATCTTAGAATCTGCATCCGCGATCACTAAACATTTTAAGTTTAACCATCAATACTGAAAAGTTACAAATATGTACAACAGCAAAATGGCAATCTCTACTATTAAGAGCAAACTGGTGAATGCCTGGTGTCACATTTTCAGGATGGACAATAATACCCCCACGTTCAATCTAGATAAGTACGGAAGAAAAGAAGATATATTTTTAAAATTAAATATCCTATCTGATCCAACAATATCGGTAACAACCCGCTTTACGTTTGCCAAGGGGAGAAAAATAAGCGGCACTACCTTCCCGCTTCCGCATCGCGCGACTGAGCTAGGATTTCCTTCCCATTGGGGGCCGCCTCTTCCATCCATTGGCTGCCACCGCCAGTCCTGCCCGGGACATCGTCCGCGCCACCTACTCGCCTGACTTCCACCGTCACAGATCGACCTGGCCGCCCGAATCCCGCCACTGACCTGCGGCCTCACCCGCCCGCCTTCTGTCCATGTGACGCCGGGTCAGTGCTAAGGCGCGCCGCACATTCCTCATCCATCCGCATGCAGCCGGAGAAACCAACGAGCAGGTCGAAGACTCGAAGTCGCAACCCACCAGGAGCAACATCGCTTGCCTCTTGGCGCCTCCATTTCATCGCATCGCCACCGGTTGTCAGTTCCGTGCAACCTGCGGATGTGCAGCGGTGTCTAAGAAGAAACACAAGAATTTGAGTCCTCGTTCCGTGGTTGGGTACGTCTACAGCTCGGCATCTCCGCCAGCCAATTCCTCTCCATCTTCGTCTCCACTCTCCAAAGTCACTTCAGGTGAGAGGTGACCTCCCTGCGACCGTTTGCTTTAGTTGGTCCCTGCTGGTTTGTTCTAAAAACTGTGCAGGAATAGAGCATTAGCATCGCAAAGCTAGCAGCAACAGTAGGGACGAGCTGAGGAAGAAAATTGGGCCCACCTTTCATTGAATGCATAGCAAACTAGAGCATGAGCAAAAATACAGAGCATTTTGCTAGCTACGTGTACATTATTGCTGCACTGAATTAAGGACGTGTGAGTTGTTTGGTTGCCTGTGGTAATTCATTATTCATGTTTCTTCAAAACTCCCTTTTTTGGCAAATTTGTTCGCAACTCTAATTTTACTATTCATGCTCCAATATGATGAGCAATGTAATATATGTATTTTTTTAATCTTTGCAAATACCGGAAACAATGATCGTTTGGAGAAGATGGCAGAAAACCAAATGTTATGTGACATAGTCGCGTGTACAGGTATATCTGTTTGTTATGCTCGCTGAGACATGCACCTGCTCCAATCATGTCATGTATGAATCAACCAGTTGTGATCTTTCTACTTTGTTCTTCCATAGGTTGTTCTTGCAACTCTTAGATCAGCTAGATATTTAAAAACAGATGCAACTTGGTGCTATATGGTTCGATGGAACTGTATTGTTAATTTATTTTCTAGATGGACATCACACTCACTCTTGGATTTTTTTTAAAACTTCTGGCACTTGAATACTTTTTTTTTAGAAATGGGGCATCCCCAAGTTGAATACTTGATAAATGAGTATTGGCACTTGATTTACCATGCGAGAGTGATCTGGAATTTATTTTGTAATTATTGTACTTCTGGTGTTATGAGAGTGTCAAGTAAGTCTTCTATTTTCTAATGATAATTAGGAACCAGATGCGAATGGTCTTCATGTGGTGGCTACTACAATGGATGTTATGAAGATACTACCTCCATCCTAAGATTTAAGGCTTATAACTTTTCAAAAAGTCATACTATATCAAGCTTGATCAAGTTTTTATCAAAAATAGTTAACATGTAAAATACAAAATATCATATTTGTTGATAGATTCTTCTAAAAGTTTAGTCAAACTTTACTCAATTTGACTTTTCAAAAAAAAAATAAGCTTGTCTTGGGATGGAGATAGTATTTGCTTCCTAGATGGACGGTATAACTCTTCATGGTGTACCCTATCATTTCCATGATTACCTATGATTATTTCATTCGCGTCCTGATAACCTTTTCTATTTATCAGGTTACATGTCCTAATAGACGCAAAAAAAAGTTAAGCTGCTTGCCATTATCCTAGACAAAATGTTAATGTTTTCCCTTTTTTTTCTTGTTTGCGAGGTCATAAATTTGATCTTATGTACCATCCGGTGTTGATCTCATAATATGCTATATCAGATATATTTCAATTTCGTCACTTTTTCTAGCAAAAAGATGAAGTATTATATAAAACGTTGGTGGAACGGAGATCAACGATTCAACTACTTCTTGTTTGCATGATAGAACTTGATGTGGAAAATTGACAAGTTGTTTTCTTCTGCACTCTCGAAGATGGGCATACATGTGTATTCATGATCTTGGTTTTCATTACCTCTTCTAACATCTTTGTGATCTTCTTTACCTGGTTGTAGTACAAATGCTAAATAGTTTTAAAAAATTATTTTGATGTGCACAATTATGCGACACAAATATTTTCTTTTCACGTGCAATGTGCCATCAGATTTTCTCAAATAATTTTTATTTCATATTCCATTGCCTACTTTATGCATGATTTAGAAACAACGTTGAGCAGTATGAGGTTGCGCCATCATAGTTTAGTTGAACATCTTAAACATCTCAAAAATCTCACTGATCAATATCATTGTCACCGGTACAACGAAAAGCACATAGCCTGCAAGAATCAGTGTTGAATTACATCTTCATTAGATTGCACTTAAAAGTGAAGTTAAACCTTAATTATTTTGTAAATATCATGTTAACATCTTTTAATACACGTGATTTTTAACTTGTATTGTATTTGCATGTAGTGCAACAAAATAAATTTAGTGAAACCGTAGCGAAGCACGGGCATCCAACTAGTGATCCATAATGGAGAATAATTTCATTTCAAAGTCATATGTATTTTGTGTCGAGCGAGTATCAAGAGAACCCGACTTGCTAAGGCGAACATGGTAATTGTGCCACTCTTGATGGTGTGGACTCATTCATATCAGCATAAGGATGCGACCAACTAAAGAGGAAAAAATGTAACCTTAGCGAAATTAATTTTAGGGGCGTCAATATTGGGTTTGTTAAGTTGAGCCGTTATTTGATTGGTCGCTTAAAATGAAAAAAAATGTTAAAAATATAAGAAGCTAAAATTATTTTCCCTTCTTGCGAAATGAAAAATCTATATATAAGAAGCTTAATGTCAAAGTTTGAACTATATAGTATAAGATGCATATATGCATTGTTCGACACCTCCACCATATGAATGCATATGCATTGTTCGACACCTACACTGTTTGTAACTTGGGTCAACGTAGAAATGTATTGTCTTGTACATCACGTCGATCTAGCGCGTTACTAGTAGTCATCTCGCAAGTCGCAGAGAAAAGGAAAGGGGAAGGAAAAGATCGATAGCACCACCACTAAACGTAGCCGAGGTCGTTGCGACACACGGCACCGGTTCACGTAGTATGTTTGGATTCCGTGACCACAACAAAGGGTCCCGAGCTCACCACGCTACTCTCTATCTACACTACTTAAAAAGGAAGAACGGGTTCCGTATTCTGCCATCTCTCAATACGTCAAATTTTTCGTCGTCAACCAACATTCCCGTCGCTGTGCATTTTGCACTTTGGTCCCTTGCAGATTGGAGAATTAACCCACGGTCCTTTACCTCACTTTGGTGCGAGACGAGAGCTAGGGTTCCGCCGCCAGCAATCCCCTTCTCTTCCTCCCGGGCGGCCGCCGCCAGACTCCATCATACCACCACATGCGCTGGCGCCACCACCTTCCTCGCTGCTGTACGTGCGGGAGGCCGTCTGAGTTGCGCCAGTGTCTCGGGGAAGGGTCACCGCCGCCAGACCAGACCGAGGAGGAGGGGCTCCACGGGAACGACGCCGTAGGCAGCCCCTACGCATCCTCAGTCTGCGCCCGCGCCGGCGAAATCCGCTGCGACACAGACCAGACCGAGGAGGAGGTCTTCAACGCAGGGCCCCGGGTACCCATCCCCGTCCCTCCTCCTCCTCCACATCGTCGTATGCATCTTCCCCGAGCTTAAGCCGCTGGCAACGCTCAGGCTTGATGTTGCTGCCGGCTAGAAACAGCAACCAGCTCCGGGGCCATTTTCACGTCGCCGTCGGCGACCTCGTCTGCATCCACCAGCCCGCTTGCTGGGAAGGTGAGGACCCCGTTTCCATCACTTTTGTTTCCTTCCTGATTTGGTGCGCTCTAGATCGGCCAAGAGCTGGGATTACTCCCCCTAAATAATCTGCTACATTAGAGACCAGTAACAATATTTAGGGCGCGGCCCTTCAGGATCTCGCAGACTGATTCATGGAGGCAGAACACTGCTTAATCTTATTAGTTGTTCTGAAGCAAAATCTAAAAGCAAACTATGGTCATGTACAAAAATAATTATCGGGTTGCTCTGTGTCACTGTAAGGCGATACGTACACGGAATCCTATTTTTGTGAAATCATAGCGACAGGGATTCAAATAATTGCAAGCTCACAGCGGTGAATCAATACTCACAAACAAGCCACGGTGATCAGATATATCGCGAGTTGCTGACAATTTTTGCTCTGTGGAGTGAGCTTTTCTCGGTGCCAATCATGCATCAAAGTTATAGCACAACTCGTTGACACATCCCTGGATTGCAAAAGTAGTTTGCTCCTGTTCTGGTGATGGAGAAAGTGAGGAGGATACTGAAGTGGTTGAGGTTAGTAGATGTTTTTCTTCCTTTGTTTTACCTGTACTGTATCATGCAAGAATCAGTTTAATCTAATGCAAGCGAAAGTGAGGAGTATTATGTTCTCTACTTAAAGAAGAATGTTTGGTTGAACAAAGTTTAAGTTACCGTTTCCCCTTTTGGATATGCTCGGATGGGGCAACCAATCCAGTTTTTTATTTTCGAAATGGGGATCAGCCCCTGCCTCTGCATCGGTTAGATGTATGCAGCCTTTATTTCTAACCAATCCAATTTTAAACTGATGATGAACTAACCTTTCATGTACTTCTGGGAGATGTTGTGATAAGAATTGCAGTAGTGTTGTCCTGACTTCTTGACTTCAATATTTTATTGAATAGCAATCTTTGCAGCCATGCTAATTATTGAAGACATCGAACTGTGTAAAAGCAATTGGTGTAGGCCTTCTAAAAGCAATCTATGCAGATAACAATGTTGTTGTCTATTTTGTAAAGCAGGTTTGGCTATCTGACCTTGTATAAATTATTTTGAAATTTATTGTTTTGGCATTAGCTTACTACCACATCATTTGTATTGTGGAGATTGAAGATGTTAAGGTCTCAAATGCATTTTACTGTGTTTGTAATGTGAATCCAGCTTTATGTGATATATTCTTGGCAGTTATTTAGCTAGCCAGTCTTATTCTCAACAGTATAAACAGGCAAACAATAATAACTACACTATATTGCCATATATTTTTTATTTTTGGCTCAATATTATGTTCCCGGAGATTTAATGTTACTTTCTTCCAGGATTAGAAAAGTATACAAGCACATATCCAACTCATAGTCAACTGTATAACCAACATGGATCATAAACACACATAGTCAGTACAGCCTATACAGCCTATTCACACCCTACAGTGAAAAAGCTACAGAGGCATCAAATCCAACAAATGTTGGTCACTATAATCCTAGACAAATGTTGAACACAAATGCTGATCAAAATTCCTGTAGCTTGTTCACTTGACAAATTATTTTCAGAGAAATTGCAACATTTCTTCAATAATGATCAAGTTTCTGAAATATAGGGAAGTCTGAATCCATGTACCTTCTTATTCTCTAGATAGAAGAAGAAGCACGCGCGAGCATGGGCGACACTTAGGTGGTATGGTGGCCGGGTTTTTGTCACCGGAGGAGCTACGATAACGAGCTGGAGCTGCCGGCGAGACCGCGATAGTCAAGCCAACAAGATGGTGAGACCGTGAGAGTCAAGACGGCGAGCCGGGGAGCAGGTCTTCCCCTCCCTGCCGCCCCTGGCCGCGGTGGCGATGGTTCCCTGCTAACCAGGCAGGTGAATGAGGTATTAGAAAAACATGGAACTGAGCTGATTTATTTTGTGTAGGTACATAACTTTGGGCCTACTTGAACCTCATGTTTTCTATTTTGGAGGAAGTACATCACTTCATTCAGGTATTCCCAAAAGGTTGGGACAAACCTACTGTTGTGATATTCCCACTATTTAGGCAATGACAGATGTATATGTGGTTCTAATTTGTCTATTCATCATGTTCTAATGCCCGTTGATACGAGTGTTGCAGCTCTAATTTGTTCAAGCATCCTAAGGGTATACAATTTATTGCAGAGAACTCTTCAATTTCAGAGAAGAATATTTTGGAACACATATCAAAGAAGAATATATACTCGTATTGTCACAGGTATACATTGAATTACTTCTCTATGCTTGATTAAGATTATTGAGATTTACTCATATTGTCAAATTGATTATTGAGAACATGTACCTTCTTTAGAGAGTAATAAGTACCAGCACCAAGTACACTGGAATGTTGCACCATGATTACTAACACATGACTAATTTTTTTGGTCTGAAGATTAACTTTTTCTCCTTTCCTTTTGTGTTCAGTAATTTCTCCTTAGTTTTTCCATTTTTTGTTTCTCTTTTCACTTTTTCCAGCTTACACGTAGGTCCTGGAAGATGTTTGTTACACTTATATATCATGTACTGCATTGTTTCTTGAATCTAAACCTGTCACAATTTAGATCATGGCTTAATTTGTTCGACACTTGAATATTGTACCTTTTCTACTCACGATGCTTCATTTTCAGTTTGTTTCATAATGTTTCATATGGCAACTGCGGAGGTGGAATTGGCCTACGATGTATCTCTACTATATTAAAAGGAGGAATGTGTTCTGTTTCCTCCGGTCGGAGTTTGGTCCTACACATTTTCGATATGACCATTTTGCCCTCCCACCAAAACTCTACTTCGTCCAACCTCCATCGCCAAACGTCGCGCCCAACCCGGTCGCTCATGGTTCCTCGAGTCTGCGGCCGCCGCTGCTTCCCTCTAGCAACCCAGCGCCGCCCGCCACCTTCCACCATGGATCCTGGCCGAGCTCCCCACCCCTTCTCCCCCATGGATCCCATCTCTTCGCCACCATGGATCACGTCTCTTCACCACCATGGATTCCGGACCTGTACCCCACCATATACATGTAGGGGGGGTATCAATGCTAGAGCGCCCATATCCCTTCCACAGCCGCCACCGCTGCTCCCGGACGGTTTGGTCCAACAACTGGCCCATGCTGCTCCAGCGAAGATGTGGCCGGCGCGCGTCGCTCCTGCCACACATACCTGCGCTGTCGTCTGTCGTGCCTCTTCCCACGTCGCCCGCCATCACGACGGCTCGCGCCACCGAGTCCGAGCACGAGCAAGGCGACGGTGCTACGCCACACCCTCACCCCCAATAACCGCGACGGCTGGGGCAACCACAAGCAGGAAGCGGCAGAGAGAATAAGGGGCCGAGGTTTGTTGATCTTGGCGCGATGGATGCGTTGCTGTATGATTAGCACTTCTCCTGCCCTACCCTCGCCATCAAGGTAATCTATCTTTAATCCTCTCCTACTATCTTTCTTTTGAATCAATAATTTTGGGCGAATTAGGGCAGGGAGAGGCAGTATATAGAGGTTTTGGTTTCTCTGGGGTCTGTGGCAGAGATTGACTGAACGCGTGTTTACGGTTGATTCACACAGCACTATCCCTCATTTCCTTTTCTATTAACACATCATTATTAAAAAAAACCGTGTGTGTGATATCTGAGAAGTAAAAGGTGAGTAGTAGGAATTGAAACATTGTTTCTAATTTTTTTTGTTAGTAGATGTAGACGAATCGAATCACGGTTTATAATTATTTTGTGCTTAGTCAAGCGTACCACTACATTGTGCAATCTGAATGTTTTGTACTCTGAATTTTGTAGAAAATGTAGCGATTTGAGCAGCGAGCCTCATCTTTCATGCCACTCCTCATAGCCCCTACACCCTCATGGCAGGCCTAGATCACTGAGGTATTTTATATGTTCCATTGTATCTTATTTGAGCAGATCATTAAACTTCCTCAGAAATTCAGAGATTTTAGTGGAAGATCATTTGTTTGTGTGCATAAACATCCAGTCTATACAAAATATTTATCAAGAAACTTATCATGGACACTTCATTTTCTATCTGTGTCGCCAAATGATTGAGATTGGGGAAGGCATTGACTGGGCAGTGGGTGAAACATTTGCTTTTGCAATCTAATTGAGCATAACCATGCCAGATTAAGTGGCCAGGAGCCTAGGATGTCGAGAGGGGTACATGCAGCCACCTCCATTTATCATCATGAACAGGAAACTGGAGATAAGTATTTGATAATTGTGAGGTCATGACAATGCATGCTATGATAAGATAAAGGTTACTGTAGTATTTACTTGGGCATTACAACATAATACATAGACCGTAATCCAACTGCGTCTATGACTAATAATCCACCTCCAGGATATCATCCAAACTGTTGTGGGTATACTTTATGGGTATATCAACGACATGGCCTGGATCCGGTAAGCCCGGGTGGCCCACAGACGGTGATGGTGACATGTGGCCCATCGGGCGGCCCAGTTGCTGTTGATCGTGAAGGATGAAGTCCAGCCCAGGAGCAAGGAGCCGGATCTCAACCGACCTACGAAGGAGGCCGGATCTGTGGAGGCCCATAAAGTGTCCGGATCCAGTACGGCTTAGATGGAAGGCGGATCCTTGACGTACACGGCAAGATATTGTACCGTAGTTAGGCAACTTGTATTCCGGCTAGGACTCTCCATGTAAACCCTAGATCCGTGCGCCTTTATAAGTCGGATCCCGGGAGCCCTAGAGGCACAACCACAACTTATTGTAACAACGCGAAAGCGCCCAGATAGTTCCAGACAAGCAGCAGTAGGCCCTGTCTCCGTGTGTTCCGAAGCTGGGTAAATCGCGTACTACCGTCCCGAGGACACTCCGCCCTATGGCCCCTTCTTTTCCCCCTCGTGAGGATCCCTCCTCCGAGGTACCGTCTACTAAGCAACGACAGTTGGCGCCCACCGTGGGGCCTACGGCGTCTGGAGGCCGGAACCGGGAGGGTTCCACCATGGGAAGCTACGACGACACGATCGTTGTGGGGCGTGTTCTTTACGCCGGAAACTTTCCGATCGTCCCTCCGGACGAGTGATGGATTCCGGCTAGGACCGACCCCGTCAAGCTCTCCATCGTCCCAATCGGCGGCATCCACATCTTCATCGGCGAAACCGTCGATTCCGACGGAACGCCTGTAAGTAACGCTGACGCGACCGCCGCCGAGCTGGACGCAGTCGCGAAGATCCGATCTGAGTCGCAGGAACTTCCTAGGGAAGATTCCGCCTTAGATCTGAAAAATTCAAAACCCACCCAATCCGCCCGCCCCTGAGCAGGAGTTAACGGTGGAAGGCCAATGTGAAAGATCGAGATGTCGCCTAGAGGGGGGGGGTGAATAGGCAATTACAAACTCTTGCGGATTTGTCTTGTAAGAATGCGGAATTAAACTATCGTTTAGTTTACAAGCACAAACCCTAGATATGCTAAGCTCAACTAAGTATAACAATAACAACTAGAGCTTAAGCAAGATAGGCACAAGATATATGTAGCACAAGTGATAGCAAGATATATGTACTTCAAGCATGATGGCTATCACAAGGAAAGAGAGCTCGGGTATAGAAATAACCGAGGCACGCGGAGACGAGGATGTATTCCCGTGTTCCCTTGCTTTGCAACAAGGTACGTCACGTTTGGAGGAGTGGAGGTCCCACGAAGGATTCCCCGCGCCACGAAGGCTCACCCTATTCTCCGAACCACACCCACGAAGGATAATGGCCCTTTCCTTATGGTTAGCTTTTCCTCCACTCCGGAGATGGCAAGCTCCACAACCACTTCACAAGCTCCACGAAGGAGAAGCCCGGCCTCTTCACAATCTTCTTGAAGAGATCACCGGAGCACCAACCGCCAAGCCAACTAGGAGGTTTCCCTCCAATAGTAACAAGCTCACGGTCTCTCACTCGAACTAATCGTGGTGGAGAGCTCAACACTATGCAATGATGCAAAGCAAGAACACTAGAGGTGTGTCCTTCACTCTCAAATCCCACCCAAACAACAGATGCTAGGATGAGATTGGAGAGGAAGAACAATGGAGAAAGTCAACAAAAGACTCCAAGATCTAGATCCCAAGAGTTCCCCTCACTTAGAGAAGAAATGGTTTGGTGGAAGTGTAGATCTAGATCTCCTCTCTTAGATCCCTCAAGAATGAGCAAGAATCATGGGGGGAATCAAGAGAGAGAGCAAGTTCTTCAAAGGCAACAATGGAGGAGAGAGAATGGAAAGAACTAACTTGCTCAAGGTGGAAGAAGAGCTATTTATAGCAAAGGGGGCAAAATAACCGTTGGGGGAAAAGACAGAAAAACGCACAGTGAAAACGCCCAGAAAATCGGCCCGCCTGCCGGCCGGTCGACCGGAGCAGCAGCCGGCCAGGCCGGTCAGCAGCCCGGTCGGACCGGCCCAGCAACCGGACCGAGCAGCAGCCGCGCGGGCGGCAGGGAGCAGGGCGACGCGGGGGGGCAGGCCGCGTGGGCCAAGCGGCGGTGAGGCGGCCCGGTGGGGAATCCGGTCGGACCGGGGCGCGCCGGGCAGGCCGGTCACGGACCGGGCCTGTGGCCGGTCTTGGGCCAAAATGCCCCTGGATCCCGGCCGGATGGCATCGGTGCCGGTTCGGACCGGGTGGGCCGGCGGCTGGGCCGGTCCGGCCGGCTGCCCCATTCCCCTTTTTTTTTTATTCTTTTCTTTAATAACTTTTGCTCCCGAACCCCGAATGACATGAAACCAATTTTGTTGGAAAGATAACGACGAATAGAACCCCAACAAAAATTGGAAATATGGAGACTCCTCACAGGATATTTTTAGATGTTTTTAGAGAGGGAGTCTCCCACCGTCAAGAAACGGTGAAGACGTCCAAACTCGAAAACGCAATAGAAGATGCATGCGGATTCCGTTTTCGATGAACTTGGGCTTGTTGTAAAGCTAGCAACAAGCTCAAGAACCTCACACAGAGAAACACCAAGAAGCAATAAGGATATGCAAAGTATGCAAAGGGTTGAGCTCCCTAAGACGATGTGATCAAGTTACCCAACCGAAAGCCCCTCTTAATAGTGCGGCTATCTATCCTATAATCCGGTCTCCCATCAACCACCTTGAGACCGGTAAAAGGAAAACCTATCAAGGTCATACCTTTGCCTTGCGCATCCCGCTTGATCTTGATGATAACTCTTCAAGCTCTACACAAGCCGGAATGCCTTACTTGATCATCGTTGCTTCGTGAAGACTCGCAAATGCTCCCCCATACACCATGATGGGAAAGCTCCATTGATGCACATCTTCATATGTCCAATGTCACCAAATGGACGGCAAGCTTCAAGCATGTGATCCACTTGAGATGCTCATCTTGAACTTGCACGACTCAACATTGTATCTTCTAACCGATGATCTTGATGCCAATACACAAGGTATATCTTTATCTTCATGGCATCCATACTTGAATCCAACATATGGAGTACAAGTAGTACCTATGGAATATTCCTTCATATAAACTCAATGAAAACATTAGTCCATAGGGGTTGTCATTAATTACTAAAACCACACATAGGGGCAATATACCCTTACAATCTCCCCCATTTTGGTAATTGATGACAACCACAATAAGAGGGTTTATATAATGAATATTAGAGACAAGTACGCAACTTATCCGAGAATAAGTTGTATACAAGAGGTTGTATTTTATATGGTCAAGTAACACAAAGCTACTATCCCATATCAAAACCAACTCTACTCACACAACTACAACTAATGCAAGGGATGTGAGTAGAACCAATATATATAGAGCAAACTCCCCCACAATGTATGCACGTGTGATGAACATGAATTCATTGCATACATTGTCAAGATTAACCTTTGGGACAATTTCCACTATATAAATACAACCATGCAAGACATATAAATATGGAATGAATGAGAGGCAAAACACTCAAGCACAAACCAAACTTAAGTATAAAACCATTCCCTTAAACCCTCTAAACTTCTCCCCCATTGGCATCGATTGTCAAAATGGGTGAAAAATTTAGAAAGCCAATATAATGTGAGTTCCTCCCCAAGGTGTGCACTTCTCATAATTTGAGTGGAATCAAATGCACATATCCAATGATGAATACTTGAAGGAAGTCAAACTATATTGAGGATCAAAGATTGCACAAGGATAACATGGTGAAGGAAGCTTTAACAAATAAAGCAAGCAATCAAAGATCCAATTGGACGAATAAAGATATCATGATAAGAGAGATATAGTGCTCTAAATAAAAAATAAGGAAGCTCCCCAAGGTTCATGCATAATTTATAATGTTTGCAATTGAATACAATATGCATAAACATGGAATCCTCACTCCCTCTATATCATTTAGAACACAACCAAGATAAAGATAATATGCTTATCAAGAATAACTTGAGTCCAACAATTACGAGATATGAGTGCATGAAGGAAAACAAGTAGACCAAGCACTCATAAATCTTCTTTACCAACACCACTAAAAACAAAGGGGTAAAAGATGGTTGGCAAAGAACAAGGATATCAAGATGATGGATTAACGCTCTCATGTATATAAGTTTCTAAAGTGGACATAGTGATCCATAAAGAAACATGTACACACAAGAGATTAACAAAATAAATAAGACAAGATATCCAAGATGAAGTCATAAAATATACCAAGAATGTTTGCTTAAAAAGCATATATAGCCTATGGCTTCCAATTTTCACTTATGGTATATAAATGAGCTTCAACCAAGAGAATCTCAAAAACATCACAACTAACAATAAGGGAAGTAAAGCTAGTTCAAATATTTTGAGAGAGGCAACAAGTATCACAAGTATGGATTTATTTCGCAATTTCATCAAAATTGCACATACGAGTTCTTTGAGGAATTGATATGCAATAAATTGCTAGAGGGCATATTTGGGTGGGTGAATCATGAACATGATTTATATATATATATATATTCCCATCATATGCATCTTCTCAAATTACTCAAATGTACAATAAGAAGTTTTTAAAAAGGATTTTTCAAGAATCGCAATATTTTCGAAATAAATAATTTCATGCCAAGATGCAACCTACAAGAGGTTGGATGCTATAGGAGAATGCATGAATAAGATACTTGTTACCGAGATAGCAATGGAATGATGTAGTAGATAAGAGTTCATTCATCATCCTAGCTTGACTCCAATTATCATATGGTGACAACACCTTCCTTATAGATGAGACAAACCTCCATTGCATCTCCAATGTACCTAAAACAACATTCAAGTACATCTTGGTCCCCAAACTTATTGGGTCCAAAATGGTTAGAATAACCACAATACATAGGACACACTCCATATAAATATGTGCATATTTATAGATGAAATTTGAATTTCATGCACATCTTAGCCGTTTAGGATTTGATGGAGTATACCCTATATAATGGATCAAAGAAGGCAAGCACGCTACAAATGTAAACAAATTACATATAAGCATGCATAAAGACTTTAAAGATCCAAGAAAGATATACTTTGGACAAAACACCAAATGAATTTGAAGAAGGCATAAAGATGTGACCAAACAAATTTTTTGTCCAACATATATCAAAGACGCAAATCACAAAAGATTTGTTCAACAAAGTTCAATCAAATGAACTAAGAAGATACCATTGAGCATAAAGTATGAAATAAAGCAAACATGCTCAAAGATTTATCTCATTCAACAAATAGAACATGTAAGAAGGAATGAGATAGCAAACTCCCAAAAGAGCAAGGTTCCAACAAATAAACCAAACCCTCTACACTTTTCACAATGGCACAATGTACCGTAAGGAAAAAAGGTTTGTCTTCCAAAATAAACACTTGATATGAATCAAGAGAATTTATCAAAAGATTTTTCAAAGGGACAAAGAAGACACATGGGAGCAACAAAGATTTCTTGGAAATAAAATAAGTAAATAAGAAGCAATCCAAGGTGAAGGTGATCCATGAATTCAACCACATACAAAGTTATCAATTGTCAAAGACAATGAGTATATTGGAAATAATTTCCGGTGATGAATTGACAATGATAGTAAGGATCAACTTCACAATAAAAGGCATAGGATAAGTATATAGAATTAAGCACTATGCATGGATGAAGATTCTTGATAGCTTCAATTAGTCAAACAATCACGCACGGCAATGATTAGAATAACTTGAAGCAAACGGTTTCCCAAATAACATATAGAGATATGTATTTGAGGAAAATCGTACCAAGAATTTCTTACTCAAACAAGAACCCATAAGATGAGTAATAAAAGATTTTTAATAAGAATGGAGCTTGTTTGAGCAAACATGCCACCTAGGAATAAGATAATTAAGAGCATCAACTCTAAGTGGCATAACCTCATATGTTCACATTTTCTAGGCTTGTGATATGTACAAAACATATTACTCCCCCATAATGTGATAAAAGATTTCTTCTAAACAAGAGGCACCTAAAATTCGACTAGAGATGATTAATGGATATTTAGAATTTGAATTTCTCATGAGTATGACACACCACATAGTGACTAGATAATCTTCCAATATCAATACTAAGTGGTGGTACCCATGTACACACATTTTAAAGAAAGAGAGATGCACAAAGCATATCACTCCCCCAAAATGGGATGTTCCATCAATCACTTCAAAGAGAGCCAAATAAGATATTATCAAGATGCATTAGGCTCACAACAATACACAAGTATATGATGAGTCAAACAAACATACTTGAATACACAAGATAGGCAAGTAAGACTCAACACATACAAACACATATTTGATACAAAACCAAACATGCAAAGGGGCAAGTAACTTACAATGAATATGAAGAGTTGAAGTATAAGTTACCGCAAGGAGGGACATTGGATATAAGATATAGATAATGATCCATACGACTTGGCTTGGTCAAAATAATATATGAAGATCCCTTAATTCTTCATGAATTAGCCAAGTTCCCAATGACCTCCATATGCACCTATTGATCACGTTTGAGCTTGTTGGTCCCCAACCAAGTTGGGTCCTAAGAGCTTAGTCACAATAGGCTTGGCAACCCAAATGGTTCTTTTCTTGAAACCACTTTGAGTTCCAACAAACTTGGCAAACACATTGCCATCCTTATCCTTCCCTAGAGAATAATCATCATCAACAATTATAGGGTTAGATAAGGTACTACCTAAACATGAAGAAGCAAAGTGCCCCTTCTTACGGCATAAGTAGCAAGTGTTCCCCTTTCTCTTCTTTATTGATTTCTTCTCTTGGGGAACAATGTCTTGATTCTTCTTGGGAAGTGGCCTATCTTCAACTTGAGGTCGAGCATGAGCTTGACCTTGACCTTGTGGCCTTTTCCCTTGTTGTTTCTCACTCAAGTGCTTCTTTTTCTTCAATGGGCATGATCTAACATGATGCCCTTCAACCTTGCACTTGAAGCAAACCAACTTGGCCGAATCATTGACTTTGTCTTGGCCCTTCTTCTTGTTGTTCTTGCTCTTGGACTTGTTCTTGTTATTGGAGTTGAATCCAAATCCACTCTTGTCATTGGGGGATTGTTGCACACTTAGCATATTGTCAAGTGTGGATTTCCCTTCATGGCGCTTTTCCAAGTCTTTCTTCAAAGAAAGGACTTGGGCCTCGAGCTCTTTTATTTCCTCTACATGGTTAGTAGAAATACAAGTACTAGAGGAAGTAGAAGCTTCATTGTTAGAGCAACAAGGCAAGCCAAGTAATCCAACACAAGGTGTATCACTAGTTTGACTAGATGGATTACAAGGACTAGCACATGGCAATATAGCATTTGTAGTAGAGATTGTGCTAATGTCCACATGAGGCTCACAAGATGTTACTGATGGCGTGTAACTCACACGTTCGTTGGGAACCCCAAGAGGAAGGTATGATGCGCACAGTAGCAAGTTTTCCCTCAGAAAGAAACCAAGGTTTAATCGAACCAGTAGGAGCCAAGAAGCACGTTGAAGGTTGATGGTCGCGAAATGTGATGCGGCGCAACACCAGGGATTCCGGCGCCAACGCGAACCTGCACAACACAACCCAAGTACTTTGTCCCAACGAAACAGTGAGGTTGTCAATCTCACCGGCTTGCTGTAACAAAGGATTAAACGTATCGAGTGGAAGATGTTTGCAAAGAAAACAGTAAAACAAGTAGATTGTATGCTATGTAAAGAATAGGACCCGGGTCCACAGTTCACTAGAGGTGTCTCTCCCATAAGATAAAAGCATGTTGGGTGAACAAATTACAGTGGGCAATTGACAAATAGAGAAAGGCATAACAATGCATATACATGACATGGTAAATATAGTGAGATTTAATCCGGGCATTACGACAAAGAACATAGACCGCCATCCAACCGCATCTATGCCTAAAAAGTCCACCTTCAGGTTATCGTCCGAACCCCTCCAGTATTAAGTTGCAAAGCAACGACAATTGCATTAAGTATGGTGCGTAATGTAATCAACAACTACATCCTTAGACATAGCGTCAATGTTTTATCCCTAGTGGCAACAAGACATCCACAACCTTAGAACTTTCTTCTGTCCCAGATTCAATGGAGGCATGAACCCACTATCGAGCATAAATACTCCCTCTTGGAGTTAAGAGTAAAAACTTGGCCAGAGCCTCTACTAATAACGGAGAGCATGCAAGATCATAAACAACACATGAACAATAGATTGATAATCACCATAATCATAGTACTCTCTATCCATCGGATCCCGACAAACACAACATATAGTATTACAGATAGATGATCTTGATCATGTTAGGCAGCTCACAAGATCCAACAATGAAGCACAACAAGGAGAAGACGACCATCTAGCTACCGCTATGGACCCATGGTCCAGGGGTGAACTACTCACTCATCACTCCGGAGGCGACCATGGCGGTGTAGAGTCCTCCCGGAGATGAATCCCCTCTCCGGCAGGTGCCGGAGGCGATCTCCTTAATCCCCCGAGATGGGATTGGCGGCGGCGTCTCTGTAAGGTTTTCCGTATCGTGGCTCTCGGGGGGTTTCGCGACGGAAGCTTTAAGTAGGCGGAGGGTCAACGCGAGGGCCACACGAGGGGCCAGGGGATAGGTCGGCGGCCAGGCCGCGCCGCCACCCCCGGCCTCTCGTGGCCCCACTTCGTTAGGTCTTCGGTCTTGGAAGCGTGCAAAATAGGACCCCGGGCGAAAGTTTCGTCCAATTCCGAGAATTTCTTTACTAGGATTTCTGAAACCAAAACAGCAGAAAAAAGAATGGCTCTTCGGCATCTTGTTAATAGGTTAGTTCCAGAAAATGCATAAATATGACATATAATGTGCATAAAACATGTAGGTATCATCAATAAAGTAGCATGGAACATAAGAAATTATCGATACGTTGGAGACGTATCAGCATCCCCAAGCTTAGTTCTGCTCGTCCCGAGCAGGTAAAACGATAACAAAGATAATTTAAGTGACATGCCATCATAATCTTGATCATACTATTTGTAAACATATGTAATGAATGCAGCGATCAAAGCAAAGGTAATGACATGAGTAAACAACTGAATCATAAAGCAAAGACTTTTCATGAATAGTACTTCAAGACAAGCATCAATAAGTCTTGCATAAGAGTTAACTCATAAAGCAATAAATCAAAGTAAAGGTGTTGAAACAACACATAAGAAGATTAAGTTTCAGCGGTTGCTTTCAACTTGTAACATGTATATCTCATGGATATTGTCAACATAAAGTAATATAATAAGTGCAATATGCAAGTATGTAGGAATAAATGCACAGTTCACACAAGTGTTTGCTTCTTAAGGTGGAAGGAGATAGGTAAACTGACTCAACAATAAAAGTAAAAGAATGGTCCTTCAAAGAGGAAAGCATCGATTGCTGTATTTGTGCTAGAGCTTTTATTTTGAAAACATGAAACAATTTTGTCAACGGTAGTAATAAAGCATATGAGTTATGAAAATTATATTTTACAAGTTGCAAGCCTCACGCATAGTATACTAATAGTGCCCGCACCTCGTCCTACTTAACTTGGACTACCGGGTCTCGCATGCCATGTTTCAACCAAGTGTCACAAAGGGGTACCTCCATCCGTACAAAGGTCCAAGGAGAATGCTCGCATTTCGATTTCTCGCTTTTGATTATTCTCAACTTAGACATCCATACCGGGACAACATGGACAACAGATAATGGACTCCTCTTAAATGCATAAGCATGTAGCAAAGTTATTATTCTCATATGAGATTGAGGATATATGTCCAAAACTGAAACTTCCACCATGGTTCATGGCTTTAGTTAGCGGCCCAATGTTCTTCTCTAACAATTTTGCATGCTCCAACCACTAAAATGATAGACCTTCAGACAAGACGGACATGCATAGCAACTCACATGATATTCAACAATAGTTGATGGCGTTCCCCAGAAGCATGGTTATCGCACAACAGGCAACTTAATAAAATATAAAGTGCATAAGTACATATTCAATACTACGATAGTTTTTAAGGCTATTTTGTCCCATGAGCTATATATTGCAAAGGTGAATGATGGAATTTTAAAGGTAGCACTCAAGCAATTTACTTTGGAATGGCGGAGAAGTACCATGTAGTAGGTAGGTATGGTGGACACAAATGGCATAGTAGTTGGCTCAAGGATTTTGGATGCATGAGAAGTATTCCCTCTCGATACAAGGTTTAGGCTAGCAAGGTTATTTGAAGCAAACTCAAGGATGAACAAGTGCAGCAAAACTCACATAAAAGACATATTGTAAACATTATAAGACTCTACACTGTCTTCCTTGTTGTTCAAAACTCAATACTAGATATTATCTAGACCTTAGAGAAACCAAATATGCAAATCAAATTTTAGCAAGCTCTATGTATTTCTTCATTAATGGGTGCAAAGCATATGATGCAAGAGCTTAAACATGAGCACAACAATTGCAAAGTATCACATTATCCAAGACATTTTAGAATTACTACATGTAGCATTTTCCAATTCCAACCATGTAACAATTTAACGAAGAAGAAACTTCGCCTTGAACATTATGAGTAAAGCCTAAGGACACATGTGTCCATATGCAACAGCGGAGCGTGTCTCTCCCACAAAGTGAATCCTAGGATCCATCTTATTCAAACAAAAACAAAAACGAAACAAACCGACGCTCCAAGCAAAGAATACAAGATGTGACTAAAAATATAGTTTCAGGGAGGAACCCGATGATGTTGTCGATGAAGAAGGGGATGCCTTGGGCATCCCCAAGCTTAGACGCTTGAGTCTTCTTAAAATATGCAGGGGTGAACCACGGGGCATCCCCAAGCTTAGAGCTTTCACTCCTCTTGATCATAGTATATCATTCTCCTCTCTTGACCCTTGAAAACTTCCTTCACACCAAACTTCAAGCAAACTCATTAGAGGGTTAGTGCATCATTAATAATTCACTCATTCAGAGGTGACACAATCATTATTTTCACTTCTGGACATTGCATAATGCTACTGGACATTAATGGATCAAAGAAATAAATCCAACATAGCAAAAGAGGCAATGCGAAATAAAAGGCAGAATCTGTCAAAAACAGAACAGTCCGTAAAGACGAATTTATAAATGGCACTAGACTTGCTCAAATGGAAAAACTCAAAACTAATAAAGTTGCGTACATATCTGAGGATCACGCTCGTAAATTGGCAGATTTTTTTGAATTTTCTACAGAGAATTATGCCCAGATTCGTGACAGACAGCAATGCTGTTTCTGCGCAGCGATCCCAAATATAACATCAACTTTGACATAGAAACTTTACTTGGCACAAAAACATGATAAGGAGAGGTTGCTACAGTAGTAAACAACTTCCAAGACTCAACAAAACAAAAAATTGCTGTAGGTAAAAACATGGGTTGTCTCCCATAAGCGCTTTTCAGCTTTTTCGCAATCAGAAAGTGAAAGATCGAGAGCATAGAAGTGCATCAACATTATTATTGGGGTGTTGGGAGTTTTCTCAACCAAGCATAGTATATTTGATAGTTTTAGCTCTCCCTTTTCATTAGTCTTAGGTTTGCTACTCTCATCGAACAGGAACAAGCCAAGCATAGTTATTTTCTAGTGCTAGTTACATGGTATTATGCTTTGATTTTCTCCTCCATCATTAATGTTATTAGTGTACATTATTCTATCCATGTCCAATTCCAATAAACAGAACCTAGCAATTTAGCAAAAACCTTTCTAGCCTCTCTTGCTAGACCACCAAATTCTCTAAGAAGGGTTTTTAAAACAAAATTTCTCTTTTCCCCCATCTCCATATCCGAAAGTGTAAGAAACATATGTTGTATTATGGGATTGAGATTAACAAATCTAGTTTCTAACATGTGTATCAAACAGGCAGAAGCACTTTCATAAGTAGGAGCAGTTTTTAATAATGGTATATCTTCAAAATCTTCATCCATACTAACATGGGTGAAAAATTCTTCTATATTATCTCTTCCAATGATACACCCTCGTCCTACCGGTATCTCTTCCAAAGTAAACTTAGGATTTAGCATGATGAAATAAGCAAAAAGTAAACTAGGCAAATAAAGTAAAGACAAGTAACTAATTTTTTTGTGTTTTTGATATAGAGAGCAAGACAAGAATAAAGTAAAACTAGCAACTAATTTTTTTTTGATTTAGTGCAGCAAACAAAGTAGTAAATAAAATAAAGCAAGACAAAAACAAAGTAAAGAGATTGAGAAGTGGAGACTCCCTTGCAGCGTGTCTTGATCCCCGCTTAAAAGAGCTTGATGGCGTGTAACTCACACGTTCGTTGGGAACCCCAAGAGGAAGGTATGATGCGCACAGTAGCAAGTTTTCCCTCGAAAGAAACCAAGGTTTAATCGAACAAGTAGGAGCCAAGAAGCACGTTGAAGGTTGATGGTCGAAATGTGATGCGGCGCAACAGGGATTCCGCGCCAACGCGAACCTGCACAACACACCCAAGTACTTTGTCCCAACGAAACTGAGGTTGTCAATCTCACCGCTTGCTGAACAAAGGATTAAACGTACGAGTGGAAGATGTTTGCAAAGAAAACAGTAAAACAAGTAGATTGTATGCTATGTAAAGAATAGGACCGGGTCCACAGTTCACTAGAGGTGTCTCTCCCATAAGATAAAAGCATGTTGGGTGAACAAATTACAGTCGGGCAATTGACAAATAGAGAAAGGCATAACAATGCATATACATGACATGGTAAATATAGTGAGATTTAATCCGGGCATTACGACAAAGAACATAGACCGCCATCCAACCGCATCTATGCCTAAAAAGTCCACCTTCAAGTTATCGTCCGAACCCCTCCAGTATTAAGTTGCAAAGCAACAGACAATTGCATTAAGTATGGTGCGTAATGTAATCAACAACTACATCCTTAGACATAGCGTCAATGTTTTATCCCTAGTGGCAACAAGACATCCACAACCTTAGAACTTTCTGTCACTGTCCCAGATTCAATGGAGGCATGAACCCACTATCGAGCATAAATACTCCCTCTTGGAGTTAAGAGTAAAAACTTGGCCCTCTACTAACGGAGAGCATGCAAGATCATAAACAACACATGAACAATAGATTGATAATCACCATAATCATAGTACTCTCTATCCATCGGATCCCGACAAACACAACATATAGTATTACGATAGATGATCTTGATCATGTTAGGCAGCTCACAAGATCCAACAATGAAGCACAACAAGGAGAAGACGACCATCTAGCTACTGCTATGGACCCATGGTCCAGGGGTGAACTACTCACTCATCACTCCGGAGGCGACCATGGCGGTGTAGAGTCCTCCGAGAGATGAATCCCTCTCCGGCAGGGTGCCGGAGGCGATCTCCGTAATCCCCGAGATGGGACGGCGGCGGCGGGTCTCCGTAAGGTTTTCCGTATCGTGGCCTGCATCGGGGCGCGACGGAAGCTTTAAGTAGGCGGAGGGTCAACGCGGGCCACACGAGGGGCCAGGGGATAGGTCGGCGCGGCCAGGGCCTGGGCCGCGCCGCCACCCCCGGCCTCTCGTGGCCCCACTTCGTTAGGTCTTCGGTCTTCTGGAAGCTTCGTGCAAAAATAGGACCCGGGCGAAAGTTTCGTCCATTCCGAGAATATTTTTACTAGGATTTCTGAAACCAAAAACAGCAGAAAACAAAGAACTCTTTCGCATCTTGTTAATAGGTTAGTTCCAGAAAATGCATAAATATGACATATAATGTGCATAAAACATGTAGGTATCATCAATAAAGTAGCATGGAACATAAGAAATTATCGATACGTTGGAGACGTATCAGTTACCTTAGTGATACTAGCCTCATGAGCTAACTTTAGCCCATCATAGGAAATTAGAAGGTCATCATGAGAGCCCGAGAGCTTTTTATGACTTTCTTCCAATTCCCTATAATTGCTAGTTAGCAACTCAAGTTGAGCTCTTAACTCAACATTCTCCTTTAAGATAGATGCTTCACAAGAAGTAGAGTTAGTAGCACAAGCATCAACAATAGTTTTCTCATTTTCATGCTTATAGGATTCAAATTTTTGTGTGAGCATAAAATTAGTATGCTTCTCATCTTTTAGCTCATGCTTGAGGAGAGTGAATCTCATTTCCCCATTTTCAACATGGGACTCCAACTCCACTATGGTTTTCCTATATTTACTCAAGGTATCCATAGAGTGTTCGAGATTAGCACGAGCTTCTTTATTACCATGAAGAGAAGCATATACCATTGCCATATTATGCACCAAGATATTATATTCTTCATCATTATCATCATCATCACTCTCATCATTAGAGGAAGTGTTAGGAGTCAAAGTAGGAGATACCTTTGATCCATTTGCCATAAGGCACATGTGCATACCGGAGGATGAATATGAAGAAATTCTTGAATCCTCATTTGAAAACATGTCTTGATCCATAGAGTGTTCGGTTTCCTCTACATTGTTAGTCAAACAACTAGAGGAGATAGAAGCATTTTGATTATGGGAGCAAGACAAGGCAAGCATATCATCATGGGATTTATGTGAGCAATTTACACATGATATGCGAGGACTATCAACACAAGCATGTAGATTATTTTCAATGCTAGATGTGTTTAAGTCCAAAGAGGAAGCATTGCAATGGGATAGAGATGAAGAATCATCACTATTGAGCACAATATCAACATTGCAATTTTCCTCACCACTCACCATATCATTACCTCGTGTCTTGCTACACGTTGGTGAAGTGGAAGAAGATGAGAACTCATCACGGCCGGAGGTGGAAGCAACTTGGAGCTCTTCATGATGTGAAGGGGAAGAGAGCTCCTCGGAGTCACCACCAACCAAATGAGAAGTGGATCCACCAAACATTTCCTTAAGCTTGATCCACATCTAATGAGACGATTTTCGCTTTATATATATCAAGAACCTATGAAAATCTAGTCTCAAAGAGAATACAAGCTCATTAGATACTTGATCTTCAAGATGTAAGTTTTTCTCATCCTCTAAAGATAGATTTTGAGGGTCCATCGGAGGAGAAAACCTACATCTAGAAATTGCTCAATGTTTGGACACAAGGTCCGAAGTTTGCAAAGCAAGCAATTTCGCCACAAAAGATAATTTGTGCCAACAAAGATAATTGTGTCATTGTGCACTAAGTTACTAGCCGACATCTTTACTCTCAAGGCGGTGAAGCCTTAAACAAGGAGAGACCTTGCTCGATACCAATTGAAAGATCGAGATGTCGCCTAGAGGGGGGAATAGGCAATTAAAAACTCTTGCGGATTTGTCTTGTAAGAATGCGGAATTAAACTATCGTTTAGTTTACAAGCACAAACCCTAGATATGCTAAGCTCAACTAAGTATAACAATAACAACTAGAGCTTAAGCAAGATAGGCACAAGATATATGTAGCACAAGTGATAGCAAGATATATGTACTTCAAGCACGATGGCTATGATACGCGTAGATGCACACGTCCGTTGGGAACCCCAAGTGGAAGGTATGATGCGTATAGAAGCAAGTTTCCCTCAGTATGAAACCAAGGTTTATCGAACCAGTAGGAGCCAAGAAGCACGTTGAAGGTTGATGGTGGCGAAATGTGATGCGGCAACAACAGGGATTCCGCGCCAACGTGGAATCTGCACAACAAAACCAAAGTACTTTGCCCCAACGAATCGTTGAGGTTGTCAATCTCACCGGCTTGCTGTAACAAAGGATTAAGCGTATCGAGTGGAAGATGATTGTTTGCAAGAAAACAGTAAAACACAATTGCAGATTGTATGCTATGTAAAGAATAGGACCGGGGTCCACACACTAGAGGTGTCTCTCCCATAAGATAAAAGCATGTTGGGTAAACAAATTACAATGGGCAATTGACAAATAGAGAAAGGCATAACAATGCATATACATGATATGATAAATATAGTGAGATTTAATCCGGCATTACGACAAAGTACATAGACCGCCATCCAACCGCATCTATGCCTAAAAAGTCCATCTTCAAGTTATCATCCGAACCCCATTCGCATAAGTTGCTAATGCAACAACAATGCATTAAGTATGGTGCGTAATGTAATCGACAACTACATCCTTAGACATAGAATCAATGTTTTATCCCTAGTGGCAACAACACATCACAACCTTAGAACTTTCTGTCACTGTCCCAGTGTCAATGAAGGCATGAACCCACTATCGAGCATAAATACTCCCTCTTGGAGTTAAGAGTACAAACTTGGCCAGAGCCTCTACTAATAACGGAGAGCATGCAAGATCATAAACAACACATAAACAATAGATTGATAATCACCATAACATAGTATTCTCTATCCATCGGATCCCGACAAACACAACATATAGTATTACGTATAGATGATCTTGATCATGTTAGGCAGCTCACAAGATCCAACAATGAAGCACAACAAGGAGAAGACGACCATCTAGCTACTGCTATGGACCCATAGTCCAGGGGTGAACTACTCACTCATCACTCCGAGGCGATCATGGCGATGAAGAGTCCTCCGGAGATGATCCCCTCCAGGGTGCCGGAGGCGATCTCCCGAATCCCCCGAGATGGGATTCGCGGCGGCGGCGTCTCTGGAAGGTTTTCCGTATCGTGGCTCTCGCACTGGGGCTCGCGACGGAGGCTTTAAGTAGGCGAAAGGGTAGGTCGTACGACGAGGGCCCACACCATAGGTCGCGGCAGGGCCTCGGCCGCGCCACCCTGTGGTGTCGCCACTCGTGGCCCCACTTCGACTCCCCTCCGGTCTTCTCTTCGAAGTGCAAAATAGACCCTGGGCGGTGATTTCGTCCAATTCCGAGAATATTTCCTTACTAGGATTTCGAAACCAAAACAGCAGAAAAAGAACTGGCTCTTCGGCATCTTGTTAATAGGTTAGTTCCAGAAATGCATAAATATGACATATAATGTGCATAAAACATGTAGGTATCATCAATAAAGTAGCATGGAACATAAGAAATTATCGATACGTTGGAGACGTATCAGCATCCCTGCTTAGTTCTCTGTCCCGAGCAGGTAAAACGATAACAAAGATAATTTCTGAAGTGACATGCCGTCATAATCTTGATCATACTATTTGTAAACATATGTAATGAATGCAGCGATCAAAACAAAGGTAATGACATGAGTAAACAAGTGAATCATATAGAAAAGACTTTTCATGAATAGTACTTCAAGACAAGCATCAATAAGTCTTGCATAAGAGTTAACTCATAAAGCAATAAATCAAAGTAAAGGTGTTGAAGCAACACAAAGGAAGATTAAGTTTCAGCGGTTGCTTTCAACTTATAACATGTATATCTCATGGATATTGTCAACATAAAGTAATATAACAAGCAATATGCAAGTATGTAGGAATCAATGCACAGTTCACACAAGTGTTTGCTTCTTGAGGTGGAG
Organism: Lolium multiflorum; assembly: GCA_030979885.1. Taxonomy (NCBI): domain Eukaryota; kingdom Viridiplantae; phylum Streptophyta; class Magnoliopsida; order Poales; family Poaceae; genus Lolium; species Lolium multiflorum. The sequence goes on along the minus strand of CM061753.1, from coordinate 150,434,948 downwards.
GGAGATAGGTAAACTGACTCAACAATAAAAGTAAAAGAAAGGTCCTTCAAAGAGGAAAGCATCGATTGCTGTATTTGTGCTAGAGCTTTTATTTTGAAAACATGAAACAATTTTGTCAACGGTAGTAATAAAGCATATGAGTTATTTAAATTATATCTTACAAGTTGCAAGCCTCATGCATAGTATACTAATAGTGCCCGCACCTCGTCCTACTTAGCTTGGATTACCGGATCTTTGCATGCCATGTTTCAACCAAGTGTCACAAAGGGGTACCTCCATGCCGCCTGTACAAAGGTCTAAGGAGAAAGCTCGCATTTTGGATTCTCGCTTTTGATTATTCTCAACTTAGACATCCATACCGGGACAACATGGACAACAGATAATGGACTCCTCTTAAATGCATAAGCTTGTAGCAATGATTATTATTCTCATATGAGATTGAGGATATATGTCCAAAACTGAAACTTCCACCATGATTCATGGCTTTAGTTAGCGGCCCAATGTTCTTCTCTAACAATTTTGCATGCTCCAACCACTAAGGTGATAGATCCTTGACAAGACGGACATGCATAGCAACTCACATGATATTCAACAATAGTTGATGGCGTTCCCGAAGCATGGTTATCGCACAACAAGCAACTTAATAAAAGATAAAGTGCATAAGTACATATTCAATACTACGATAGTTTTTAAGGCTATTTTGTCCCATGAGCTATATATTGCAAAGGTGAATGATGGAATTTTAAAGGTAGCACTCAAGCAATTTACTTTGGAATGGCGGAGAAATACCATGTAGTAGGTAGGTATGGTGGACACGAATGGCATAGTAGTTGGCTCAAAGATTTTGGATGCATGAGAAGTATTCCCTCTCGATACAAGGTTTAGGCTAGCAAGGTTATTTGAAGCAAACTCAAGGATGAACCGGCAAAACTCACATAAAAGACATATTGTAAACATTATAAGACTCTACACCGTCTTCCTTGTTATTCAAAACTCAATACTAGATATTATCTAGACCTTAGAGAGACCAAATATGCAAATCAAATTTTAGCAAGCTCTATGTATTTCTTCATTAATGGGTGCAAAGCATATGATGCAAGAGCTAAACATGAGCACAACAATTGCCAAGTATCACATTATCCAAGACATTTTAGAATTACTACATGTAGCATTTTCCAATTCCAATCATATAACAATTTAACGAAGAAGAAACTTCGCCTTGAACATTATGAGTAAAGCCTAAGGACATATTTGTCCATATGCAACAGCGGAGCGTGTCTCTCTCCCACAAAGTGAATACTAGGATCCATTTTATTCAAACAAAACAAAAACAAAAACAAACCGACGCTCCAAGTAAAGAACACAAGATGTGACTGAATAAAAATATAGTTTCAGGGGAGGAACCTGATGATGTTGTCGATGAAGAAGGGGATGCCTTGGGAATCCCCAAGCTTAGACGCTTGAGTCTTCTTAAAATATGCAGGGGTGAACCACGGGGCATCCCCAAGCTTAGAGCTTTCACTCCTCTTGATCATAGTATATCATTCTCCTCTCTTGACCCTTGAAAACTTCCTTCACACCAAACTTCAAGCAAACTCATTAGAGGGTTAGTGCACAATTAATAATTCACACATTCAGAAGTGACACAATCATTCTTTACACTTCTGGACATTGCATAAAGCTACTGACATTAATGGATCAAAGAAATGAATCCAACATAGCAAAAGAGGCAATGCGAAATAAAAGGCAGAATCTGTCAAAAACAGAACAGTCCGTAAAGACGAATTTAAAGATGGCACCAGACTTGCTCAAATGGAAAAACTCAAAACTAATGAAAGTTGCGTACATATCTGAGGATCACGCTCAAATTGGCAGATTTTTTCGAATTTTATACAGAGACCTGTGCCCAGATTCGTGACAGACAGCAATGCTGTTTCTGCGCAGCGATCCCAAATATAACATCAACTTTGACATAAAAACTTTACTTGGCACAAAAACATGATAAGGAGAGGTTGCTACAGTAGTAAACAACTTCCAAGACTCAAATATAAAATAAAGTACTGTAGTAAAAATATGGGTTGTCCCCATAAGCGCTTTTCTTTAACGCCTTTCAGCTAGGCGCAGAAAGTGCAAATCAAGTAACATCGAGAGTAGAAGCATCAACATCATAACTTGTTCTAATAATAGAATCAAAAGGCAACTTCATTCTCTTTCTAGGGAAGTGTTCCATACCTTTCTTGAGAGGAAATTGATATTTAATATTACCTTCCCTCATATCAATAACAGCACCAACGGTTCGAAGAAAAGGTCTTCCCAATACAATAGGACAAGATGCATTGCATTCGATATCCAAGACAACAAAATCAACGGGGACAAGGTTATTGTTAACCGTAATGCGCACATTATCAATCCTCCCCAAAGGTTTCTTTTAACATTATCGGCAAGATTAACATCCAAATAACAATTCTTTAATGGTGGCAAGTCAAGCATATCATAAATCTTTTTAGGCATAACAGAAATACTTGCACCAAGATCACATAAAGCATTACATTCAAAGTCATTGAATTTCATTTTAATGATGGGCTCCCAACCATCTTCTAACTTTCTAGGAATAGAAGTTTCAAGTTTTAGTTTCTCTCTCTAGCTTTTATGAGAGCATTTGTAATATGTTTTGTAAAGGCTAAATTTATAGCACTAGCATTAGGACTTTTAGCAAGTTTTTGTAAGAACTTTATAACTTCAGAGATGTGACAATCATCAAAATCTAAATCATTATGAGCTACAGCAATGGAATCATTGTTCCCAAGGTTGGAAAAAATTTCAGCAGTTCTATCACAAGCAGTTTTAGCAATTTCAGGCAGTTTTGTTCGCTTTGCACTAGGAGTAGAAACATTGCCAACACCAATTATTTTACCATTGATAGTAGGAGGTGCAGCAACATGTGAATCATTATCATTACTAATGGTGGTAATAGTCCAAACTTTAGCTACATTATTCTCTTTAGCTAGTTTTTCATTTTCTTCTCTATCCCACCTAGCACGCAATTCAGCCATTAATCTTATATTCTCATTAATTCTAACTTGGATGGCATTTGCTGTAGTAGTAATCTTATTATCAATATCATTATTGGGCATAACTTTCAAATTTAAAAGATTAACATCAGAGGCAAGTCTATCAACTCTAGAAGCAATAATATCAATTTTATCAAGCTTTTCCTCAACAGATTTGTTAAAAGCAGTTTGTGTACTAATAAATTCTTTAAGCATAGCTTCAAGACCAGAGGGTACACTCCTATTATTGTTGTAAGAATTCCCATAAGAATTACCATAACCATTACCATTAGCAGAAGGATATGGCCTATAGTTATTACCGAGTTGTTCCTATAAGCATTGTTGTTGAAATTATTATTTTTAATGAAATTCACATCAACATTTTCTTCTTGAGCAACCAATGAAGCTAAAGGAACATTATTTGGATCAACATTAGATCTACCATTCACAAGCATAGACATAATCACATCAATCTTATCACTTAAGGAAGAGGTTTCTTCAACAGAATTTACCTTCTTACCTTGTGGAGCTCTTTCCGTGTGCCATTCAGAGTAATTTATCATCATATCATCAAGAAGTTTTGTAGCCGCCCCAAAGTGATGGACATAAAGGTACCTCCAGCAGCTGAATCCAATAAATTCCGTGAAGAAAAATTTAGACCTGCATAGAAGGTTTGGATGATCATCCATGTAGTCAGTCCATGGGTTGGGCAATTCTTTACCAAAGTTTTCATTCTCTCCCATGCTTGAGCAACATGTTCAGTATCTAATTGCTTAAAATTCATTATGCTACTTCTCAAAGATATAATTTTAGCGGGAGGATAATATCTACCAATAAAAGCATCCTTACATTTAGTCCATAAAGTGTGGAGGCCCATAAAGTGTCCGGATCCAGTACGGCTTAGATGGAAGGCGGATCCTTGACGTACACGGCAAGATATTGTACCGTAGTTAGGCAACTTGTATTCCGGCTAGGACTCTCCATGTAAACCCTAGATCCGTGCGCCTTTATAAGTCGGATCCCGGGAGCCCTAGAGGCACAACCACAACTTATTGTAACAACGCGAAAGCGCCCGATAGTTCCGCACAAGGCAGAGGCCCCGTCTCCGTGCAGTGTTCCGGCTGGGTAATCGCGTACTACCGTCCCGAGGACACTCCGCCCTATGGCCCCTACTTCTTTTCCCCTCGTGAGGATCCCTCCTCCGAGGTACCGTCTACTAAGCAACGACCGGCGCCCACCGGGCCTACGGCGTCTGGAGGCCGGAACCGGGAGGGTTCCACCATGGGAAGCTACGACGACACGATCGTTGTGGGGCGTGTTCTTTACGCCGGAAACTTTCCGATCGTCCCTCCGGACGAGTGATGGATTCCGACTAGGACCGACCCCGTCAAGCTCTCCATCGTCCCAATCGGCGGCATCCACATCTTCATCGGCGAAACCGTCGATTCCGACGGGAACGCTCGTAGGCACGCGACCGCGCCGAGCTGGACGCAGTCGCGAAGATCCGATCTGAGTCGCAGGAACTTCCTAGGGAAGATTCCGCCTTAGATCTGAAAAATTCAAAACCCACCCAATCCGCCCGCCCCTGAGCAGGAGTTAACGGTGGAAGACCAATGTGAAAGATCGAGATGTCGCCTAGAGGGGGTGAATAGGCAATTACAAACTCTTGCGGATTTGTCTTGTAAGAATGCGGAATTAAACTATCGTTTAGTTTACAAGCACAAACCCTAGATATGCTAAGCTCAACTAAGTATAACAATAACAACTAGAGCTTAAGCAAGATAGGCACAAGATATATGTAGCACAAGTGATAGCAAGATATATGTACTTCAAGCATGATGGCTATCACAAGGAAAGAGAGCTCGGGTATAGAAATAACCGAGGCACGCGGAGACGAGGATGTATTCCCGTGTTCCCTTGCTTTGCAACAAGGTACGTCACGTTTGGAGGAGTGGAGGTCCCACGAAGGATTCCCCGCGCCACGAAGGCTCACCCTATTCTCCGAACCACACCCACGAAGGATAATGGCCCTTTCCTTATGGTTAGCTTTTCCTCCGCTCCGGAGATGGCAAGCTCCACAACCACTTCACAAGCTCCACGAAGGAGAAGCCCGGGCCTCTTCACAATCTTCTTGAAGAGATCACCGGAGCACCAACCGCCAAGCCAACTAGGAGGTTTCCCTCCAATAGTAACAAGCTCACGGTCTCTCACTCGAACTAATCGTGGTGGAGAGCTCAACACTATGCAATGATGCAAAGCAAGAACACTAGAGGTGTTCAAGTCCTTCACTCTCAAATCCCACCCAAACAACAATGCTAGGATGAGATTGGAGAGGAAGAACAATGGAGAAAGTCAACAAAAGACTCCAAGATCTAGATCCCAAGAGTTCCCCTCACTTAGAGAAGAAATGGTTTGGTGGAAGTGTAGATCTAGATCTCCTCTCTTAGATCCCTCAAGAATGAGCAAGAATCATGGGGGGAATCAAGATAGAGAGCAAGTTCTTCAAAGGCAACAATGGAGGAGAGAGAATGGAAAGAACTAACTTGCTCAAGGTGGAAGAAGAGCTATTTATAGCAAAGGGGGCAAAATAACCGTTGGGGGAAAAGACAGAAAAATGCAAGCCTAGAGCCCCGGTAGGCCGGTGAGAAGCCACAGCCGCCGGCCCAGGCGGACCGGCCCAAAGAACCGGACCGAGCAGCAGCCGCGCGGGCGGCAGGGAGCAGGGCGACGCGGGGGCAGGCCGCGTGGGCCAGCGGCGGTGAGGCGGCCCGTGGGGAATCCGGTCTGACCGGGCGCGCGCTGGCAGCCGGTCACGGACGGGCCTCGTGGCCGGTCTTGGGCCAAAATGCCCCTGGATCCCGGCCGGATGGCATCGGTGCCAGGGCCGGTCTTCGACCGGGTGGGCCGGCGGCTGGGCCGGTCCGGCCGGCTGCCCCATTCCCCTTTTTTTCTTTTATTCTTTCTTTAATAACTTTTGCTCCCGAACCCCGAATGACATGAAACCAATTTTGTTGGAAAGATAACGACGAATAGAACCCCAACAAAAATTGGAAATATGGAGACTCCTCACAGGATATTTTTAGATGTTTTTAGAGAGGGAGTCTCCCACCGTCAAGAAACGGTGAAGACGTCCAAACTCAAAACGCAATAGAAGATGCATGCGGATTCCGTTTGATGAACTTGGGCTTGTTGTAAAGCTAGCAACAAGCTCAAGAACCTCACACAGAGAAACACCAAGAAGCAATAAGGATATGCAAAGTATGCAAAGGGTTGAGCTCCCTAAGACGATGTGATCAAGTTACCCAACCGAAAGCCCCTCTTAATAGTGCGGCTATCTATCCTATAATCCGGTCTCCCATCAACCACCTTGAGACCGGTAAAAGGAAAACCTATCAAGGTCATACCTGTGCCTTGCGCATCCCGCTTGATCTTGATGATAACTCTTCAAGCTCTACACAAGCCGGAATGCCTTACTTGATCATCGTTGCTTCGTGAAGACTCGCAAATGCTCCCCCATACACCATGATGGGAAAGCTCCATTGATGCACATCTTCATATGTCCAATGTCACCAAATGGACGGCAAGCTTCAAGCATGTGATCCACTTGAGATGCTCATCTTGAACTTGCACGACTCAACATTGTATCTTCTAACCGATGATCTTGATGCCAATACACAAGGTATATCTTTATCTTCATGGCATCCATACTTGAATCCAACATATGGAGTACAAGTAGTACCTATGGAATATTCCTTCATATAAACTCAATGAAAACATTAGTCCATAGGGGTTGTCATTAATTACTAAAACCACACATAGGGGCAATATACCCTTACACAATGCAGATCCACCTGGGTCTCCCAGGTGTTAGAGAAGCAGAGGTGTCACTTCGTGCCCTTCTTAGCCCATACCGCAGGGGCTGCCCCTCTTGAGGACGGAGCCGATCCCATGCAGGTTGAGGCACCCGGAAACAGCGACGCTCTGTATCAGCAGGAGGCTGTCGGAGACAGCGACGCTCCGGGACAAGATGAAGCCAGAGACCCTGAGGAATCAATCCTCGGCAACTTAAGCTCAAATTCCGACGATGCCTCTTCGATAGGCACAGAAGAATACAACCGCTTAACGAAGGAACTCGAGATCGGGGAAAGCGCTGATGATGCCTCCTTCATGAATAAAGAAGAGTTCAACCGCAAGCTAAAAGGACTCGGAGGCGGTGAGCAACCTGACGCAAATTCCGCCCAGCCTATGCAGGTGCTTGCAACCGTGGCACCGCTGGATCAGCAGGAAGGGGAAGCTGACAACACCACCTCCGACCCAGGACCGTCCAACGCAGGATCTCCGTTATGACGGGAACGACCGTGTCAGGAAGTCTTGTCCCCAGAAGAGATGATCGAGCAAGCACGCATGGATTTAGTCGCGCAGTCTGATGTCCTCAACAAACCGATAACTCCTGGTGACGCCACAGATCTGGAGGCTTTAGAGGCCACGAGGAAGGAGATGCTGGCCACCGCCAAGAAGTTCGCCAACACCCCAGCTGCGATGCTGGATGAGAGGAAAGAAGCTGCAGACTTGATTGATCACTTTGAGAGGCAAGACCACGAGATCACCGAATCACTTGCACAAGTCAAGAAGATGAGGAAGGAATGGGAGGTGAAAATGATCTATGCGCAGGCGGAAGCTGATAGGATCGTTCGAGAAGCCATCCCTCCCCGCAGGATCACCTTCGCAACCCCCACAGAACAACAACCGCTCACAACTCCAAAGGATAACATGAATAAGGCTGCGGAGCTCCTGAAAAAGAAGGACGAGGAGATTGATATCAACTACGTCCGCAAGCTCGTTGCTTCAGCAATGCAGCAGAGCAAGGCAGACACTTCGCGCAGGTTGAAATCCAACCCGGATCACTGCTTATACACCGCGCAGAAGGACGCCCTCGGAAATCAACATCGTGATGGCGAATCGCGCACCGGATCCACGGAACGCAGGAGACATGCCAGAGAACATCCGAACCCGATCCCGGTGCCCCGGACTCAACTCCGAGAGACCCAAGAAGGGTAAGGGCCCGATGTACGCTGGAAAAGACAAACACCGGAACCCATCACCACCACCCTGGACTGCGTCCTCCGCCGCCTCGTCGACGCAGTCCGCGGAAACACCAGGCCCCATGGGCCCGGTGGAATCAACATCCGTGACGACATGCCGCCTCCAAGGAACAGGAGCAGGGAGCGCACGCCGGAACCACGCAGGAGCCGGAACCAAGACCACAAGCCTGAACCTCGCAGGAGCCGGAACGAAGACCGCGAACCCGAGCCTAGAAGAAGCCGGAACGAAGAACGCGCGCCCGAGCCCCGCAGAGCCGAACGACGGAGGCGACCGTCACCAAGAGGAAGGTAGCCACCGAGCCGAGCCTGCGGGAATAACGCCGGGAATCTAAGGGCGGAAGCAAAAAATCCTACAGCCCCCGCAGATCTCCCTCGCCACCACCCAGTGGAGGCGGAGATGGAGGCGGAGGCGGAGGCCGGAGGTCCCGTTCCCGCTCAAAAACCCCTGGCGGCGGTCCCTGATGTCTACGGGTGCTTCTATTCTTGTAGACAGTGTTGGGCCTCCAAGAGCAGAGGTTTGTAGAACAGCAGCAAGTTTCCCTAAGTGGATTACCCAAGGTTTATCGAACTCGGGGAGGAAGAGGTCAAAGATATCCCTCTCATGCAACCCCGCAACCACAAAGCAAGAAGTCTCTTGTGTCCCCAACACACCTAATAGGTGCACTAGTTCGGCGAAGAGATAGTGAAATACAAGTGGTATGAATGAATATGAGCAGTAGTACGGCGCCAGAAAATAGCTTTGGCGTGCAGTTGATGGTAGTAATATTGCGAAGTAAACAAGCAGTAGTAACGCAAGAAACAAGAAACAAGCAGATAGCGTATTTAGGAACAAGGCCTAGGGAATAGACTTTCACTAGTGGACACTCTCAACTTTGATCACATAAAAAATAGATAAATGCATACTCTACACTCTCTTGTTGGATGATGAACACATTTGCGTAGGATTACATGAACCCTCAATGCCGGAGTTAACAAGCTCCACAATTAAATGTTCATATTTAAATAACCTTAGAGTGCAAGAAAGATCGACACGACTAAACCAAGTAGTAACATAGCATGCACACTGTCACCTTCACGCTTATGTAGGAGGAATAATACACATCAATACTATCATAGCAATAGTTAACTTCGCAATCTACAAGAGATCATGATCATAGCATAAACCAAGTACTAACACGGATGCACACACTGTCACCATTACATCGTGCAGGAGGAATAAAACTACTTTAATAACATTGCTAGAGTAGCACATAGATAAATTGTGATACAAAACATATTGCAATCATAAAGAGATATAAATAAGCACTTCACTATGCCATTCATAACAGTGAATAAGTATTCTGTGAAATATAGCTTAAGATACCCACACGGTGCACACACTGTCACCTTTACACACGTGGGACAAGGAGTCTCCGGAGATCACATAAGTAAAACCCACTTGACTAGCATAATGACATCTAGATTACAAGCATCATCATATGAATCTCAATCATGTAAGGCAGCTCATGAGATTATTGTATTGAAGTACATAGGAGAGAGATGAACCACATAGCTACCGGTACAGCCCCTAGCCTCGATGGAGAACTACCTCTTCATGGGAGCAGCAGCGTTGATGAAGATGGCGGTGGAGATGGCAGCGGTTTCGATGGAGAAGCCTTCCGGGGCACTTCCCGTCCGGCAGGTGCCGAACAGACTCCCGTCCCTGGATCTTGGCTTGCGATGGCGGCGCTCGGAAGGTTTCGCGTACCGTGGCTTCCTCCGTCGGGGTTTTTAGGTCAGACCTTTAAATAGGCGAAAGGGGAGCCTCGGAGGGGGCCTGGGGCCACCACACCATAGGGCGGCGCGCCCCCCTCCGGCCGCCTGTGGGTGTGGGGCCCCAGGCCTCTCGGCGCTCTCGGGTGTTCGGATGATTCCGGGAAAATAGGAACCTCGGGCGTTGATTTCGTCCGATTCCGAGAATATTTCGTTACTAGGATTTCTGAAACCAAAAACAGCAGAAAACAGGAACTAGCACTTCGGCATCTTGTTAATAGGTTAGTTAAAATGCACAAATATGACATAAAGTGTGCATAAAACATGTAGGTATCATCAATAAAGTAGCATGGAACATAAGAAATTATCGATACGTTGGAGACGTATCGCAAAGCTTAGTTTCGCTCGTCCTAAGCGAAACAAAGAGATTTTCAAGTGACATGCCATCATAACCTTGATCATACTATTGTAAACATATGTAATGAATGCAGCGATCAAAACAATGGTAATGACATGAGTAAACAATGAATCATAAAGCAAAGACTTTTCATGAATAGTACTTCAAGACAAGCATCAATAAGTCTTGCATAAGAGTTAACTCATAAAGCAATAAATCAAAGTAAAGGTATTGAAGCAACACAAAGGAAGATGAAGTTTTAGCGGTTGCTTTCAACTTATAACATGTATATCTCATGGATATTGTCAACATAGAGTAATATAACAAATGCAATATGCAAGTATGTAGGAATCAATGCACAGTTCACACAAGTGTTTGCTTTGAGGTGGAGAGAAATAGGTAAACTGACTCAACAATAAAAGTAAAAGAATGGTCCTTCAAAGAGGAAAGCATCGATTGCTATATTTGTGCTAGAGCTTTTATTTTGAAAACATGAAACAATTTTGTCAACGGTAGTAATAAAGCATATGAGTTATGTAAATTATATCTTACAAGTTGCAAGCCTCATGCATAGTATACTAATAGTGCCCGCACCTTGTCCTACTTAGCTTGGACTACCGGATCTTTGCAATGCCATGTTTCAACCAAGTGTCACAAAGGGGTACCTCCATGCCGCCTGTACAAAGGTCTAAGGAGAAAGCTCGCATTTTGGATTTCTCTCTTTTGATTATTCTCAACTTAGACATCCATACCGGGACAACATGGACAACAGATAATGGACTCCTCTTTAATGCATAAGCATGTAGCAACAATTATTATTCTCATATGAGATTGAGGATATATGTCCAAACTGAAACTTCCACCATGATTCATGGCTTTAGTTAGCGGCCCAATGTTCTTCTCTAACAATATGCATGCTCCAATCATTAAGGTGATAGATCCTTCAGACAAGACGGACATGCATAGCAACTCACATGATATTCAACAAAGAATAGTTAATGGCGTTCCCCAGAAGCATGGTTATCGCACAACAAGCAACTTAATAAGAAATGAAGTGCATAAGTACATATTCAATACTACGATAGTTTTTAAGGCTATTTTGTCCCATGAGCTATATATTGCAAAGGTGAATGAAAATTTTAAAGGTAGCACTCAAGCAATTTACTTTGGAATGGCGGAGAAATACCATGTAGTAGGTAGGTATGGTGGACACAAATGGCATAGTAGTTGGCTCAAGGATTTTGGATGCATGAGAAGTATTCCCTCTCGATACAAGGTTTAGGCTAGCAAGGTTATTCGAAACAAACAAAAGGATGAACCGGTGCAGAAAAACTCACATAAAAGACATATTGTAAACATTATAAGACTCTACACCGTCTTCCTTGTTGTTCAAAACTCAATACTAGAAATTATCTAGACCTTAGAGAGACCAATTATGCAAACCAAATTTTAGCAAGCTCTATGTATTTCTTCATTAATGGGTGCAAAGCATATGATGCAAGAGCTTAAACATGAGCACAACAATTGCCAAGTATCACATTATCCAAGACATTTTAGAATTACTACATGTAGCATTTTCCAATTCCAACCATATAACAATTTAACGAAGAAGAAACTTCGCCTTGAACATTATGAGTAAAGCCTAAGGACATATTTGTCCATATGCAACAGCGGAGCGTGTCTCTCCCACAAAGTGAATGCTAGGATCCATTTTATTCAAACAAAAACAAAAACAAAAACAAACCGATGCTCCAAGTAAAGAACACAAGATGTGATTGAATAAAAATATAGTTTCAGGGGAGGAACCTGATGATGTTGTCGATGAAGAAGGGGATGCCTTGGGCATCCCCAAGCTTAGACGCTTGAGTCTTCTTAAAATATGCAGGGGTGAACCACGGGGCATCCCCAAGCTTAGAGCTTTCACTCCTCTTGATCATAGTATATCATACTCCTCTCTTGACCCTTGAAAACTTCCTTCACACCAAACTTCAAGCAAACTCATTAGAGGGTTAGTGCACAATTAATAATTCACACATTCAGAGGTGACACAAACATTCTTTATACTTCTGGACATTGCATAAAGCTACTGGACATTAATGGATCAAAGAAATGAATCCAACATAGCAAAAGAGGCAATGCGAAATAAAAGGCAGAATCTGTCAAAAACAGAACAGTAAAGACGAATTTAAAGATGGCACCAGACTTGCTCAAATGGAAAAACTCAAAACTAATGAAAGTTGCGTACATATCTGAGGATCACGCTCGTAAATTGGCAGATATTTTCGAATTTTCTACAGAGACTGTGCCCAGATTCGTGACAGACAGCAATGCTGTTTCTGCGCAGCGATCCCAAATATAACATCAACTTTGACATAGAAACTTTACTTGGCACAAAAACATGATAAGGAGAGGTTGCTACAGTAGTAAACAACTTCCAAGACTCAACAAAACAAAAATTGCTGTAGTAAAATAAACACATGGGTTATCTTCCAAGAAGTTCTTTCTTTATAGCCATTAAGATGGGCTCAGCAGTTTTAATGATGCACTCGCAAGAAATAGTATTCAAGCAAAAGAGAGCATCAAGAGGCAAATTCAAAACACATTTAAGTCTAACATGCTTCCTATGCATAGGAATCTTGTAAATAAACAAGTTCATGAAGAGCAAAGTAACAAGCATAGGAAGATAAAACAAGTGTAGCTTCAAAAATTTCAGCACATAGAGAGGTGTTTTAGTAACATGAAAAATTTTACAACCATATTTTCCTCTCTCATAATAACTTTCAGTAGCATCATGAGCAAACTCAACAATATAACTATCACATAAAGCATTCTTATCATGAGTCTCATGCATAAAATAATTACTACTCCCAACATAAGCATAGTCATTCTTATTAATTGTAGTGGGAGCAAATTCAACAAAGTAGCTATCAAATATAGGAGGTATATTGTGATCATAATCAAATTTATCCTCCATAACAGGTGGTAACAAAAGACTACTATCATTATAATCATCATAAATGGGAGGCAAAGTATCATCAAAGTAAATTTTCTCCTCAATGCTTGGGGACTAAAAATATCATGCTCATCAAAGCCAGCTTCCCCAAGCTTAGAATTTTCCATAGCATTAGCAACAATAGTGTTCAGAGCATTCATATTAATATGTTCCATGGGTTTTTTAATTTTCGCATCAAACCATCCATGTCTTAAATCAGGAAATAGAATAAGAAGCTCATTGTTGTCCATTATGCCTAACTAGTGTAAACAAGAAACCAAATGTCGCAATTGCAGTCTAAAGGAAATAGCTTCGAGCACACACACAATGGCGCCAAAAGTTACACTGAACCGAAGTATGAGTGCCTTTTACCTTCCCTCCCCGGCCAGAAAAGTGCTTGATGTCTACGGGTGCTTCTATTCTTGTAGACAGTGTTGGGCCTCCAAGAGCAGAGGTTTGTAGAACAAGAGCAAGTTCCCTTAAGTGGATTACCCAAGGTTTATCGAACTCAGGGAGGAAGAGGTCAAAGATATCCCTCTCATGCAACCCTGCAACCACAAAGCAAGAAGTCTCTTGTGTCCCCAACTGTCAACACCCGGATTTCTAAGTCCGGATTCCTATTATATCATTCATCGCAATCCCAGGAATATTGTTGTTGCGAGATATAATAGCTAAGTATCACAGTCATCATTTATTACAACTCATAAAGTCTTACAACTCGAATCACATGATCCATATTACACAAATAGTTGATCTATTGATCAACGAACAAACACAAGTTCAATGCGGAAGCGTAAAGATAAAGGGACTCGTAGTCCACAGGCCAACGCTTGACGTCAGAAAGCTCCTAGTTATCATAGGCGTCCTGCTGGTCATCCTCGCGGTAGTTCTGTTCATCATCGTACTCTGGCCATTTGAATAGCCAGGGACAAAGCCGTAAGTACTTCAAGTACTTGCAAACTAATACCAATGTAAAATGCTAGCTCTTGGAGTTAAACTCTATTTTAACTTGCATAAGCCATATTTTAGTTCATAAGTAGTGGATCATGTACTAACTACTCAAGTGGGAACATTAGTGTCATTCCCACACAATGGTTGTCATTCTAACAAGTCACCGAGTCACCATTCATATTCACTAAGGTTTTCAAAAAGACTGACACGGGAAATTGTATGGCCCTTCCAATCGTCCGTAACCGTGGACACGGCTATTCGAATAGATTGACACTCTGCAGAGGTTGCACACTTGTGCCACAACATTTGATTTCATCCGCGGAATAACTCCGAGTCACCGTAACACAGTACGCGGATCATCAACCCTAACCTTTCACTTACAAATCCTAGTATGAGCACCTCTCCCCATGAGCTTTGCCCCCAGTGAAAACCAACCGTTAACCCGGGAACTGCACGGGCTTGGCCGTATAATTCACCTCAATTCACATCGTTCTCAACAACGGAGGCACCTCGGCATAACCCCTATGATGTGTGTTCAGAGGAACTCATACTAAAATCTATAAACTTCCAGTTAAGCCCTACCCATAATCAGGTATTGTGGGGGTACTCAAAAATTGGAAAGGTATCGCATTCAAACCAATATCAGGTTTTCATCAAAAATCACTATCTTCTCTTGTTCATATTCAACCCAAAATCCTTCCATGGAATGTTCACCATTCCAAGGTTTCAAATTCAAACTCTTTCATATGTTCCCATCTAGAGTAGTCAAGTGTTTAGTAATTTAGCACTAGCACTAGTCATGAGGGGTGCTACATTGCTTTGCTATCTATAAGACTAGCTTTGCTACTCTAGTAGTTTTATTCAACTATACCATTTGAATTCAACTCTTTGAAAAACACAACAAGTAAGACTTATAGGGTATAAAAGTAGGATAAGCTTGTATGAAGAAAGATAAGAATCATGGTGCCTTGCCCAAGGAGGGCTTTGCACTTTGCAAGAGTATTATCTTGCCTTGGTAGTTCTCTAGGTTTTCTTCTTCCTCTTCTTGGTAGAATTCTCCTTCCTCTTGGTAATCTCCGGTGCTAGCGTCTAAATTGGAATACGAGGTATAATCACTAAACAAGCTCAAAAACTATACTAAGCCCATAGTTACTTCACACAAACTATGCTCTGCGCACACATAAAATAATTAGGTGCATTGGTTTTCTTGATTAAAGAAAGTAATTTCCTCTCATTACATATGTAATTAATAATCTCCCTTTAGTTCTTGAGAAAATAATTTCCTCTCATTGAATTCTTCTTAAGATTTAACTTCTCAAATAATCATACATGAATTCATATTGACCAAAGTCAAACATTCATTATCATTATTTGAGAAAATGATTTAAATGAGGTAACACACCTCATACCATTTTATAGTTTCCCAAATGTTTTAAATCCCCAAATATTCATATAAGAGTGTTTGGACCAGGGGTGCAAACATCTCATGAATTCATTTGGGACAAGATTTAAATGAAGTAATTTACTTCATAAGATTTACATAATAGTTTTGGACAATATCACTTAGTTAATCTAGCCATATTGTCCATTAATTAAACTAGGGCATGATCATGCAAAGTGACCACACCATTTTATTGCATAATCAATTAGTGTAAGTCAATTGTGAGCTATAGGAGTTGGAATTATTCAAATATCTATTTTGGTTGATTTTTAATAATTATTCTAAGGCAGAAAAGTCCCTGCCTTGTTTATTTTTCCAGTTTAATTACAGAATAGATCTAGGGTTCAAACCAGTGGCATTGTGTAGATAATTTCCTAAGCTTTCTAAATATATAAAGTTTGTTAAATTTGGCCAAGCCAAACAAATTCTATGAATTTTCAAAGTTGGGTCCAGTATTGAATTCAAACTAAATTTATTAAACTGGATTTGAATTAAACGGGCTGGCGGGAAAACTAATGGGCCCAAATGTGTTTAAACGGCCCAAGGCCAGCCTCACGGTCCAGGTGCGGGCTGCCCGACAGGGTCCCGCATGTCGTTGGCTTTAAACGCCCGGCGGTACCGATCAATGAGAGGCGTTGGATTAGAAGGGGATCGGAGGGCCGTGGTTCGTCGCCGAGACACCCGCGGCGGCAGTAGGGGGTCGGAGAGCGCGTCGGAGCTCCGGCGAGCGGCGGCGGTGTTCCGTTCGAGGTTGTCGAGGACGAGGAAGAAGCTGTAGTGTGGCGTCGGGGCGGCTCCACCGACGGCGGCGACCTCCGGGTACTGGCGGCTCCGATCGTCCAATTGGGCTTGCTCCGGCCAATCGAGGTGGCACGTGCTAGGCGAGGCGGTGGTGAGAGGTGGTCGTGGTGGTGTGCTCGATCGTCGGGAGGCCCCTTTATAGGCGCGTGAGGGTGCCGTGGGTGCTGCGGCAAGTCGAAGGGCGCGGCCGCTCCGGGGGTCTAGCGAGCTAGGCGAGGGCGCGGCGTTCACGACGTCACGGCGGTGCTAGGAGCGTGAACGGCGCGGCAAGGGAGGGTGGTCGGGTCCGTGCGCGTTGGCGCGCCGTGGCGGGCGCGCTCGTCTCCGGCGACGGTAGGGGCTAGGGGGTGACGCGAGTGTGTCCGGCGACCTCCGCGTGGCGACGAGTACCAGGGCGAGCGGAGCGGGTCGGGGTACGGCGAGGCACGGCGAGCGCGCGTGGCCGTGTCGCGCGCGTCCGTGCACGGCGACGTCACCATGCCGCTCGCGGCGCGCCAGGGACGTCGTGGGCGCGCTCCGTCCGGGGCGTGGCGTCGTCCTCACGATCAATGGCGGGTACAGGCGATTTCCAGCGGTCGTGGGCGACGCGTTGGACACGGTGGCCGTGCAGATCGTGGAGAGAAAAGGGGGGTGCATGTCGAGGAGCGACGTGGCCGGCATGGCCATGGCCGGCCATGTTCTGGTCGTGTCCATGGTGGTTTCTTGCATGGGCTAAGTAGGGTTGGGTCAGGGGAGTAGGGCTAGGTCAAGTGAGGGTCAAGGTTTGGCCAGATTTGATCACATTTTGAATTTGGTGAATCTTACATATGTTTCAATGTCTCATCTTCACTTGATCATAGTTCTTGATTTAAAAAGAATTTGGTATGGTCCCCTTTACAAAAGTTGTTCACCTTGTTGTGTACTTGGATGACATGCAAAGATCTGGATTTGTTTAGTTTAGAAATTTGGAAATAGAGAGGCTCAAAGTAGTAACCAGACTATAAAAGTCAAAAATGACCATTATCTCATGTGATCATATTTTTAATTTGATTTTGGTTCAAATGGTGTTTCTTTGATTCCCATAGTTGTAATAACTATTTAATAACATATTACAACTAATGTGAAGACCAATTGGGTCTAGGGTCAAAGTTTGTAAAAATATCATATGCCATATGTTAGGGTTTTTAGGGTTTTATTCTTATTTGATTTCTTTCTCTTTTTAATTTATTTGTTTGGTGATCATCATTTGATCACTCTAGGGTTGTGGAGTTCATCACATACACAAAATAACACTCATCATGGCATATCACTCAAAATGCACAAGTCCTATGCAGGGCACTATATGAAATTTGAAAAGTTTTTGTTGGTTCTCAAATTTGGATAATTGGATTTGTTCTTCTTCCTTTATTTGAAACTTGAGATGTTACAAACCCTTCCCCTTACAAAAGATCTCGTCCCGAGATCTAAAAGAAACGAATCTAAAAGAACTGGGTACTCCTTCTTCATATTTTCCTTTCCGCTTCAAGTATTCTCCATGTATCTCAGAAACTTAATGCTTCGGGTGCGGGTGGTTATGCTCTTCCAAGATGCGAATCGGCACTTCGCGGTAGGTAAGGTCGTGATTGATATCCACCGAACGTGATCGATGTTCTTGAATACGTCGGTCTTCTCTGGGACTTCTAAGCACTTCCGGAAGAGATGTGGAACACGTTGTGCACAGCGCCATTTCTTCCGGTAGTTCTAGTTGATAGGAGACTTCTCCTCGCGCTGAGAACTTTGAAGGGTCCGACATACCGGGGTGCAAGCTTCCCTTTAAGTTGAAAACGCTGCATTCCTTTCAGGGGTGACACTTTGAGATGACAAAATCTCCGATCTCAAAGGTCATCTCTGCCTCTTGTCGACGTAGCTCTTCTGTCGGATCGAGCGGTCTTGAGGTACTCTCTCGATCTTGTGCACCTTCTCTTCTTCGAAGCACATCAGGTCCAAAGACTTGGCTCTCTCCGACTTCGGACCACAGGGGTACGGCATTTCCTTCCGGTGGCTTCAAGGGGGCCATCCGTAAACCGGTTTGTAGCTGTTGTTGTGCGAATTTTGCGTATGGACAGTCCTCCCACTTGGATCCATATTCTAGGACGCATGCTCTCAGATGTCCTCCAATATCTGGTTGACTCTCTCGATCTGTCCATCTGCGTGATAGGCGGTGCTAAAATTCAGACGGGTTCCTAGTCCTTCATGCACCTTCTGAATCTTGAGGTGAATTGTGAACCTCTATCTGACACTATTGCCTTTGGGGTTCCGTGTAGAGCGACTATTCTAGAGATGTA
Source organism: Lolium multiflorum (assembly GCA_030979885.1). Lineage (NCBI taxonomy): Eukaryota > Viridiplantae > Streptophyta > Magnoliopsida > Poales > Poaceae > Lolium > Lolium multiflorum. Next base: position 150,416,159 of record CM061753.1, on the reverse strand, counting down.
CAGCTCCGCTAACTTTGGGCCTTGGTAGGTGGTCTTGATGATGAAGTGGGCTACCTTGGTCAATCTATCAACAACTACCCAGATGGAATCATTTCCTTTGCTGGATTTGGGCAAAGTGATCCCTAGTCCCACTTCCACTCCCATTTTAGTGGCTGCAGCAGTCCTGCAGGTCGCTGATGTTCGGCCTTGACTCGCCGAGATATCACACTTGGCGATGTAGCTTCCGATCTCCCTCTTTATTCCATGCCACGAATTGTTCCTTCAAATCCCGGTACATCTTGGTACCTCCGGGTGGATAGAATAAAGGGTATCATGGGCTTCCTTCAGAATAACTTGCTTCAACTCCGAGTCTGACGGTACACACACAGCGTCCGTTGTACCAAAGGACTCCTTCTTCATCAATGGTGAATCCCGGTGCTTTCCCGCAGCTATCTGCTTCTGATTCCGTCAATGCTGGCATTGCCCTTCGGGCTTCCTTGATCTGACCAACCAAGGTGGGTTGTAGCTCCATACTGGCTAGAAATCCTTTACCGACTAACTCCATTCTAAACTGCTCAAACTCCTGGTATAGGCTGGGTTGTTCCTCGGCTATCATTGAGTTTAGCTGACATGGCAGTCTACTCAACGCATCCGCTACCACATTGGCCTTGCCGGGGTGGTAGTGGATCTCCATATCATAGTCCTTGATCAACTCTAACCATCTTCGTTGCCTCATATTCAGCTCCTTCGGGTGAAGATATACTTCAAACTCTTGTGATCAGAATAGATCTCGCAGCGATTACCCATGAGGTAATGGCACCACACCTTCAGTGCTAAGACTACAGCTGCGAGTTCGAGGTCATGGGTTGGATAGTTCTGCTCATGCTGCTTCTGCCGGACAGATAAGATATCACCTTTCCTTCCTGCATCAACACATCCAAGACCAATCTTGGATGCATCGCAGTAAACGTCAAAGGGTTTGGTGATATCCGGCATGATCGGATTGGGGCTGTGGTCAGTCTAAGCTTGAGTTGTGGAAACTCTCTTCACATTTGTCCGTCCATTTGAACTTCTTGTCCTTCTTCAACAATTGGGTCATTGGTCGAGCGATGCTCGAAAAGCCTTCTACAAACTGCGGTAATATCCGCTAATCCAAGAAAAGCGCGGACTCTGCGGGGTGGTTGGGGCTTTCATTCCTGCAACAGTCTTGATTTTGGCGGGTCTCACACTATTCCTCCAATGACAGATGTGTCCCAGGAATCCTACTTCCTTCACCAAAATTCACATTTGCTGAACTTAGCAAACAACTTATGCTCTCTAAGGGTCTCCAGGACAGCTTCTAGGTGTTGCTGTTCTTCTTCTGACTTGGAGTAGATTAGGATGTCATCGATGAAAACGACAACAAACTTATCCAGAAAGTTCATGAAGATCTTATTCATGAGATTCATGAAATAAGCGGGGCATTGGTCAATCCAAATGACATGACATTGTACTCGTACAATCCATATCTGGTGGTGAAGGCAGTTTTGGGAATGTCCGATGCACGAATCTTCAGGTGATATCTAGTCCGGAGGTCAATCTTTGAAAATACTACCGCACCGGTCAGCTGGTCAAACAGGTCTTCTATCTTGGGCAAGGGGTATTTGTTCTTGATGGTGACATCGTTAAGCTTACGATAGTCCGTACATAAACGACTGGCACCATCTTTCTTATCCACAAACAACACTGGGGATCTCCACGGTGACGCACTTGGTCGAATCAGACCTTTGGCTAACAATTCATCCAATTGTTTCTTCAGCTCCACGAGCTCTGCTGGTTCATGCTATAGGCTCTCTGGGCTATAGGGTTCCGGGAATTAACTCGATGATGAACTCGATATCCCGATCCGGGGCATACGGGTAAACCTTCGGGAAACACATCAGGATATCGACAAACGACCCCGATCTGATCCAAAGTTGGCTTGGTTAAACTCTGGTTGTAGGTAAATTTTGGGTAGCAGTTCCGAGACATGCTCTACTACAATACCAGTGCTACTGGTCATGGTGATGGCTTTCTTTGCACAGTCAATCATTCCATGATGCTTGGCCATCCAATCCATACCTAGCACTACCTCCAAACCTTTGGTTCCCAAAATTATCAGATTGGCATAGAATTCTACTTCATGTATTTTGATGGGTACATTTTTATTTCTGGCTTTAGTGGTTGATCCGGGATTTGAACTATCATGACATGTTTCAAGCTGATAGGTTGAATTTTACTTGTTGATGCAAAGTCTTCGTGACAAAAGAATGAGATGCTCCAATCAAACAACACTCTGGCAGGTACCGAGTTGACAGAAATACCCAAAACAACATCCGGTGCTTCCTGGGCTTCTTCGCCTCCATGTGAAAGAGATGGCCGTGCGGTTATTGGGGTTGTTGAGTAACTTTTCCCAGAGACGCCGGCTTGAACAGCATGTGTTGCCGGCGAGCTTGGCAAGCCTCTTGGGGCACTCGTTGGAGTAGTGTCCCACTACACCGCACTCATAACAAGTGATAGTGGACTTGTCCTTGTTGGCGACCGGAATGGCGTTGCTCCCAGTCCAGCGGTGTTGGTGTTGCTGTTATTGGTGTTGGGGGCTCGCATTGGCGCGCGGTTGAAGTTGTTGGTGTTGTTCTGGTAGTTGTGGTTGTTGTTGTGGTGGCCTCCTGGCTTGGGGTTTCCTCCACTCCGGCTGGAATCCGGGGCGTGAAGTCCTGATCGGGGCTTAGTGTTTCGGGGCAAAACCTCCTTGAGGGGGCGATACTTTGAGTATGGCTGGGCCCACTGCATCATGCGGCGTTTGTTTTCATTGGCTTGGTTCAACTTGCTCCATCCGGATGGCGGAGTCAACAAGGGCTTCAAGGTCTGCAAAGGGGATGTTGACTAGGACCGTCCGCATCTCATCATGCAGTCCATTCAGAATCTCTCTTGCCTCTTCTCGCAGTGCGGCTCATCGGGGCGTACCTTGACAGGGTAAGGAACCCCGCGTATTCTACCACCGTCATCCTTCCTTGCTTCAGTTCGCGGAATTCATCCCGCATCTTCTTGATGAGACCCGGGGCACATGGTACTTGCCGAACTTGAGCTTGAAATCTGCCCAAGTCATGACTTGACCTCCGTTCATGGCACGGGTGCTGGTCCACCAGGCTCGGGCTGGTCCGGCAAGGTAGTGGGTTGCAAACAGGACCTTCTCATTGGCTTCGACTCCGGCGACCTCCAAGTTGTTCTCCATAGTCTGGCCGTCGTCGGCGTCGAGGGGTTCTTCGGTCTTGCTAAACACCGGAGGATTGGTGTTCTAGAAGTTCTTGAGTTTGGATCCGGGGTGATCATGATTCCCATGGCCTTGGTGAGCAAGGTTTTGCAGTCTGCTATGTTGGCTTGACGTTTCTCTTTCCGTCTCCCTGTCTTGAAGCGTGGTTTGCAGCATTGCATCATGGCATCGTTGTTGTTGCGATTGGGAGGGCCATCTGAATATATAGAAGATTATAAGATAAGAGGGAATTGTCTAAGGTTTATTTTGGGTGAGTTTAAAAACTTGTAAAAACTTGAATGGTTTTGATGACAAACACACATTCATTCATTCCACCTAACACAGTACAAACTAACATACCATTCTTCCCATGGTTTTAAGAACCATTTCTCAGACTACGATACAAGGGAATGGAGAACACACTCATACCCAGAGTTTTAAGAACCCTTCATGCTACGATACACGGGACGGGATACAACTCACACCTACATACGTGATCAAGTGCGGCTACCCTCATCCTCGATGTCGATGGGAACGACATCATCAGGTCCTGGCTCCAGGAACGCGTAGTCCTCCTCCTCGAACTCGTCCTCCTCGAAGTCTCGTCGTCACTCAGGAAGGCGTCTCCTCCCCGAAGGTCGGCACCGGCCTCGTCTTCCTCTATCTCCATCAGCTGTTCCTCCTGAGCCTTGACGGTGGCCTCAAGTGATGCTATCTGTGAGCGAAGGCGTGTAATGGTGACATCCTTCTTCGCGCACTTCGGCGAAGCTTGTTGCGGTCCCTGGACAGCTGCTTGATGGCATCACCATGCGTGATCAGTGCGAGGTGAGTCTGGTTCGCGTACGCACGGGAGTTGTCTAACTCCTTCTGAGTGTGGTACAACATGTAGTCCAGATGCTCAGCATGGTGCCTCAGCTGTGGGTGCGACTGCAGCTCCATAGGCACACCCATAGCATCACGCCTCATGAGGTGTGCATAGCGGGACGCGCACCACGTTCTGTCCACAGAGGCGTGCAAGTGCCTCCCGAAGGCCACGTGCAAGACCATCGAGCCGTTGCTCTCGCGGGAGAAGAGGATCCTCTCCGTGGGAGGCTCCAGCTTGCCCCTCAAGTCGGCGGTGATGATCCACTGCAACTCGCCTCCGACCTGGTCGTTCACCTGAATCCCGTGGAACTCCGGGTGAGGACGTCCAAGGAAGTCAGAGAGCGCGTTGAGGTCGTGCTCAAAGATCAAGTCTCCACCATTCCCAAGCTGGTAGAACTTGGTGTTGAGGGGTTCATTCGGCTCCATCTGAAAGTGAAATGGAGGAGTAAATTAGTGAGTGATTAAGTGTGGCAAAATTTTAAGTATAATTAAACAAGAAAGAGCATGATTTCACCAAGTTTTGGAAAAAGCCTCAAAGACAAGAGTATGGTAAGTTTTCACAAATATTTGCTTCATTTTGATTTCAAAGTTAAGTTTTTATGAACGCCCATTCTAACTAAGGTTTTCTAAGGTCAAACAATGGCTCTGATACCAACTTGTCAACACCCGGATTTCTAAGTCCGGATGCCTATTATATCATTCATCGCAATCCCAGGAATATTGTTGTTGCGAGATATAATAGCTAAGTATCACAGTCATCATTTATTACAACTCATAAAGTCTTACAACTCGAATCACATGATCCATATTACACAAATAGTTGATCTATTGATCAACGAACAAACACAAGTTCAATGCGGAAGCGTAAAGATAAAGGGACTCTGTAGTCCACAGGCCAACGCTTGACGTCAAAAGCTCCTAGTTATCATAGGCGTCCCGCTGGTCATCCTCGGTAGTTCCGTTCATCATCGTACTCGCCATTTGAATAGCCAGGGACAAAGCTGTAAGTACTTCAAGTACTTGCAAACTAATACCAATGTAAAATGCTAGCTCTTGGAGTTAAACTCTATTTTAACTTGCATAAGCCATATTTTAGTTCATAAGTAGTGGATCATGTACTAACTACTCAAGTGGGAACATTAGTGTCATTCCCACACAATGGTTGTCATTCTAACAAGTCACCGAGTCACCATTCATATTCACTAAGGTTTTCAAAAAGACTGACACGGGAAATTGTATGGCCCTTCCAATCGTCCGTAACCGTGGACACGGCTATTCGAATAGATTGACACTCTGCAGAGGTTGCACACTTGTGCCACAACATTTGATTTCATCCGTCGGAATAACTCCGAGTCACCGTAACACAGTACGTGGATCATCAACCCTAACCTTTCACTTACAAATCCTAGTATGAGCACCTCTCCCCATGAGCTTGGCCCCAGTGAAAACCAACCGTTAACCCGGGAACTGCACAGGCTTGGCCGTATAATTCACCTCAATTCACATCAGTTCTCAACAACGGAGGCAGCCTCAGATAACCCCTATGATGTGTGTTCAGAGGGAACTCATACTAAAATCTATAAACTTCCAGTTAAGCCCTACCCATAATCAGGTATTGTGGGGGTACTCAAAAATTGGAAAGGTATCGCATTCAAACCAATATCAGGTTTTCATCAAAAATCACTATCTTCTCTTGTTCATATTCAACCCAAAATCCTTCCATGGAATGTTCACCATTCCAAGGTTTCAAATTCAAACTCTTTCATATGTTCCCATCTAGAGTAGTCAAGTGTTTAGTAATTTAGCACTAGCACTAGTCATGAGGGGTGCTACATTGCTTTGCTATCTATAAGACTAGCTTTGCTACTCTAGTAGTTTTATTCAACTATACCATTTGAATTCAACTCTTTGAAAAACACAACAAGTAAGACTTATAGGGTATAAAAGTAGGATAAGCTTGTATGAAGAAAGATAAGAATCATGGTGCCTTGCCCAAGGAGGGCTTTGCACTTTGCAAGAGTATTATCTTGCCTTGGTAGTTCTCTAGGTTTTCTTCTTCCTCTTCTTGGTAGAATTCTCCTTCCTCTTGGTAATCTCCGGTGCTAGCGTCTAAATTGGAATACGAGGTATAATCACTAAACAAGCTCAAAAACTATACTAAGCCCATAGTTACTTCACACAAACTATGCTATGCGCACACATAATATAATTAGGTGCATTGGTTTTCTTGATTAAAGAAAGTAATTTCCTCTCATTACATATGTAATTAATAATCTCCCTTTAGTTCTTGAGAAAATAATTTCCTCTCATTGAATTCTTCTTAAGATTTAACTTCTCAAATAATCATACATGAATTCATATTGACCAAAGTCAAACATTCAGTATCATTATTTGAGAAAATGATTTAAATGAGGTAACACACCTCATACCATTTTATAGTTTCCCAAATGTTTTAAATCCCCAAATATTCATATAAGAGTGTTTGGACCAGGGGTGCAAACATCTCATGAATTCATTTGGGACAAGATTTAAATGAAGTAATTTACTTCATAAGATTTACATAATAGTTTTGGACAATATCACTTAGTTAATCTAGCCATATTGTCCATTAATTAAACTAGGGCATGATCATGCAAAGTGACCACACCATTTTATTGCATAATCAATTAGTGTAAGTCAATTGTGAGCTATAGGAGTTGGAATTATTCAAATATCTATTTTGGTTGATTTTTAATAATTATTCTAAGGCAGAAAAGTCCCTGCCTTGTTTATTTTTCCAGTTTAATTACAGAATAGATCTAGGGTTCAAACCAGTGGCATTGTGTAGATAATTTCCTAAGCTTTCTAAATATATAAAGTTTGTTAAATTTGGCCAAGCCAAACAAATTCTATGAATTTTCAAAGTTGGGTCCAGTATTGAATTCAAACTAAATTTATTAAACTGGATTTGAATTAAACGGGCTGGCGGGAAAACTAACTGGGCCCAAATGTTTAAAACGGCCCAAGGCCAGCCCAGCCACGGTCCAGTGCCGCGCGGGCTGCCTGACAGGGGGTCCCGCATGTCAGTGGCTTTTAAACGCCGAAGCGGTACCGATCAATGAGAGGCGTTGGATTAGAAGGGGATCGGAGGGCCGTGGTTCGTCGTCGTCTCCGACGAGAGAAACTCACCGGCGCGGCGGCAGGGGTCGGAGAGCGCGTCGGAGCTCCGGCGAGCGGCGGCGGTGTTCCGTTCGAGGTTGTCGAGGACGAGGAAGAAGCCCGTAGCAGGCGCGGGCGCTCCAATCGACGGCGGCGACCTCCGGTACCGCGGCTCCGATCGTCCAATTGGGCTTGCTCCGGCGTCAATCGAGGTGGCTAACGGTGCTAGGCGAGGCGGTGGTGAGAGGTGGTCGTGGTGGTGTGCTCAGATCGTCGAGGGGAGGCCCCCTTTTATAGGCGCGTGAGGTGCCGTGGGTGCTGCGGCAAGTCGACAAGGGCACGGCCGCTCCGGGGGTCTAGCGAGCTAGGCGAGGGCGCTGCGGTGTTCACGACGTCACGGCGGTGCTAGGAGCGTGAACGGCGCGGCAAGGGAGTGCCTAGGGTGGTCGGGTCCGTGCGCGTACTGGCGCGGCCGTGGCGGGCGCGCTCGTCCTCTCCGGCGACGGTAGGGGCTAGGGGTGACGCGAGTGTGTCCGGCGACCTCCGCGTGGCGCGACGAGTACCAGGGCGAGCGGAGCGGGTCGGGGTACGGTACGGCGAGCGGCGCGTGGCCGTGTCGCGCGCGTCCGTGCACGGCGACGTCACCATGCCGCCGCGCCAGGGACGGGGCGCGCTCCGTCCGGGGCGTGTGTCGTCCTCGCGATCAATGGCGGGTACAGCGATCTCCGGCGGTCGTGGGCGACGCGTTGGACACGGTGGCCGTGCAGATCGTGGAGAGAAAAGGGGTGCATGTCGAGGAGCGACGTGGCCGGCATGGCCATGGCCGGCCATGTTCTGGTCGTGTCCATGGTGGTTTCTTGCATGTGCTAAGTAGGGTTGGGTCAGGGGAGTAGGGCTAGGTCAAGTGAGGGTCAAGGTTTGGCCAGATTTGATCACATTTTGAATTTGGTGAATCTTACATATGTTTCAATGTCTCATCTTCACTTGATCATAGTTCTTGATTTAAAAAGAATTTGGTATGGTCCCCTTTACAAAAGTTGTTCACCTTGTTGTGTACTTGGATGACATGCAAAGATCTGGATTTGTTTAGTTTAGAAATTTGGAAATAGAGAGGCTCAAAGTAGTAACCAGACTATAAAAGTCAAAAATGACCATTATCTCATGTGATCATATTTTTAATTTGATTTTGGTTCAAATGGTGTTTCTTTGATTCCCATAGTTGTAATAACTATTTAATAACATATTACAACTAATGTGAAGACCAATTGGGTCTAGGGTCAAAGTTTGTAAAAATATCATATGCCATATGTTAGGGTTTTTAGGGTTTTATTCTTATTTGATTTCTTTCTCTTTTTAATTTATTTGTTTGGTGATCATCATTTGATCACTCTAGGGTTGTGGAGTTCATCACATACACAAAATAACACTCATCATGGCATATCACTCAAAATGCACGAGTCCTACGCAGGGCACTATATGAAATTTGAAAAGTTTTTGTTGGTTCTCAAATTTGGATAATTGGATTTGTTCTTCTTCCTTTATTTGAAACTTGAGATGTTACACCAACACACCTAATAGGTGCACTAGTTCGGCGAAGAGATAGTGAAATACAAGTGGTATGAATGAATATGAGCAGTAGTACGGCGCCAGAAAATAGCTTGGCGTGTTGATGGTAGTAATATTGCAGAAGTAAACAAGTAGTAACGCAAAGAAACAAGAAACAAGCAGCGATAGCGTATTTAGGAACAAGGCCTAGGGAATAGACTTTCACTAGTGGACACTCTCAACTTTGATCACATAACAGAATAGATAAATGCATACTCTACACTCTCTTGTTGGATGATGAACACATTGCGTAGGATTACACGAACCCTCAATGCCGGAGTTAACAAGCTCCACAATTAAATGTTCATATTTAAATAACCTTAGAGTGCAAGAAAGATCGACACGACTAAACCAAGTACTAACATAGCATGCACACTGTCACCTTCACGCTTATGTAGGAGGAATAATACACATCAATACTATCATAGCAATAGTTAACTTCGCAATCTACAAGAGATCATGATCATAGCATAAACCAAGTACTAACACGGATGCACACACTGTCACCATTACATCGTGCAGGAGGAATAAAACTACTTTAATAACATTGCTAGAGTAGCACATAGATAAATTGTGATACAAAACATATTGCAATCATAAAGAGATATAAATAAGCACTTCACTATGCCATTCATAACAGTGAATAAGTATTCTGTGAAATATAGCTTAAGAGACCCACACGGTGCACACATCACCTTTACACACGTGGGACAAGGAGTCTCCGGAGATCACATAAGTAAAACCCACTTGACTAGCATAATGACATCTAGATTACAAGCATCATCATATGAATCTCAATCATGTAAGGCAGCTCATGAGATTATTGTATTGAAGTACATAGGAGAGAGATGAACCACATAGCTACCGGTACAGCCCCTAGCCTCGATGGAGAACTACCTCTTCATGGGAGCAGCGTTGATGAAGATGGCGGTGGAGATGGCAGCGGTGTCGATGGAGAAGCCTTCCGGGGCACTTCCCCGTCTACAGGTGCCGAACAGAGACTCCTGTCCCCGATCTTGGCTTCGCGATGGCGGCGGCTCGGAAGGTTTCGCGTACCGTGGCTTCCTCCGTCGGGGTTTTTAGGTCAGACCTTTAAATAGGCGAAAGGAGCCTCGGGGGGCTGGGGCCACCACACCATAGGGCGGCGCCCCTCTCGGCCGCTGGTGTGGGGCCCCGGCTTCCCTCTGCGCTCTCGGTGTTGGATGGTTCCGGGAAAAATAGGAACCCGGCGTTGATTTCGTCCGATAGAATATTTCGTTACTAGGATTTCTGAAACCAAAAACAGCAGAAAACAGGAACTGGCACTTCGGCATCTTGTTAATAGGTTAGTTCCAGAAAATGCACAAATATGACATAAAGTGTGCATAAAACATGTAGGTATCATCAATAAAGTAGCATGGAACATAAGAAATTATCGATACGTTGGAGACGTATCCCGCGATGCACGGGAGCGACTCAATGAGTACAGATCCGACTACATCGGCCCAAAGTGCTTTGGCCGGATGATCCGAGAGGAACCAAAGCCAAGAAGCTTGAACCTCAAGCTACCGGAAACCGAAGCATTATGATGGCAGCGAGATGCCGGATACCCGGATCGAGGATTACTACAATGCAGTAACCTTCGCTGGAGGAACCCCCAATATAGCCTGCCGCATGCTCCAGTTGTACCTTATTGGTCCACGTGTTTGGCTCGGCGACCTCGAGGAGAATTCCATCTTTTGCTGGTATGACTTGAAGAAGGCCTTCGAGAACCACTCGAGGCACCTACAAGAGACCGGCCACCACAAGCGACCTTCAAGCTTCCAGAAGAAGGGTGAAACATCCAGAAGTTTCCTCACCCGATGGTTGGCAACCAGAAACGAGTACGAGAACGTAGATAACCGCACAGCTATGCACGCCTTCATCGGTGGCAACTGCCTGGTGAATGCAAACAAACTCACGCTAGATGAGATGATTAACATCACCAGCGATCACACTACCGCCGATGACGACGCAGGCGGAGATCTCGCCAGCCTTACCCCACGAAGAAGAAAACCGTGACAATGGCGTCAGCAACAACAACAAGCGGAATAACCCCTCGGAAGACCAGAAGGGCGGAGGATCCGACATGGTCGCCATGACGTTCCAACGCGGAGGTCCAGGAGGCGGAAGAGGCCGCAGACGTGGTGGCGGAGCCGGCAGGGCCACCGCGCCGACGAGGTCACCGCCCGGATCCCCGCTCCCCGGACGTACGAGGAGTACATGGATATGCCGTGTCTGGCTCATCTAGATCCGGCGTGCAAATCCACTCACACCAATCGCAATCGCAAGTGGGTCAATGACCTAAAAAACGACCCGAGGCAGGATACAAGCGAGCCCGGAAGCACCGCCCTCGTGGCAAAGGAGGCAAGGGCAAGAACAAGGACAAAGAAGAGGACAGTTCCGAGGCAATGGACGAAGATGACGTCGCCGGATCCCAAAGAGGCAGCTAACAAGTCCAACCCCTTCGGGAAAAAGAGTGTCGGAGCTTTCCACACCTTCCTCGGAACCCCAACAGTTGCCAAGAAATCGCGCTCCGGCTCTTGAACGCCACAGTCCGCCGTGCCGCATGTCAAGTGGTCGAGAATGCCCGCACCTTCGACAGTCGGATCACCCTTGTCATCCCCAAAGAATGCTACGCTCTGGTTGTAAGTCCCCGCATCGACGGGTATGACTTCTCCAAGTACCTTATGGATGGCGGAGCTAGCTTGAACATCATGTACTTGGAGACTCTGGAGAGGATGAACCTTACCAAGGAGCAGCTCAATCACAACACAACTGAATTTCATGGTGTGGTTCCGGGTAAAAAGGCAAACTCCCTGGGCAGCATCAAACTTCCCATGGCCTTCGGCGATGTCAACAATTACCGCGAAGAGATGATCACGTTTGAAGTTGTGCCCTTAAAGAGCTCCTACCATGTAATCTTCGGCAGGCCCACCTACCACAAGTTCCACGCCAGGGCATGCTACATCTACAACAAGCTAAAGATTCCGGGTCCTAACGGTATGATCACCGTATCTGGAGACTACAAGAAAGCTAGGGACTGCGAGCGAAGCCGCCTTTGTAGAATCCGTCATATCGGAGAGGAGCTGCAAGGCTACAGAGCCGTGGATCCGACGAGATGCAGACCACCAAGAAGAAGATCTCCCAAAGAACTCGTTCAAGGCCGCGATAGAAACCAAGAAGCACGACCTCGTTGTAGGCAACAACTCCAAGCAGGTTTCATGAGCCAACATGGACGCCAAATAGGAAAGCGCGCTCGTCGAGTTCCTCAGAGCTAACATGGATATCTTCGCATGGCAACCTTCTGACATGTCCGGAGTACCAAGGGAACTCGCCGAGCACTAAATCAACATAAATCCGGGTGCAAAACTAGTGAAGCAAGCTATGCGACGCTTTGGAGATAAGAAGCGTCGCGCCATAGGAATGGAATTAGCAAAGTTACTAGAGGCAGGTTTTGTAGTAGAAGTTATCCATATTGATTGGGTCGCAAACCCCGTCCTTGTACCCAAAAAGAATTCTGAAATACTAAGAATGTGCATCGATTACTCCGGCTTGAATAAGCATTGTCAAGGATCCGTTCCCCTTGCCGCGCATTGACCAAGTCATTGATTCGACGGCGGAACTTCTGTGTTTTCTTGACGCATATTCCGGGTATCACGATCCGGATGAAGAAGTCCGAAAAGGCGACCTCGTTCATCACACCTTTTGGCACTTACTGCTATGTTACTATGCCTTTTGGCTTGAAAAACGCAGGTGCCACATACAAACATACGATGCGTGCGGTGCTTGAAGGACCAAATTGGCCTAACGTACACGCTTACGTCGACGACATCGCGGTCATGACCCGAAAGGGATCCGACTTGATTAGCGACCTCAAGAAAACCTTCGAGAATCTCAGACGGTACAAGATGATGTAAATCCGCTGAAGTGCGTCTTTGGCGTGCCAGCCGAAAAACTCCTTGGCTTCATTGTCTCTCACAGGGGCATTGAAGTTAACCCGGAAAAAATCAAGGCTATCCTGAACTTTAAGAGGCCAACTTGTCTCAAAGATGTGCAACGATTAACTGGTTGTGTTACAGCAATCAGTAGATTTGTTGCCGTCAAGGCTACCTCTATACAAGCTGCTAAAAAAAACAATCATATTTGTCTGCGACGAGGCAGCAGACGAAGCACTTCAGGGGTTGATATATATGTTATGATTAAAAAAAAAGTTTTAGTTTGTCATTGGGCGGTTAGTTTGTTAGTATTAGAGTTTGTTATTTGGCGCGGTTAGCCAGGATTACAGAGAAGAGCGTATATCTTTTTTTTTCTTCAAAAAGGGAATATCTGGATGAAAAACCACGTAAGTATATCCAAAGGATTCCAAGGGCAACCTGCCGCAGATGATCTCGACCGTTCGTTCTCAGATTCGATTCCAACGGCGATTGAACACTGTTCCCACTGGGCAGAGGAAGGGGAAGGAAATCCCCGGACGCGCACGAACTGGGCCATAAATTACAGCCGCGATTTGGAGGCGGAAGAGACCAACGAAGCAGAGCAGACGAACGGAGGGACGAACCAATCCAACCAATCTCGAGAGCAGGCAGCAGCCTCCCGTGGTGCGTGTTCATCCTTGCTATCCTCTGTCTCGCCCTGCGGTTCGTTTCCTACTCGACCTAACCCCCCTTGATTTCATCGTCTTGAGGCCTCGGCGTCAATTTTGATCGAGGCGATAGGGGCAGGAGCAGCGGGTTCTCTACGTTTCTTGGAATCGGGCCTTGGTAATTTCTCCCGCGTTAGGTCATGGCTTTCTTGGACGGGGGGTTGGGTGTGATAATTTAGAGATGTTGGTGATCTTTCTCCTTTTAACATTGTTTCTTGAAATTCCTGGTAATTCCAGTTGTTTCATTGGAGTCGACCTCAAATCTTGTCCGGCGCCTCCAACTTATCATTGTTTCCGCGGCTTCAATCTTGTTGTTTCCGCGGACTGACGAACAAATTTAGGGCACGGACGCGTGTTTCTTGTTCGGCACCTTCAACTTATTATTTAGTGGTTTCTTTCTGCCGTGGATTTGACATGTTCGCATAGATGGCGAACTCGGTTTGAGCTGTTCCAGACTGTCCCTGCACCTCTTTGGGGTTCTATTAAATCGAGAAATTGGATCGGGGTTTCGCCTGAAGCGTCGGACCAATGATCATGGCCCACAGCTTTGTAATTTCAGCTAGATTTCAATCAAAGAAGATTTTTTTATACTTATATATTATTGCTTGGCTTTTGACACGGTGGCGACGGCACAGCTGCGGAATATCTAGTGGTGTAGGATACAAGATAAGACGCTGGCATGGCCAAGTGGTTGTATGGTTTAGTCTCGTTTAATTGTCTTGGGCACAGATGTGTATCACCCGTTAAAAGATTGCGACGTGCTGATTATTAGCTGTTGGATGGCCTAGTGGCGTTGAACATTTGACTTTTGACCAAAACAAATGATCGGAAACTCCCTTCTGAGTTGGCATCAACTTGCACGCAACCCTCCGCCCAACTCAGGAATCAGGATTATCATGATCTTTATCTGCCCCTATATATATTGTATCTGCAGTGTACCTCCTTTAGTTCCCAAGAATACCGTAAAGCCAGCAACTCTTGGCTTTCTGCTCTGCACTTAGCTGATTGATAAGCGTATGCAATTTTTTTTGTCGTCCTTTCCACACTTTTAGTTCAGAAGTGCTCAACTGCATCTTGTTTATACGGGAATTCATTTCTTCTTCCTGGGGCTACCATAGTACCTTTATTTCGAAATTGTTGTCCAGATGCCATTAAAGTATGTTTTGGTTTGAACCTGTGGCAATGTTTTCTGTTTGCTGGACATGGTTGTCCAGCATGAGTCGTGTAGTTTTGTCATTGTAATGATATATGCCGTTTTTTTACATGATTTACATATTGTTTCCAATACTATTTTCTTTGCTGTAGGCTGCAATTAGTCAGGTTTTCCATTTGAGATGCTGGCCAGCATATGCTATCAAGCATACATTTGTTGATGTGTAAAGTCATGACTATCGAGCTTAGTTCTATGATGCTATCATTTATGATTATTTTTAGTTTGTCTTGTTTGGCATACTGTTGATTCACTAAATCTTTCAAAGCTCACAGTTTCTGTATGTTTTCTTTAGCGTATGACACAATTTCTAACCCACCCTTTCTTCCTTTGTAGATAAGCCATGGGTCAGGCACTTGGTTTGATACAGATTGATCAATCAACAGTAGCCATCAAGGAGACTTTTGGAAAGTTCGATGCGATTCTGGAGCCGGGATGCCACTGCTTGCCATGGTGTATAGGGCAGCAGATTGCTGGATATCTTTCGCTGCGTGTGCAACAGCTTGATGTCAAATGTGAAACAAAGACTAAGGTTTCCTTATATCTTCTGTATGCATTCTTTGTTTGTACATGCTGAAGGTGCCATGAGGAATTTTCATGCATGATTGAAATACTTATGAGAAGTAATGCTTTGTAGTCTATATATTTTTTGTTCATTGAGAATATGTACAAACATCATCTATGCTTTCTCATATGAACGGGATACCTACAATTTGGAGACAAAATAATATGTTCAGTATTCTCGTAGCTCTCTGATGATGTATATCATGATTAATATGCAGGATAATGTCTTTGTCAACGTTGTGGCATCTGTGCAGTACCGTGCTCTTGCTGATAAGGCATCTGATGCCTTTTACAAGCTTAGCAACACCAGAGAGCAAATTCAGTCCTATGTCTTCGATGGTAAGATTACTGTATGTTTTGAACTGCAGTTTACAATTCCATTGCACAAATAAATTTGCTCATCTACTTTGTTCCCTTATCCTATCATGGTATTTACCTGAACATTGCTGATTCTATGTTGCATTTTCGTTCTTCATTTAATTCTAATAGAACTTGGATGATGTATTTGATGCTAATAGTTCTCTATTCATCGTGTGCAGTGATCAGGGCTAGTGTTCCTAAGATGATCTTGGATGATGTATTTGAGCAGAAGAACGAAATAGCGAAGGCTGTGGAAAATGAGCTTGAAAAGGTTTTTGTTCATCATGTATTTGGTCTTTTATAGCATATGTTAGATCTTTTACTAATTTAATTTATCTGCTGTGTAGGCAATGTCTGCCTATGGGTATGAGATTGTGCAAACTCTGATTGTTGATATTGAGCCAGATGTAAATGTGAAGAGAGCCATGAATGAGATCAATGCCGGTATGTACAAACTACACTTTCCATTTTATCCTTGGTTAAGATCAACTGTCTGATTACACGTTACACATTTGGAGCAATTCTACGTGTTACATGAAAGACATAGTTCTTTTTCATATTGAAAGGAATAATGGAGGTAAATCAGTAGACATGGCCTTGAGTGGTCGTTCTTGCTTCCTGGCAGTCGACAGTAATCAAAGCTATTTTTCACACATTTACACATACTTGACCATAGTGTTGTAGTAAATCACCCCACCACTCCTACTATATGAGATAGAATCAGACCTGCTTGTCATTTTACACATGCGACACCTAAGCTTGCGGTTTTCTTTCACATGTATGATTACAATTTTTACAGTTTTGGCCAACAAAAGAGTATTGTGGTTCGGAAATCAAATCAGGTAGCAACCTTGTATGTAAAATATACATCTTTAAAGAAACCCAGATTAGATTTGCAGACATATCTATTTCAAATGTTACTTGGCTGCATCATGTAACAGCAATGTTTTTTTAGCTAAATGTAACGTCTATTTTTTTTTTCAGCTAAATGTAATGGTTATGTTTCTTACGTGCCCTTCTTTTCTTCAAAATTGTCAGAGAACTACAGAGTTTATAGAACTCGACATATTTTTGGTTAAGATGTGGAGGTCCTAGATGTTAATTACATTGACAACTGTAGATCCCAAGCCATGCTGTTTCATTTGTAGAGATTGAACCGATGTGTAGTTTATTGAAACATTGCGCTCGAGTAGTTTGTAATTTTCTGGCAGTTACAATGAAATGCGCGCAGTATGGAAATTTACTCTTATATTCAGTCTGCAAAATTATTATTTTTTCTCTTTTGTTGATGTGTTTTGCCATCTAAATGAAAATACTAGGAAACATTTTTTTAGTTCTTTCACATTTTGGTTCAAGGCCGGAGTTGAGTTTGGATACATGGGCCCACATAGAATTGCAAGCTTACTTAGTTACTTACTGAATTGACTGTAACAAACTGTTCTGGTCAATTACTAGTAGAATAAATCCACTTAACTTCTTTCAAGATTTGAATAACTGTTTGATGCCATCTTTCTGAAAAATATGTGCTGTAAGCATTTGCATTGTATCCTTGCACCATAAATTTCCGGATATGTTCTGTGGCAACATTTAACTGTTCTTGTAATTAATTTATAATACAGCTGCTAGGATGAGGTTGGCAGCCACTGAGAAAGCTGAAGCAGAGAAGATACTCCAGATCAAGAGAGCTGAAGGTGATGCAGAATCCAAGTATTTAGCTGGTCTGGGAATCGCAAGGCAGCGCCAGGCCATAGTCGACGGGCTGAGAGACAGTGTTCTTGCTTTCTCTGAGAATGTGCCCGGGACCTCTTCCAAGGATGTGATGGATATGGTTTTGGTCACCCAGTATTTTGATACCATGAAAGACATTGGTGCCTCGTCCAAGTCATCAGCGGTGTTCATCCCTCATGGGCCAGGTGCTGTCAGGGACATTGCTGCGCAGATCAGAGATGGTCAGCTCCAGGGCAGCATGGTTTAGGAGTGTTGGAAAATGGATATTTTCAACTTTCAAAGCAGAAGACCACATCAGTCTCCATAGCTACATATTTTGTGAGGAACTTAGATATATTTATATTTTGTGAGTACCGACTGCATGCACTGTTAAGAGCAGTTTATTATGTGTGAGGTTATGCCTAGGTGAATGTTAATATATTTGGATTGTGCCACTCGTTTCTATAAAAATCTCGACTGTGTAATCATTATGTTTGCCACTATATCTGAATTGAGCATGAAAAATTGTCTCAATTTTTCTTATAGTACTCCAATAGTTCACACGCTGATATCCTTGGAATCGTGAAGGATACCAACTGTCAATGTAAAATTGCTGTGTTTTGAAGCCTCAGTTCCTTAATTTTGCTTGATAAAAAGTTCTTGGCCATTTAGATTTCCTGTGAAGTCAAGTCATTTTGTGAACTGCAGCACGATACTGTTGGTCCAAGTTGAAAGAACTTTCCCTGGTTCATGCTCTGTTTGGACTCTTGAAAGTTTTGTGTTCCATTCCCACTGCCACGTGACTGGTGAGAAAGCAAATACGAGGTTTCTTATGTAGCATACGAGTTCCCTCTTCAGTTGATGTAAAACATATGCATATTATGTTATTCTGGATAATAAACATTCATTCATGTGTAGCAAATCATCACTACGTGATCGTACAATGCTGGATGCGCATACATAGCTCCAGATAGACATACCAAAGTTGCATTTCTTGCACCAACTTGCAGAAATGTCACTCGTATTGATTTTCTACGAACTTGTTTGAAAGTTGGAACCTCATCCAGTCATCCGCTCGCGGGTGCCTCTGCTGCTACATTGGCAGCAGTGCCCTCGAGCTCCTGGAGCCGTGTCACAATTTCCTGCTTTTTCGCCTTTAAGTCATCGATCTTCACATCGATCTTCTCTAGCTTTGCTCTCAGCTTGGCCGCATCGGTCGCCTCCCCAACCTTCTCTTTCTTTTCCTTGGTCTTGTCCTTCTTCTCTTTCTTGTCCTTCTTTTCCTTTGCCGGTTTGGCGTCGCCGGTGTGTTCCTTAATGAATAAGGGATGCATGTGTTCATCAGACATTTTGTACTTTCGTGACATGCATGTTGCATTACCGTCGATTGAAGTGTGATTGTTTAGCATAATTTTTTCTTCTTCGAGTTCCAGATGATCAATATTTTCCATTTATCAGGGGGAAAAAGTTCTAGATGATCACCTTATCCTTTTTCTCCTTGTGGTGAGTTACATCCCCAGCTTCCATCTGCCTTTTGGGATAGCAAGTAACGATTCAACAAGATAAGCGTTCAAAATGAATCTCGTAAGCAACACCATAGTTTCTCAAGCAAGGAATTGATGGGTCGAGGGAAAAGATCTAACTTGCCTCTGCGAATAACGAAGATTGATTCTGTTTGTTTCTTATGTTGGTGTAAAACTAGCAAAGACTCGACACTTTTGAACCGTAACCAAACATGCTTGCTTGAATTCATCAAGTTTTATACTTGCCGGTGCGTGGAGCAACCTAGTTCTATAATTAGATCTCTCTGGATTAATTTGGGCATGGTTTTTGTTGGATAAGAGTGAACGCCTCTACTTTCAACTAAAAATAGTACCCATATTTCCGCATGCTGAATTTGGGATGTATTCTTGTTTATTGGAACTTACTCTTAAGAGAAGGTTGCACCGTCTCGCAAGGCCGTGGTGTCATCATAGTTCAATTCTAGCACCGGCCACTGGGTGTGTTCGGTTTAAACGTATGCTAATCCAAAATCCTCAAAATTATGTACTCCTAATCGACATAGCTTTGCAAGTATTTATGACGCCTACGTTAGTAACAAGAAAATTAAAATAGCCAAAAGAAAATTGAATTTCATGTGACTTTACTACTCCCTCCTGCTCAAAATATGTTGCATATAAAATTTGGTCAAAGTCAAATTTCGTAAAATTTAATCATCTATATTGATAAAAATATAAACATATACAACAAAATAATAATATTTTTAGAATTGTTATAAAATATATTTTCATATTATATGCTTGACATGGTAGATCTTTGTATTATAGTATTATCTATATTCTTGGTCAAAGTTTGCACAGTTTAACTTACACAAAAAATTAAATTATGCACAACATAAAATGGGCAGGAGGAAGTATTAAATGATAACACGATTAGATGATTAGATACAAGTACATGGTTTAGAAAAGAGGGGATCATTTCTAAAAAAAGAAGAGGGGATCATTAAACCAGAACTCCCGATCACCCTGTGTAGAACCATAAGGAGCAAGCGAATGTGCAGCCTCGTTAGCTTTTGATTACAATGTTAAGTCGTCCCCATGCCTAGTACCATTAACAGATCATCATCAATTATCACAGCCCCTGAACCTGTGTACTCAGAGCATCTCCACCGGCATTCCCTAAATAGGCGTCGGCAGGGGCGCCGACACTGCGGTATGAAGGATATCGGCAGAGCATTCTTCATTTGGGGATGCTGTTCCCACACCGACGCCCCATACGGCAGCCATTAATAAAAATTCAAATGTAAATAACATTTAAAAAAATAAAATTCATACAAATATTGACTAGTTTTATACAAAAGTTACTCAAATTTAAACTAAAAACTAAAAAAAAAACTAGCGGCATGCATCGAATGAGCTGAAGTTGAGGTTGTTGCCGTCGTTGTCGCTGGACGAGCCGAAGGACTAGTCGTCTTCCTCCTCTGGGTGGACGCCGCGTGGCCAGTCGTCGCACTCATCGCCGCTTCGGTTTCCGCGTGGGAGACCATTAATGCCGACGACCAACCTTCCCGCGTCGTTTTCAACGTGAACCGTCGCCTCCTCTCGCTGCCAAGGCGGCCCCACCCCGAAAACCGATGTGCCGCGAGGCACCGGCGCACCCGATTCGCGCCCTTCGCGTAGGTGTCAGCACGGGGTTGCCAGCGTTTCTATTGGGCTTGAAATTACACCGGCGCTTTTTCGAACACGTCGGTGCGAGCCCATTTTCGTTGCCGGTCCCCAAAATGCTATCGGGGCCACCGGTGGAGACACTCCTAGACCGCACATTCCGGGATGATGAATAAGACAAAATCTGGTACGGAGTAGTCTTTTTGTTTTCATCACGCACTTCGTTCGGTCTTGTTTTTTCCCGCAGCTCTGCTCTCTTCGTTGACTCAGTGCGTCAGCAACGCACAGACTGACACTCACACACACTGTCTAAGGCCTTGTTTACTTCTCTCGTATTTTTCTTCCCAATAGGTATAGGGATAGGAGGGGATTTGGTGTTCACCCAATCCCCTCAAATACCCTTAAAAATACACTAGTATGATGGAGAGTTTTTGGTTTAGGCAAAAAATATGGGGATGAGAGGGGATATCTCGGGATTATGTCGTTCAAAACCAGAGAAGTAAACGGACTAGTGGGGATTTTTCGGGATTAGGCCTTGTTTACTTCTAGGTTATTTATGGGGATGGGAGGGGAATATTTAGAATCCCCACTAGTCCTTACTTTCGACATAATCCCGAGATATCCCCTCCCTTCCCCTCCCATCCCCATATTTTTTGCCTAAACCAAAAACTCTTCGGGCCTTGTTTACTTCTCTCTTATTTTTCTTCCCAATAGGTATGGAGATAGGAGGGGATTTGGTGTTCACTCAATCCCCTCAAATACCCTTCCCAAAAAATACATGAAGAGTTTTTAGTTTAGACAAAAAAAAATATGGGAATGGGAGGGGATGTGAGGGGTATCTCGGGATTATGTCGTTCAAAACCGGAGAAGTAAACGGACTAGTGAGGATTTTCTGGGATACGAAATAATCCCCTCCCATTCCCATAAATACCCTAGAAATAAACAAGACCTCATCATACTAGTGTTTTTTTTTTTTTTGAGAACACAAAACCTCACAAATACGCACGTACAAACACCCCATACACACGCACAACCCCTATGAGCACCTCCGAGGATGAGCCCATATCTTGAGGTTGACGAAGTCACCACTGCTGTTGAGCACGTCACCTACTGAAAGATAAGTTAAATCCTGGAATAAATCCAGGTAAATGCAAACACCCATGTCAAGTCTAGGACTTGAACCTGGGTGGGTTGGTTCCACCATAAGGGACCTAACCACCAGAGCCAAGCTCTGTTTGCTACTAGTGTATTTTTAGGAAAAGGTATTTAAGTAAATTGGGTGAACACCAAATCCCCACCTATCTTCATACCTATTGGGAAGAAAAATAGGAGAGAAATAAACAAGGCGTAAAGAAATAAAAAACCGCACACACCGGCGGCCTCCGCCAAAACCCCAAGACCGCCGGGGGTCTGCCCGGCAATGGCGGAGTCGCCGGAGCAGTTCAGGGGGAAGTCCCGCCTCCCCCGCTTCGCAGAACCCCTCCGCTACGACCTACTCCTCCGCCCCGACCTCGCCGCATGCACCTTCTCCGGCTCCGCGGCGGTAGCCGTCGCCGTCTCCGCGCCCACCCGTTTCCTCGTGCTCAACGCCGCCGAGCTTTCCGTCAACGGATCCTCCATCCGCTTCCAGGCACGCGCCGCAGCCTCCACCTAGAGTTGATGCCCATCTCTTGTTTACCTGTCACCTTCTCATGGCGGGGGTGAATTGGCAGGATTTGGCACCGGCGGAGGTGGTGCAGTTCGAGGAAGATGAGATCCTGGTCATCGGGTTCGAAAAGGAGCTGCCCGTCGGCGAGGGCGTGCTCACCATGAACTTCACCGGGACCCTCAACGACCAGATGAGGGGCTTCTACAGAAGGTATCGTCCGTTATCATTCAGACATGGGAACTGAGGTACTCAGTGGCAAGTCTACTGAGTGCGCAGCTAGCCCACCTGGGTTCAAATCCCCACCTAGCGGTAATTTCGCTGGGATGGGGGGGACTTTAAACCGGGTTATCATAGGATCTTTTTCCTCCCATGCAGAGCAAATGTAGGATGTTAGTGTTAGTTAAACTTTTTTTAAAAGAAACTGTTGCAATCATAACCTTGTGTGTTATGATACTTCAATCATCGTCTACTCATCTCATTGTGCAACTGATATTTATGATTGGAATGTATGGTGCAGAGATTGTACCTATTTCCAGCACCACTATGTACAGATCTATGTTAGAACTTTTCAAACAGATCATGTTTCATATAGTGTTGGGGCAAAATCGCAAAATCGGTGCCTTCGGAATGAGCATGGCCTTACTTATTCTTTGTACTCTCCCTGTTTGTCATGCTGTCATGCTGGTATTTGATTGCAGCAAGTACGAGTACAAGGGGGAATCGAAAAACATGGCAGTTACACAGTTTGAAGCTGCTGATGCACGGCGGTGCTTTCCATGCTGGGATGAACCTGCATTTAAGGTGTTTAAAATTCCATGTTGTTATTTTGTAAACAGTGTTTTGATGTACTTCTAACATGATATGAACATTATACAGTCAAATTCACTTTGGATTGTTACAATAAGTTTTGTAGGCCTCAGATCCATCGCCTATAGTAACTTCTCTCGTATTGGTATTTATCTTTTTCAGGCCAAGTTCAAGTTAACATTACAAGTTCCATCTGAGCTGGTAGCATTGTCCAACATGCCAGTAGTTAAGGATACAGTTCATGGACCTCTCAAGACTGTCTATTATGAGGAATCTCCACTTATGTCAACATATCTAATTGCTATAGTTGTTGGTTTATTTGATTACATAGAGAGCTCTACGTTAGAAGGTGAAAGATCAGTTTTTATGACCACTGTATGTTTCATTCAAAGTGCTGTGCTATTGTCATTCTTCCCTTACTTTTTACATTTCTGTTGGCTTGCTCATATGATTTAGGCACCAAAGTTCGTGTGTATACCCAAGTTGGCATGACTAGTCAAGGACAGTTCGCACTAGATGTTGGGGTGAAGTCACTGAATCTGTACAAAGAGTAAGGTTCCAACCTATTATTTCTTTTAAGATGTTTATAAAATGTGAGGCAGCATCAAACAAGGAAAATAAAACCCTAAACAATTTAATTCGGCAATTAATGCTGTAGCTGGATCTGAATCACTAATGGTTTTTTAACCAGTTATTTTGGCACTCCTTACCCACTACCTAAGCTGGATATGATTGCTATTCCTGATTTCGCCGCCGGAGCTATGGAAAACTATGGGTTGATCACTTACAGGGAATCAGCGTTGCTTTATGACGAGCAATTATCATCAGCATCTAACAAACAACAGGTTATGGCTGTGTTTTTTATGTTCATTTCTTTCTTTGACTAGGAGTGAGTCGGCATGAGACTTGAATGTTCTGTAATATAGCCAAGTAAATGTCCTCTTGTTTATTTATTTATTTTCTGTAGGTAGCAATAACTGTTGCACATGAATTGGCTCACCAATGGTTTGGCAATCTTGTAACCATGGAATGGTGGACTCACTTGTGGCTAAACGAGGGTTTTGCTTCCTGGGTAATCTATCTGATAACCAAATGTAATGCTGATCTATGCTGTGTATCCATATTACTGAACATGTTATGTTTGAATAGGTGAGTTATTTAGCTGTAGAATCTATATTTCCCGAATGGAATAATTGGACGCAGTTCCTTGATGAGACGACCTCTGGCCTCAGACTGGATGCACTTGCAGAGTCTCATCCTATCGAGGTAACTTCTTCTCTACCGATCAGTGCATATGCTTGCTTCAGTTTATTTTGCCATTATTTTGTTAATTTGCAAATATCTGCTTTAGAGATATGTAAATATAGTACAGCAGTAAGGTAATTAAACATTACAAAGTTGACGAGGTGTACAGACATAAGCAACTGTCGATGCATTAAATATCCCTTGACACGATTACAGATTTTACAGAAATAGAAGAATTAAGCTCTGATATTTAACATCTCTCTGCTTGAACTGTCCAGATGTGAATTCTTTTATTTTATTATTGTTTAACAGAACTCAAATGTGTCACATTGCAAAGTAGTATTGTTTATCATTCAATCCACACAGTATTAGTATCTCCAGTTGTCTCAGTTGTGGTTTCTCTTATATTACCTGTTTATTCAGGTTGAAGTAAACCATGCCAGTGAAATTGGTGCGATTTTTGATTCCATAAGCTATGACAAGGGGGCTTCTGTCATTCGCATGCTAGAAAGCTACCTTGGCGCAGAGCGTTTTCAGGTTAAATACTGTTTCTTGTTGGAAAAATATTTAAATCTTGTTTACTTCAGTGGTCCAGCATTGGTTGCTGTCACGTGCTGCCATTAAATAGCACCACTTATGAACCCTTATATATTTATAAAGTTTCTTCATCAAACAAGTGATGCAAGATGTCTCTAGAGCCACTCCGATGCACTGTATCTTAACTTTAGATGCATTTAAATCTGAAACAAAAAATACAAAAGATGAGGTTTGACTGTGGTGCTGAATCCACCTGCTGAAGGATAGCTCGAACTTTGATGCTTTATGTATATTAAAGATGGATGAGCAATTCTATTGTATTTATGATTTTTTTTGTCTATGTAGCTCCGTTGCCTACTATAAATAGTTGTTCTGCTTGTTCCAACCTGGTGAATCTTTACTCTTCCAGAAAGCTTTGGCTTCATATATAAAGAAGTATGCGTACTCAAACGCTAAAACTGAAGACCTGTGGGCTGTTCTTGAGGAGGAAACTGGGGAGCCTGTTAAAGATCTGATGACTACATGGACTAAGCAACAAGGATATCCTGTTATATATGCAAAACTAAACGGGCAAGATTTGGAACTCGAGCAGGTTTCCGGACAGATTTTCATTTGAATATTGTTTCTTACATACATGGAGAACTGATTATAACTATGCATGTGTGCCTTATTTTTCTATTTCCTCGCTATTAATTTATCAAATCTATAGTAGTGAGTTTGGTCATTTAGTAATGAATTCATAATTGCTTCTTTTTGGACCTCTTCATTATTGGTACCTTTAATTCCATGTTTATTTATTTTATTGTGTTGTTGGCTATGCATTCTCACATAGCCCATGAAACACATTTAGAATCAACATGCAAGCTACCTAAATAAAATTTCAGAACATTGATGACTAAAAATATGAATAGTTAAGTACTTTTGGGTTAAATTTTCATGTATGATCTGTTGAATCATAAATATAAAGAGCATGCCAGTAAAGCTATTAGAATATGTATATCAGTGCACATGGTTACTTGATGCTGGGGTATTGTCTGTGCTGTGTATTCCCAAATGCTGCCAATATCTCCACACCAGTATTAATTTCGAAGGACACAAAGCTAGTTCTGAGTATCAACCTCAATCCTGATTTTCGAAATTATTTCTTCTGTTACAGGCTCAGTTTCTGTCAGATGGAACATCTGGTCCTCGCATGTGGATTGTTCCCATGACATCATGCTGTGACTCGTATGATGTGAATAAAAAGTTTCTGTTGAAAGACAAGACTGATAAGATACATATAGAAGACTTTGCGGCCTCCCAAATTACTGACAGAGGCCAAAACTTTTGGATCAAATTGAACATTGATCAAACTGGATTTTATAGAGTGAAATATGATGATGAACTTGCAGCCGGACTTGAAAATGCAGTAAAAGCCAAGAAACTCTCTTTAATGGATATGATTGGTAAAAGACAATACAATTTATGATACTAGTATTACATATATTTTAAAGTTTTTTTTGACACATGAGACATATTATTGTTTTAGGTATTGTCGAAGATTCATATGCCCTTTCTGTTGCTTGCAAACAAACACTAACATCATTGCTGCGTCTGCTGAATGCTTATCGTCATGAGTCTGATTACACTGTACTTTCACATGTAACCTCTGTAAGTAAACCTTGTACCTCTAATGGAAACCTTAGCCTTGTGGCTTCATTTTTCCTTTGCCATTTTTTTTTCAAGACTATAATTATCGAACACAAGTTTCTTCTCTATTCCCAGGTATGTTTAGGCGTTGATAAAATATCAGCTGATGCTACTCCTGACTTGTCTAGAGATATCAAACAACTTCTGATCAAGCTTCTTCTGTTAGCTGCCAAGTATATAACTAAAATCTTATCATACTTGTTTTCAATATATTTTTGACGCTTTCTATTCACCACAATTTTCATTCCGTTTCCTTGCTATGACCATTTAAAAACCTTTCATGTATTTCGCATTTCAGGAGAGTAGGCTGGGATTCTAAGGATGGTGAGAGCCATCTTGATGCAATGCTTAGATCACTGCTCTTGATAGCCCTTGTTAAACTGGGACATGATGAGACTATAAATGAGGGAATTCGTCGTTTCCACATCTTCTTAGAAGACCGAAAAAGTTCCCTTCTGCCACCAGACAATAGAAAGGTCATGATTTTTTCTCTATAGTTTACAACCGTTTTGCTTCTTTGATTTCTAATTTGCAATGTTTTTTAGGCAGCATACCTTGCTGTGATGCGGACCGTGAGTACCTCAAGCAGAGCCGGTTACGAGGCTCTCCTGAAAATCTACAGGGAAACATCTGAAGCGCAGGAGAAGTCTCGTATCTTAGGTGTGTTATTTTCCAGTTTCAGCTTTTGCAACAGAATACAACTTTCTGATAAACTGATTATACCTGAAAATACTCTTTTTTGTAGGCTCATTATCTTCATGCCGAGATAAGGATATTGTTGTTGAGGCATTGAACCTTATGTTTACAGATGAGGTTAACCTCGAAACTGTTTCTATTTGACGTTTTCTGAATGATTAATTCGGTACAGACATACAGTTACTGGTGATACGAGATTATATTCTGTGCCAACTACAATACTACATATACAAAAGCCATTCTAATCTGTCTCTTTCTTTTTAGGTACGGAATCAAGATGCATATGATGTCCTTTGTGGTGTTAGCTTAGAAGGACGAGAAGTTGCATGGGCCTGGCTGAAGGTATGTATGTTTCAGGCTAACTGCCCAGGCTATTTACGCCATTATCTAGCATGTCTACTTTATTTTTAAATTTGCATGTTCTCTTTGTACAAATTGGTGTGGCATGCGATGAGATGTGGGATGCATCGCATAACATTTATCTGTTTCATGAATGGCGAACCCAGAAATGGGGCCCATTAAAGCTTGATGCCATTGATAAAAACTGTTCAAAATCAAATGTAACCAATTCCGTTGGTGTTCAATATATTTACTTCTGTAGTTCTGTGTGGTTCCAGTCATTACAATGTAGCCTTTGTAAGGAGTAAAGGACAACCTATGCTGAATTATTTGACTAACAATTCTTGTACTAACCTCCGTCTATAAAAGGATGTCTCAACTTAGGACAAATTTGAATGAGATACTAAAATGGGTCTAGATACATTCAAATTTTAACAAAATTGAGACATCTATTTATAGACGGAGGGAGTATGAATAATGAACGATTTAGATATTGGGTCAAAGTTACAGAGGTACATGGGTCAAAGTTACAGAGGTACATTTTCTTTTAATGTTTGTAGTCGTCAAACTAAAATCGTCAGAATTACTATAATATGGAGAAAATTGCGTTGAAAAATTAATATTCGTAGCGCTATTCTGCTATGTGTCTCTGATCTGCACTTGTGCACTATTAGGATACTTCTGTATAACACAGCTCCTTTTATTTGAAATAGTTGCAGTTTTGCCCATCTATACAGTATCAGCACATGCAACCAAGCCCATCTCACGTTCACTTTGGGCCTGTAGCTCTATTGTTAGTGTTATTAGTCTTTTCCGAGTTGTTCATTAGCTTTGATTTCAAGCCACCTAAAAGTGAGGGATGATCAGAAATAAAGCACCATTCTGACATAAGCTAATTTAAGATGATAATAAGTGCCTTATTTGAATCTTTATGTAAATAATTGAGCGTGCCCAATGTTTATGTGCATGTGCATCCGCATGCAGGAAAATTGGGATCACGTCCTCAAGACTTGGCCATCAGGCCAACTCGTATCTATGTTTGTCAATTATATTGTTTCCCCGGTACGCCACACCTCTCCCTTCGTTATTCTTCATACTTGGCCATTTAGCTGACACACAAGTTGTGTGTGTTGTTTTTCTGCATGATAACCAGTTCACCTCCGAGGAGAAAGCCGCTGAGGTTTCTGAGTTCTTTGCCACTCGTGTGAAACCATCTTTCGAGAGAGCACTGAAGCAGAGCCTCGAGAGGGTGCGGATCAGCGCTAGATGGATCGAGAGCATCAAGAGGGAGCCAAACCTTGCCCAAACGGTGCATCAGTTGCTGCTGCAGGAGGTGTAATCTGGTCCTAGCTACCAAGAGATTATGTAGCATGAAGGGTTTATTTTTTCCCTTTTTTTTGCATCATAATGTTCTTCGGAAGGTTGTGCTGGTCACACGTGTGGAGGGGTGTTGATATGTATAAGTGGTTTGCCTAGCCCTTTCCATTAGTCCGGATTTTTGGTTGCGTTGGCTAGTGCATGAAGTTTGACATGGTATCAGAGCCCTAGGTCTCGAGTTCGAGTAGTGGCTTTCACAATTTGTGCTCACCCCTTACTCCGTCGCGTATATGACCATTCATACGTGTGCTATTGTTCTATCCACGTGGTGACCTTCTCTTCTCTTTTATCGGACACACATGAGGACGGGTGTTGATATGTAGAAGTGGATTGCCTATCCCTTTTCATAAGTTTGGACTTTTGGTTGTGTTGGCTAGTGCATGAAGCTTACATGGTATAAAGTTGCTCCTTACTCTTGTTGCTATTAGAGACGAGCCCACCGTCGAGACTCATATGGAGCTCAATGTTCATCTTTGTGCCACTGATGGTGCCCACTATCTGATTCGACACGTTATCGTCGCTTGCTTGGGAGCCTTGTCTACCTTGCCGTCACTCGTCCAGATATCTCCATCCTGTCCACATTTTGAGTCAGTTCATGTCTTCTCCCACCACTGTCCACTACAATCACCTCCTCCGTGTCCTACGATATCTTCGTGGCACGATCTCCCGTCGTCTGTTCTTACCTCCTTACAGCTCCAGACCTACTCAGATGCTACGTGGGCTAGTGATCCATCAGATCAGCCGTCTCTCTCTGCCTATTGTGTGTTTCTTGGTGGTTCCTTTATTGTGTGGAAGAAGAAGAAACAGACTGCGGTTTCTCGTTCGAGTGCAAAGGCCAAGTTGCGAGCTATGGCTCTTCTGACAGCTAAGGTGACGCGGTTATGGGGGCTATTGAAGGACATTGGTGTTTCTACTGTTGCATCTTCTCCTCTTCTGTGAGATAGTACATGCGCTATCAGCATCGCGCGTGATCCGGTAAAGCATGAGCTACCAAGCACATATGTGTGTATGCCTCCTTTGTGCGTGTTGCTGTGCAGGATTAGGTTCTCGCTCTTCAGTATGTGCCTTCAGAGTTACAGCTGGCAGACTTCTTCAGAAAGGCCCGGACTAGAGCGCAACATAGATTCTTCCTCTCCAAACTCAGTGTTGTTGATCCACCATGAGTTTGAAGGGGGTGGGCGTGTTAGAGATGTATAGTCTCATTTTCTGTATATTCCCATTGTATAAGGGGTTTCCTGCACTTTGACACACATGTACATGTTTGGCCTTTGGCCCCCTATGAATGATAGTTTCCTATTCACAACACCGAGAACTTTGTGTACGTTGCGGACATTGTCCAGACTTGCCACAAACGGTTTACGCCTGCGGAAGTTTTCAAACTCGATTTTCGTAAAGCTTTTGATTATCAGCTCGGAGGCGCTTGATCGAATCCTGCTCGCCAAGGGGTTTCTGGACCTCTGCTGGACTTGGATAAAAATGCTCAATCAAACTAGCCATACTACCGTTCTTCTCAATGTTGTCCCTGGATGATGGATACAATGCCGACATGGCCTTCGACAAGGTGACCCCTCTCCCCCTTCTTGTCAACATTGTTGCTGATGCCCTTCAACAACTCCTCCTTCAGCCTTCGCGTGATGGGCTTCTTCGCACCCCCTGGTTGACGACCTGCCTTGCTCCATTCTCCAATATGGTAACGATACTCTCATTATTATCCGGGCCATCCTAGCATGTGGCCAACCTCAAAAAGGTTTTGGATGACTTCACCGCTGCCACTGGCATGGCCAGCGGTTTCCACAAAAGCACCTTCGTCCCTATCAAAACAAATCCTACCACAGCCACCGAGATGGCTCGCTCCTTTGGTTGTGTTGTATCCTCCTTGCCCTAAACTTACCTTGGCCTCCCGCTTTCCACTCACAAGCTCCGCCTTGCTGACTTAGCCCCAATCATCTCTAAAAGTGACATGTGGCTATCGGGTTGGCGGGGTAGATCACTCCCTATTGGTGGTCGTCTCTTGTTGATCAATTATTGTTCTGACCGCTATGCGGGCCATGACATAAGTGAAGACGCGCTTTTCTCTGGACAGGTGAAGAAACCTGCAATGGTGGTCAATGTAAGGTTGTTTGGGCTGATGTCTGTGTCCCAAAGAAGTATGGGGGACTTGGGATTATCTCTCTCCCCGCCCAAAACTCCGCCCTTCTTGACAAATTCTTTACCAAATTTCACTTTGCCTCTACTGGTCCTTGGTTCCGCCATTCCTACAGGTGGTCTAAGCGGCACGACATCGACGACCACCACTTCCTTGACACCCTCGTTTGGAAATATATCCTTACCCATCTCTCCTCCTTTGACTTATTTCAAAAGTCACCCTTGGAGATGGGAACTCCTCTGTTTTCTGGTTCGACCTTTGGTTGGGATCGGCTCCTCTTCATGAGCGCTTCCCCGCCCCTGTCTCTCATTATATCCGCCCCAACACCTCTGCCTCCCGTGTCCTCTAAACGGAATCCATGCCAATCTTGCCCCCGCCTCTCCAATGCTGCTACGGCGGACCTCGCCTCTGAGCTTGGCCTCCTTGCCCTCACCTCTGAGCTTGGCTCTGTTGTGCTTCGTCCCGACACCCCAGATATTCATACATGCTACCTCACTAAAAAAGAGCGACAAACAAAAGTTTCTAGACCAATTCTTTCAGGCATATGCAGGTGGATGATCAAGCGACCATGGTTTGGAGAAATGCCGCTCCTGTGAATTGCAAGATATTATGCTGGCTTGCTCGGCGGCACCTCATTCCCACCAACGAGCACCACTTTCGACACAACATGTCCACCTCCGTGACCTACCCCCATTGCTAAGCCGACGAAGACACTGATCATCTTCTGATCCACTTCACCAGGGCCCAGGATGTGCGGAGTCTCTTCCACCAAAGGAACATCGACCTTAGCTCAACCTCGGTGGCTAACCTGCCGCGGCTTCTTTTCAGCGGTTATGAAGACGCCGATGATACGGGCATGAAGGCCGAGGTGAAGCCCAATTTCAGGACTCCACCTAGCTAGTTATCTAAGTTATTGTATTTTATATCTATGGTCATATGTGGGCCAATTAGGGTTTTTAATAAGATCAAGTTATTGTTGGTTTGGGCCTGTCCAAACCAAGTTAGGCAAGCCCACAAGGGCTTGGCCGCCCCCCCCTCATATAAGGGCTGGCACGGCTAGGGTTTAAGATTAGACAAGTTTAGGTAAAAACTATTGCGTGTGTTCACGTGTATCATCCCTTCGGTGGTACGGCGCTGCCATTTATCTAGTTCGTAATAAGATCCGCCGCGAAGGTTCTTGTGTTCATCAAGGATTTTTTAGCTCAGGTTTGAGGCGTATCGTTCATCGATCCGTTGCTTGCTGGATTTGTCCCTCTTCTCCAGGCTACGTTATCGCATTGTTGGGAGATTCTATCTACCCGGGTTCTCGCTGTGAAAGATCGGGCAACACCTAGGAGGATCTGCTGGGATTCCCCGTATCATGTGGTATGAGATTACTGGGTTGCTCACGGCGAGGTTGTGTTGATCGATCTCATCGGATCGGTTTGCATCGGAGGAGATTGGCTCAAGGTTGAAGGAGGTTGGTTGGAGGAAGATTGATGCTATTGTGGTGCAGTTTGCCTATCATCCATGGGTGTTCCAAGTGTCAAAATCGCGAATTTTGGTGTTTGGAGTCGGGAAGAAGAAGGCATATCGCGACAGGATCCGGCGCCCAGACCGGCCGACCGGCTCCTGGACCGGCCAGGCCGGTGCCACACCCGGCCAGACCGGGCCCTAGGTCGGCCAACCCGGCCAAAACCGGCCCCCAGGCCAGTGCACACCGGGCCAAATCCAGGGGCATCCGCCCTCCACGCCGGCGTCCAGGACGGCGTGACCGGGCCCCAGGCCGGCCAGGCCGGCACCCAGGCCGGCATGACCGGGCCACAGACCGGCCAGGCCGACGCCCAGGCCGGCCAAACCGGGCCACTGACCGGCCCTGCTGCTGCTGTTTCACCTGCGCCTGCTGTTTTGACTGCTGATGCTGTTGATGTTTCTTCACATTTTCGTGCTGTGGTTCGGAAGGAAGATATATACAATGACTACCTTCATATTGTGACGGGTTTGCACTTCGATGCATCTACCATCAAGTGGAGGTTGGCTAGCTCCACGACACGGCGGAATTTCAGCTTTGGGAGTCACACATTGACAGTGGTTTTGAGAGATGCAAGGCGTTTGATAGTCCGTTCGGTGGCCAAACTGAATTTGATATTGCATACCGGCGTGTTGATGATGTTCTGGCTGATTGGTACCATGATTTTCTGATAGTTCAGGGTATCATTGGTGTAATGTCTAATTGGGCAGATTTCAAGCAGTTTCTGCGTGCTAGATTTCAGGTCAGGTCCACGGAGGACAAGGCGGCGGTGTGCTCTAACACTACCGTGGAGGAGGTTGTTCCAGTACGGGCAGTCACTGAGGAGAGGAAACCTGGCTCTGATACCAAGGACACTACTGTGACTGTTGAGGAGGATGTACCATTGAGCGGGTTGAATATGCAACTCAAGAAGGTACAAGATGATGCTTGCAATGAACAAAGTGTTCTAGTCTTTATTTTTATTTTTCTTTGACTACGAATTATTTTAAGTAT
This sequence comes from Lolium multiflorum, assembly GCA_030979885.1. Taxonomy (NCBI): domain Eukaryota; kingdom Viridiplantae; phylum Streptophyta; class Magnoliopsida; order Poales; family Poaceae; genus Lolium; species Lolium multiflorum. The sequence goes on along the minus strand of CM061753.1, from coordinate 150,382,647 downwards.
ATAAAAGAATATTGGTATATATCAGCATTATCAGAAAGTGTTTTTCAACACACGAATTCAGTGATACTACAATATATCAAAATTGTATTGCTTAATTTGAACCGTCAAAGTTTGTCTTCAACTATTCACCGAAAGGGAAGAGGTAGTAGCAGACAAAGATCTGGTAGCCCGCTACTTTATTCCCTTGTTCGTCACGCACTGCGGTCTCCTTTTCGCCGCAGCTCTGCTCTTCCTTGACTCATTGCGTGAGGAACGCATCCACTGTCGGCCTCCGCCTAAACCCCAGACGACCGCCGGCGCCCGGCAATGGCGGAGTCGCCGGAGCAGTTCAGGGGGCAGTCCCGCCTCCCCCGCTTCGCCGAGCCCCTCCGCTACGACCTCCTCCTCCGCCCCGACCTCGCCGCCTGCACCTTCTCCGGCTCCGCGGCCGTCGCCGTCGCGGTGTCCGCGCCCACACGTTTCCTCGTGCTCAACGCCGCCGAGCTTTCCGTCGACGGATCCTCCATCCGCTTCCAGGCACGCGCCGCACCCTCCACCTAGAGTCATGCCGATCTCTTATTTATCCGTCATGTTCTCATCTTGGGGGTGAACTGGGAGTTGCAGGATGTGGCGCCGACGGTGGTCACGCAGTTCGAGGAAGATGAGATCCTGGTCATTGGCTTCGGCCAGGAGCTGCCCATCGGCGAGGGCGTGGTCACCATGAACTTCACCGGGACCCTCAACGACCAGATGAGGGGCTTCTACAGGAGGTATGGTCCGCTATATATCATTCAGAGACGGGCAAGATCCCATCTCACACGCAAGCTTCTTTCACTAGTCTCTCGGGCATATGTGTGCTTGGAATAGCACTGGATCATAATTTGTCAATTGCATAGGCATTTGGGTGCTTCCAGTGCCAAAGCGACAAGTGATCTTCTCTGCTACAATCATCTCTATGATAGTAACCTGGATCGTAGGATCTTTGGGTCGTGATCTTGTTCCTCCCATTTCCCATCAGAATTCACCACGCAATCTTTTCTATCCTCAGGATCATATTCATTAACCAGAAAACAACCATCTTGAACGGCTGAGCTATGTGTCTGCAGTAACTTGAAAGCAAATAACCAAACAAACAAATATCTGCAGCGCTATAATTTAGTGCATAAGGTGACGGACTTAGTAGGTTTGAAGAGCAGACCAAGGATGTTAGTATTAATTTACCTTTTTTTGTTTGAAAATGCAGTAACCTGAACTATCTGTGTTATGACCCTTCAATCATGGTTTACTCATCTCATTGTGCAACCGAGATTTATGGTTGGAACGTATGATGCAGCACCGTTATGTACAGATTCATGTTAGAATTTTTTAAACAAAATTGTGTTACATGGGAGTATTCAGACATAATCGGCGCCTGTGGAATGCGCCTGATCTTACTTATTCTTTATACAATCTCTTTTCCTCATGCTCTTGTGCTGGTATTTGATTGCAGCAAGTATGATTACAATGGGGAGTCAAGAAACATGGCAGTCACACAGTTTGAAGCTGCTGACGCACGCCGGTGCTTTCCATGCTGGGATGAGCCTGCGTTTAAGGTGTTTAACGTTCCATGTTGTTATTTAGAAACAATTGTTTGATGCACTTTAAACTATGATTGAACATTAGACAATCAAATCTAGTTATATTTTGACACAGGCGTAAAGGCCCTTGTATGTTGCGCGACCCTTTTTGTTTATCGTTTTGTAAGTCTTAAGATCCATAATCTAAAGTAACTTCTCTTGTACTGTTTCTGTATTTCAGGCCAAGTTCAAATTAACATTAGAAGTTCCAACTGAGCTGGTAGCATTGTCCAACATGCCAGTAGTTAAGGAAACAGTTCATGGACCTCTCAAGACTGTCTGCTACGAGGAGTCTCCACTTATGTCAACATATCTGGTCGCTATAGTTGTTGGTTTATTTGATTACATAGAGAGCTCAACGTTAGAAGGTAGAAGATCAGTTTTCTTGACCCCTGTATCTTTCAGTCAAGGACTATGCTATTGCCATTCTTCTCTTACTTTTACATTTCCAATGGTCTGTCAATATGATTTAGGCACCAAAGTTCGTGTGTATACTCAAGTTGGAAAGACTAGTCAAGGAAAGTTCGCACTAGATGTTGGGGTGAAGTCACTGGATCTATACAAAGAGTAAGCTTCCAACCTAAGCCTATTATTCATTATGACATCTATAAAAAGTGTGTCAGCATCAAACAAGATAAAGAATCACTCCTGAACAATTTGGCATGCCAATTAATTTTCTGCTAGCTGAATCAGAATCACTAATGTTTTTTTAACCAGTTATTTTGCCACTCCATACCCACTACCTAAGCTGGATATGATTGCTATCCCTGATTTCTCTGCTGGAGCTATGGAGAACTATGGATTGGTCACTTACAGAGACTCAGCTTTGCTTTATGATGAGCAATTATCATCAGCATCCAACAAACAACAGGTTAGGATGTGTGTGTGTGTGTGTGTTTGCGAGAAAGCTGTGGTTGAATATTGAAGTTCCTTTTTTTTTTCCTTTGACTAATAGTGAGTCAGCATGAGACTTTAATGTTTTGTAATTATAGCCAAGTAAATCTTCTTTCGTTTATTTATATATTTTCTGTAGGTAGCAATCACTGTTGCACATGAATTGGCTCACCAATGGTTTGGCAATCTTGTAACCATGGAATGGTGGACTCACTTGTGGCTAAACGAGGGTTTTGCTTCCTGGGTAATCTATCTGATAACCAGTATTTGAGAAATTATAAATGATTAATGTTGTATATCCTTATTACTCAACAAGTCCTTATTATGTTTGAACAGGTGAGTTACTTAGCTGTAGAATCTATATTTCCTGAATGGAATAATTGGACACAATTCCTCGATGAGACGACGTCTGGGCTCAGACTGGATGCGCTTGCAGAATCTCATCCTATTGAGGTAATCTTCTTCTCTACTAATTGGTGCGAGTCCATGCTTCAACTTGTTTCGCCATTGTTCTGCGTTGAGAAAATTTTGCTAATAGGACTACGGCAACATATGCCACAAATATCTTTATTAGAGATATGGAAACATATTAAAACAGTAAGGTAATTTACATTACAAAGTTGGCGTTGCACGTGCATATGCAAGTTATGATTTTCGCTTATTTGACCTGTTTTCAGGTTGAAGTAAACCATGCCAGTGAAATTGATGCGATCTTTGATTCCATAAGCTACGACAAGGGTGCTTCTGTCATTCGCATGCTGCAAAGCTATCTTGGTGCAGACCGTTTTCAGGTTAAATCATTTTCCTTAAAAAAGTGACTTTTGTTTACTTAAGTGGTCGAGCATTCTGTTTCCAGCGCTGTCTGCTGTGGCGTGCTGTGATTGTATAGCACCACTTTTTTTTTCCGAGAAAACACGAAAGACTTGCGCTTCATTTCATTGAAAAGATGGAGTGTTTTACAATCCTCCTAGGAGGCGAGGTACATAGTTTGCATAGCACCACTTCTGAACCCTTGTATGCATTTTTTTTTATCATTAAACGAGTGACCCAAGTTGTCTCTGCAGCCACTCTGATGCATTCTATCTTGACATTCGATGCATGTGGAACCTGAAACCAGAAATACCAAAGATGATCACTTGTAATTATTAGATTTGACTTTGCTGAACCCACCTGCTGAAGAATAGCTTGAACTTTGATGTTTTCTATAATTAAAGATGGATGAGATTTTTTTTTTTTGCATATATGATTTCTGTTTTCTGTCTAGCTCTGTTGCCTACTATAAATAGTTTTTCTGCCTGTTCCAACTTTGTGAATTTTTACTCTTCCAGAAAGCTTTGGCTTCATACATAAAGAAGTACGCGTACTCAAACGCTAAAACCGAAGACCTATGGGCTGTTCTTGAGGAGGAAACTGGGGAGCCTGTTAAAGACCTGATGACTACATGGACTAAGCAACAAGGATATCCTGTTATATTTGCAAAACTAAATGGGCAATATTTGGAACTCGAGCAGGTTTCCAGACAGTTCATTTGAATATTGTTTTTTTACATACATGGAGAACCGAGTGTAAATATGCATGCATGCCTTATTTTTTCATTTCCTTGCTATTAATATATCTAAGCTATAGTAGTTGGTCTGGCCATTTGATCATGAATTGATAATTGTTTCTTTCTAGGACCTCTACTTTATTGGTACCTTCAATCCCATGTTAATTTATTTTATTCTGTTGTTGGCCATGCACTCATATAGTGTATGAAACACATTTACAATCAACATGCAATGACTAAAAATGTGAATGGTTTAGTAATTTTCTGGGGTTCTGTTTTCGTGTATGATCTGTTCAATCAGAAATATAAAGAGAATGTCAGTAAAGGAGTTAGAATGTGCATATCGGTGGTGCAAACTGTTCTTGGATGCTGGGGTATTGTCTGTGCTGTATATTTACAAATGCCACCAATATCTCTGCATCCTTATTAACTCGAATGAAACACAACTAATTCTAAATATCGACCTCAGTCCTAATTTTCGAACTATATCTTCTGTTACAGGCTCAGTTTCTGTCAGATGGATCATCTGGTCCTGGCACGTGGATTGTTCCTATGACATCATGCTGTGGCTCATATGATGTGAATAAAAAGTTTCTATTGAAAGGGAAGGCTGATAAGATCCATATAAAAGATTTTGCGGCCTCCCAAACTGCTGACAGAGGGACAGGCCAAAACTCTTGGATCAAACTGAACATTGATCAAACTGGATTTTATAGAGTGAAGTATGATGATGAACTTGCAGCCGGACTTGAAAATGCAGTAAAGGCCAACAAACTCTCGTTAATGGATATGATTGGTAAAGATAGTACAATTCATGAAATTACTATTGTATGTAGTTTCGCAATATTTTGACACATGATACATATTATTGTTATAGATCGTGCAAAATATTATTGTATATATTTTTTGAATGTTTTGACAGATGAGACATATTATTGTTGTAGGTATTGTGGAGGATTCATATGCCCTTTCTGTTGCTTGCAAACAAACACTGACATCATTGCTGCGTCTGCTGAATGCTTATCGTCATGAGTCTGATTATACTGTGCTTTCACATGTAACCTCTGTAAGTAAAACTTGTACCTTCAACAAGGATTTTGATCATTTTTCCTATATCTATATCATATATGTTGTGTCTAAATTTTGATCATCAAGTAAATGTTTCTTCTCTATTCCCAGGTATGTTTAGGCGTTAATAAAATATCAACTGATGCTACTCCTGACTTGTCTAGAGATATCAAACAACTTCTGATCAAGCTTCTTCTATTAGCTGCCAAGTATGTCCAAAAGCTGTGTGCCCGTTTTGAACATATTATACATGTCTTTCTATTCACTACAATATTTGTTCAGTTTCCTTTCTGTGACCATTCTAAAAGCCTTCATGTACATCACATTTCAGAAGAGTAGGCTGGGATCCTAAGGATGGTGAAAGCCATCTTGATGTCATGCTTAGATCACTGCTCTTGCTTGCTCTTGTCAAACTTGGACATGATGAGACTATAGCTGAGGGAATTCGCCGTTTCCACATCTTCTTAGAAGACCGAAAAAGTCCCCTTCTGCCACCAGATAATAGAAAGGTCATGACTTTTCCTCTAGATTACAGCCGTTTTACTTCTTTGTTGTCTAACTTGCAATGTTCTTTAGGCAGCATACCTTGCTGTGATGCGGAGCGTGAGTACCTCAAGCAGGGCCGGTTATGATTCTCTCCTGAAAATCTACAGGGAAACATCTGAAGCACAGGAGAAGTCTCGCATCTTAGGTGTGTGATTTTTCAATTTTAGCTTTTGCAACACAAATTTCTGATGATTCATCCTAAAAATACTCTTTTTTCTAGGCTCGTTGTCTTCGTGCCCAGACAAGGATATTGTTGTTGAGGCATTGAACTTTATGCTTACAGATGAGGTTAACCTTGAAACCTTTTCTACTATCTGAATGATGTTGGTTTATGCTTACGGATTTACTGGTGAAACGAGGTTATAATCTTCCTCTTTCTTATTAGGTACGGAATCAAGATGCATTTTATGTCCTTGGTGGTATTAGCTTAGAAGGACGTGAAGTTGCATGGGCCTGGCTTCAGGTATGTTATAGTTTCAGGGTAATTGGCTAGGCTATTTGCATGATTATCTGGCATGCTTATATTACATTTGGACGTTTTTCGTCCAAATTGGTGTGGTATGTCATGATGTTTGGGATGTATCAGTTAACATTTATCTGTTTCATGGATGGGTGAACCCAGAAATGGGCCCATTAATTCTCAACACCTTTGATAGAAGTCATAAAAACCCTTGGTGATCAACATATTTACTTTTGTAGTTTTTGTTCAGTGGCAATCAATGCAATGTAGGGGCTACTTGGAATGATGTAAAGTTACTGTTGCCATCAGTATTTAGCTCAAAGTTAAACTAAAATACCGGTGACTACACTAATTTTACACCCATTCCAAGCTTGGCCGTTTTGTTTGTAAGGAGTAAGGACTGCCTAGTTGAATTATTCGACTAACATTTCTTATATGTAGAATTATGGTTTAGATATTAGTTTAGTCAAAGTAACAACTGGCTAGTTTTTAAATCTTTTCAAAATTACTACAAAATTGAGAAAATTGTACTTAAAAATCAATATTATTAGCTCTATTCTGCTATGTATGTCTGATCCTGCACTTCTGCACTATTCGGGTTCTTCTATACAACGCAGTTTGTCTTATTTAAAATTGTTGCAGTTTTACCATCTATATATAGTATTAGCACATGCAGCCAAGCCCATCTCAGTCATTTTGGACCTGCAGCTTAATTGCTAGTGCTACTAATCTCTTACAGGCTGTTCATTAACTTTGATATAAAGAACCATTCTGACATAAGCTAATTTAAGCTGTTCCATAATAGGTCAATCTGTTAATTAAATCTTTATGTATGAGCATGCTGAATGTTTATGCACATGCAGGAAAATTGGGACCACGTCGTCAAGACTTGGCCATCAAGCTCACTCATATCGGACTTCATCAATTCTACTATTTCACCGGTACCACACAGACCTTTCCCTTGGTTATTCTTCATACTCTGTCATTTATTTACTAAAAAACATGTTGCATGTGTCATTTTTTTGTATGGTCACCAGTTCACCTCCGAGGAGAGAGCTGCTGAGGTTTCTCAGTTCTTTTGCACTCGTGTGAAACCATCGTTCGAGAGAGCATTGAAGCAGAGCCTTGAGAGGGTGAGGATCAGCGCTAGATGGATCGAGAGCATCAAGAGTGAGCCGAACCTCGCCCAAACGGTGCACCAGTTGCTGCTGGAGGAGATGTAATCTTCTGCTAGCTATAAAGAGATTATGTATCACGAGGGGTGTGTTCCATTATAATGGTTGTGCATTTATGCATCGTGGCTGTTCTAGCAACAGTAATTTATGTGGTCTAGCTTTACGTATTCAACACCTGCGATATCAACTGTACTTTGTTTCGGAGAGGTGTTGTGTTTGAAGTTTTTTTCAGAACAGTAACCAATAAATTCACTTTATCCTTTCACAAAGCAGATACGATTGTCTTCATGCTAAAAAGGATAAAACAGTACGACAACGATTCTTTTCTTTTTCGGACACCTCAGTACAACGACGACTTTTTTCTATATCTGTCAACTGAAGTCTGCTTCTTTGGAAGCTACTGATCATGATGTATCAATCTTCGCACCACTCGGGTTGATCCGCCGGAGATGGTGAGAATGTTGCCGAAGCTACTCCTCAGATTCGGCGGAGAAGATATTTGTGTACTGTGCTCAGTGATGCACCCTCTTAATCTACAGCTCAATCCCTTACCTAAGAGGCTGCTCCTTAGATTCGGTGGAGAAGATATTTGCGTACTGTGCTCCCTCTTAATCTACAGCTCAATCCCTTAGCTCAGAGGCGTCTCCCAAATCGATTGCTGGTTAAACCGCTGGCTCTACGGCTAGCGAGACTGCAAGAGGCCCCTGAAAATGCAGGTTATTTGCGTCCGAGTTCTTGCCGGACCTCCTTGCTCCTTTTGTATTCTTATGTGTAGACAATATGACTTTTGTGTAGCTCTTTATCAATGTGTACATCTAGGCATTACCTGTGTGAACTCTGACTTTCAGAGTACAAACTGTAGTTGGAGCTATGTTGTAATCGTGTTTCTATCTTAATGAAAACTCTTGGTCCTTTATAACCCTTTTCTGTTAAAAAAAGTCACAACGTCTTGAAGCTTATGTTGGATCCTTGGAAACGCAAGGTTGAAAGAAAACATAATAGCTAGAGATGCCACCCGCATGTATGTGTGCTTACCTACCTTACCCTTCACCCATAGGGGTACCCACCAATGGGGGCCACTTTTTATCCATACCCGTCACCCACGGTAAATTAGGTACACAAGCATCGTGGTGTCGTTGACGACAGGAGTGACAAAGCTTTTGCGGATCTTTATCCTGAAGGTTGCTTGGCGGCTTGATGGTGGCGACGGCTTCCGTAGTGTGTGCATGAGGTGCTCACTACGAGTCTGCTAGATTTGAATGAGCGCTCCCGTTTCACTTAGTGGGTGTCTTGGGGTATGCGATGTTCCCATTCCTAGTTGATGGAAGGTTTTCGTGTTTCCAGGCAATAAGGCCCTATTGGCAGGTGTTGTGTGGTTGCTTCGGATTTTTGATGTATGATTTTTATCAGACCTTTATTGAATAAATTAATAAAGAAAGATGTATGCATCAGTCGATGCAGAGGCTAGAGCTCTGTCTCCATTTCAAAAAAGGTAAAAAATACCAAAATTATAACACAAAACTAAAATACTCGTACGCATAGGTAAAAAATGCCTGCAATTACAACACGTAGAACTAAGCAGAAATTTTTCGTAAACAATAACATGTAACCATAATTTATGTATAACAACACATTGTAAATAGCAACACATACTTATGAATAAGAACCTTTGTGAATATGAACACATTCTAATAAACAACACCACTTGCCCATAAACCACAACACATCATAAATGATACTTCCTCCGTTTCTACATAATATAACTATCTGAGAAAAATTCTAGAATATAAGGTGTATTTTACACGTCTCGACAAATTTTTAAGGGATTAGTTTAAGTTTTCTTATCTTATGCAAAGTCCTCTATTTTCTCATGTTAATTATTCAGTGGTAATTCTGTCAAACTTGGTATAATTTTCTCTCAATATGCGTTTTTTAATTTCCGTGCCAAGAACTATATGGCTTATATCAAGGAACAGAGGGGTCCGCAGACTCATGACAAAGTATAGAGGTAATTTGACTGTACGTAATGTGTCTTGTCAAAATTTATGATGAGGACATCCCTACCTCACTACTACCTCCGTCATTACCAACTGAAGATGAACCTTGAAGCTCAAGTCCAATGAAGTCGGATTGGACCAATGACACGAGCTCGTGCGAATCTACTTAAACAACAGGTGAACTTGTTCTTAAACGATACCTTGATTGATGAGAACTTTATACTACCTAAGTCCTATTACTTATGTATCATCGTATGAAGAGGAGACAAGCATCGCACGAGGAGAGGAGCTGGACGTGAAGCTGGACATGGAGCTGGACATGAAGATATCTCATGGACGCGCGAGGGAGGAGCGGGAGGCATGCGCGAGAGGAGACGAAGAAATCCAGGCCGGTCCAGCGCCCGGTCAGACCGGCCGCCACGCCGGCCGCCGGCCCTGTCGGCCGAGTCGCCAACCTCGCCAACCGAGGAAGCCCTCGTACCGGACGGAAACCGGAAACCTCGCAGATTTCCGCCGGTTGACCGGACCACAGACGGACCGGCCGGTCCACGCCGGCTGAGGACCGGACCACCGAGTCCGTCTCGACCAGATCTATTCCGGGTCGGTTATTTTCGTACTTTTGGATTCGAGGTCCACGCCTATATAAGTCTCCGGGACGCCCCACAAGTTGCTTTAGACCACGTTTAAGATAAACCCTAGTTCTTAGTTGTTTGCTCGCAAAACTATTGAATTCCCTACACCATATTGCTTGGATATTGTGTAGATCCTGTTTAAGTCTTGTGTGATCTCTGTTCCATTGAGAATTAGACGGTTGCAACTTACCGCTTCGTGGTCGGCGGCTACGTGCGCAAGTGTGTGGAGTTGCGAATATCTTGCAGGTTGAGAGCTGTTGCATTGGCGAGGGACCAATCGAGAGATCTCGTTGCGTCATACAAGTTATCATCCACTACATCGTCGTGTTTCTCCGCTGCCATCACCCCGTGATCATCATCACCACCGTTGCTTACTGACAAGATCGTGGCACCCCTTATCATCTTGGTATCGATTTCCAGTTTTCTCGGTAAGTCATCCACAATCCACCCCATAGTTGAGTTGTGAGTGTTTTCCTATCCAGAAAAAAAAAAAATTAGGGTTAGGGTTTGCCATAACCATAGCTTGCACTAATTTCGAGTTTTAGTTGCTTTTCGTAGTTGTTTTTGCGTACCTTTATCTTTCTTCTAGTAGAATTGTTAGGGTTTGTGTTTTCTCTATCATCTAGTTTATCTTCTAGTGTCAGTTTTGTTACTCCAAGTCCTCATAGCGTACAGTGTGCTTGTTCCCAACCATAGACACAGCCTTTCGATATACGTGACTAGGAACTTCCCCAAGAGACTAGTTTTACCGCTCGGCAGGCTGCTCATTAGGTTTTGGTGCTTTGCATATCTTGTTGGCCGTGTTATCAAGGAGTTGAGTCATAAAATCAAAAAAAAGAGAAAATAGAAAAGAAGCAAAAAGAGCTACATAGCTGCGTGTGTTACAAAAAGAAAATACAAAAAGAAAAGTGTGTGCTAGTTGAAATCAAGTGAAAGGCCTAAGTTTTCTTTACTGCATCCGTAGTTGAGCAATCTTGTGCCTGTTGAGCTTTGCTAGCGTCTCTCTTGTGCATTGCAACCTTTCCTCCATATAGTTGCATTGCCCCATTATATCGCCTTGTGTGAGTATCTTTGGTTGTCTACGGTCAGCGCTAGAGCTTGTTATTGGTGCAAATAGGTAGCCTACCTACAGCCCCACATATACCCCGCTTTGTCGTGTGATTGTTTTATACCCTTGATATTCGCTTCGCTACATCCGTGCACTAATTGTTACTACAAGTGGTAAGCAACACTAATTTACTTTGGAACGGTAAGATTTCCTTTTCTTATCAGTTTTGAGTGAGTTGTGAGAGTACCACCATATATTTTTTGATTTAGTGCACTAACCTACTAATCATGTCTGCTAGTGATCATAAGATTGGTAACCAGGAGAACAAGGATTCTGCAGATATTATTAACTGGAGAGAGTTTGAGGCTCTTCGTAATGAGATGCGACGTGAATTCCACGCTCAGGATGATGAGCTTAAGGGTACAGTTGACGAGATCAAACAAACACTGGATGCTACTAATGCAACTGTCACTGGATTGGTTGATCAAGTGACGGATATACAGCGCAATATTGCAGACATGCTCATCGCTATTGAGAATTTGACTGCACAACAACAACAACAAGACGATGACGAAGATCCTGAGCTTGAAGATGATGCACACAATGCTCGTGGTGCACCTCGTGGTCATCGTCCTCGTGGTTGGGTTCCACTTGGCCGCAATGGTCGTGGACAGGATGAAGAAGATGGATTGGGTAAGCCCAAGTTTTCCATACCCAAGTTTGAAGGAGGAGCTGATGTGGAAGAATACCTCACTTGGGAGCTCAAGATTGAGAAGTTGTGGAGCTTACATCCCAACTACTCTGAAGATAAGAAGATCAAGCTTGCTTCTTCTGAATTTGATGGTTATGCATTGCGTTGGTGGGATTCTTTGGTTCGTAACCGCGACGAAGATGGTGCACAACCTATCCGTACATGGCGTGCAATGAAGGAGGTTATGACTTCTCGTTTTGTGCCTACAAATTACATGCGGAATATATTTGATAAGCTGACACTATTGAGTCAAGGTGTGAAGACTGTTGATGAGTACTACATGGAGATGGAGATGCTTATGCAGCGTGGTCGTGTCCGTGAGTCTCTAGAGATGACAATGCAGAGTTTTCTCAATGGATTGAAGTATGATGTTAAAGGCATTGTTCGTCATTACACCTACACCAATATGAATCAACTGTTACATCATGCCAGAGAAGCTGAATCATAGTTGGCTGAAGAAGCAAAGGTTAAGGGACGTGCTACGGGGGCTGGGCGTTTACACCCGCCCTCTACGGCGCGGCACCTTCGACGTGCTCCGCCTTACTCTACTCCGCCTAGCAAACCGGTCTCCAATGTATCTAATGCAAAGAAGTCCGAATCTGCTGCAAGTACGAGTGGTTCTGTGTGTCTACAACGCGCAACCGCGATATGCGTTGCCATACATGTGGTGGCAAGGGTCACTTCAAGAGAGATTGTCCTAACCGCAAAGTCATGTTTATCAATGAGGACAATGAGTATGAGACTGGAGATGATGTTGATCCAAATGCTCCAGACAATGATGACTATGACACCGATGGTGAAGATGCATATCCTTCTGATGCTCGCACCATTGTTGTGTCGCAGCGTGCTCTTAATGTGTTGCCTAGTGCATCTACTCAGCGCTGCAATTTGTTCCAAACCAAAGCTTTAGTTGGTCCTGACAAGGCTTGCAAGGTCATTATTGATGGCGGGAGTTGCCGCAATTTAGCAAGCAAGGAGTTATGTACCAAGCTGAAGTTGAAGTACCTACCGCACCCGCATCCATATTATATTCAGTGGTTGAGCGACAATGGTGAGATGAAGGTAAACCACATGGTGCGTGTTGAGTTTTCCATTGGACCGTATAAGGATTGCATTGACTTTGATGTGGTTCCTATGACGGTTTGTCACCTACTATTGGGTCGGCCTTGGCTCTATGACCGTTCTGTGCAACACAATGGCCGAGCCAATACATATCACTTGGAGTACAAGGGCAAGAAGATTAACTTACAGCCTATGTCACCACAACAAATTGTCAATGAGTCTCGTCAGAAGATTGAAGTGAATTTGGAGGATGCACCTCTAGATAGGCGAGAGAATTGTAATGTCGTGAGTGATATAATGAAAAGTGAGAGAGTGAATTCCTTAGTTTCATTAGCCACCAAAGAAGACATGAGAGAATTTAGTGAGGATCCTACGGCCATGCCTCTTGTGCTTTTGTACAGGGGTACGGTATTGGTTTCTAATGACATGACCCCTCTTCCTCTTGGTGTTTCTAGTGTTTTGCAGAATTCGACGTGTTTCCGGAGGAGGTACGCAGGACTACCACCGTTGCAAGGTATTGAGCATCAAATTGACTTGATTCCCGGAGCATCGCTGCCCAATAGGGCGCCATATCGCACTAATCCCGAAGAGACGAAGGAGATACAGAAGCAAGTACAAGCGCTACTCGACAAAGGTTATATCCGCATAAGCCTTAGTCCTTGTGTTGTTCCTGTTATTTTAGTTCCTAAGAAAGATGGTACTTGGCGTATGTGCGTAGATTGTAGAGCTATAAACAACATTACTATTCGATATCGTCATCCTATTCCCCGTTTAGAGGATATGTTAGATGAATTGAGTGGTGCTGCTGTGTTCTCTAAAATTGATTTGCGTAGTGGTTATCATCAAATTAGGATGAAAGAAGGGGATGAGTGGAAAACAGCCTTTAAAACAAAATTTGGTTTATATGAGTGGTTAGTAATGCCTTTTGGTTTAACTAATGCACCTAGTACTTTCATGAGATTAATGAACCATGTTTTGCGTGAGTTTATTGGCAAATTTGTGGTTGTATACTTTGATGACATATTAATCTACAGCCGCAATGAATCTGATCATACTATACATATTCGACATGTTTTGCAAGTGTTGTGTGATAATCAACTCTATGGTAATCTTGAGAAGTGCACATTTTGCAAAGATAAGGTCATATTTCTGGGTTATGTTGTCTCTAAGCATGGAGTAGAAGTAGATGTGTCTAAAATTGAAGCTATTCAAAATTGGCCTACTCCCATGAATGTGAGTCAAGTAAGAAGTTTCCATGGTCTAGCTGGGTTTTATCGCAGATTTGTGCCCAACTTTAGTACTATTGCTGCACCTTTGAATGATTTGACTAAAAAGGGTGTTGTTTTTGAGTGGGGCGCAGCCCAAGATCATGCTTTTGATGAACTTAAGAGATTGTTAACTGCACCGTTGCTTGCACTTCCTGATTTCAATAAGCAATTTGAGATTGAATGTGATGCTAGTGGTATTGGAATTGGTGGTGTGTTGATGCAAGAGGGTCGCCCAATTGCATATTTTTCTGAGAAACTTTCTGGTGCTAAGTTGAACTATCCTATATATGATAAAGAATTGTATGCTTTAATTAGAGTTCTTGAGGTTTGGCAACATTACTTGTGGCCAAAAGAATTTATCATACATTCTGATCATGAAGCTTTAAAATACCTGAAAGCCCAATCTACTTTGCATAAGCGTTTAGCTAAGTGGGTTGAGTTCATTGAGTCTTTTCCATATATTATTAAGCATAAGAAGGAAAAGATAATATTGTTGCTGATGCTCTATCTAGGAAGAACATGCTATTAACTCAACTTGACGTTAAAATTCCTGGTTTAGAGATACTATGTGATTTGTATGCTACTGATCATGATTTTGCTGAACCATATCGCTTGTAGCACTCCAAGAGCTGACAAAATATACATGACGTGGGTTATCTACCACATAACTAAGCAAACACTAAGCTAGACATAAAGACAACAACTAGCAGCCACACCATAAAAAGCACCACGGTTATACGACAAAAAGTCCCAAAATGTTGTCTAGGAGAAGAGAGTAAACCGCATAACTTAGAACATACATAAATATAGAGTTGACGTCCACTTCACAACTACCATGCAGCCACCTCATCTCCAACCTCCTCATACCTCACTTGCTTCAACCAAGGAAGAATTTACCTGAACTTGTTCCTATATGACCGTACCTCAACTTCTTTCATCGACCACTAGATGATATTGTTGAGGTACACTAACATCCACCTCATTTTTAGATTCGTTGCCTAGAAAAGGTGTTACATTGCATGCTTCTTGATATTCAAGTACATCAGATGTAGGAGGCGTGATGCGCTTCGTGTAGGTGTAGTCATGTCAGAGTGCCATGGGAAAATACCAAAGGATGTCGAGCATTATGTAAACTGGCGTCCTCAAATCACTGCATGTATCAAGCATCTTGAAAACAGGCCTAGTGCATGTTTTCGTGGAAGCTCGAAAAGAGCACACTGACCTAAATAGACCCCGTGGACAAAGTAGAGAGTAAGATTCTTGTGACAATTGACCTCATTCAGTCCCGAGCCTCGCGGCTCATGTAGGAACATGTGTTGCTAGCTCCACACAACGCAACCTACAAAACAAGCCAAAACATAGGGAGGCCAATGACGGAGCTACATGTTAGTTAGGAAAGGGAAATTGCCCCTCCCCCCAGCCCATTATCCTTCTTTTTTGCATCACTATAGAGGCCTTCTTCCTCAATTGATTTGCCACATTACTTTTCCACAAGAGAGGGGATGAACCTTAACAAGATGATCAAGATGTGGCCCGCTTTGATGCATTGGAGACAGGTCAGGTCGTGCGGGTTATTCATGACACGCCTAAACAATAGCATCACACGACAATTGTAAGGAAAACTAAATGTCATAAGGGATATGTGGAAGAAGCTCGTATGTTGACGCAACATAGTACGTGTGAAGGTTGATACCTTCGATCCGGATTACAGATTGTAGTATGATAAGCTTTTTCCCTAGAAGACCTAGGTTTAATCGAACCTTGAGAAGCACTGCTAAATGGTGTGAAGGAAACGTCTACAAGACTTGCTAGTGTAATTTATCTTCAGTTTACCGGACCTATCTAGTTTACTTTTAAGGGAGTTGTGTATGTTAGAGTATATTTGGTAGTTATAGATTACACGGGATTGTATTAGGATTGTTTCCATATTCTCCCTAGGAGGTTTCTTAGCTTCCAAGTCTTGTACTCTATATATACTCGCCCATAAGGCGCAATACAGCATCCGCATATATCTCTCTCCCTCTCTATCCTTCAACATGGTATCGAGCGGCACACTCCTTGACCTAGCCGCCGCAAAGTTTCCGCCGCGCCGCCCCGGCGAGGTCGATCTCCATGATCTACTCCGGGGGCCACGCAATCTGTAGGGTTCGTTCGCCGATCCGTTGATCCGCTGCCCTCGAGTCTTTTTTTTCTGTAGATTGATTTTCTTGCTCCGCCGGTCGCTCGACCGGCGTTTTCTTTTTGGTTTTACCGATCATAGATCGGATTGAGTCGCCCATCGCAGTCTTCCACTTGCGCCTCTACTCCCGGGACATCGACCACGCCATCAACCGCACGGCACAGCCGGACGTGCTGCACACGGGGCGCCCTACGTGCGACGCCGCAGTGTCTCGCCGCGCGGTCTCCATCGCTGGTCCGTCTTCGCCGCATCGCCCGGGACTACATCGACAACGCCGTCATCGACTCGATCTGCGCGTCGTCCACGCCATGGCGCGTATCGTGCCACCGTCGGTCTGATCAACCGACCCCACGCACATCTACGCCAAGCACGTCCCCGAGCACGCGCCTACCACCGATCGAGCATCGGGGTGCCGCTGTGTTGCCCCTTCGGGCCGCAGCGCCGCCGCCTTTGGTCCATGTTACCGGCCTCCGACGCGCCTTCCGAGGCGTGTACGTCGCTGGTGGTCTCCCGCCGCTGCCCCGACTCGCGCCTACGCCGGCCCCTCAGGTCGTGTCGTCGCTGCACGCGGTCACCTTCGCCGTCCCCCACGCATCGATGTCTGAGGCCACCATAGCGCCGCCCCTTCGGCGCGGGTCGCCTCCGTCTGCGCATGGTCTTCGTCACGCCGCCGGTCTTCCTCGCCAACTCGTGTACCGCCGCGCGCCCCACCCTGTGCGCGCTGGGCTCGCCAACCACTTCAGGTCGCGCTGGGCTCGCCGACCACAACGTCCGTCTAGGCGTCCAGCATGACCACCCCAGGTCACCGCTGGGTTAGTCGCCTTCTACGTCTTCGTACACTACAACTTTGCCGCCAGCATCCTCTCCTCTTCCCCGACTACGCCACCTGCTTCTCTACTCCGACACCCGTCGTCGAGACTCGCCTCTTCCCCGACTACACCACCAGTTCCTCTACTCCGACACCCGTCGTCGAGACCTCCTCTACTAGTCTACTCCGACATGGCGCGTACTTTGTAATGTTCCCTACCCCTGCACGCCCGCCGGCAACACCGGCGTGTCGTCCCCGATGCGTCCCGGCCTGGCAAGCTCGGACCGGCGCCTCGTCTTCATCGGCATCGCCTCTACGACTGCCTCGACCACGTCACCGCCGAGTTCTTCTATGCGTACTCGGTTCTGGCAAAACCATAGTATGCCTTCGTCCCCGACGTGCGCCTGGTTCTGGCAAAACTATGGTTGCACTTCGTCCTCGATGGCTCAGACTGTATCGACTTCGACATCGACCATCTCCACGATCGCTGCGCGTCTCCATCACTCTCCTCCCACACCACCTCGCCTGCGGCTACATCAACACGGCACCCGACCACGACATCGACCACGGCAATCCCTCGCGTGGCTCCCTCGACCAAGGCTGCAGCACCCACGCTCTCGGCTACCTCGACATCGGCATAAAGGGCTACCACCTCGCTTGCGCCTCACCAGCTTCCTCTACAGTCCAAGCATCTGCAACGCAACTCCGTCCACGACGCTCCCGCTATGACTGCGGGGGAGTGTCAGCCTGTTGGTTCCTACCTTCGGCTTCTCTAGTCTGACCGTACGCGACGCTACTGTTGTTCAAGTCGCTACCGCTACGACTACGGGGGAGTGTCAGAGTATATTTGGTAGTTATAGATTACACGGGATTGTATTAGGATTGTTTCCATATTCTCCCTAGGAGGTTTCTTAGCTTCCAAGTCTTGTACTCTATATATACACGCCCATAAGGCGCAATACAACATCCATCATATTCCGCAATCTCTCTCCCTCTCTATCCTTCAACAGTGTTCAATGATGGAAATAGGCCAGGGTTAAGGTTTTACCTGCAGCTATTCATACATATATAAATAAAGCTTATATGTGTAACAAATAAAATAGAGATAAGAGATTTGTGAGTAGCACATCAGTAAATACCCTTGCCCCTAAAGCCAGAGGTGATAAGACCCTAATGGTCCAACCGTTGTCCTCACAGCCGCAAGCAACATCAGTTTTTAAGTAAATACAGACCAAAGCCTTAAGCTAGATGATTGTGCTATGACCCTGACACGCGTGAAGCACACGTCCGTTGGGAACCCCAAGTGGAAGGTATGATGCGTATAGAAGCAAGTTTCCCTCAGTATGAAACCAAGGTTATCGAACCAGAGGAGTCAAGGAACACGTGAAGGTTGTTGGTGGAGGAGTGTAGTGCGGCGCAACATCGGTGAAACCGGCGCCAACGTGGAACCTGCACAACACAATCAAGATACTTTGCCCCAACGTAATTGAGGTTGTCAATCTCACCGGCTTGCTGAAAACAAAGGATTAAATGTATGGTGTGGAAAATGATATTTGTTTGCAAAGAACAATAGAGAACAATGATTGCAGATTGTATTCAGATGTAAAAGAATGGACCGGGTCCACGGTTCACTAGTGGTGTCTCTCCAATAAGATAAATAACATGTGGGTGAACAAATTACAGGGCAATTGACAAATAAACATTCAATACATATCATGATGATCACTATGAGATTTAATCAGGCATTACGACAAAGAACATAGACCGCCATCCAGCATGCATCTATGCCTAAATAGTCCACCTTCGGTTAGCATCCGCACCCCTTCATTAAGTTGCAAACAACAGACAATTGCATTAAGTATGGTGCGTAATGTAATCAACACAAATATCCTTAGACAAAGCATCGATGTTTTATCCCTAGTAGCAACAACACATCCACAACCTTAGAACTTTCTGTCACTGTCCAGATTCAATGGAGGCATGAACCAAATATCGAGCATAATTACTCCCTCTTGGAGTTACAAGTATCAACTTGGCCAGAGCCTCTACTAGCAACGGAGAGCATGCAAGAACATAAACAACACATATATGATAGATTGATAATCAACTTGACATAATATTCTATATTCATCGGATCCCGCCAAACACAACATGTAGCATTACAAATAGATGATCTTGATCATGTTAGGCAGCTCACAAGATCTAAACATGATAGCACAAGAGGAGAAGACAACCAACTAGCTACTGCTATGGACCCATAGTCCAAGGATGAACTACTCACACATCAATCCGGAGGCGGCATGATGATGTAGAGCCCTCCGTGATGATTCCCTCTCCGGCAGGTGCCGAGGCGATCTCTGAATCCCCGAGATGGGATTGGCGGCGGCGGCGTATCGGAAGTATTTCCGTATCGTGGCTCTCGGTACGGGGTTTTGCGACGAAGGCTATAAGTAGGCGGAATGGTAGGGTTGGAGGGGGCACAGGGGCCCCACACCATAGGCCGGCGCGGCCAAGGGCCAGGCCGCGCCGCCCTATGGGTACGGGCCCTCGTGGCGCCACTTTGTATCCCCTCCGGTATTCTGGAAGCTTCGTGGAAAAATAAGACCCTGGGCGTTGATTTCGTCCAATTCCGAGAATATTTCCTTTGTAAGATTTCTGAAACCAATAACAGCAGAAAACAGCAACTGGCGCTTCGGCATCTTGTTAATAGGTTAGTGCCGGAAAATACATAATAATAATGTAAAGTATGTATAAAACATGTGAGTATTGTCATAAAAGTAGCATGGAACATAAGAAATTATAGATACGTTGGAGACGTATCAAGCATCCCCAAACTTAGTTCCTACTCGCCCTCGAGTAGGTAAACGATAACAACAAATAATTTATGAAGTGACATGCTACCAACATAATCTTGATCAACATTATTGTAAAGCATATGAGATGAATGGTGTGATTCGAAGCAATAGATTGCTAACAAAGAGATAATGACTAAACAAATGAATCATATAGCAAAACTTTTCATGAATAGTACTTTCAAGACAAGTATCAAAAAGACTTGCATAAGAGCTAACTCATAAAGCAATATATTCAAAGTAGAAGGCATTGAAGCAACACAAAGGATGATTAAGTTTCAGTAATTGCTTTCAACTTGTAACATGTATATCTCATGGATATTTGTCAACATAGAGTAATATAACAAGTGCAATTAGTAAACATGTAAGAATCAATGCACACAGTTAACACATGTGTTTGCTTCTAAGATAGAAGGAAGTAGGTAAACTGACTCAACATAAAGTAAAAGAATGGCCCTTCGCAGAGGGAAGCATGGATTACTAGTTTTGTGCAAGAGCTTTTATTTTGAAAACATAGAAACAATTTTGTCAACGGTAGTAATAATTCATATGTGTTATGCATAATACTTCCTACAAGTTGCAAGCCTCATGCATAGAATACTAATAGTGCCCGCACCTTGTCCTAATTAGCTTGGATTTACATGGATTATCATTGCATAACATATGTTTCAACCAAGTGTCACAAAGGGGTACCTCTATGCCGCCTGTACAAAGGTCCAAGGAGATCAATCGCATTTGATTTCTCGTTTTTAATAGATCTCAACTTAGGACATCCATACCGGGACAACATAGAAAACAGATAATGGACTCCTCTTTAATGCATAAGCATTCAACAACAAATAATATTCTCATAAGAGATTGAGGATGAATGTCCAAACTGAAAACTTCCACCATGATACATGGCTTTGGTTAGCGGCCCAATGTTCTTCTCTAACATATGCATACTCAAACCATTTGATTATGATAAATCACCCTTACTTCAGACAAGACGAACATGCATAGCATCTCACATGATATCCAACAAAGGTAAAAATTTGATGGCGTCCCCAGAAACATGGTTACCGCTCAACAAGCAACTTATAAGAACTAAGACACATAACTACATATTCATCACCACAATAGTTTTTAAGCTATTTTCCCATGAGCTATATATTGCAAAGACAAAGGAATGAAATTTTAAAGGTAGCACTCAAGTAATTTACTTTGGAATGGCAGAAAAATACCACATAGTAGGTAGATATGGTGGACACAAATGGCATGGGTTTTGGCTCAAGGTGTTTGGATGCACGAGAAGCATTTCCTCTCAGTACAAGGCTTTGGCTAGCAAGGTTGTTTGAAGCAAACACAAGTATGAACAGGTACAGCAAAACTTACACAAGAACATATTTCAAGCATTATAAGACTCTACACTGTCTTCCTTGTTGTTCAAACACTTCACCAGAAAATATCTAGACTTTAGAGAGACCAATCATGCAAACCAAATTTCAACAAGCTCTATGGTAGTTCTCCACTAATAGATTAAAATACATGATGCAAGAGCTTAAACATGATCTATGAGAGCTCAAAACAATTGCCAAGTATCAAGTTATTCAAAACCATATGAAGCATTTTCTGATTCCAACCAAATAGCAATCAACGAAGCAATTTTCAGCCTTCGCCATGAACATTAAAGCATAACTAAGAACACAAGTGTTCCATATGAAAAAGCGGAGCATAATATCTCCAATACAAGGATGGCGGGATCCAACTTTATTCAAACCAAAACAAAAATAAAAGCAAACATACGCTCCAAGTAAAGAACATAAGATGTGATGGAATAAAAATATAGTTTCACTAGAAGTGACCTGATAAGTTGTCGATGAAGATGGGGATGCCTTGGGCATCCCCAAGCTTAGATGCTTGAGTCTTCTTAAAATATGCAGGGATGAACCACCGGGGCATCCCCAAGCTTAGACTTTTCACTTTTCTTGATCATATTGTATCATCCTCTTCTCTTGACCCTTGAAAACTTCCTCCACACCAAACTTAAAGCAACTCATTAGAGGGTTAGTGCATAATAAAAAATTCATACATTAAGAGGTGACATAATCATTCTTAACACTTCTGGACATTGCACAAAGCTACTGAAAGTTAATAGAACAAAGAAATCCATTCAACATAGCAAAAGAGGCAATGCGAAATAAAAAGGCAGAATCAAAACAGAACAGTCCGTAAAGACGAATTTTCCAGAGGCACTTAACTTGCTCAAACGGAAAAACTCAAAACTAATGAAAGTTGCGTACATATCTGAGGATCACGCACGTAAATTGGCAGATTTTTTTGATTTTTCTACGAGAGATCTACGCAAATTCGTGACAAAATCTGTTTCTGCGCAGCAATCCAAATCTAGCATCAACTTTACCATAGAGA
This sequence comes from Lolium multiflorum, assembly GCA_030979885.1. Taxonomy (NCBI): domain Eukaryota; kingdom Viridiplantae; phylum Streptophyta; class Magnoliopsida; order Poales; family Poaceae; genus Lolium; species Lolium multiflorum. Next base: position 150,360,357 of record CM061753.1, on the reverse strand, counting down.
CTTTACTTGGCACAAAAACATGATAAGGAGAGGTTGCTACAGTAGTAACAACTTTCAAGACTCAACAATACAGTAGTAAAATAAAACATGGGTTATCTCCCAAGAAGTGCTTTTCTTTAACGCCTTTCAGCTAGGCGCAGAAAGTGTAAATCAAGTATTATCTAGAGAAAAAGCATCAACATCATAATTTTTCTTACAAACACAACTTGTTGCAGAGGGTACCTTAGATGCTCCATTATCTAAATTTTCTATGGTGGTGCTAGGGGTTTTATCAATTTTAGGCCTATAATAATTCTTTGGTTTAGGCACCTTAGAGACATACATGAATTTTTGCTCTTTACCCACATAAGCTTTCTCCTTAAACTTAAGAGAAGAAAAAGTTGAACCCAAGGTTCCCATAGCTTTTTCAAGTTCACTAATCCTATTGGTTTGATTATCATGGATAACACAAGTTTCTAGGATAGCAATTCTTTCATCAATTCCTCCTAGGGATTTATCGAGTTTATCAGTATTATCAAGTAGCATTCTCAATTTAGTTTCAACACTTGGAAATTTTTTCTCTATGGCTTCCAACTTTTTCATGACATCCTCAAGAGAGATTTCAATTTTAACTTCATTAACAGGTGGTGTTCCTACTAGACTCTCAATGATGCAACTTGCTTCTAAAGCGGGAGTACCTAGGAAATTACCTCCGAAAGAGTATCAAGAACATACCTATTCCAGCTAGATAGGCCAACATAAAAGTTCCTAAGAAGGATAATAGTGGAGTGTTTCTTAATGCACCTATGATGAGCATTACTAATTCTGTACCAAGCATCTTTGAAACTTTCTCCACCTTGTTACTTAAAAGAACGAACTTCAACTTCAGGATTACTCATTTTAGTAGTAATAAAAGTAAACTAAGCAAATAGAATAAAGTAAAGACAAGTAACTAATTTTTTTGTGTTTTGATATAGAGCAAGTAAACAAGACAAAAAGTAAAGCAACTATTTTTTTGTGTTTTTTAATATAAAGCAAACAAGACAGAAAATAAAATAAAGTAAAGCAAGACAAAAACAAAGTAAAGAGATTGGATGTGGAAGACTCCCCTTGCAGCGTGTCTTGATCTCCCGGCAACGGCGCAGAATTTAGCTTGACGCGTGAAGCACACGTCCGTTGGGAACCCCAAGTGGAAGGTGTGATGCGTATAGAAGCAAGTTTCCTCAGTATGAAACCAAGGTTATCGAACCGGTAGGAGTCAAGGAACACGTGAAGGTTGTTGGTGGAGGAGTGTGTGCGGCGCAACACCAGTGAAACCGGCGCCAACGTGGAACCTGCACAACACAATCAAGATACTTTGCCCCAACGTAACGAGGTTGTCAATCTCATCGGCTTGCTGAAAACAAAGGATTAAACGTATGGTGTGGAAAATGATGTTTATTTGCAAAGAACAAGTAGAGAACAATGATTGCAGATTGTATTCAGATGTAAAAGAATGGACCGGGGTCCACAGTTCACTAGTGGTGTCTCTCCAATAAGATAAATAACATGTTGGGTGAACAAATTACAAAGGCAATTGACAAATAAAGATTCAATACATATCATGATGATCACTATGAGATTTAATCAGGGCATTACGACAAAGAACATAGACCGCCATCCATGCATCTATGCCTAAATAGTCCACCTTCAGGTTAGCATCCGCACCCCTTACGTATTAAGTTGCAAACAATGACAATTGCATTAAGTATGGTGCGTAATGTAATCAACACAAATATCGTTAGACAAAGCATCGATGTTTTATCCCTAGTAGCAACAGACATCCACAACCTTAGAACTTTCTCACTGTCCAGATTCAATGGAGGCATGAACCCACTATCGAGCATAAATACTCCCTCTTGGAGTTACAAGTATCAACTTGGCCAGAGCCTCTACTAGCAACGGAGAGCATGCAAGAACATAAACAACACATATATGATAGATTGATAATCAACTTGACATAATATTCTATATTCATCGGATCCCACCAAACACAACATGTAGCATTACAAATAGATGATCTTGATCATGTTAGGCAGCTCACAAGATCTAAACATGATAGCACAAGAGGAAAAGACAACCAACTAGCTACTGCTATGGACCCATAGTCCAAGGATGAACTACTCACACATCAATCCGAGGGGCATGATGATGTAGAGCCCTCCCGTGATGATTCCCATCTCCGGCAGGGTGCCGGAGGCGATCTCCGAATCCCCGAGATGGGATTGGCGGCGGCGGCGTCTCTCTGGAAGTATTTCCGTATCGTGGCTCTCGTACAGGGGTTTCGCGACGAAGGCTATAAGTAGGCGGGGGGGTGGGGGGGGCACAGGGCCCCACACCATAGGCCGGCGCGGCCAAGGGCCAGCCGCGCCGCCCTATGGGCGGGCCCTCGTGGCCCCACTTCGTATCCCCTCCGGTCTTGGAAGCTTCGTGGAAAAATAAGACCCGGGCGTTGATTTCGTCCAATTCCGAGAATATTTCCTTTGTAGGATTTCTGAAACCAAAAACAGCAGAAAACAACAACTGGCTCTTCGCATCTTGTTAATAGGTTAGTGCGGAAAATGCATAATAATGATGTAAAGTATGTATAAAACATGTGAGTATTGTCATAAAAGTAGCATGGAACATAAGAAATTATAGATACGTTGGAGACGTATCAGACCCTGAATGAATCACTAAACATGTACCGTTACTTTCCCTTTCTGTTTCGCGGTAGCATGCCGTTCTCCACTCATCCCACCTCTTCCCTTGACCGACTCAAATGATATGGGTACCTGCAAATCATCAAGACGAGGCAAAGAGACATGGATACAAGATCGCAAAACTTCTATTCAATCTTTACACATAACAGAAGATTAGATGCACATGAACACTGCGAGGATTCACCCCAACCCGCAGCCCGTGAGGACTACTCACACATAATATCAAGATCAAATACAAAGATATAAATCATTGTGCAAAATACTTACATTGAAATCACAATATTCTTACAATGGTCGCCAATTCTCAAGGAGATCTCTATTACAATGGTGATGGCTATGGCTATGGAGGAGGTGGTAGATGAAATGGATGAACTATGGTGATGGATCTCCTTCAGTGTGGTGCAGATAGATCTGGTGGATGGCGGCTCTGTTTGGCAACGAATGGCTCCCTTTTCAGCGTTGGTCCCTTCACGACTTTTATAGTGTTTGACCTCGGGAACGCAGCCGCAGGTGGTACATGCGGACAGTACAGGCGGGGCTTGCCCGTATCGATGCCCATTAAAGCCACATGAACCGCCTTTCCGAGCGTAGTCAACTTTGCCATGCCCCTGACATGATTTTCTTCAGTAATTGCAGGTCCATTTGCCATTATGACGTTATTTCCTGCACGTCATCCAAAAATAGAAGAGATTGCACTTCTTTGCGTTGATTAGGCATTAGTGGCAAGTTGAGAGGTAAACTTAGTCAATTTCTTGACTTAGCTAAGGGTTTAAACGCGAGAAAATATGGCATATTTTATAGCCATCAACTTCCCTAAGCTTAAACTTGACCTTCCTCGAGCAAGAAACAAAGAACCATATGGAACTTGGTGTTTAAGCCAAAACAACGAGAAAGCAAAGTCACTTACAAGTGGTAGCCTTATGAGTCCAACACTTCTTCCATTTGAAAGCTTACATAGTTAGAGAAGTGCCAAGAATATAATACAAGCATTGGTAACTCGAGGCAATCACCATAAAGATTATAAGTATGAATAGCTAGCTGTGAAAACTATTACTCTAGCTTAAATAGTTAACTCTCAGTTTGCCAAGGAACACTGAAAGTTTATTATAATCAAATTAAGTATGAGCATTCATGTCTAAAGAGGTATAAGAAATTAAGTATCTTAATTACGCCCATATCAATCGATCAAGGCTATCAAAACACTTACTATCCATTCACTGCCTTTCAAGAATATAGTCATCTAATAGCAGCGAGTCCATGCCAAGACTTGAGAAGTGATATCTTTCGGATTCCGTTGACTGTTTCCAAGTAAAAGCCATGAATGACCTTGTAGGATTGTGAAAATCATGGGGCCAGTGGTGCTAGTATCCCAAGAGTGTGTGCAACATTCGTGTTGTCACGCATAAAGCAATATCAGACACTAATGCATATGTTGACACACATAAAGCAATATCTCATATTTATATACAACCTTACATCTTGGCATGCGTCTCAACTACCACTAGACTTCAATTCCATCAAACAACTCCTATCAAGAGTGCTATCAAGTCTATCACAAAATCTATGGAGTTAAGTATCTTCAAAGTTAAACCCTTAAGACAATTGGTCATCATACAAGTCATAATTTTAAGACTTTTTCTTGTTGTAATTTTTTGGCAATATTATTTCCAAGGCAAGACTCGATTAACTATATGAACTAGAGTAAGAACTTTCACAATTAAGTAAACATAAAAATAAAGCTCTACTCCAATTCTTTCAAATCACTCCCACTGGTACAATATCTTAACAAGTCAATTGACTAGCATAAACAATTCAAACTTCAAAAGTTGGATACACAAGACCTCTTTTAGGTGGCTTCATATTTCTGTTCCTTATGACGTGTTCCTTCAAAACTCTTGGTAGATCTCTCTCATAAATAATATCAAGCGAAGATGCATTAGAAAATTCAGCTCTTTCAAGAACAAGGATAAAAGGAAAAAATCAGTTTTTCATATTTTCATGAAAAGCAAATAAAAGGCAAAGTGTTGGAACAAACCAACACGAGTGTTTCAAAGCTGCTGGAGTACAAATTTATTCAACTCAAATAAAAATGCTTGAGGAACACATCCCCAACCTTAGGCTTTTGCAAGCCCTCTTGGTGAGCTCATAGTGGTGGAGGATAATTCCCATCATTCCATTGGCCGCTCCAATGAGTGAACTGGGAATTGAGTTCGGTGGTGTGGTCTCGAAGGTTGATGGCGAGGTTGCTTAGGTTCTCAATGCTTCCTTCGAGCGCGGACATGTCCTAGTAGGTGGTGAAGTCATGGAGTGGCTGCTGCTCCTGTTCCGGTCCTTGAGGTTCTTGTTCAACCTCCTCTTCTTCTTCCGGTTCATCTTGTTGTGGGGGTAGATTTGCATCAACCTGCACATCATAATGCAAATGCCTTTCCTCGAGAGAGAATAGACCATCAGGCAGAGGGGCAGTGATCAAGTGATCAACTCCCGACATATTGAAGTAATATCTACCTTCTATTTTTCTCACCATACCACACGCATCTGGAGTAGTAAAACCAAGGCGGCGAGGGTCTTCCAATGCTCGTAAATTACGTACATTGATACTGAGCCTTCTTGCCAAGACGGTGATGACTCCACCTCCGCATATGGGGCCACGAGCTTCAAGTGCTTGGTGGTTCAAGTAGAGAACGAGAATGGCACCCAAGTTCGGGAGGAGGTTGCTTTGTGGGAACACAGCCTTTGCGAGGATCATCATGTCCTCTTCATTAAGTCTTGTGAAATCACCTCGTGCCTGCAAGGTGTTAGCGATAACATAGTACAAATAGCGAATGGCAAGACACTCAATAGAATTTCCCTGAGGGAGTGTGCTAGGTATTCTCATCCTAGAAAAATACATGCTAGGTGAGGGGTTCAAAGTAAAACATGCATAGAGGTTGGCGGTGGCACTGTTCTCGAAGCCAAAGTGGTTACACCACTCATCTTAAGTTTAATCATACCCACAGTTCATCAAACGGAAAGATATCCGTTCGACTCCGGGTTGATTCTCCTTAGTTTTGTAGTAGTGGTTCACCGTGTGCTTCAAGGTGCTGAGGAACTCGAGTGTCAAGTGGCGATAGGTGGCGGCCTCCTGAAAACAAAAGTCAAGAAAACCAACATTGTTGCAAAGAGTATTGAAATCATTGCATAGGCCTAGTTGGTTCATAATATGGAGGCATGCCCATTTTGTCGACTTGATCTCGCGGTCCTTGAGATGGTTGAAAGGGTTGAGATGACGACGCGCGGTCTACAAACTTGATACCGAGTGAAGTGGGTGTGTCTTCAACCGGTAGTGCATCCTGTGCGACCAAGCGCGCGAGCGGCTCCTTGTGTTCATCTAAAAATTAAATAGCGGTTTAGTACCTTAAGAACATCTTAACAAAAATTTAAAATAAAAATCCGATCCAATAGAAATAGACATATGATCAACCTCTACACATCTTAGAAAAGAATCTCCTCTAACAATTGCAATCTAGCATGCTCATTAAGGTGATGAAGTTCATAATATAACCTAAGTCTAGATTGATAATGACAAAAGCTAGAGCATGTATTTGCGAATAAAAAATTGTGGATCGGAGGAGAAACGTACCATACTTCAATGGAGTGTGAGGAATCGAATCGAAAACAAACGAAATTGGAGATCCAATGGAGTAGGTTTTGAGTTTGAAGGAGGAAGAGAGAGAGAGAGAGAGAGAGAGAGAGAGAGAGAGAGAGAGAGAGAGAGAGAGAGAGGAAGAATATGAACATTTGGGTTGCTTACCTCTTCCCTGCGTGTTTAAGTCGTCTGACACGCGGTATAGGCGCATCCCGCCCGTACCAGGTGCAACCGCCTTGGAACTAAGACGGACGACGCGGTACGGCAGTTCCCCCCGTACCGATGCTCATTAAACTTACAGTATGTTTACGAGAAATTGATGTTTCCATCGTTGAAGCGGTACAGGCGCACGGTACGGTCTGGTCTGCCCATACCAGTGGTCGCCAAAGTTACATATGGTTTCGATGAAATCTTCAACTTTTCTCTTTCATGGTCGTGGATGCGGTACGGGGGCATGGTACGGTCTGGTACGACCGTACCGATGGTCGCCAAAGTTACATTAACCTGCGAACATCAAAAAATTCTGTGCAAACACATGCCTTTATGCATCAACATTACCTCGAAAATGGCTAAGGAAAAACAACAGTATATATCAAGAATGCGCAACCGTTAGCATCGAAAATCAAAAAGGCATTGTTGTTTAACTTTTTTTCCTCTTTTCCAAGGATCTCATGAACACCCTTTATTAAAAACAAAAACAAACGAAACAAACAAATTAAACTGAACATTAAACTTAAAGAAGAACTAGATAGAAAAATTTATTGAACATGGATTGCCTTCCATGAAGCGCTTCTAGTTAAGGTCAATTAGCTTGACCAAGATGGTGATCACTTAAGGGTTGGAAGTGGCAGACCCACTCCAAAATAGTTAGCTTGCAAAGTAATGACCCATCATCATCATTTTTGGCCTTCTTCTTTCTAGGGAAGTGTACTGCAAATGGATCTTTGGATGACAGTCCAATTCTCAAATTCTCTTCATGCAAATTAATCAAAGCTTTAATAGTTCTAAAAAATGGCCTTCCTAGGATTATAGGAGCTATAGAGTCTTCAGGCATGTCCACAATAATAAGATCAATAATAGAAGGGCATCCTTTAATCTCTACTACAATATTATCTTTTATGCCTACAACTTGTCTATATATTGAATCAGCTAAGTGCAGTCTTAGCTTAGTTGTTCTAAATGGCCCCATTCCTAACTTATCAAATAAGGTCTTTGGAATCGTGGAGATGCTTGCACCAAGATCACAAAGTGCAGCCACCTCGTTTGTTCCAAAATGAATTTTAATAGTGGGCTCAAATATATCATCAAGCTTAACTAGAAGTTTTTCAGCTAGCTTCTTATATTGTTGTTCTAAATCACAGACTTTGCATGCTACTTCATGAATAAATTGACGGTACCTTTCACCATTACCTTCATCAACTCCAGGGTGTCTTACCGTGACCGTCATTATGAGGTCTTGTACGGAGTACTCAGGTGTTGGAGCATTGCTATAGTCCAGTTCTTCAAGTGCTTCACTTATTTCAATCCTCATCATCTTGAGGTCTTCAACGGGGTTTGGTTCTGGTTTACATGCAAATCTTGCAAGTATAATAGTTTGGCTTTCAGCTATCTTCCCCAGTTGTGTCTCAACGGTGTTCGTCCTTTCCTGTAAATTGGGTTAAGGGCATTATAGAATAAATGTAAGATTAAGAAATCCTCCATTTCATGACTTGGACAGTTCATGGTGGCTTCCTTCATCCTTTCCCATGCAAGCACTAGTGGCTCGCGGTCTTCTTGTCTAAAACCTGTAACATTAGAACGCAGTTGCATAGTCTTTGCTGGTTAGTCATAAATATATTAGTGCATTCATCCCATGAAGTTATACTACCCTTTGGCAAAGCTAGCAACCAGTCTTTTGCTTTTCCTCTTAATGAAAAAGGAAACAATCGTTATTTAGTAGCATTTGGATCAACATCTTTAATGCACATCATATCAAAAATTTCAGTGAATGTGTTTAAGTGCATACCTGACTCCTCAGCAGCCGAGCCTCCAAATTGGTTATGTTGAACCAAACTTAAAAGGTTAGGCTTAATTTCATAGTTCTTTGCTTCAACAGTGGGCTGAGTTATGGGTGCACGAATAAAATCATCATTCGGGATAGCATATTCCCCAAGCTTCTTTTCTGCCATAGCGGTTATCTTTTTGGTATTTTCTTCTATGATTGAAAAAGAACAAGTAACTAATTTTTGGGGGTTTTCAAGTAGAGAATAAAATAGTAAAGTAATAACAGTAAATAAAAACTTAAAACTAAAAATTAGATAACTAACTAACTTACCGGAATAGCGAAATTGTTTCCCCAACAACGGCGCCAGTAAAAGGGTTGATACTTTCGATCCGGATTACAGATTGTAGTAGGATAAGCTTTTTTCCCTAGAAGACATAGGTTTAATCGAACCTTGGGAAGCACTGCTAAATGGTGTGAAGGAAACGTCTACAAGACTTGCTAGTGTAATTTATCTTCAGTTTACCGGACCTATGTAGTTTACTTTTAAGGGGGTTGTGTTCAATGATGGAAATATGCTAGGGTTAAGGTTTCACCTCCAGCTAGGCATACATATATAAATAAAGCTCATATGTGTAACAAATAAAATAGAGATACGATATTTGTGAGTAGCACCTCCGTAAATACCCTTGCCCCTAAAGCCAGAGGTGACAAGAGCCTAATGGTCCAACCGTTATCCTCACAGCCGCAAGAAACATCAGTTTTTAAGTAAATACAGACCAAAGCCTTAAGCTAGATGATTGTGCTATGATCCCGAATGAATCACTAAACATGTACCTTTACTTTTCTCTTTCTGTCACTGAGGTTTCAAGGTATCATGCCGTTCTCCACTCATCTCACTTCTTTCCTTGACCGACTCGAATGATATGGGTACCTGCAGATCATCAAGAGGAGGCAAAGAGACAAGGATACAAGATCACAAAACTCCTATTCAATCCTTATACATAACATAAGATTAGATGCACATGAACAGATTCACCCCAACCCGCAGCCCGTGAGGACTACTCACACATAATATCAAGATCAAATACAAAGATAGAAATTATTGTGCAAAATAGTTAGATTGAAATCACAATATTCTTACAATGGTAGCCAATTCTCAAGGATATATCTATTACAATGGTGATTGCTATGGCTATGGAGGAGATGGGAGATGGAGTGGATAAACTATGGTGATGGATCTACTTCGGAGTGGTGCAGATGGATCTGGTGGATGGCGCCTCTGTTTGACGATGAATGAATCTCTTTTCAGTGTCGGTCCCTTCACGACTTTTATAGTTCTTAACCTCGGGAACGTAGCGGCAGGTGGTACGGGCGGGGTTTGCCCGTACCGATGCGCGTTAAAGCCACATGAACCATGTTTCCGAGCATAGTCAAGTTTGCCATGCTCCTGAGGTGATTTTCTTCAGTAATTGCATGTTCATTTGTTATTATGACATGATTTTTTGCACGTCATCCAAAAATAGAAGAGATTGCACATGTTTACATTAATTAGGCATTAGTGGCAAGTTGATAGGTAAACTTAGTCAATTTCTTGACTTAGCTAAGGGTTTAAACACGAGAAAATATAGCGTATTTTGCAGCCATCAAAGTTGGGGGTGATTCGCATGTCCATCGAGATGGCCTGCAGGATGCCGAATATAGTCTTCAGAATGTAGCTCGAGAAGAGATAGCTGATGAGCCACATGGGCAGAGCCTCACTAGCATTTTTTTTGCTTCATCCAGCTACGTGATTGTAGACGCCATTGCACAAGGGGCTACAAACATGAGTTTTTTCGGTATGGAACTCATAAAAACATGAAAAAACTTTAAATTGAAACTATGAACAAGAAATTTTGAGTTTTTTTAACATACTTGGTGTAGAACATATTGGTATTGGAGACATCCCGAAAAATTTCCCAAGGTGCACACGGTTGAGGATTAATTACATTGGAAAGACTTGATCTATGGGGCCAGTGTAAAGATCCCGTGGCTACAAGGAGTAACCCCTACCGCCCTGGGAGTGGAAGTGCAGCAGACCACGAAGGCCAACTCCCCGTGAGCCATGTCGACATCGACTGCTTCATCCGTATCACACCACATTAATCTCCGGTTTCATGGCGCTCATTGCCGATGTGTGCAACATGGACATCGATGAGTCAATGTTCATGTTATGGCCTTTTAGCTTTGTTTTGTTTTTTGACGGATTCGTCTCAAATATCAAGCCAGGTCAGGGGGACTGAGGTTCGGCAAAACGCATCAACCCAAGTGCACATTATCATTGTTGTCAGGTCTAATCAATGCTTCGTATATGTCATGTTCAAGACTTACTGTTTTCATGATATGAGTTACAATATATATTGGATTGTACATCACTAAAGGATGCTAGGCATACAGAAGGTTTTCTCACTAGTGGAGAACAAGCCTATTGTCGTGGGCCGTTAGAGACTTTTGTCCCGGCTGGCCAACCGGGACAACGGAGGCGGGACAACGCTGCCAATTATGTGTTTCTAAGGTTTGAGGGCATATGGTTTCTTGCATGGATGCGACGGGGTTCGTGTGATCCAGTCATGATGATTTGGGTCAATAATTTATGGTTGTTCTACAAGAATTTCACGGCCCTAATGCCATGATCTAAGGAAGCCTGAATAATCTGGGATACAAGTAGGGGTGGAAACAGATCGGGTCTAAGGAATTGCTGAAATCTGCTCACTGTTTCATTTTTCATTTTTTTTTCTGTAACTCCGACTGAGATAAAATTTAACCACTACTACAACTTTTCATAACCTGCGCACCCACAAAATATGAGATCATTCTGAGGTGGTTAGGTAGTGTAAAAACATTACTCTATATGAGGAATTTAAATAACATATCCATTATTCATATAATATGGCATATTTAATATCTTTGAATATGTGAGGAATTTAAATAACAATATAATATAAAGATTTAATATATTGATCGCGACGGTTCATATGTTCATACTTAGAAGGCACAAACAACACCACACACCACACCACCATGCATCGACTCATAAATATTAAGTTCGAGGCGATCCAACTGGCTATTGCAGCCAATGCCCGGAAATGCCTCCTACCCAGATCGAAGCCGAGGCGAGCGTCGAGAGCGGCATACTACAGTTGCTTATGGCCCAAGGGACAATTGCCCCATCCAAAAATCAGTGTCTCTTCTTCTGCTAATTCCTTGGCGGTCTTCGGCGGCTTGTTCTTCTTATTAAACTTCTTCTTCTGCTCGAGACCCGTCCCAATATAATGATTTGTCAAATCATACAAACTTGGAGTCTAATTATTTGGGACGGGGTTCCGGAGGATCTGCTGGAGGTTGATCGCAGATGGAATACCAATAATTCCGTAGGTATGCGACATATTCACATCATTGTGGATTGCCGCACCACAAAATCTGATGTCCTTGTCCGCAAGGAAATCGATGAGAAGTTGTGACACTTCATCGGCATGAACAATATGGAAGAAGAAAGTCTCTTGCGTGATGGAGAGTTGAAGGACGGCGGCGCGTTGATTAGCTCTACCCTCGCGAGGGTCGGTAAACTCGCAGTCCAACCCACGACCTTGAAACACGGAAAAAATTTTCCATTGGGATTTTGGAAGCTTTATGATATCTCTAAATTTTTAAGCACCTTATAAGAAAATGCTTCTTTGCTACATGTTTGATAACAAAAGCCATGGAAAAGCTAACCTTGATTTCTGCGGCGTCGAGGAAATCCCTCTTGAGGGCGCGGATCCACCTCTCCACCCTCTTCGCACGGAGGGTGTACGTGACCTTGAAATTCATCTTCTCGATGACATCGTAGTAGACTTCAGATCGAGGGAAGTCTAGGGCACGCGCGAGCTTCACCATTTCTGGATCCATGAGAGACTCGAGAGAGGGCCGACCGGGGCGCGGGAGAGAGAGAGGCCGGTGCTGGCCGGACTCTTTTTTGGGAGAGAGATGTGGCTAATGGTGCAGTTTTGGTGGCTATGGAGATCTGAGGAAGAACAATACATGTATATATGGGAGAGAGGTGAAAAGGCCAGCCCAATGGTGCCGACGGCGATGCAACTTTCGGCGGCGACACAACTTCTGTTCTCTTTGTTTTCTATGTGCAGTAATGGCGAGACGAATCAGTTTCCACGCAGAAACGAACGGTTGGACTTTATATGTCCCGACTCGTGTCTATAGCCGGGACAAAAGGGCTGCCAGCAGGCCGCAAAAGGCCTCAGACCCTTTTGTCCCGGTTGGAGCCTCAAACCGGGACAAAAGGCCTTAAAGAACCACGACAAAAGACCCCGTAGCTTCTCGGTGATTTTGGGGCGACGTGGCCGACCTATTTGTCCCGGCTCCAGACTGGACTGGGACAAAAAGCCTGGATGGAAGGCAAGTTTTCTACTAGTGTCTATCTGCATTCAGGATGATCACACAATCGGGTTGTTGGGTGAATCGAAAACCCATCTTATTTCTTGAATGGAGTTTTTTATTTGCAAAAAAAGTCAGAAACTACGAAATCTTCAATTCACTATAACCGAATCAATGAGAAATTGCATTTCTCATGCCGCGTGCACACTCGCAACAGAGACAAACTTGGGGCGTGTTTGGTTGCCTGGGCCGAATTCCTGCATGACTGCGCCAGCGAGATGGGAGCCATTGCGCGTCGCGAACGGGCCATGGGCCACTTTTGGCGGGTCGTTTGGTAGCCTGTGCGGCCTTTTGCGCGCCGGAGAAGGAACCCAACCCCATCGTTTGGTTGCCCGTTTCCAGCCCATTCTTCCCTGCTCGCGCAGCCCACTGTTTGGTTGCAGATAGCTCGGTGTTGTGGTAACCCCTTGATGGCGTGTAACTCACACGTTGGGAACCCCAAGAGGAAGGTATGATGCGCACAGCAACAAGTTTTACCTCACGAAGAAACCAAGGTTTATCGAACCAGGAGGAGCCAAGAAGCACGTTGAAGGTTGATGGTGGCGAAATGTGATGCGGCGCAACACCGGATTCCGGCGCCAACGTGGAACCTGCACAACACAACCAAAGTACTTTGCCCCAACGGCAGTGAGGTTGTCAATCTCACGCTGCTGTAACAAAGGATTAACCGTATTGTGTGGAAGATGATTGTTTGCGAAGAAAACAGTAAAACAAGTATTGCAGTAGATTGTATGCGATGTAAAGAATAGGACCGGGGTCCACTTCACTAGAGGTGTCTCTCCCATAAGATAAAAGCATGTTGGGTGAACAAATTACAGTCGGACAATTGACAAATAGAAAAGGGCATAACAATGCATATACATGATATGATAAATATAGTGAGATTTAATTGGGCATTACGACAAAGTACATAGACCGCCATCCAACTGCATCTATGCCTAAAAAGTCCACCTTCAAGTTATCATCCGAACCCTTTCGGTATTAAGTTGCAAGCAACAGACAATTGCATTAAGTATGGTGCGTAATGTAACCAACAACCACATCCTTAGACATAGCATCAATGTTTTATCCCTAGTGGCAACACATCCACAACCTTAGAACTTTCTTCACTGTCCCAGGTATCAATGGAGGCATGAACCCACTATCGAGCATAAATACTCCCTCTTGGAGTTAAGAGCAAAAACTTGGCCAGAGCCTCTACTAATAACGGAGAGCATGCAAGATCATAAACAACACATAAATAATAGATTGATAATCACCATAACATAGTATTCTCTATCCATCGGATCCCGACAAACACAACATATAGTATTAGATAGATGATCTTGATCATGTTAAGCAGCTCACAAGATCCAACAATGAAGCACAATTAGGAGAAGACGACCATCTAGCTACTGCTATGGACCCATAGTCCAGGGGTGAACTACTCACTCATCACTCCGGAGGCGATCATGGCGATGAAGAGTCCTCGGGAGATGATTCCCCTCTCAGGGTGCCGGAGGCGATCTCCTGAATCCCCGAGATGGGATTCGCGGCGGCGGCGTCCGGAAGGTTTTCCGTATCGTGGCTCTCAGTCGGGGTTTCGCGACGGAGGCTTTAAGTAGGCGAAAGGGCAACGCGGGGGCCACACGAGGGCCCCACACGCCAGGGCGCGCGGCCAAGGGCTGGGCGCGCCACTGTGGCGGCGCCTCGTGGCCCCACTTCCTTCCCTCTTCGCTTCGGAAGCTTCGTGCAAAAATAGGACCCCGGGCGTTGATTTCGTCCAATTCCGAGAATATTTCCTTACTAGATTTCTGAAACCAAAAACAGCAAAACAACAAGCGCTCTTCGCATCTTGTTAATAGGTTAGTTCGGAAAATGCGTAAATACGACATATAATGTATATAAAACATGTAGATATCATCAATAATGTAGCATGGAACATAAGAAATTATCGATATGTCGGAGACGTATCGCATCCCCTTAGCTGTCCCGAGCAGGTAAACGATAACAAGGATAATTTCTGGAGCGACATGCCATCATAATCTTGATCATACTATTGTAAACATATGTAATGAATGCAGCGATCAAAACAATGGTAATGACATGAGTAAACAAATGAATCATAAAGCAAAGACTTTTCATGAATAGCACTTCAAGACAAGCATCAATAAGTCTTGCATAAGAGTTAACTCATAAAGCAATAAATCAAAGTAAAGGTATTGAAGCAACACAAAGGAAGATTAAGTTTCAGTTGCTTTCAACTTATAACATGTATATCTCATGGATAGTGTCAATGTAAAGTAATATAACAAGTGCAATATGCAAGTATGTAGGAATCAATGCACAGTTCACACAAGTGTTTGCTTTTTGAGGTGGAGAGAGATAGGTAAACTGACTCAACAATAAAAGTAAAAGAAAGGTCCTTCAAAGAGGAAAGCATCGATTTTGTGTATTTGTTTTTTATTTTGAAAACATGAAACAATTTTGTCAACGGTAGTAATAAAGCATATGATTTATGTAAATTATATCTTACAAGTTGCAAGCCTCATGCATAGTATACTAATAGTGCCCGCACCTTGTCCTACTTAGCTTGGACTACCGGATCAATACACATGTTTCAACCAAGTGTCACAAAGGGGTACCTCCATGCCGCTGTACAAAGGTCTAAGGAGAAAGCTCGCATTTTGGATTTCTCGCTTTTGATTATTATCAACTTAGACATCCATACGGGACAACAGATAATGGACTCCTCTTTAATGCATAAGCATGTAGCAACAATTATTATTCTCATATGAGATTGAGGATATATGTCCAAACTGAAACTTCCACCATGATTCATGGCTTTAGTTAGCGCCCAATGTTCTTCTCTAACAATATGCATGCTCCAAACATTAAGGTGGTAGATCTCTCTTATTTCAGACAAGACGGACATGCATAGCAACTCACATGATATTCAACAAAGAATAGTTGATGGCGTCCCCAAGCATGGTTATCGCACAACAAGCAACTTAATAAGAGATAAAGTGCATAAGTACATATTCAATACTACGATAGTTTTTAAGGCTATTTTGTCCCATGAGCTATATATTGCAAAGGTGAATGATGGAATTTTAAAGGTAGCACTCAAGCAATTTACTTTGGAATGGCGGAGAAATACCATGTAGTAGGTAGGTATGGTGGACACAAATGGCATAGTGGTTGGCTCAAGGATTTTGGATGCATGAGAAGTATTCCCTCTCGATACAAGGTTTAGGCTAGCAAGGTTATTTGAAGCAAACTCAAGGATGAACCGGTGCAGCAAAACTCACATAAAAGACATATTGTAAACATTATAAGACTCTACACCGTCTTCCTTGTTGTTCAAAACTCAATACTAGAATTATCTAGACCTTAGAGAGACCAAATATGCAAACCAAATTTTAGCAAGCTCTATGTATTTCTTCATTAATGGGTGCAAAGTATATGATGCAAGAGCTTAAACATGAGCACAACAATTGCAAAGTATCACATTATCCAAGACATTTTAGAATTACTACATGTAGCATTTCCCAATTCCAACCATATAACAATTTAACGAAGAAGTTTCAACCTTCGCCTTGAACATTATGAGTAAAACCTAAGGACATATTTGTCCATATGCAACAGCGGAGCGTGTCTCTCTCCCACAAAGTGAATGCTAGGATCCATTTTATTCAAACAAAAACAAAAACAAAACAAACCGACGCTCCAAGTAAAGAACAAAAGATGTGGCGAATAAAAATATAGTTTCAAGGGAGGAACCGATGATGTTGTCGATGAAGAAGGGGATGCCTTGGGCATCCCCAAGCTTAGACGCTTGAGTCTTCTTAAAATATGCAGGGGTGAACCACGGGGCATCCCCAAGCTTAGAGCTTTCACTCCTCTTGATCATAGTATATCATACCCTCTCTTGACCCTTGAAAACTTCCTTCACACCAAACTTCAAGCAAACTCATTAGAGGGTTAGTGCACAATTAATAATTCACATATTCAGAGGTGACACAATCATTCTTAACACTTCTGGACATTGCACAAAGCTACTGGACATTAATGGATCAAAGAAATTCATCCGACATAGCAAATACGGCAATGCGAAATAAAAGACAGAATCTGTCAAAAACAGAACAGTCCGTAAAGACGAACCAGAAAGGTGCACTAGACTTGCTCAAATGGAAAAACTCAAAACTAATGAAAGTTGCGTACATATCTGAGGATCACGCTCGTAATTTTGCAGATTTTTTTGAACTTTCTACAGAGACTTATGCCAGAATTCGTGACAGACAGCAATGCTCTTTCTGCGCAGCGATCCCAAATATAACATCAACTTTAACATAGAAACTTTACTTGGCACAAAAACATGATAAGGAGAGGTTGCTACAGTAGTAAACAACTTCCAAGACTCAAATAAAACAAAAATTGCTGTAGTAAAAACATGGGTTGTCTCCCATAAGCGCTTTTCTTTAACGTCTTTCAGCTAGGCGCAGAAAGTGCAAATCAAGTAACATCAAGTGATGGAGCATCAACATTCTTATTTTTCATGCAAACACAACTTGTTGCAGAGGGTACTTTAGGTGCTCCTTTATCTAAATTTTCTATGGTGGTGCTAGGGGTTTTAGCAATTTTAGGCCTATAATAATTCTTTTGTTTAGGCACTTTAGAGGCATACATACTTGAGAGAAGTGAAGGTTGAACCCAAGGTTCCCATAGCTTTTTCAAGTTCATCAATCCTATTTGTTTGATTATCATGGACAACACCAGTTCCTAGGACGCTAATTCTTTCATCAATTCCTCCTAGGGATTTATCAAGCTCATCAGTTTTATCCAATAACATTTCCAATTTAGTTTCAATACTTGGAAAAATTTTCTCTATGGTTTCCAATTTTTTCATAACATCTTCAAGAGAGATTTCAATTTTAACTTCATTAACAGGTGGTATTCCAACTAGACTCTCAATGATGCAACTAGCTTCTAAAGCGGGAGTACATAGGAAATTACCTCCCGAAAGAGTATCAAGAACATACCTATTCCAACTAGATAAACCAACATAAAAGTTCCTAAGAAGGATAGTGGTGGAGTGTTTCTTAATGCACCTATGATGAGCATTACTAATTCTGTACCAAACATTTTAAAACTTTCTCCCCCTTGTTGCTTAAAAGAACGAACTTCAACTTCAGGATTACTCATTATAACAGTAGTAAAGGTAAACTAGGCAAATAAAGACAAGTAGCTAATTTTTTTTGTGTTTTTGATATGGAGAGCAAGACAATAAATAAGGTAAAACTAGCAACTAATTTTTTTGTGTTTTGTTTAGGTGCAGCAAACAAAGTAGTAAATAAAATAAAGCAAGACAAAAACAAAGTAAAGAGATTGAGAAGTGGAGACTCCCCTTGCAGCGTGTCTTGATCTCCCAGGCAACGGCGCCGAAAAAGAGCTTGATGGCGTGTAACTCACACGTTCGTTGGGAACCCCAAGAGGAAGGTATGATGCGCACACAACAAGTTTTCCCTCAGAAAGAAACCAAGGTTTATCGAACCAGGAGGAGCCAAGAAGCACGTTGAAGGTTGATGGTGGCGAAATGTGATGCGGCGCAACACAAGGGATTCCGGCGCCAACGTGGAACCTGCACAACACAACCAAAGTACTTTGCCCCAACGAAACAGTGAGGTTGTCAATCTCACCGGCTTGCTGTAACAAAGGATTAACCGTATTGTGTGGAAGATGATTGTTTGCAAGAAAACAGTAAAACAAGTATTGCGAGATTGTATGCGATGTAAAGAATAGGACCGGAGTCCACAGTTCACTAGAGGTGTCTCTCCCATAAGATAAAAGCATGTTGGGTGAACAAATTACAGTCGGGCAATTGACAAATAGAAAATGGCATAACAATGCATATACATGATATGATAAATATAGTGAGATTTAATTGGGCATTACGACAAAGTACATAGACCGCCATCCAACTGCATCTATGCCTAAAAAGTCCACCTTCAGGTTATCATCCGAACCCCTTTCAGTATTAAGTTGCAAGCAAGACAATTGCATTAAGTATGGTGCGTAATGTAATCAACAACCACATCCTTAGACATAGCATCAATGTTTTATCCCTAGTGGCAACAGACATCCACAACCTTAGAACTTTCTCACTGTCCCAGGTATCAATGGAGGCATGAACCCACTATCGAGCATAAATACCCTCTTGGAGTTAAGAGCAAAAACTTGGCAGAGCCTCTATTAATAACGGAGAGCATGCAAGATCATAAACAACACATAAATAATAGATTGATAATCACCATAACATAGTATTCTCTATCCATCGGATCCCGACAAACACAACATATAGTATTACAGATAGATGATCTTGATCATGTTAAGCAGCTCACAAGATCCAACAATGAAGCACAATTAGGAGAAGACGACCATCTAGCTACTGCTATGGACCCATAGTCCAGGGGTGAACTACTCACTCATCACTCCGAGGCGATCATGGCGATGAAGAGTCCTCCGGGAGATGATTCCCCTCTCCGGCAGGGTGCCGGAGGCGATCTCTGAATCCCCGAGATGGGATTCGCGGCGGCGTCTCTGGAAGGTTTTCCGTATCGTGGCTCTCGTGGGGGTTTCGCGACGGAGGCTTTAAGTAGGCGAAAGGGCAACGCAGGGGCCACACGAGGGCCCCACACGCCAGGGCCGCGGCAAGGGCTGGGCCCGCGCCGCCCTGTTGTGCGCCCGTGGCCCCACTTCCTTCCCTCTTCACGCTTCGGAAGCTTCGTGCAAAAATAGGACCCGGGCGTTGATTTCGTCCAATTCCGAGAATATTTCCTTACTAGGATTTCTGAAACCAAAAACAACAGAAAACAGCAACTGGCTCTTCGGCATCTTGTTAATAGGTTAGTTCCAGAAAATGCGCAAATACGACATATAATGTATATAAAACATGTAGATATCATCAATAATGTAGCATGGAACATAAGAAATTATCGATACGTCGGAGACGTATCACCCCTTCACTTAGAGTGGTGAGGTTACCCAGTACTGAATAACAGCACACATGAGATTCAGTTCATCAGAAAAGATACTGGTAATAGACATCAACTAGTACTTAGTGGGCGATGCATCACGAACGAAGCAACTACTTCGTGATGCATCACAGGTTCGTCACGAGGGGTTAGTATATACCACCTCGAAGAAGTTCATCATTACAAACCGGGGACCAGGTTGTAGCAAGTCCTAGCTAATGGAGGGATACAAGATCACCTCCCAAAATCAGCGGATCATGAGAAGGAAGCAGAAGCACTAAGCAGGAAATTGGTTGCGGAGCCAGGTCCTAAGCCATTCCCTCCTCTCCGGTGGTTGCAGCTTACGGTAGACGACATACTTGGCTTAATTTTCTGCAATGAAGTCGATAGCCTTGACCAGCAAGTTAGGCTGGAACAGCTGCGCCTTGCAGACGGACCGGGGAGTGAATATCGTCTTCATCTAAGCGTAGTTGGTGATCGGGGTGCCGACGTACTGACGGTGCTTCGGGTACCGCTGCAATCCACAAGGAACACCTGTTAGTGCGGATGACATTGACATATATATACTTTCAGATCAATGCAGGAACTCAATGAGGGTTCGTACCTGGATATACTCGTCCACCGCCCCTTCATCACCGCCGTAGAAGCAGCAACCATTTTTGCTCCAGTCCAGAAGGCGATCGGATTTCATCCTCATGATGACGCTCCACTTCGTCCTCCAGTTTCTGATGTGGTTGTACAGCTGAAGAGTGGTGACATGTACGTCGGCGAATGCAAGAACATCCGCGGCTACCTTCTTCATCTGCTGCTCCTTGAATCCCATGTTGAAGCAGACGCCGCTACGAACGAGCTGAACCAACCGGTTCAGCATAAACTCTGATAGCTCAGGTTTCCAAACTATGGTTGGTTTGCTTGCTATCAGAGATGGCTGAGCATTCACAGTTGTCGCAAACAGGTCAGGGGAGCCCAAATGTATGATCGCCTACATGACAAACACTAGTAGATCAATGAACTACCACATGGAAATCCTTAAGCACTAGCAGATCAATGAACTACCACATGGAAAAATCCTTAAGCACTAGCAGATCAATGAACTACCACATGGAAATCCTTAAGCACTAGCAGATCAATGAACTACCACATGGACATCCTCAAGCACTAGCAGATCTATGAACTACCACATGGACATCCTTAAGCACTAGCAGATCTATGAACTACCAGTACCACATCAATGAAAAGCGAGGTAGGTAAGATCGGCCTTACATCAAAGGAGCCACACGCACCGAGGTAGGGTAGCGGGGACCCTGGCAAAGATGCAACACCACCATTCCAGTGGAAGATGCAGCATCACTACGTCCCTGTCGTAGAGTCAGATGGAACCTGAAAAACCTCCACAACCTCCACCGGCGACGAAGGAATGTCCTACAATGGATTCGTTCAGACCACGGTTGTGTACCCAAAATATTTAGATCTAAGGCTAGGGTTTGCAGAACCTTACCACAACCAAAGTCATCGACACAGACGAAGAAGACGACCATCCTCCGTGGCCAGTAGCCGCCGCCACAGCGCCATCGCCGCCGCAAGCCTCGCCGACCGTGCGGGTGAGGTAGAGCCGGCCATGTCACTAGATCGGGGACGGTGGATGAGCTCGAAATGGGGGGAAATGGGGGATTTGGAGTTGCCGGTGAGAGAGCCGCCCCTATATACAGTGGCAAAAATTCAAGCGCGGTGACCGAATTCAGCCCGCCGAGAATTCGCCGTCCCGCGCGAGCTCCCGCCATCTCCCGCGGTGGCTCTGCGAGGACGCCGCGTTCTCCACTTCTGCGGAAACAGGGGTGGACCGCTAGAAATGGCCGAACCGGACGTTTCTCCAGGCCCTGGTCCGAGGATGCTTTGAGAAGCGGTTCGTGCAAGAACGCGACCTCGACCAGGTAACCAAACGGGCCAAAAATAGCCGGGCCGATGCGAGCTAAGGGGAATGCAGTCAACCAAACGCACCCTTGATGATGTTGTGGAAATAGATGTGTCTGCAACATCGACGCCCATGCATGTGTGATGTTCTTCTCAAAACCAGTGCTTTGGAAGATGGAAGATATGACCCTACATCCAAGAGGCTTTCGGTCTTTCTTCCGCTGGTTTAGCTCTTTGAAAATTGTAGTATTGTGCATTGCCATGTGCATCCTCTAGAGATAGAGATTGAAAATAGTGAAATTCCTCTCCTTTTTGTTTCGAAATGTTGCAAGTATTCCAAAATGAGCTGAACCCACTTTCTAAAACCGTCCACTGAGTAGCTAGGCCGAAAGCAATCATAGCCTTCCATTCTCGTACCCCAGGAAGTTGCCGCGAAGCTGCAGCGGTGAGTAAATTCAGTCCGGTTCCAAGAAACTTATTTCGGTCATTGATGTAGACTAAGCTCGATCGTCTGCTAGCTTACCACCCGTACACTAGCAACTTTGCGTGCCACGATTGGTATCACACTATGCATAGTAGTAGTAGCAGGTCGGCATCCTATATCTATCTTGTCCCTGTAGCGCCCCGATTCAGCGTGCACGCAGTGCAGATGCTACTCTTGCTGCCGTGCATGTGCTTGTGTTTCGCCGCTACCGTCGATGGTACGCAGACATAGCCATGACCATGAGGCCAGCAGATGGGTTAAACGGAATCGAGGCTGCCTGTGCACCCTCACATGCTAGTCTGAATTTTCCCTCATCACATGGTAAAATTTTCCCAAACAATTAAGTTACTACTCCCTTTTCAATAGTTTTGCTAACATGCTAGGACTACACTACGTGGGAAATTAGGGATACAAAAGGTGACCCACTTCCGGCGAGACCGAGATGCATGAATATTTCAGATATTTCAGTAACACCCGCACACGAGTCAAAATATTTCAGATATTTCAGTAACACGCGCACACGAGTTAAAATCTATTTTGAGGTTTCAAATATATGAATAAAACTAAAAGAAAGATCCAACCATTTGACCCAATGCAAATTGAAACAACCGGAATGCATGGAATTCATTGATTGTACTAGTTTCCGGTGCTGAAATTAAAACCATGTTTTTACGTCCCTCAGGGACATTCTGTAAAGAAATAGAGCATGCGATTTCGCACCAAGAAATGAAATTAGGATCGCTGAGCGGAAGACGTTAATTTTCTCTCTTTTGCTTCGTGAAAAGCTAAAAACACAACACTTCCATTCTGGCCACACTCAAACCCGTGTAAGTCTGAGAATCTTAGGTAGCCTCAAGGCGAAGTCATCTCGAAATGACATGCATATATTTGGCAAGAGGAATTTTTCAGAATTGGGTATAGTGGAACCCAACTTGGTAGCCCATAGTAGCGAGTGCATGCGGGGAAAACAATGAAATGGCTAAGTGTTGTTTCTTCTACGGCACTAGAAAATCGTATTTGTAAGTTTTAAAAGAATATGAAAAAAGAACACTGTATGTAGATAGATAACAGATGGAGGTTTGTGAGTGTGATGTTTTGAACTTAAATATATCCATTTATAATCATATGTATAAGAACTCCTCCTCCTCCTCGAAATAGGCTTTCGCCCCGCTATATTAATATAGCAACCATCCGATACAACGAAACAGCTGGGGGCCGCAGCACAACCAAGACCAAACGAAAAGACAAAGAAAAGAAAAAGAAACTAATGCCGACACCGGCAGATTGACAAAAACGAGGATGACTCCGCAACCGTTGCGCCCTCCGGAGAAGTACCACCACGCTCCTACCACGCCGAGACGCCGCATACCAAGCAGCACCTTCAACAAGGGAACGACGATGACGCCGCTGCTGCCGGACTAGGCCTAGGGTTTCCCCCGGTACGCGGAAGGGATTGGGGAGGGATACATCCGACGCCCTTCAGGAAGGAAGGCGGCACCCGCATGCGTCGCCGCGTCGGAATCGGACATGCCGACACAGATTTCTCCGGACCACCAAACCCACCACCCTGAACGCTCCGACGTGCTCCACCAAACATGCCACCCACCAGCACACGCCACCACGGTCTTGTAGTCACCCTCGCCGTCGCACTGTGGTCACCGGAACAGGGCCTAGAGGAAGAGACGACATGCAACAGGGACGGGGGTAGCGGCACCCCAACCGCGCGGGAGGGAACTGCCTCCACCGCCTTCGCGGTCGCCGACCGGACATGGCAAAAAGGGCAAACCAGGCCCGAACTGGCCCGGCCAGGCCCAAACTGGCCCGTAAAGCCCTACTGCCAAGCTGCAGCAGGCCGGCCGGAGCGCCGCCGCCACCCATCCACCGCCGCCGCACCATCTCCGCCGCCAGGGAGCATCGCCGGCGCGCCGAAACGCAGGCAGCCCGCCCAGCCCATCTGGGCCCCGAACTGGGCCAGGGCCCGCCTACACCGCCCGCCTTCGCTGCTCCGCCTCCAACTGGCTGCGCCGCCGTCCCTCCTCCCACCCGACGTGCGGGTGTCACGCCGCCACGCCGAACCGCCGCCGGCCGAATACATATATGTATAAGAACAACACATATACGTAGACCGCATACTAAGTTCTAAAAATTTGTAACTTAGTACTACACAAATTGAAGAGGCCTCAATCACGAAACATTTTCGATCAGGAAATGAACCGCAGTGGTGACGCTGGTTCTCAATATATAGCCCACGTTACCGAAGAGAAAGGGAGCAGGCTAGAAATAATTCCTTCATTCCCTGGGAAATCAAACGCTGCAGGCTAGAAATAATTCCTTGCCAAAAACCCCAACCGCCCTGCCTCCCCACGTCGTCCTTGCCGCCGCGCCGCGCCGCTGCAGTCCAACATCGACTCGACATCCATGGTCGTGGATGGAGCGGACCACTGGGAGGCGAAGCCGGACGGCGCCGTGCGGCCATCGTGGTCAAGAGCTGCCCCTGTGAAGCGAGGTTGGCATCCTTCTCCTCCTTTCGCTAAGTACGGTCGAGCAGAGGGAGGGAGCGGCGCGCGTTCTTTTCGGGGAGGCGGAGGCGATCGATTTGGGTGGAAGAGGGAGGTGGCGTCCCCGCCGCCTCCCAAGCGGAGGGCCGTGTACTCTACCCGACGGTATCGGCCCGTCCGCGGCGGCGAGGAAGGCTTGCGAGTCGGCGCTTCACCTTCTCATGGCGGTTTTGCTGGCGAGGAGGGCGGCTTGCTGCCGGCTGTGCTGGAGAAGACGGTGGTGGCTACAAACGGCGGTGCCGCGGACTGGTGTCATCATGGTCAAAAGGCCATGGTGGGGAAAGTATCACACGCTTCAGCTGGGAATGCGAGTTCGTCGGAAATCAATTGGTCAGGGAGGTTCTTTGGAGCACGGAGTGGTCAATTGGGGAAGAAGCAGTTGAAATTTCTGCCTGCTGGTGGTGGTTTGGATGTCTTGGTAGCTTCAAATGACGACGGATCCTTGGCGTACTACCGGCAGCCTGCCACTGAAACTGCGGGGGCTATGATGAACGTGGATGCGCTGGATGGAGAAGGCCAGGAATTGGAAGAGGGTGAGATTGCGGACACAATGGAAATCTCTGAAGGTATGATCAAGCGTGATGCTTCAAGTAGACCAATGCAGGGCGAGGAATTGGAGGAGGGTGAGATCGCTGCCAGTCCCACCATGGACATTCTGGGAGTTATGAACAAGGATACTTCGTATGCAGAGGGCCAGGAATTGGAGGAGGGTGAGATTACTCCCGGCATGGACACCGCAGAGGCCATGAACGAGGATACCTTGAACGGAGTAGTAGATGGCCAGGAGTTTGAGGAGGGTGAGATTACCACCACCATGAATATTCTGTTGTCTACAAACACTTTTCATGGAGCAGTGGAGGTCCCGGAACTAGAGGAAGGTGAGATTGCTGCCACAATGTGCATTGCAGAGTCTGCGAACAAGGGATCTTCGGATGGAACAGTGAAGAAGAGCCAGGAATTAGAGGAAAGTGTGATTGCTGCCACCATGGGCATTGTGGAATCTATGAACAATCAATCTTTGGATGGAGTAGTGGTGGCTCAGGAATTGGAGGAAAGTGAGATTGCTGGCATGGACACTGTGGAAGATACGAACAGGGGCACGTTTGTTGGGCCAGTAGAGGACCGGGAATTGGAGTGTGGGATTGTTGCCAAGGGGCATGGTCAAGAGCCGGATGATGGTGAGATTGCTGCCAAGGGGCATGATCAAGAGCCGGGTGATGGTAATCTTGCTGCCATGGGTCATGGTCAAGAGCCAGATGATGGTAAGCTTGCTACAAAATCAGATCATATCGTCCAACAGTCTGTTAATGTTAGACCGTGTGGCTCTACAAGTGGCACGATGAGAAGTAAGATAAGACTCACACCTAGAAAAACAGTCAGGCCACCTGTAATAGTGAATGATATGTCACAGCTGGTAGCTCTGGATATACCCTTTTCCACTACAAATGCTACCATGAAGAAGCTCAAGGCAGCTCAAACAGAACCTGCTAAAGCAAATCAAACTATGCCACAGCTGGTACCTCTGCGTAGACCCCTTTTCACTACAACTGCTACCGTGAAGAAGTTCGAGGCAGCTGAAACTAAACCTGTTCCCATCAATCTTGCCTCTGCATCTGCATCGGCTAGAAAGGATAATAGTAAATTCAAATATATGTTCATTACCGAGGAGAAACTGAAGGGCAAAAGGGCCGTCTACTTGGAAGATGATGATATTTTGAAGGCAGTTGCTGTTCATGAAGGAAAGCTTGAGCTGTGCCTAGGTGTTCCCTCATCCGTTCTTTCTGTATCGCGCCATAGGAAACATGGAGGAGGACAGAAAGCTGATCCTCGCCGCAGAGTCGGTATGATGTGCAGGAGATTTGAGTTCTTATGCAGGTTCCTTGCTCAAGCCGTGAAGCAGAGGTCAATGGAGCTTCGGAGAATTGACCTTGCAGCTGATCAAGTCATCAAGAAACTTCCAGACTACAGGAAACATGAGTCGATTATGGGCGAGGTTGCTGGAGTTGAAGTGGGCGATGAGTTCCTCTTCAGAGTAGAGCTGGCCATTGTTGGTCTTCACAACCCCTACCGGGCAGGCATTGACACCACCAAGGACACCGACGGCGAGCCGATTGCAGTAAGCATAGTTGCTTCAGGAGGTTATCTTGACGAATTTTCTAGCTCGGGGGACCTGGTATACACCGGCTCTGGAGGAAAGGCTGGCGGCGCCGACCAGGATGGGGATCAAAAGCTTGAGCGCGGGAACCTTGCCTTGAGGAATTGCATCAAAAGAGAGATACCTGTCCGAGTAACGCATGGCTTCAAGAGTCAAGATAGAGAAGAAGGCAGTCATTCGAAAGGTAAAGAAATCTCGAAATTCATCTATGATGGGCTGTACCATGTGGTTAGTTGCTGGCAAGAAGGTGTACCAGGTTCGAGGGTCCTCAAGTACAGACTACGAAGGATTCCTGGACAGCCTGAACTTCCTCTGAACGTTGCTAAATGGTTGCGGAAATCTGCCCGTTCGTAGCCCAGGTATCTATCTCAAGCTAGTATAATTAAGGAGAGTTTTTCCACCTATGTGATCAGTAATGTCCGTTCATTCATCCCTGGATAGATAGCTCTGGTTAGATCTTTTGGTTCTTTTCTTTTCCACTTCTTGTACTGTTGTAAAACCATATGCGGTAGAACTTTCTGTCAAAATAATGTGTCTAGACTCTACACTCTTGAGTCCAGAGAGTCGTCCTGGGCAACGTTAATCAGATCAGTGCGAGATGAACTGACATTTACCTAGGAGATCATGCTATTGGGCTAGTTTGGCCATTCTGTTTCGATTGCAATATTGCCAGTTTCAGTTCATTGTCAGGAACAGTTTCCCTCCCTAGATCTTGTGAACTGACAGCCAATAGTTCCGTATGGCAGTATCCAGTTTTGGATTCAAATTTATGCTTACTTGTTAATTAATGCAGTACTGACATTTTTAATTCTTTCTGCAATGAACTAAAACAATATTGCATTACTGCCATCGATATTAAGGCAGAATCAGAAAGAATCAATTTATGATAAGATCTCTTTGCTTTATCTGTTCAGGCGTAGATTCTCTTAGTATTTGATTGATATTTTGGAGAACTCAAATGTGTCAAGCATTGTTGATAGTTCTGTCCTTAAAGCTATTTGTGACAGTTGTGACTTGTTTGGTTTTTCTGTTTCGAGTAAAGTACTTAATGCTACTCAATAAGCTACTGTAAGGGACTAAGGGAGCATCTTTCTTTAGTATATCACAAATTACCTTGGTGCAGACTACTGTGTTTTCAGTTTAACTACTCCCCTACCCTACATGAACATTTCATCGGGGTCTTGTTTTCTCCAGTGGTCCAGCATTCTTTCTCTTTTTTGAACAGGTAATGGCGCCGTAAACGCCAAATTTCATTCAACTCATATAAATTATACAGCGTGTTAACACCACGCTCTTCTCACAAATCAATTACTCAACAAGTAGGTTTACAGCCATGGATTCTCCAGGTTCAAGCTATTACAGAGGAGAGATGAACTAGAGAGGAAGGAGAAAGCCAAAGCAGAGGAGGCCGAAGCCGTCCGTTCCAAGCCTGTCTGTATGCGTCCCTGTTCTCTGGTATATGTAGTGGCAGGCTTTGGTGTCTTCAGACAGGCCAAAGCCCAAGGTGTCAGCCCATAACCCAGCCCAATGGAAGAGGTCGCTAACAATCCCCCCTTCCTTAAGATTCGGCTTGACCCCAAGCCGATGCCATGCAAAACCGCCAGGATCCCATTGTAGTTGCCGTTCATGGTTACTGTTGTATCCCTTGTTGACGGCAGCTTGAGCGAGGTTGAAGATATAAGGAAGCAGCCGAGGTAGTCGAGGTAGTAGCTGCGGGCAATGTGGACTTGGACGATACCTTGATATGTAGTTTTGGAATTTCTCCCGTCCTCAACTTGGATTTGTTGGCATCTCCTGTGGTCGATCTTGATAAGTGTTCGTACGCTAGGATCCCATGAGAATGGTGGCAAAACTGACCTTCTCGTCTCAAGATAACCTGCAGATCGCACTGCTTTTGAAAGGATTGACTGGCCAGACTTGCTGCTACTAGCATAACACTCTTGAAAGGCAAGTGATGTACAAGTACTAGAGCTGGTATATCCTTGTACTGCACCAGTTAGTCCCCCGAACCATTGTATAAAGAGAAAAGGGGTCCAACAGATTAGCAGCAAAATGAAACTCCACCCATTCCAGCAAGAAGGATTCTGTAGTTTGGTACTGTTTGGCAAATTTCGGCTGCAGGTATCTACGCTCAGAAGTTGCTTAGCATTTCTCAATGTTGAACAGGAGCCAGCCCTTGCACAGAATATGTACCATGTAGCAAAATTATTCAGATTCAACTTAAACGTAATGCCAATGACGAGTAAAGGTTCAGAAACAGCCAACACATTGCTCCCAAACTCGCTAGTGAAACTGACTGTAGTCAGATGTGACCATGGAGGCTTCGGTTGCAATTGTAGCCAACACGTCTGGGTCTTTCCAATATCAGACTTCACACATTCCATGCACCATGGTGAATAAAGAGCGGTCTGTAGATTAGCAAAAGCTATTGATTCTTGCTCAGATATATCAACAGAAGAACCATTTTTGTGGCTCAGAATTGCTTCTAGTTGCTGTAAATACCAACTTGACAAGATTAAGCCACCTGGGTCCCATAAGTGCTCAAGGGAAAAACCTTCATTCAGATCATTGAGCATCATTGTCCAAAGATGATTTATTGGTTCAAGTTCTGCACAACACGTAGCATGATTAGCTGTTGCATTCTTGATGAGCTTCTTTTCCTCTTCGATAATTTTTTCCAAGAAACCAAACACTCCACCTTCCTTGATACTGCTGACTTCCACTGAAATTTCTTCAATTAGCCACTGTTTTCTTCCTATATACTGCAACTGAATGTCCTGCTCCAATAAATCCATTGGCAGGTTCACACACATACCAAGAGGAGGTGACCATTGCACAAATGCACCACGTCTGCAATCATAAAATTCCAGCGGCTGGAAGGTTGATAGCTCAGAGGACATTGGAGTGGTAGGGAACATGTGCTCAGTGTCCAGGAACACCTTGTTAGCAGAGGTGTCATTGGCGTCGAGGGTTGCACCACATGCCGAGACGCTGGCCTGATCAGTGCCAAAAATAGCGAAGTCATGTGCGGTCTGGAGGGACATGTCATTTGGCATCATCGACACCTTCGTTGTGGCAGATACGGCAGCAGCCTGCATTGAGCTCAACCCCATTTCTGACTTGTTCGCCTCAGAGGCCTCGGTACAGGGATGGTGACCACATAACTCACTGCAGCACTGGTGAAGGACATACGGCGCAAAGGATGCCGCCACGGTTTCGGTGCAGGGATACACCAATGAGAAGGTGGTGCTAGGTACAACAACTGAATTTGTCGGTGGTAGGAAACTGTCACCTGCTGGCATCTCGATGTGGGAGACGCCATCGTGTATCACACAAGCAGTCGAGGCGGTGGTAGATGTGGCTCCTGTTGATGTCGCCATGGACGCCAACTCGTATGGTAAAGCAAACTTAACGTCGAGGTAGCAACACCCGTCAAAGAGGCATTTGCCCTGCAAGGATACACGAGCCTCAGCCGCATCATCCCTTGATCTCAACTCCACAATGGCCTTCACATAGTGAGACCCGTTGCTCTTGGTGACCCTCGGATTCACAACCAGTTGTTGCACACCATATGGAGCAAGTATTGGCCGTAGCATATCCTCATTAACTGGGTAGAGTGCACGGCATACTACTATGCTCAGAGTATGATCTGACGACCACTTGGGGCGATGCGGCACTCTGTCGAGCAGCTTGTAGGCGCTGTCGGAATTTGTCGTGGAGGTAGAACCGCCAGTACTGGAATTGGAGACGGCCGCTGTGGACATGGCACGTAAGATCTCCAGAGCGCGGGTCGCGGTTGAAGTAGCCGGCGCTCGCTCGTGGAAGTCACCAGCACGGACGCCACTGTTCGGAACACGCGGGGACGCGGCCGAGGTTGGTGATGCGGAGCTGCCGACGATGAGGTCGTCGAGACGCCGTGCCCCTGGGCTCAGGTCATCCACGGGGGTGTCGCGCTTGAAGCTGGGGTCGGTGGTGGGGGCGGCGCTTCTCAAGACGCCCTGAGATGCGGTCGAGCGCGCCGTCGATGAAGCCGGCGATACCACTGCAGGGTCGCGCCTGGGGTTGATGAAGCCCGCGAGATCGGGAGCGAGTGCTTCGTCCTCAGCCCACTTCCGGACACAGTCGTGTGGGCTCGCCGATGCGAAGTTGCTCAACGCCGTCGTCATAGCTCGGGCCGAAGTAATGGCGGTGGTGGGGAGAAAAATTGAGGTGGAATTTGGGAAGATTTGGGCTCAAAATCGTTGGCTCTGATACCAGATTGTTAACACCACGCTCTTCTCACAAATCAATTACTCAACAAGTAGGTTTACAGCCATGGATTCTCCAGGTTCAAGCTATTACAGAGGAGAGATGAACTAGAGAGGAAGGAGAAAGCCAAAGCAGAGGAGGCCGAAGCCGTCCGTTCCAAGCCTGTCTGTATGCGTCCCTGTTCTCTGGTATATGTAGTGGCAGGCTTTGGTGTCTTCAGACAGGCCAAAGCCCAAGGTGTCAGCCCATAACCCAGCCCAATGGAAGAGGTCGCTAACACAGCGTGTATTACATAGCCCTGAAAATGCAAAGAGCAAAGCTTTGAGAAGATGAGACAGAGCCTGTTCCTATGAGTTTGAATAAGAACAACTGAAAATAGGCTGAGACAAAGTTTGTCTGATCTGCCTGATGAGTGCAGTTATGTGCTACTCCATTCAGATCTCTCTTGATGTGAAACACTGCCGAATTGAAAGATCGAGTGAGCTGAAGGTAATCTGCAATATGCCTTCCTATCTCCCAATAAACTTTGCTAAGGAGTTATTATCTGTCGGGAAAGTCACCATTCTGCGAGCAAAGGATAGAGGCAACTTTGGCTGCAAGCCTGCAAGCAGTAGAGCTGCAGCTTCAGCTTGGAGTACTTCCAGCATCCATATCGTTCAGTGTGTAGAAAAAGTTACTGAACAAACATAGTAAAATATGTGTAGCCATTCGGTTCTTTTTTTTTTCAAAGTAAACATGCATGCTTCATAACATCAAGGTTTGTAGATGGCTGATCGTGCTTGCCGCATCAATACCTCTGGTCGCTTTAAATTGATGTATCCAACTGCCTAACGACATGCAGCCGCAGGTCTCCCTCCGCGTCGTCGATTAAATTCGACCGGAGAGAGTACTTGTTAACCTTTCAGTCCTAAAAAAAAACTGCTGATATGGATATATATCTATACACTAAAAACATGCCTAGATACAACCATATATAGATAACTTAATAGTTTTTTTAAAAAATGGAGGGAGTAGAAATCTATGATAAAACCAAGAATTATGTAAAAAATACCTAAAAAAAGAATTATGTAAAAATCCAAATACTACTAAAGGGGCTGATAGTATTTGAGGGCTCCAACAGGTTTTATGCAGATGTCTCATTTTTCATTTTTGTTTTCTTATTATCAATTATCAATGCAAGAAACATGAAGAAGTAGGTAGTACATATTTTTTTTTATAAACTCGTATTTTGGTTAAATAAATCAAGCCGTGTGCATCTATTGATGCAGAGACTGTGACGATGTTCCCATATTAAAAAAAAGTACATATTTTCTTGGAAAAGAGTGACGAACGAGCACAAGTTGCTAGCTTGCCGTGCCCCGACATGTACGCTGCCACTTTTTGCTGCCGCGATTGATATTTAGTTCCAACTCCTTGACCAAAGCGCCACCGTTAAGCGTGCTCGATCCGTCGCCGTAGACGGCGAGGTTTATTTGGTGCCTAGTATTATTATTACTCCCTTCGTCCCGGTTCACAGGGCTCACATGAATTTGCACCATGACCAAGGTAGCATTTGATTGGACGCTAAAAATCTTCTCAGCACTTGCCTCTCTCCAATCAGCTATCCTCGCTAATTAATAGGAAAGCTAATAGACTTGCATGCATCGCAGCCCCACATGAAAGTTCATTCGGTTTTCCACCCTGCGAGTGCATGCACTGGTTGTTTCCACCAGCTTAAAAAAGAGAAAGAGAATGGAGAGAGTAATTAGATGCATGCAGGCCTTAGTAAGAAGGTATTATGAAACAAATATTTTTTCAGATTAGGCCCCGTCAATAGAAACGGAAGGAGTACAGTACAGTACAGTACTAGATGCAACACACGATTCAGTGTTTACGCACAGATGATAGGCACGACTCGTCTGTGTGAGATTTGACTGTCCAGAGAATAAGATTTGACGGTGCGATCTGGCGGGCGACAAAAGCCACATACGGTAGGGAAATGAGGTGTTGCATTTGGATTTGCTATACGTGTGGCTGCTGCATGCTGTCTAAACCGGCACAACCATCGCAAGAACTTGTGCAACTCAGCATCAAATGCACTCCTGATCGTTTCGAATTGAATTCCAACTTGTAAACACCTAGCAAAAATATACTTAGGACGGACCACCCCTAACCCTGTGCGGAGGCGCCGCGCCGCACCGGGAAAAGAGCCGCCGCTGCTCGGACTCCCCTACCCGTCCTCTCCTCGCTGCTACTCGAGGTGTCGCCGGGCAAATCCCGCGTGGCACAGCGACGAGGGTTTCCTGCTGGGTGTGACCTTGGGGTAAGAGGGGCGGCACCCGATCCCATCTCTCCGGTTGCGGTGGTTGGTGTCGGGTGTTGGCCGCGGTGTTGCGGCGGTTTCAACAGTGGCGGGCCCGGGCATGGTGGAGGAGAAGAGGCGGTGGTGGCAGTGCAGTGGGTGTGCCGATGACGCCATCCGAGGTGATAATGCCATGGCGGGAGGCGGTGGCAGCGGGCTTGTCCTGGATTCGATCTAGTTGGCGGATCATGGCAGCAATTGCGCGCATGGCTAGACTGGCTGCTATCTACAGAGGTGGTGGTGTGGACCCTTTTGGGTCTGATGCCCGATCCAACAAGGTCGGTGGCGATCCGGATCATCTTCTCTTCTGGCGGCTGGTGGTGTGGGGGCTACCTTCTCGATTTGAATAAAGGCGGAGGTCCTAAGGTTTTTCTCGCGCAAAGACAAAGATCTTCTTGATGCTTGCCCTCATTGATATGGTCGGAGTGTCGAGTTTCGGAAGGCTCCGCCACCTAACTCCGTTGGACGCATCATGCTTGGAAATTGCTGGATCGGATGAGATTTGGTCATGCGCACCCGTTTTTTTCCCAACCAAAGAGGGAGTGAAGCGAAGCTCTCCTCCTATCTGTTGTCATAATGGGATAAGTATTTTACGTTCCATGGTAAAGTCAGTGACCTAGAATATCATGAAAGCTAACATCCCAGGACTGATAATAGTGGTTTGAGTTTTTGTGGAGATGAGAAATTTGCTTGCTAGTAGCGGTATACAAGTGGAGACATCAACACAATTGAAGTTCAAAGTATTACCTTCAAGGATCAAAATCTAAGGTCTGGTATTAATTGGTTGTGCCTAGCAATGGCTTTTGTGAAGGTAATATTTTGAGAGCGTGTACTTTCTTCAGTGTGAAAACCTATGATCTATGATTGGACAACGACGATGCTTGTATTATTTCCTTTTCGGAGGTGTTGCTTTTGAAGAATTTGAACTTCAAGTATTTTTTTTGGTGGTGTTTGTACTAATGCTACAAGGACTAGATTACTGTAGTACGATTTTTTAAGCTTCTTTTTTATGGTTGTACTGTTAGATATGGTGCCCTAGAGACAAATAATAAATAGTGTTTATTATTATTATTATTATTATTATTATTATTATATATCTGTAGTTTATAATAGTTTTCCGTGTCATGTTATAACTGTATTAATCGGAAACATGGATACACGTGTGGTATTGTGAACAAACCAGGGTCCCTAGTGAGCATTCACAAAATAGTTCACTGAGGTCAATCGATGATCGAGGTTTCCCGATCATGGACACACAAGTTATTGACAGTGGAGTCATATCATTGAGTAAATAATATGATGTAAATTCCCATATATAAGTATTATAACACGATCAAAATCACATCAATTTCAACGTTACGATATTTATGAAAGCATATTAACATAATCCTTAGACTGTGAAATCATATCTAATCACCATCACCAGATGTTGCTTTGACCGCATCAACCGTCACACCATAACAGGTTCATCACAAAGGTTTAGTTGAGTATCCAATGGGATGGGTTGAGGCGTATGAGTGAAGAGCTAGGTTTGCTATGGGCCCACTCTGTGAGATTGCATCCAATTTGCAATACATGACTAGGTCATGAGGATGGAATCGAACGAAACGAGTTGAATAGCCTTGTCGGTAACGAGATCGAACTAGGTATCATGATACCGATTATCAAGTCTCAGACGAGTGCCGGTATCAAAGTAACAAAGGGAATGGTATACGAAGTAATGGTTCAAACGATGACCACATCTTCGTAGAATGCATAGGGACTGCTACTATTCTCCCTGGCAATCATTGATTGGAGAGATGTCTCGATCATGTCTGTGTTATTCTCGAACCGTAGGAAAACACACTTAAGGGTTCAACGAAACTTAAGATGGTTTTGGATTCATTAGAAACACCGGAGAATAGAGAAGAGAGAACTGGAAAGGGTTCCGAGAGAAACCGAAGGATGTTCGGAGCGACGCGAGAGGTGTCTCGGATCATCGGAAATTAAATAATATGAATTATATATTTATTAAATAAATTAGTAATTAATATATGTATTTAATTAATTAAAAAGGTGTAGCCCACCTTAAATGTGGAGGGTAGCCCATTAAGGGACCGGCTGGCCCCCCACATGGGCTTTGTGGGTGGGGCGGCTAGGATTTTCGCACGCACTAGTAGGGAAAAGGCTATAGGGGTAGGCTCATTTGCAGCGCACCCAATTAGGTGTCGTGTGCCGAAAAGGCACACGCGAATAGTATGTGCTTACTGGAAGCGCGTCGCTGCACCCGGCACACGACTAGTATGTGGACCCCGGCTGCGCCTTAACACAGAATTAAGCCGCTGCATGCGGCCGTCGTGGCACGCGGCTAGTACGCTCTTATCGTCTGCGTGCCATCGATGTCACCCGCTGCCAATAATTTCTGACCGAGGGTGCGCCAAATACTTGTAGCGCACCATATTGCCGCCCGATACCTTGTAATATTTTTCAGTGGCATCACACGCATCACTAATTCTCCCAATACTTTCCGATCCATACAACTCCCTTAACTTGACCAAACATATTTTTTTTGGTGCATGAGGCCACTCCGGATCGACCCACTCAACTATTCCAGACACCGGCCCTTCCTAACAACATGAACATCATAAATATTAAGACAATATAACAAACTATGAAATGAGAAAATTTAATATTGGAAGGATAAAATTAACCGCACCACTTTTCCTTATGCAAGAAACCTTTTCTCTGTGTTAATGCATTAATTCAAAGGAAAAAAATTCCTCACTTTTAACTCATGGTCACATGGTGCCTCCCTCTTGGTGGCCGGGCAAACTGATACGTCTCCAACGTATCGATAATTTCTTATGTTCCATGCTACTTTATTGATGATACCTACATGTTTTATGCACATTATATGTCATATTTATGCATTTTGGAACTAACCTATTAACAAGATGCCGAAGAGTTCTGTTCGCTGTTTTTGGTTTCGAAATCCTAGTAAAGAAATATTCTCGGAATTGGACGAAACTTTCGCCCAGGGATTTTTGCACGAAGCTTCCAAGACCGAAGACCTAACGAAGTGGGGCCACGAGGAGGTCGGCGCGGCCAAGCCCTGGCCGCGCCGACCTAGCCCCTGGGCCCCTCGTGTGGCCCCTCGCGTTGACCTTCCGCCTACTTAAAGCTCCGTCGCGAAACCCCCGACCGAGAGCCACGATACGGAAAACCTTACAGACGCCGCCGCCGCGAATCCCATCTCGGGGATTCGGAGATCGCCTCGGCACCTGGAGAGGGGATTCATCTCCGGAGGACTCTTCATCGCCATGATCGCCTCCGGAGTGATGAGTGAGTAGTTCACCCCTGGACCATGGGTCCATAGTAGCTAGATGGTCGTCTTCTCCTTGTTGTGCTTCATTGTTAGATCTTGTGAGCTGCCTAACATGATCAAGATCATCTATATGTAATTCTATATGTTGTGTTTGTCGGGATCCGATGGATAGAGAGTACTATGATTATGGTGATTATCAATCTATTGTTCATGTGTTGTTTATGATCTTGCATGCTCTCCGTTATTAGTAGAGGCTCTGGCCAAGTTTTACTCTTAACTCCAAGAGGGAGTAATTATGCTCGATAGTGGGTTCATGCCTTCATTGATACCTGGGACAGTGAGAAAGTTCTAAGGTTGTGATGTGCTGTTGCCACTAGGGATAAAACATTGATGCTATGTCTAAGGATGTAGTTATTGATTACATTACGCACAATACAATTATGCTGTTGCTTTGCAACTTAATATGGAGGGGGTTCGGACGATAACCTGAAGGTGGACTTTTTAGGCATAGATGCAGTTGGATGGCGGTCTATGTTCTTTGTCGTAATGCCGGATTAAATCTCACTATATTTACCATGTCATGTATATGCATTATTATGCCTTTCTCTATTTGTCAATTGCCCATGTAATTTGTTCACCCAACATGCTTTTATCTTATGGGAGAGACACCTCTAGTGAACTGTGGACCCCGGTCCTATTCTTTACATAGCATACATTCTACTTGTTTTCTGTTTTCTTTGCAAACATCTTCCACTCGATACGTTTAATCCTTTGTTACAGCAAGCCGGTGAGATTGACAACCTCACTATTTCGTTGGGACAAAGTACTTGGGTTGTGTTGTGCAGGTTCCTAGTTGGCGCGGAATCCCTGGTGTTGCCGCATCACATTTCGCGACCATCAACCTTCAACGTGCTTCTTGGCTCCTACTGGTTCGATTAAACCTTGGTTTCTTTCGAGGGAAAACTTGCTGCTGTGCGCATCATACCTTCCTCTTGGGGTTCCCAACGAACGTGTGAGTTACACGCCATCAAGCTCTTTTTCTGGCGCCGTTGTGGGAGATCAAGACGCTGCAAGGGGAGTCTCCACTTCTCAATCTCTTTACTTTGTTTTTGTCTTGCTTTATTTTATTTACTACTTTGTTTGCTGCACTAAATCAAAATACAAAAAAATTAGTTGCTAGTTTTACTTTATTTACTGTCTTGTTCTCTATATCAAAAACACACAAAAAATTAGTTACTTGCATTTAATTTATTTTGTTATCATGTCTAGCTCTGTACTTGTTTTTATTTTCACTAGTTAGGCTTAATGGAAAACAACAAAAAAATTAGAGATCTTTATGAACTTTATCTTGAATTAGGACATGATGTGTTTGAAGAGAAAATTAAAAAACCCATGGAACTTTGTTTGCAAAATAGTTGTAGCAATGTTGTTAGCATGAACTCTTTGAACACCATTATTGCTAAAGCTATGGAAGAATTTAAGCTTGGGGAAGCTGGTTTTGAGGAGCATGATATTTTTAGTCCCCCAAGCATGGAGGAGAAAATTTACTTTGATTATACTTTACCTCCTATATATGATGCTTGCAATGATGAATATGATATTTTCATTCCACCTACTATTGAGGAGAAAATTAATTATGATTACAATATGCCTCCTATGTATGATGATTATGGTGATGAGAATAATAATGATAGCTATTTTATTGAATTTGCTCCCACTACAACTAATAAAATTGATTATGCTTATGTGGAGAGTAATAATTTTATGCATGTAGCTCATGACAAGAATGTTGTATGTGATAGTTATATTGTTGAGTTTGTTCATGATGCTACTGAAAGTTATTATGAGAGAGGGAAACATGGTTATATGCATCTTAATAATATTAAGTTTCCCCTCTTTATGTTGAGAATCTTGAAATTGTGCTTGTGTTGCTTTTCTATGCTTGCCACTTTGTTCCTCATGAATTTATTTGTGTACAAGATTCCTTTTCATAGGAAGTGGGTTAGGCTTAAATTTGTTTCATACTTGCTTTTTGATGCTTCTACTCTCGATGTTACTTGATTTGCACTTTCTGCTAGCTAAAGAAAAGCGCTTATGGGAGACAACCCATGTTTTTACCTACAGCAATTTTTTGTTTTGTTGAGTCTTGGAAGTTGTTTACTACTGTAGCAACCTCTCCTTATCATGTTTTTGTGCCAAGTAAAGTTTCTATGTCAAAGTTGATGTTATATTTGGGATCGCTGCGCAGAAACAGCATTGCTGTCTGTCACGAATCTGGGCATAATTCTCTGTAGAAAATTCGAAAAAAATCTGCCAATTTACGAGCGTGATCCTCAGATATGTACGCAACTTTCATTAGTTTTGAGTTTTTCCATTTGAGCAAGTCTGGTGCCATTTATAAATTCGTCTTTACGTACTGTTCTGTTTTTGACAGATTCTGCCTTTTATTTCGCATTGCCTCTTTTGCTATGTTGGATTTATTTCTTTGATCCATTAATGTCCAGTAGCATTATGCAATGTCCAGAAGTGAAAAGAATGATTGTGTCACCTCTGAATGTGTGAATTATTAATGATGCACTAACCCTCTAATGAGTTTGCTTGAAGTTTGGTGTGAAGGAAGTTTTCAAGGGTCAAGAGAGGAGAATGATATACTAAGATCAAGAGGAGTGAAAGCTCTAAGCTTGGGGATGCCCCCGTGGTTCATCCCTGCATATTTTAAGAAGACTCAAGCGTCTAAGCTTGGGGATGCCCAAGGCATCCCCTTCTTCATCGACAACATCATCAGGTTCCTCCCTGAAACTATATTTTTATTCATCACATCTGGTGTTCTTTACTTGGAGCGTCGGTTTGTTTCGTTTTTGTTTTTGTTTGAATAAGATGGATCCTAGCATTCACTTTGTGGGAGAGAGACACGCTCCGCTGTTGCATATGGACACATGTGTCCTTAGGCTTTACTCATAATGTTCAAGGCGAAGTTTCTTCTTCGTTAATTTGTTATATGGTTGGAATTGGAAAATGCTACATGTAGTAATTCTAAAAATGTCTTGGATAATGTGATACTTGGCAATTGTTGTGCTCATGTTTAAGCTCTTGCATCATATGCTTTGCACCCATTAATGAAGAAATACATAGAGCTTGCTAAAATTTGGTTTGCATAATTGGTCTCTCTAAGGTCTAGATAATTTCTAGTATTGAGTTTTGAACAACAAGGAAGACAGTGTAGAGTCTTATAATGTTTACAATATGTCTTTTATGTGAGTCTTGCTGCACTTGTTCATCCTTGAGTTTGCTTCAAATAACCTTGCTAGCCTAAACCTTGTATCGAGAGGGAATACTTCTCATGCATCCAAAATCCTTGAGCCAACCACTATGCCATTTGTGTCCACCATACCTACCTACTACATGGTATTTACCCGCCATTCCAAAGTAAATTGCTTGAGTGCTACCTTTAAAATTCCATCATTCACCTTTGCAATATATAGCTCATGGGACAAAATAGCCTTAAAAACTATCGTAGTATTGAATATGTACTTATGCACTTTATATTTTATTAAGTTGCTTGTTGTGCGATAACCATGCTTCTAGGGAACGCCATCAACTATTGTTGAATATCATGTGAGTTGCTATGCATGTCCGTCTTGTCTGAAGGTCTATCATTTTAGTGGTTGGAGCATGCAAAATTGTTAGAGAAGAACATTGGGCCGCTAACTAAAGCCATGAATCATGGTGGAAGTTTCAGTTTTGGACATATATCCTCAATCTCATATGAGAATAATAACTTTGCTACATGCTTATGCATTTAAGAGGAGTCCATTATCGTTGTCCATGTTGTCCGGTATGGATGTCTAAGTTGAGAATAATCAAAAGCGAGAAATCCGAAATGCGAGCATTCTCCTTGGACCTTTGTACAGTGGCATGGAGGTACCCCTTTGTGACACTTGGTTGAAACATGGCATGCGAAGACCGGTAGTCCAAGTTAAGTAGGACGAGGTGCGGGCACTATTAGTACACTATGCGTGAGGCTTGCAACTTGTAAGATATAATTTACATAACTCATATGCTTTATTACTACCGTTGACAAAATTGTTTCATGTTTTCAAAATAAAAGCTCTAGCACAAATACAGCAATCGATGCTTTCCTCTGCGAAGGACCATTCTTTTACTTTTATTGTTGAGTCAGTTTACCTATCTCCTTCCACCTTAAGAAGCAAACACTTGTGTGAACTGTGCATTGATTCCTACATACTTGCATATTGCACTTGTTATATTACTTTATGTTGACAATATCCATGAGATATACATGTTACAAGTTGAAAGCAACCGCTGAAACTTAATCTTCTTATGTGTTGCTTCAACACCTTTACTTTGATTTATTGCTTTACGAGTTAACTCTTATGCAAGACTTATTGATGCTTGTCTTGAAGTACTATTCATGAAAAGTCTTTGCTTTATGATTCATTGTTTACTCATGTCATTACCTTTGCTTTGATCGCTGCATTCATTACATATGTTTACAAATAGTATGATCAAGATTATGATGGCATGTCACTTGTAAATTATCTTTGTTATCGTTTTACTCAACAGAACTCTTGGGGATGATACGTCTCAACGTATCGATAATTTCTTATGTTCCATGCTACTTTATTGATGATACCTACATGTTTTATGCACATTATATGTCATATTTATGCATTTTCCGGAACTAACCTATTAACAAGATGCCGAAGAGCCAGTTTTGTTTCTGCTGTTTTTGGTTTCAGAAATCCTAGTAAAGAAATATTCTCGGAATTGGACGAAACTTTCGCCCGGGGTCCTATTTTTGCACGAAGCTTCCGAGAGAAGACCTAACGAAGTGGGCCACGAGGAGGCCAGGGGGGGCGCGGCCCAAGCCCTGGCCGCGCCGACCTAGCCCCCTGGGCCCCTCGTGTGGCCCCTCGCGTTGACCTTCCGCCTACTTAAAGCTCCCGTCGCGAAAGTACCGAGAGCCACGATACGGAAAACCTTACAGAGACGCGCCGCCGCGAATCCCATCTCGGGGGATTACGGAGATCGCCTCCGGCACCTGGAGAGGGGATTCATCTCCGGAGGACTCTTCATCGCCATGATCGCCTCCGGAGTGATGAGTGAGTAGTTCACCCTGGACCATGGGTCCATAGCAGTAGCTAGATGGTCGTCTTCTCCTTGTTGTGCTTCATTGTTAGATCTTGTGAGCTGCCTAACATGATCAAGATCATCTATATGTAATTCTATATGTTGTGTTTGTCGGGATCCGATGGATAGAGAGTACTATGATTATGGTGATTATCAATCTATTGTTCATGTGTTGTTTATGATCTTGCATGCTCTCCGTTATTAGTAGAGGCTCTGGCCAAGTTTTTACTCTTAACTCCAAGAGGGAGTAATTATGCTCGATAGTGGGTTCATGCCTTCATTGATACATGGGACAGTGAGAAAGTTCTAAGGTTGTGATGTCTTGTTGCCACTAGGGATAAAACATTGATGCTATGTCTAAGGATGTAGTTATTGATTACATTACGCACAATACTTAATGCAATTGTTGCTTTGCAACTTAATTTGGAGGGGGTTCGGACGATAACTGAAGGTGGACTTTTAGGCATAGATGCGTTGGATGGCGGTCTATGTTCTTTGTCGTAATGCCGGATTAAATCTCACTATATTTACCATGTCATGTATATGCATTATTATGCCTTTCTCTATTTGTCAATTGCCGTAATTTGTTCACCCAACATGCTTTTATCTTATGGGAGAGACACCTCTAGTGAATGTGGACCCCGGTCCTATTCTTTACATAGCATACATTCTACTTGTTTTACTGTTTTCTTTGCAAACATCTTCCACTCGATACGTTTAATCCTTTGTTACACAAGCCGGTGAGATTGACAACCTCACTATTTCGTTGGGACAAAGTACTTGGGTTGTGTTGTGCAGGTTCCTAGTTGGCGCCGGAATCCCGGTGTTGCGCCGCATCACATTTCGCGACCATCAACCTTCAACGTGCTTCTTGGCTCCTACTGGTTCGATTAAACCTTGGTTTCTTTCTGAGGGAAAACTTGCTACTGTGCGCATCATACCTTCCTCTTGGGGTTCCCAACGAACGTGTGAGTTACACGCCATCACAAACCCTCCCAATCTGGGTCGTAGATTCTCTGTGGCACCTAAAACAAATCCCGAAGCTAAGAAACCCCGCGAATGCATGCAAAGAAAGAAATTTCCATGTTCAAAACAATTATTTCACAAATTGATAACCATACCAAATCCGTAACCCTAACCCTACACGTCGAAAAAGAGGAACTCACATTGCTGATACGAGTTAAAATCGAAAAGAACAACTTGTGTTGTCGCCATCATTCGACAACGGCATGAAGAACGCATCGACAATGGATATATATATATATATATATATATATATATATATATATATATATATATATATATATATATATATATATATATATATATAGGGTCACACGAGCGAGGGAGACGGAAAAAAATCGGCCGGAACCAATCG
Organism: Lolium multiflorum; assembly: GCA_030979885.1. Lineage (NCBI taxonomy): Eukaryota > Viridiplantae > Streptophyta > Magnoliopsida > Poales > Poaceae > Lolium > Lolium multiflorum. The sequence goes on along the minus strand of CM061753.1, from coordinate 150,317,018 downwards.
TCCCCAACCTCCACGGCTGGCCTTGTCCCCGCGTGGCGGCTCTGCGGCCAAGCGCGCCGCCGGAGCTGACCACCTTCCACGATTGCCCTGACCAGCGCGTCACCAGGATTCAATCGCTGGCCACAAATCCACCTTTCCCGAATCCTTGCCACCACGCCAGTTCTCGGCGCCGCCGGGATCCAGCAAGCCTTCTTCTCGCCGCCGCGGTCTTCCCAGCCCCCGATCGGCAGCCAGCTCTCCTCCAACGCCTGCCAGGGTGCGAGCTCCTGCAGATCCCGTCCGCCACCGGCCGGGCCGCGATCTCCTCCATGTCCCGCCCGCCGCCGGCGTGGCCGCGCCCTCCCCCTATCCCGTCCGACGCCGACACATCCTGCCCCTACCGCTACAGCCGCCGGCTACGACGTCCCTCTGCTCCTCACGGCCATGGGCGTGCAAGCTCTCCAGCAAGGCCGAGCTCATCTCTTGCCCCGACCTGTACTTCCGATGGCGCCAACCTGAATTTTTACTAGCGCTGGCGTGAAGTCCCCTGACTGACCGGTGCCCTTGCGCATGCTGCAGGCTGCAGGTTGCCGCTGCCCGCTGGTGCAGGTGCTCTCCCATGGAGATCCTCGATAGTCGATCGAGCTGGAGGACACGATGTCCACCATCGCGTCTGAATTTCAAGCCAGGTTCTCTGAATTTCTTTGCGACGGACAGCAGCATACAGTCCTGCTTTATTTCTGGTCTTCTAGTGTAGTTTCGCTAGCTTGCTGGTATGTTTGATCGTGCGGCCGGTGGTGAAGTGCAGGAGCTTTGTACAGGTATTTGCTATGTGCTAGCTAGCTCGGGAAGAGTGAGTTAAGTAATACCGAATTAGTTAAATACTAATACTGAATTTGTTTGTGTTATGCCTCAGCTCCATGGCGAGAGCTAGGTAGTGCCGATGCAGGTCACTTGCTTTTATCAAAGCAGTACACGCTTTTGTTTTCCTGAAACAAGGTAGTAGAGTAGATTGATTAGTATTTTTTTTTGTGAAGTAGATTGATTAGTATTAAGAAGTACAGGTGCTTGGAATCGGCATTGCAAGATGGAATTTTAGAATTTCTGCAAAGTGGAGATTGATTAGTGTTAACAACGTAGATTGATTAGTGTCAAAAGTACATGTGCTTGGAATCGGTACTGCAAGATGGAATTACTTTAATTGAGAGCAGTACACTGTTTATTTCCTATGAGTGTAGAGTCGTGCTAGAAAAACGTCTATACGAAAGTACAATTAACGTCTATACCAGAATTTGTGTTGATTATCTCTCTTGCCTGTGCAGCAGCAGTTTTGCTCGTTTTATTCTCTACCGCAGCTTGCGCGTGCTAGCTAAAGCATCTATGGGCGTGTGCGTCTCTGATTCTCTCGGGCATACGCTCTCTATATCTCTATGTTTATTTGCAGACTATTCGATACCAGCAGAGAAGTCCAATCGAATAGTAGTAAGAAGTGCAAGTTTATGATTTTGGAAGAGCAAAATTTTCTGAATCTGGAAGTGCATCGCACATCGCCCTCCGGTCCTTTTCTACTTGGTCGCAGCACAATTTTATTTGTGTGCGTAGGTTGTCCATGTTGAGCACTCAGTTTGAGCAATTTTCACTTGATGTTCTAAATCGGTGTCTGTAACTTGGTTGATTCCTCTGATGGTTAAATTTTTGTGCAAATTAAAAAGTTGTGCCTTCTCCATAGCTTTTCAACGCCATATCATTTGAATCATTCCGACATACGGTTGAAACAAATCGCCCAAATTAATGTCCGCTCGTTTTTTAATACGTCCAGATTTTGGTATTTTAAAAATTTGTCAAAAACTGTGTGAAATTTGAAAAAACTCAAAACATAAAAAAGTTGTGAAATTTCATTATCTATCCAACAGTGTATCATTTGCACAATTTGAATAAGGTGTTCGAAAATCAAAGTAAAAGTTCGTTTTCTGGCCGTATTTTCAAAATTAAATTTAAACCGTGTAAAATGTGTGAAAAGAGTGAACATGAAAATGTTACGGTTTTTCATTATCTATCTAGTGGTATATCATTTGCACAATTACGATAAATGGTTGATAAACACAAAGTATAATTAGTAGCTCTGAAGAAACGGAAAGTTCAAGTAAGTTCCAACAGAAAGGTCAACCCTGTTATCCGGGAAGTTCAACCGTTCGACACGAGCAGTACAAGCACCTATTATAGAAAGTACAAGAAAACCGACAAAATCCAAATGTAAAAAAAACGAAATAATCCCATCACCCAAGAGGAAATTCAAATAGTTGACGGAGAGAAGTACAACCATTCGGTAAACAACAGTACACACACAATATAGGAAGTACAAAAAACTGACATAATTCAAATGTAGGAAAAACAAAATAATCCCGTCATCCATGAGGAAGTACGAGTTATTCCGAGAAGTACAAGCGGAGACTACAACAAGTACAAACAGTAATTACATAACTGCAAATTGTAGAAAGAAAATACTCACATATAAGTTCACATAGCAATATTGGGAAGTTCAAATATTAAGATCCAGGAAGTGCAGAATCTCTTAAACAGAGGCTAGGGAAAATCTAAAAGTATCATTCCGAAACATATGTTTATTTATTGTAAAACACATTAGTATGGAAATATTTCCGGAAGTACAACCACGAAGGCCAGGAAGTATAAGTACATGTCGCGAGAAGTTCAGATCCGCGTGGTTGTGCTGCACATTTTGTGTGGCCGTGGACCTCAAATTGACAGTGTACAAGAAAGTTATGTGAAACCGCACCAAGAAGTACAACCGCATTTCTCGATAAGTACAAGTTCATGTCGAGGGAAGTTCAGTGCTCTGTTTTTACGGGGCGGAAATCTATTGACCAAATCTCATCGATTTGATCACCAACCACTTAAATCATTGTCACCAAAATCTTTATATGATAGAGTATATGTATAATTTCATTACCTACAACATTTTACAACAAATAAATGGATCTAATCCATCAAATTGAAATCGTTATCCCACAAAATATACCGGAAACATGATTTCAAAACTTGTAAAACTAGTTTTAAACCATTCGGATTTGGCAAAAATGGTAGATACGAAAAAGATGCGCCATTTTGATACCTTTCCAACCGTATATCGTTTCCATTGTTTAAATATACTGCGTGGAAATCGCGGGGAAATCATTCGGTGCCCGTCACATAAAACATGCGGACAGTAATTCGAGTTATTCTCTTAAACTGTAAGGAATTAGAGAAAATAATTGGAATAAGAAAGTTGCGCCTAGTCCATAGCTTTCCAACGCCATATCATTTGCATCATTCCGACATACGGTTGAAACAAATCATCCAAATTACTGTCCGCTCGTTTTTTGAGTACGTCCAAATTTCGGTATTTTCAAAATTGTTCAAAAACTGTGAGGATTTAGAAAAAACGTAAAACATGAAAAAGTTGCGCAATTTCATTATCTTTCCAACGGTATATCATTTGTACAGTTTCGATAAGCGATTCGAAAATCGAACTAAAAGTTCGTTTTCTGGCCATATAGAAGCGTTTTCGTATTTTCAAAATTAAATTTAAACCGTTCAAAATCTGTGAAAAGTGTGAACATGAAAAAGTTGCGGTTTTTCATTATCTATCCAACGGTATATCATTTGCATAGTTCCGACAAATGGTTGAGAAACTCGAGGTATAATTAGTACCTCTGAAGAAAACGGGAAGTTCAGATAAGTTCGACAGAAAGTTGAACCCTGTTATCCCGGAAGTACAACCTTGTGTCCAGGAAAGTACAAGTTGGTGCTCAGAATATTATTCTGCAACCGGTTGCAGAATAGTGCTGGTATATATATATATATATATATACAGAGAGAGAGAGAGAGAGAGAGAGAGAGAGACGCTGAGCGGATAGAGAACAAGCGAGCGAATGTGGGCGGCGATTGTGAGACGCTTTGTCCATTAATAACTTCTTGTACAACAATATATTCTTCTGAAGAGTACTCACAATTAAGAAATCTAGAAACATAATAGGCAGGTAATAATAGTTTCACTTATGTGACATAACACACACTTTCTTTCCCCAATTAAATTTACGTCTGCTACCTACTAAGTTTTCAATTTGTAACATGTTTCTTAGCTTAATTAATTTATATATTGAGAAAATGATTACAACACATCCAATGACATAACCTAGTGGTTGTAAGAGATGATGCGCCCTCCATGTCTCTTGAGTTCGAATCCTTTCCACTTAGATTTATGCTGAGAACCAACTTTACACGGATATATATTGATTGGACACAATTCATTTCAATAGATATTATCAAGTAAATTGCGTCCCATCAACATGTATCCAGTGTGAGTTGTTTTTTGGCTATATTTTAGATCTTCATATACATTTGCAAAATTTGTTTGTTTATTAGACATAGTATTACCATCCCATGCCAGATGATTTCTTGGTTAACCTTTTATCTTAATAAACATTTATAAAAATTTGTTTGTTTATTGGACACTCTATTTACAAATATTTTCAAATGAAGAAAATACTAAGACATCCTTTCCCCTTTATGGTACCGGTGGAAGGGCGATAGAGAATAAAACCTCTATTTTTAAAACTAATGTTAAAAGTGTTGCAAATATTACAAAACCATATTATTGGATGATGGAATAAATTGTGAAAACATCAATAATGGAATTAACTATTGTGTCATGCCCCACTAAGCCTGTAAATTGTAACATGTTGTCAAGTATATTAACTAGTGTCATGCAAATTGTGCAAGCACCAAGACTAGGACTCAAGTGTGTGATGAGAAGGCATCAACCTTTGCTGTGCATGGAGGCAACAACTTCCTTGTGACGGTAAAGCACACGTCCGTTGGGAACCCCAAGAGGAAGGTATGATGAGCACAGCAGCAAGTTTTCCCTCAGAAAGAAACCAAGGTTTATCGAACCAGTAGGAGATGAAGGCCACGTGAAGGTTGTTGGTGGAGAAGTGTAGTGCGGCGCAACACCGGTGATTCCGGCGCCAACGTGGAAACACAACACAATCAAAATACTTTGCCCCAACTTAACAGTGAGGTTGTCAATCTCACCGGCTTGCTGAAAACAAAGGATTAAACGTATGGTGTGGAGAATGATGTTTTCTTGCAGAAAATAACAGAGAACAATGATTGCAATAGATTGTATTTCAGATATAAAAGAAAGAATGGACCAGGGTCCACAGTTCACTAGTGGTGTCTCTCCAATAAAATAAATAGCATCTTGGGTGAACAAATTACAGGTGGGCAATTGACAAATAGAGATTCATATACATATCATGATGACTACTATGAGATTTAATCATGGCATTACGACAAAGAACATAGACCGCCATCCAGCATGCATCTATGCCTAAAAAGTCCACCTTCGAGTTAGCATCCGCACCCCTTCCAGTATTAAGTTGCAAATAACGGACAATTGCATTAAGTATGGTGCGTAATGTAATCAACACAAATATCCTTAGACAAAGCATTGATGTTTTATCCCTAGTGGCAACAACACATCCACAACCTTAGAACTTTCTGTCACTGTCCCAGATTCAATGGAGGCATGAACCCACTATCGAGCATAAATACTCCCTCTTGGAGTCACAAGTATCAACTTGGCCAGAGCCTCTACTAGCAACGGAGAGCATGCAAGAACATAAACAACACATATATGATAGATCAATAATCAACTTGACATAGTATTCAATATTCATCGGATCCCACCAAACACAACATGTAGCATTACAAATAGATGATCTTGATCATGATAGGCAGCTCACAAGATCTAAACATGATAGCACAAGAGGAGAAGACAACCATCTAGCTACTGCTATGGACCCATAGTCCAAGGATGAACTACTCACGCATCATTCCGGAGGCGGGCATGTTTTGTAGAGCCCTCCGGTGATGATTCCCCTCTCCGGCGAGGGTGCGGATCTCCTGAATCCCCCGAGATGGGATTGGCGGCGTCTCAAATTTTTCCGTATCGTGGTTATCGGTACTAGGGTTTTCGCGACGGAGGGATTAAGTAGGCGAAGGGGCTGCGCAGGGGGGACCCGAGGGGCCCACCCCATAGGACGGCGCGGCCAGAGGTGGGGGCGCGCCCCCCTAGGGTGTGGCCACCTCGTGGCCCTTCTCCGTCTCCTCTTCGGTGCTCTGGAACCTTCCGTGGAAAATAAGACCGTGGGATTTTGTTTCGTCCAATTCCGAGAATATTTCTGTAGGATTTACGAAACCAAAAACAGCAGAAAACGAGCGGCGCTTCGGCATCTTGTTAATAGGTTAGTGCCGGAAAATGCATAAAAACATCATAAAGTGTGACTAAAACATGTTGGTATTGTCATAAAACTAGCATGGAACATAAGAAATTATAGATACGTTGGAGACGTATCAAGCATCCCCAAGCTTAGTTCCTACTCGCCCTTGAGTAGGTAAACAATAAAAACAATAATTTCTGAAGTGACATGCTACCAACACAATCTTGATCAACATTATTGTAAAGCATATGAGATGAATGAAGTGATTCGAAGCAATAGATTGCTAACAAAAGATAATGACTAAACAACTGAATCATATAGCAAAGACTTTTCATGAATAGTACTTTCAAGACAAGCATAAAAAAGACTTGCATAAGAGTTAACTCATAAAGCAATAGATTCAAAGTAAGAGGTTTCGAAGCAACACAAAGGATGATTAAGTTTCAGCAATTGCTTTCAACTTGTAACATGTATATCTCATGGATAATTGTCAACATAAAGTAATATAACAAGTGCAATAAGTAAACATGTAAGAATCAATGCACACAGTTGACACAAGTGTTTGCTTCTAAGATAGAAAGAAGTAGGTAAACCGACTCAACATAAAGTAAAAGAAAGGCCCTTCGCGGAGGGAAGCAGTGATTACTCATGTGCTAGAGCTTTTTATTTTGAATACATGGAAACAATTTTGTCAACGGTAGTAATAATTCATATGTGTTATGCATTAAAGTTCCTACAAGTTGCAAGCCTCATGCATCGAATACCAATAGTGCCCGCACCTTGTCCTAATTAGCTCGGATTTCCATGGATTATCATTGCATTACATATGTTTCAACCAAGTGTCACAAGGGGTACCTCTATGCCACCGTACAAAGGTCCAAGGAGATAGATCGCATTTGATTTCTCAGTTTTGATAGATCTCAACTTGAGGACATCCATACCGGGACAACATAGAAACAGATAATGGACTCCTCTTTAATGCTTAAGCATTCAACAACAGATAATATTCTCATAAGAGATTGAGGATTAATGTCCAAACTGAAAACTTCCACCATAATACATGGCTTTGGTTGGCGGCCCAATGTTCTTCTCTAACAATATGCATACTCAAACCATTTAATCATGATAAATCACCCTTACTTCAGACAAGACGAACATGCATAGCAACTCACATGACATTCAACAAAGGTGTAAAAAGTTGATGGCGTCCCCAGAAACATGGTTACCGCTCAACAAGCAACTTATAAGAACTAAGATACATAGCAACATATTCATCACCACAATAGTTTTTAAGCTATTTTCCCATGAGCTATGTATTGTAAAGACAAAGGAATGAAATTTTAAAGGTAGCACGCAAGCAATTTACTTTGGAATGGCAGAAAAATACCACATATAGGTAGTTATGGTGGACACAAATGGCATGAGTTTTGGCTCAAGGTTTTTGGATGCACGAGAAGCATTTCCTCTCGGTACAAGGCTTTGGCTAGCAAGGTTGTTTGAAGCAAACACAAGTATGAACCGACAGCAAAACTTACACAAAAACATATTGCAAGCATTATAAGACTCTACGCTGTCTTCCTTGTTGTTCAAACACTTTTACCAGAAATATCTAGACCTTAGAGAGACCAATCATGCAAACCAAATTTCAACAAGCTCTACGGTAGTTCTCCACTAATAGGTTTAAACTACATGATGAAAGAGCTTAAACATGATCTATGAGAGCTCAAAACAATTGCCAAGTATCAAATTATTCAAAACCATATGAAGCATTTTCTGATTCCAACCAAATAGCAATCAACGAAGTAGTTTTCAGCCTTCGCCATGAACATTAAAGTAAAACTAAGAACACAAGTGTTCAAATGAAAAAGCGGAGCGTGTCTCTCTCCAATACAAGGATTTCTGGGATCCAAATTTATTCAAACTAAAAAAAAAAAAAGCAAACAGACGCTCCAAGTAAAGCGCATAAGATGTGACGGAATAAAAATATAGTTTCACTAGAAGTGACCGATAAGTTGTTGATGAAGAAGGGATGCCTTGGGCATCCCCAAGCTTAGATGCTTGAGTCTTCTTGAAATATGCAGGGATGAACCACGGGGCATACCCAAGCTTAGACTTTTCACTCTTCTTGATCATATTATATCATCCTCCTCTCTTGACCCTTGAAAACTTTCTCCACACCAAACTTAAAGCAAACTCATTAGAGGGTTAGTGCATAATAAAAATTCACATGTTCAGAGAGGACAAAATCATTCTTAACACTTCTGGACATTAACCAAGGCTACTGAAAGTTAATGGAACAAAGAAATCCACTCAACACAGTAAAACAGGCAATGCGAAATAAAAGGCAAAATCTGTCAAAACAGAACAGCCCGTAAAGACGAATTTTTCTGAGGCACTTAACTTGCTCGGATGGAAAAACTCAAAACTAATGAAAGTTGCGTACATATCTGAGGATCATGCATGAATTTTCGATGATTTTTTTGATTCTTCTACAGAGAGAAAAACGTGAATTCGTGACAGACAGCAAATCTGTTTCTGCGCAGAAATCCAAATCTAGTATCAACCTTCTATTGGAGACTTTACTTTGGCACAACAACATGATAAGGAGAGGTTGCTACAGTAGTAACAACTTCCAAGACTCAACAAAACAGTAGTAAAAATAAAAACAACATGGGTTATCTCCCAAGAAGTGCTTTTCTTTAACGCCTTTCAGCTAGGCGCAGAAAGTGCAAATCAAGTATTATCAAGAGAAGAAGCATCAACATCATAATTTTCCTTACAAACACAACTTGTCGCAGAGGGTACCTTAGATACTCCATTATCTAAATTTCCCATGGTGGCACTAAGGGTTTTATCAATTTTAGGCCTATAATAATTCTTTGGTTTAGGCACCTTAGAGACATACATGAATTTTTGCTCTTTACCCACATAAGCTTTCTCCTTAAACTTAAGAGAAGAAAAAGTTGAACCCAAGGTTCCCATAGCTTCTTCAATTTCACTAATCCTATTGGTTTGATTATCATGGATAGCACAAGTTTCTAGGATAGCAATTCTTTCATTAATTCCTCCTAGGGATTTATCAAGTTTATCAGTATTATCAAGTAATATTCCCAATTTAGTCTCAACACTTGGAAGATTTTTCTCTATGGCTTCCAACTTTTTCATGACATCCTCAAGAGAGATTTCAATTTTAGCTTTATTAACAGGTGATATTCCAACTAGACTCTCAATGATGCAACTAGCTTCTAAAGTAGGAGTACCTAGGAAATTACCTCCTAAAAGAGTATCAAGAACATACCTATTCCAGCTAGAGATACCAACATAAAAGTTCTTAAGGAGGATAATAGGGAGTGTTTCTTAATGCACCTATGATGAGCATCACTAATTCTGTACCAAGCATCTTTAAAACTTTCTCCCCCTTGTTGCTTAAACGAACGAACTTCAACTTCAGGATTACTCATTTTTAGCAATAGTAAAATTAAACTAAGGAAAAAGAATAAAATAAAGTAAAAACAAGTAACTATTTTTTTGTGTTTTTATATAAAGAAAGCAAACAAGACAGAAAATAAAGTAAAACAAGACAATAAAAAAAGTAAAGAGATTGGATGTGAGAGACTCCCCTTGCAGCGTGTCTTGATCTCCCCAAGAACGAAAAAGAGTTGCTGTGCGTGGAGGCAACAACTTCCTTGTGACGGTAAAGCACACGTCCGTTGGGAACCCCAAGAGGAAGGTATGATGAGCACAACAGCAAGTTTTCCCTTAGAAAAAAAACCAAGGTTTATCGAACCAGTATGAGATGAAGGCCACGTGAAGGTTGTTGGTGGAGGAGGTGTAGTGCGGCGCAACACCGGTGATTCCGGCGCCAACGTGGAACCTGCACAACACAATCAAAATACTTTGCCCAACAACGGTGAGGTTGTCAATCTCACGGCTTGCTGAAAACAAAGGATTAAACGTATGGTGTGGAGAATGATGTTTGCTTGCAGAAAATAACAGAGAACAATGATTGCAGTAGATTGTATTTCAGATGTAAAAGAAAGAATGGACCGGGGTCCACAGTTTACTAGTGGTGTCTCTCCAATAAAATAAATAGCATGTTGGGTGAACAAATTATAGGTGGGCAATTGACAAATAGAGATTCATATACATATCATGATGACTACTATGAGATTTAATCAGGGCATTACGACAAAGAACATAGACCGCCATCCAGCATGCATCTATGCCTAAAAGTCCACCTTCAGGTTAGCATCCGCATCCCTTCTAGTATTAAGTTGCAAACAACAGACAATTGCATTATTTATGGTGCGTAATGTAATCAACACAAATATCCTTAGACAAAGCAATGATGTTTTATCCCTAGTGGCAACAACACATCTACAACCTTAGAACTTTCTGTCACTGTCCAGATTCAATGGAGGCATGAACCCACTATCGAGCATAAATACTCCCTCTTGGAGTTACAAGTATCAACTTGGGGAGCCTCTACTAGCAACGGAGAGCATGCAAGAACATAAACAACACATATATGATAGAGCAATAATCAACTTGACATAGTATTCAATATTCATCGGATCCCACCAAACACAACATGTAGCATTACAAATAGATGATCTTGATCATGATAGACAGCTCACAAGATCTAAACATGATAGCACAAGAGGAGAAGACAACCATCTAGCTACTGCTATGGACCCATAGTCCAAGGATGAACTACTCACGCATCATTGAGGCGGGCATGGTGATGTAGAGCCCTCCGGTGATGATTCCCCTCTCGGCGTGCGGAGGCGATCTCCGAATTCCCCGAGATGGGATTGGCGGCGGCGGCGTCTCCGGAACTTTTCGTATCGTGGCTCTCGGTACTAGGGTTTTCGCGACGGAGGATTATGTAGGCGAAGCGGCGCAGGGAGGGACCCAAGGGCCCACCCCATAGGGCGGCGCGGCCGAGGTGGGGCCACGCCCCCTGGTGTGGCCGCCTCGTGGCCCTTCTCCGCCTCCTCTTCGGTCCTGGAACCTTCCGTGGAAAATAAGACCGTGGGCTTTTGTTTCGTCCAATTCCGAGAATATGTCCTGCGTAGGATTTCTGAAACCAAAAACAGCAGAAAACAGGAACTGACGCTTCGGCATCTTGTTAATAGACTAGTGCCGGAAAATGCATAAAAACATCATAAAGTGTGACTAAAACATGTTGGTATTGTCATAAAACTAGCATGGAAGATAAGAAATTATAGATACGTTGGAGACGTATCACCTTTCCACACCACTAAGGCATGACTTAGTTTGCGACTATTTATATTTAAAATTCTACTGCAAACGTAAAATAATGGAATTATTTTAATATAATTGCAACATGTACTTTAATATAGTCCACTATCTCAATAAGTCACACAATAATTAGTACAATACCGTAACATAGTTCGCAAATGAAAATAAATAATTACAAATGTCCATTTTCGGATGAAGTTTGTGAGACACATTCTCAGGTACAACAATTTCTAAGATACAACAGATGGCTCCAAATTCAAGCACATTTACAGACAGAGGAAGAATGAAGGTAATGAAACTTGTAGCAACAAGAATTGGGTGGCACTTTCGACTTGACCAGATCAACAACTATGTACTCAAAATGTCTCCTTCAGATCTTCAACAATATCATCATCTTCAACCATAGTTAAAATCGCAACAAGGAACAATACCATCCTAATAGCTTTCTTATTTTGGAGAACTTACATGAGATCTTCATCTTCCGCAATTTCGATGAAATCTTACTTCTTAAAGTACCACCACCTTAAATGTGCGTGCTAATTTGATCCCCAAGCTATATTCTCATTTAGCCTCTTAATAATCTGATCAACAGTTATCTGGTACTGATCGACCTTGATTTCCATATGGCGAGAAACCACAACCATTTATTGGCCACCATCGAGTACTGGAGTGTAAGGGACCAGTTGCAAATCAAGAAGATACATGGATTAAGAATCAACAACAGCTATTTCACAAACAACAACACCACTGGCACCACCCTTTGGATCAACACCACTAGCCTCTGGTGCACCCACATCATCAACCGTAGCAAAGAGGTGCAACTTACGAGATTAACTCTATACTTTTCCCCAATCTGTAACAGCTCATGGGAGTGCTCAAATTGTTCGTACACCTGATTCTGCTTTATCCAAACTAATTTAGCCATCTGTTTGGAGCCCCAAGAAATCCTAGTATGAATAATTTGAACCAGCTACGAAACTGACACAATCTCACTGCTATTCACAAAGAATTCCACAAGCTACAAAGACACATTCCTCTCCAGGCCATAATATAGTCTTCAATGCATCGATGAACTCGTACTGATAGTTTGTATACGGCTACTAGATAAATGCTAGTAAACAATTATTTAATGAATAGAGTAAATTCAGTTGCTTCTCTACGATGTTTCAAAAATAAATAGTAACCAATCCAACAAAGCTAATTAAAATTCACCTCTTGTTTCTCTCGATGACAGCTGAAGCCCTTACCCCTTCAATCTTAGGGATATTCGCTTCCGCAGGCATCAGGCGCCACCGCGCCACTGCCGGTGCCGGAGCCACCATCTGGCTAGCTCTTCGCTTGCTGCTGGTTTGCGACAATGGAGCCGTTGGGTTAGCTTTTCTCTTGCTACTGCCTGGTCCTGGTTTGTTGCAAGATCTCTAGCTGCTCTTTTGGCTCCCAGCTCATGCATATTCCGTCTGTGTTGCTCCTCACGTCGACGAGGGCGGGTACGCTGCACTGTTCAACTTTCTATCCATGCGCTGCCACTGGAATTCGTTGCAGGCCTAGGGGTCTAGGGTTTGGACGAACAACGAACGGGGATCTCGGCCATACTAACATTAGGAGGACTTGACATGTTGTCACATAAGGCGGACACTTAACATATAATGTTGGGCACATAACGTTGAGCGCTGATAAGTGGGACCTAGTCGCATTATAACAGGGGAGATAACGACAACATTTTATTTCTCCAACATTCGCTATAACAGGCACCTCAAAGCAGTTAGCTCTCCAAGATATAATATAAGTATTTCGTATTAAAATTTACAGTTGGTAGAATAAATCATTGACTACATTGTGGTATTTTTCTAAAAATAAAAACTTTAAATTTTAATTTTTCAAAGTTTTTAAAAAACGAGCTCCACAGGAGCTTGGATATAAAAAATGACAGTCCCTTGGATATTACTGTACAAAATTGACCAAATTGATTTCACACGAATGACTGAAGCTGTGTCGCAGCTAGTAGTGCCTCTGTCTCGGGAAAATATCTAGTGATACCATACCTTACATGATACCATGATACCACTTCATAAAATTTGAATTCTAAGTGTCAAAAAATTTAGAAAAAAATTTGTGGCTGTTGACAAGATGTGTGTTTACATTCTCTAGATTTTTCACAACCAAATTTAAAATACACCAAGAGAAACAAAAAAAGACAAATTGTATGTGAATAGTGGCATTTTGTGTTTTTGTCTTTATGTGACACTATTCATGTTTGATTTCTTATTTTTGTTTCTCTTAGGATATTTTGAATTTAGTTATGAAAGTTACAGGGGCACGTAGAGACGCATCTTATGAACACCCAAAATTTTGGTTTTAAATTTTTTGACATTTAAAATTTAAATTCTAAAGAGTGGTATCATGGTATCAAATAAGATGTGGTATCACTAGATATGTTCTCCCTCTGTCTCCCCATCTGAAATTGAAAGAGAGGTGTTTTCAGTTGAAAATCTGAATACAGGACGCAATCGGGAAGGCGACATGACGCAGCCCAAGTGAATAGTCAAGTCTGCGACACGCAGCCTCTCTGAAGGGCAGTCATCTCAAAGTAAAAGTAAAAGAAATTTTACTCTCAGGAAAAAACCCTGTAGCCAGCAGCATTATTGGAGGAAGAGGAAGAGGAAGAGCACATTCTCTGCCAAGACTGCGCTGCGCCGCCCCGTCGCCAAAAACCCCAACCGCCACCGCCCTGCCTCCCCCACTCCCCACTCCCCACGTCGCCGGCCGATTGAAGAGGACCCCTGGAGGATGAAGCACGACGGCGGCGTGCGGTCTTCGTGCTCAAGGGGCGGCTGGCAACACAGCTGTGCCCGCTCGGCCGCGCGCACGCGCGCTTGGCATCCTCCTCATGCTTTCGCTGCGTACGGCCGTCGACCGGAAGGTGCGAGCGGCGCCTCCCGTGCTTGCCCCGGGTTTGGCGTCGACGGAACGGAGCGCGGCGAGGCGGCGGCCGCGGGAGGCAATGCGGGTGGTGATTTGGTCGGGGACGGTGCGGACCGGTTCTCCGGCCCTGTTGCGGGCGTGGTGATGCCTGAGGCCAGGCGAAGCAGCGGCGGAGGTGGTGGGTTTGGGTGGCGGAGGGGATTTGCGCCTGCCGCACCTCCGCCGCCCAAGCGGAGGGCCGTGTCCCCTACCCGACGACTCCTGCCCGTCTCCGGGAGGGAGACGACGGCTGCTCCGGTCGTGCGCAGCGGCGGCGAGGAGGTCTTGCGCGTCCGAGCTTCGCCTTCTCATGGTGGTTTTGGTAGCGAGGAGGGAGCCTTGCTGCCGGCTGTGCTGGACAAGGTGGTGGCTGCAAAGGGCGGTGCTGTAGCCAAGGACTGGTATACTGATGGTCCCAGTGCCATGGTGGGGAAAGCATCACACGATTCACTTGGGAGTGCAGGTTTCTTGGAAATCAATGGGGCAGGATGGTTCTCTGGAGCTCGGAGTGGTAACAAGCACATGGAAACTCTAGCGGTACAAGCTCAGGAATTGGAAGAGGGTGAGATCGCTGACACAATGGAAATCGTGCAAGGTATGATCAACAATGATGCTTTAATAGAGCGCCAGGAGCTTGAGGAGGGTGAGATCGCTGCCACGATGGACAATGTGGAAGATATGAACAAGAATGTCTTGGATGGACTGATAGACGGACACAAATCGGAGGAGGGCCACATTATGGACATTGTGGGAGTTATGGCCAAGGAAGATTTGGATGTACCAGTAAAGGGACGCGAAATGGAGAGAATGGACATTGTTGTAGCAACGAACAAGGATGCTTTGTATGGATCAGTAGACGGCCAGGAATTGGAGGAGGGTGAAATTGCTCCCCCCTTGGACATAGTGGAAGCAATGAACGCCGATACTTTGGATGGAGCAGTACAAGTCCAGGAACTTAAACAAGCTGTGATTGCTGCCACCATGGACACAGTGGAATTGAACAATCAAGCTTTGCATGGAGTAGTAGTAGTGGTTCAGGAATCAGAGGAAAGCGACATTGTTGCTGCCATGGACATTGTGAAAGGTACAAACAAGGATACGTTTGTTGGACCAGTGGAAGACCGGGAATTGGAGGATGAGATTGCTGCCAAGATGCATGGTCAAGAGCCGGATGACAGTGAGATTGCTACAAAATCAGGCCATACCTTGCAGCAGTCTCAATTTTCTCTTCATGTTGTTCCGTGTGACTCTACAGGTGGTGGCATCATGAGAAAGAAGATCAAATTTACAGTTGGAAAAACAGTCCAGCCACCTGTTATACCGAATCATATGTCACAGTTGGTAACTCTGGATAGACCCTTTCCCTCTACAAGTGCTAATACCATGAAGAAGTTCAGGGCAACTCAAAGTAAGCCTGTTTCCATTAATCTTGCCTCTGCATCTTCATTGGCTAGCAAGGAGAAGCGTAAATTTGAACCTGTGTTTGTTAGCAAGGAGAAACTGAGGGGTAAAACAGCCGTCTACTTGGAAGATGATGATGTTTTGAATGCAGTTGCTGTTCATGGAGGAAATCTTGAGCTATGCCTGAGTGCTCCCTCACGTGTTCGTTCTGTATGGCGCCAAGGGCCACATGGAGGAGGACAGAGTGCTGGTCCTCGTCGCAGAGTCAGGTCGATGTGCAAGAGGTTTCAGTTTTTATGCAGGTTCCTTGCTCAAGCTGTGAAGCAGGGTTCGATCAAGCTTCCAAGAGTTGACCTTGCAGCTGACCATGTCATCAAGAAATTACCAGATTACATCAAATATGGGTCAATTGTGGGCGAAGTTGATGGAGTTGAAGTGGGCGATGAATTTCTTTTCAGAGTAGAGTTGGCCATTGTTGGTCTTCACAACCCCTTCAGGGCAGGCATTGACACCACTAAGGACACTGACGGTGAGCCTATTGCAGTAAGCATAGTTGCTTCAGGAGGTTATCTTGACGAATATTCTAGGTCAGGTGAATTGATATACATCGGCTCTGGAGGAAATGCTGGTGGTACCGATCAGGATGGGGATCAAAAGCTTGAACGTGGGAACCTTGCCTTGAAAAATTGCATCGAAAGAGGGATACCTGTCCGAGTAACTCATGGCTTCAAAACTCCAAATAAGGAAGAAGGCAGCCATTCAATAGGCAAAGAAATCCCAAAATTCATCTATGATGGGCTCTACCATGTGGTTGGTTTCTGGCAAGATGGTATACCAGGTTCAATGGTCTTCAAGTACAAACTACGAAGGATTCCTGGACAGCCAAAACTTCCTCTGCACGTAGCCAAATGGTTGCGGAAATCTGTGGTGCGTCCGCGCTGATGTATCTCAAGGTATAATGAGAGTATTCTTACCTGCGTCATCAGTAATGTCGATAATGTGTCATCATTCAGCCTTGGATAGTTATCTTTACTGATATTTGGCTATTTTATCTGCAGTGGAATGTTGTGTTATCTGTTAAAATATTGTGCCTCAAGACAGTTGTCCTGGAGAGCGTAAAGCAAAGGCTAGAGAGGCTGCAAATCAGCGAGAAATGGATTGAGATTCAGCTAGGAGGTCATGCTATGTTTACTTGTTAATTAATCAATGCAATTCTGTGCTTTAAGATATGTAGAACTCTTTCTAAGTGGTGCAATGAACTACAACAGTATTGCATTGATCCAGCTATGGAATATTCAAATCTATGTTCAGTTTTTCCAATCTTTATAGATATTGTGGTGAACTTAAATGTGTCAGGCATTGTTGACTTCTGGTTATTTGGCATTTCAGTAAGCATTGTTGATAGTTCATCCTGTCATGTGGATTGTTCCAATGCCATGATGCTCCATGTCGCTGGTTCATATTTTGCACAGGAAAAATTCTAGTACTACCTCCGTTCCAAAATAAGCGTCGCAAATTTGCCTAGATACAAATGTATCTCGACACATTTTAATGTGTAGATATTTCTGTATCTAGAAAAAACGGCGATACTTATTTTGAAACAAATGGAATAGAATACTTTGCAGCATCCAAAAGTGCTGACGGGGGCAGATCCGGCACAAGTTTTCATTCGTCAAAGTTAAATATCAGAGCGCGTGTACGATTTGCTGAATAAGATTATTTGTAAGACGGGGCGAGTTGTTGATATTGCTAAGGAGATACATTGTTGTTTCAAGTATTATAAAAAACATATATTCCTCATCGGTTTGTTCGCACGCTGTCATCTTCGCTGCGTTTGCTATCTGTCGCCTTTGACGTGTAACCTGTGTAGACGAACCTTTACAACGCGGAAACTGTACAGGCATTGCCTGATCATTTTTCAGCGCAGGCTTTTGAAACCGAGCTCGCTTTCAAAGCCTGCGCTGTAAACCGATTTTTTTTTTTGGGATAAAAGACATAAAGCCTGACTTTAAATTAATAAAGCCCGGAGGTTTAACAAGTGCACATGCTGCGGCATATAGGTTCGCCAAAGGAACAAACGAAATGAAAATTAACAAAAGCACATCTAAAGCCTACATCAAAGATATCTAACACCTAATCATCATGTGTCAACATGAGATCCTCGGGCACGCCATCTTCCTAGTCCGAGAAGCAACCTCACATCCCGGTTCCGGGCTTCAACTTCTTGGAAGCATGGACATGTACAGCTCCCGTAGCTCTTGTACCATCCATCTTAGCCTCTCCTTTTCCTTTGCGTTGAACCTGATGCTCTAAAGCTGCAAGAACATCGTAGTTTTATAAATTACCTCAGCTGCGCGGTTACCCAGAGAAACTAGCGACTATAGCATGAAACTGCACAAATTTAGCCGGGCACTAGCTACACCCTAGCAGCTAGTGCAGAACGCTCCAAGCAAACTTGGCTCAAGAACATGCGAAGAATATATGTCATGCATTCTCGGGTGCTCCACAAAGAGTTCAAGCACAGCTCGTTGGACCGTTACGCGCGGCAAGGGAGCTTGTCCAGGGCAAGTTGGCAGGAGAAAATTTTCATCTTCAAGGGAACCTTAGCTTCCCAAACATCTTTGAAATAGGCCACCGTAGTCCTCTGGGATAACTTGTTGTACATGGATCTAATCGAGTACGGTCCTGAAGGCTCAAGATGCCAGCTGACCTTATCCCTCCCCTTAGAAAAGTCTAATTCTCTACTAGTGCCGAAATTGCACGCCACTGGAATATGCCCTCATGGTCCAGGGACCGGCAAAAACGAATACCGGGCCATTACTGGGACAGGCTGAGCCATCGAGATCATCCGGTCGTCGCAAATAGCAAAGAGCAAGGGGAAAGTATCTTTGAGAGGTGCGTCCCCCGCCATCAGTCAAGCCAAAATATGGTGTGGACTCCATTCTGCACTGCAAACTTTGCACCTACCTGGAAATACAATTTTAACTTGTGTAAGGATTTCCAGAGTTGCGAGCCCCCGTGGCTCGAGCCCGCGGACAGGTCGCTGGCCTCATCGTACTTGTCCCTAATAATCGTTGCCCAAATAGTATTTTCTTCCTGGTACAACCTCCATACCCATTTAAGCATTAACACCACGTTCATTTTCTTTGTGTTCAAGAGACCCCGCCCTCCCGAGGCCTTGGGTCTACAGATCATTGGTAACAAGATGTTATTTACGCTACAGTCTCGAGCCTTCCCAATAAAACTTGGACCTGTGCGTGTCAAATCTAGCATGAATCCCGCCAGGAAGGGGGAATAGCCCCATCGCAAACATGGGCAGGTTGCTGAGACAGACGTTGGAGAGAATTAGTCGTCCCCCGAGGACAACAATCTACCCAACCAGGGTTCAATCTTGCCGGCAAGTTTCCTGATGAGGCCTAAGGGCTAGGATGTGCCCAGATCCCACGAATTTGACCAAGTGAGTGAATGGAGAGAGATGGGAAAGAGGAAGAACTCACACAAACACAAATCAAAACACACACAACCCAACACAAACCAAATTTACTCCCTTGGTAGACCAAGCCAATACAACCACTTCTTAGAGAGACCCTTAGGTAGAATCTAAGAAGTGAGAGATTGGTGAGGAGATCTAACTAGAACTTGGATGAAAGAGGTAGAAGCCTTGAATCATCTATGAAGAGTAGAAATCCACAAGAGTGCATTGATACAAAGAACATAGTTCTAGGGAGACAAAGCTCATGAGTCTAAGCCAAATCTTGTCTAAACCCTAATTGAGGTGGGGGATGAGATATATATAGGCCCAGATCCGTCCAGGGGTATAAGGGGCATTACAATAAGGTATTTCTAGCCATAGATGATAAATAGACGGTTGAGATGAAGTTGACTTTGATGGGGCCGACAGGGTGTGCTCGGCGCGGTGCGGTGTGGCCGAGTGCCGGAAGATTGGGCGGCGTGCCGGGTGCGTCCAGGTGCCGGCCTTGGTTGGGCGGCAGTGCCGGCCATGGCGGCAGTGCCGGCCTGGTGGCGGCGGCAGTGCCGGCCTGGGGCTGTGGCTGGCGGCTGGCGCCCTTCTTCTTCTTCTCTTTGGTCTTCCCTTCTTCTTCCATGAACCATGTGGCTTCCCTCTCCTCGGCTCCTTGACGCTCCCTTCGGGTCCTCGACGAGGTTGGTACCTAATGACATATATACATAGGTATGAGGTAGCAATCTGTCCAAGGTTATGTCGAGTTCAAGTGTAGAAAGGAGTGAATTCACCTTATCATGTATGGCTTTGGCCCGAGCTCGTGTCATTGGGCCACGAGGAGGGCTTGTCGGTCTTGAGGAGGAGGTGTCCAAAAGCCACCCCGTATCATCTCCCCCCTTGGGGAAGAGTCGTCCTCGACTCTTGTTCCTCCTCATCTCCATGATGTGGTGAGAGAACCGAGATGGTGAATGTCATGCTCACCAAGTACTTGGAATTTTGGTTGTCGATGATGTAGGCATTGATCCGTGTAGCTTGGCGAAGAACTTGTGTGTGTATTGTTGCCCGTGTATCCTTATGGATGCTCGTCGTAGTGCGGGCATCCTTGTTGAAGTCCATGACGGTTCTCCCATGAAGTGGTGGAGAGAGAGCATGTGCTTGAAGAGCTTGTGGAAGTGGGGCGCCTTGTATGAGGCCGAAGCGGTGTGCGATCTTCTTGTTGAAGTCCTTGTGGGGAAAGCTCTCAATTGCTCGTTTCGTTGACTCATGCGTTGTAGAGGTTGAGGTTGTCGTTCTTGTACCTATACACACAATTGGCAAAAGAAAGAGCGTGTGTGCATGGTATATGAACACATGAGAGTGGATTTGGTGACCGCGTGTATCCGTGAGCACGCGTCCATTACCGTTGGATTCGCTTTGAGATTCTGGCCGCACAACCGGACACCTAACGGCGTTAACCTCTTTTTTCAACTTGATGTCGTCCTCTTTTTTCCTCCCGTCTAGGCATCTATTTCTTCCCCAACCTGCAGCAAGACTCCAAGAGGCCACCGCCCATCCCGCTGCAGGCGGAGCGAAGGACGCGGCGCGAGCTACGGCCTGTACGCAAGTCCTCATCGTCGCTGGAGTCGCTGTCGGGGGACCCCACGCCGGCTGGCGGCGGGCCGTCGGAAGCCGCCGGTTCATCCTTCACCGATGTGAAGCTGGCCGCCGCGTCCTCGTCCCCCAGCTTCCCCTTCAGATCATTGATCTCGGCGAGGAGCGCCTCCTTGTTGCGGCGGAGCGCGTCGTGGTCGAGGCGGAGGGCGTCGTGGAGGAGCCGCGCAGCGCGTTGTAGTCGCGCTCCAGCTTCTTAGTCTTCCAGCGCGTGGCGGTTCTGGAACCACACGACGACTACCGCAGGCGGGCGACGGCCGCGACTACAGAACAGGTCGCCATTACAGCAGGCGGGCGGCGGCAGGGAGTCCCGCCGACGGGCGCTGGCCGGGACTGCAGCGGCGGTGGCGAGTCACGACTACAGCGGGCCGGCGGCGACGGAGACTTCAGCTGCGGCAGGGACAACCGCACGCGAGCGACGGCCGCGACTGCAGAAGCTCGTCAATACAAATCTGGTGCTCAAAACATGTTGAATCAACAAATCGCGCTGCAGAAAAGGGATTTGAGGTCCAGGGCTCGTCAATAGATAAGATTTTTAGAGGAATTGCTACCCAGGCCCCCGCGTTCATGGTTGCCTCGCTCGCGGCAGAGAACGGGCAAGAGCAACTGCTCATGTCGAGCTGCACAACGAGCTTCACCGCCGCTGCCGGACCCTCAGCTCCGCCCCTCCCTGCCAAAAAGAATTCTCTCTAATTCAGCTCGTGGAAGAGCTGGTTGATGGTGCCACTGCGCTGGTTCGATTCTGCGCGGGGAGGATACGATGGGATTGGGGACCGGTAAAAAGGAATCGGAAGAAATCGATTTGGGGCACCATGGCTGCCCCGCGGTCCCCCATCGACTCGATTTGGGCGGCCATCCTCTTGGCGCCCTGCATATCTGGCCGTCCTCTCCGATGCAGGCTTGCTGGAGCTCCTACCTCGCCTGGGCCAAATCAGATGCAGGAACTGGCATACTGAGTGGACAAGGACGGGCCGATGAAGCAATTTAGAGTTTGATTACCTCCATCGCCCTTCTTGATTCCCATCACCTCCACGCGATTCCATCACTGCATTGTGCAACATCAGCATCAAGTAGCATTAACAGTAGCGCTTTTGAGCTAGCTTGTGCAGCAGTGCTAGCCGCCCTTTCCCCACTACCGCATCCCTTCCGTGTGTGCGCCGCAGCGCCCTGGCCTAGCATCTCGCTCGATCTGATCGGGTGGCGTTGATGGTGTGGCTGGGGAAGAATCCGCTGATGCACCGCCGCCCCTGGACAAAAAAACGGAACAACTTTCCAGTAGCACATCACCTCACGGGGAACCTAACGTCGTTAGACACATGTCGACTTCTGCGCGCGTGCTCACGTATACACCCGGTCACCAGGCTTCATCCGATGAACACATCATCCATCATGATGTGCCATGTCTTGTGCACATCACCATTAGTGTCAATCAAGGTTTTATCAAATGCATGGCGAGTGTGCATATGGCATGATGGTGCATTTTTAGTATGTGGTAACTTGGAGTCATCAAAAATTGAGAAGGCTATGGGGGCCATCTCGTGAACAATCAAATAAGCATTCTTGCATACCAAGCATAGTAAAGAGCAATTAGGCGAAATCTTGGATGCAAGGATCATGGAATAGTGCAAACATTGAGGGCAAAGCATGCGAAAGCTAATGTCATCCTTGTCAACAACACATGTAATAGAGAAAGTAGTCCTCATATCACAAGCAAGAGGAAACAATTCATCATTTTGCATGTCCACTAGCGGGATCATGGTCTCATCAATACCTTTAGTTTTACCTTGGTAGTCCGACTCAATTGATGTAGGTATTGTGGTAGTTGTATGCTCCACATGGTTGGCATCGTCATCATCATATAAGCATGGTGTGATGTGATTTTCTTGCACCATGTACATCTTCTTGTCCATCATCGGCGCTCCAACATCCATGGAACCTAGTGGAACATGAGGAAACACAAAAGAGGGAGAGGTTAAGGTGTTAGCAAATGCGATGGCCTCCATGGACGTATCAACTACCTCTCGCAACTCACTCGGTGTCTCACTCATCTCCTCCAATTGGAAGCACTCAATCTCACATATGGGGTGGAAGTCGCTCAACTCACTATCGCTAGCACTCAAGTGGGCTAAGTGGCTCTCATGCTCACATGGGATTGGTACCAACTCATCAATCAAGCATATAGGAGTAGGCTCGAGTTTCTCATCTCCATGCGCCTCCATTGGTGAAGGGAGAATCCCATGCTCACCCTTCTCAACTCCATCGCCTCCCAAGTCGTCCTCAAGCGGTAGCGCCATAGTGTCGTTGAGAGCTATGCTCGGATCAACTTCACCCTTGAGTTGGCCTTGTCGATATTCATCTTGAAGTGTGGGCGTCATAGACTTCTTGGTGGCTTGGACATGTAGCTTGTAGGAGTGGAGCATCTCGGCGCTTGGCGATGTGCATTGCCATGCCATGTGACCCTTGGCCTTGCACACCTCACATAGGAGATTGGGACATTCCCGTGGAAGATGGCCTTGTTGCTTGCACTTGTAGCATAGGAGTCCATAGGCATATGACGAGGTAGGGGCCATTGTGGTGGTGGCACAAGATGTGGGAGTCGCCTTACGAGGAAGGTCCTCTTGATGTGCCTTCTCCACCCTTGGAGTGGTAGACACCCTATGATGGTGTTTGTCGCCTTCATGTCGAGGCTCTCGTCTTCGTGCTTAATCACCATGTCTTGATGGGTGTCGTCGAAGATCCTTGGAGGATGTTGGTCGATGGCGATCATGAGGTGGCTTGTGGCGGCGAAGATCATGTGGTGACGTATGTCGATGGAGACCATGAGGTGGTAGTGGTCGACGACTATCATGAGATGGTTTGAGTCGATGACGGTCCTCGGCATGCCTAGGAGATGGCTCACGTGCCTTGGCATGATGTTCTTGGCGCCTTGTTGAGCTTAGAGAGGAGTGTCGATGACGATCATGTTGTGGACGCTCTTGATGATCCATATGACGAGCTCGATGTAGATGATCATGTGCATAAGCACTCTCTTGGTGGCGCCATCTTGAGGATCCTCTATCTTCATATGTAGCTCCATTGGCCAAGCGGGGGTACTTGGGAGGACCGGTGTTGTACATGGTGGAGTCGATGTCGTCCTCGTGGTGGTGCTCCACCATGTCGTCTATGCTTGTTGAGCCATTGTCGATGTAGAGCTCCTCGATGTCGGTTATGTCCGCGATGCTTGTGGAGCCATAGTTGGTGTCGAGCTCCACATGCTCTTCCTCGTCCGCGGTGCTTGCGGAGCCATAGTTGGTGTCGAGCTCCACATGCTGTTCCACATCCGCGGTGCTTGCGGAGGTATCCTCCTCGAAGTAGTCCATGTAGTCTTCCATATCTTCTTCTTCACTATCCATGTTAGCACGACAAAGCTATATGGTGGATGTTAGTGGAAGAAACTACCGTCAAGTCTCACCTTGAAGTGATGGAATTGGGTCAACTAACTAAACCAAGAGATAATTCAATTTGTGTTGGGTACACACACAAAAACACACGCAAAAGCTAGCAAATATGGTGGTAGATGAGGATGGTGGAAAGCCAAAAGTCAAAATCCGAAATCAAGTTTGTTGTTAAGAGTGGGTAAGCTCCAAAAATCAAATGTCCAAATGGTGATCATGGAAACACGAAAGAAGTGGAACGCACACACGAGATGAACGGGGTTAGTGCGACCAAGGAATGAGCGAAAAAACAAGAACCTATTGGCAAGGTGAAGCTCGGTGTCACACTAACACAAGAAGAGATCAAAGCTTTGGTTGCAACTTGAGAGACAACAAGATTCACACGCGGCCTCTCTTCTCTTCTCTCTTTTGCTTAAAAGCTTTTTACTCTTTTGTATATGGTGGCACTTGCACTCTTTTGTATCTATTGTGGCACTTGCACTCTTTTGTATGTATGGTGGCACTTGCACTCTTTTGTATGTATGGTGTCACTTGCACTCTTTTTGTGTTTTTCTTGCTTTTTCTCGCACTATGTTAGCGTTAGCCTCGCTTTTGCTATTTTGCCACATGACTCCTTGCTTATAAGCTTGACTCCACACTACACACACACCTCACAATCGGGGCCACGTGCAATATGTCGCAACACTTGATAAGCAATGCTCGATAGGATAGATCGCAAAAGGAAGAGGGGTTACAAGGTGGGGGGCAAGTTATACCTAGATGAAAATGTTAGGCGGTGTCGGAACACACAACTTGCGATGATGTCGACGATGGTGTCGGAGTTGCGCCGGAATCCGGGGTGCCGAAGGTGTTGCCGCGGTGTTGATGTAGACGCGGGAGCTTGATAGACAATCCTTGCACTCCAAACGGAAACCGGGCAAAATAAGTCAATGCCCGAAAATTTGGATCACGACGAGCGATCAAAAGTTGTCAAAATTTTGGAGTCGGAAAATTTCGAAGGTTTCCAAAATCGAGACAATATTAGATGAGATAGTTGTCAAAGCTTCAAGAGATCCATATGTTCGCAAGGTTGTGGAGGTTCTGTGTTGCTGCAATGAGGTTCTGTTGCATATTCTTCACTCCTTCTATTTTCTCTCTCTATAATTTCTATGCGAGCCTAACCTGTATCTAATTAAGCTTCTTTGTGTTTCAGTTTGCTAGATGGATATGTTGGGTTTTATGTTACTTTACACAGAGTTTTCATTCCACTGTATTCTCCCCTGCCATTGCCATATGCCTTATATATGGTTATAAACCGTCCATAATTAACGAGCCCTAACTACCTTCCAGACATGAAATCTAGGTACCAAAAAAACTTAAACCTGGAAAAGGGCAAGGAATATACTGCTTTGATTTCCATAAGAAATTGTGCGAAAACGTTGTATATAATTGGATAAATTGAAGAAGTAAAATACGCACAACATTTTCGTGGGAACAATGCTACACAGATTACGTGGAGAAAGCACAGAGAGTTCACGTCCCTATTTTCACGGAAGACGACAAATATCAACCAACACGGTGATCCAACTCAGTGCATTTCCGTAACCATTTTCCATAACTCTAGCATTTTCCTTTTCGTGGAGGTTTATAATTAGTTTCATTTTCTGGTGTTGCCTTTCATTCGTTGTTATTTGTTAATGTTTAAACTAGCTTTAGACGAGTTGTGCATCGGAGGACTACCAGAAGGTGTGTACGGACAATTTTTTCTTAATGATTGCTCTCTTCTTATATGCTATTTTTCCTATGTTCTTCCAGGTTCACATGTTGAGAGCAAAATAATAAGGCAGTACAAGTGTAAAACATCTCCTTCAGCGGGATTGACCTTGAGATGTGTATGGAGCTAGAGAAAACGATGGGCATGGGTGGGAACCGAATGATGTTGGGTTGATTTGAGACAAGAAAAGATGAAGGTGCATATATTTATGTTTTACTTAGATTGTAGATGAATCTTTTTGGTGGTACATGGAGGCGCGTGATTGTTTCAGTTTTATGGGGTAGATACTTTTATTTGCTGTTTTAACCATTCTGAGCTAATACATAATTTATTTTGAGAAGTGAGATATTGAGCATTATTCATGTTCGGAGTTAATGCAGTAATATTTCTACAAGTGATATTGTTGTGTTTTTATTCTCTTTTACTTTAATTTATACGGATGAAAATATACTCTTATTTGTCACATTTACCAGAGATCAATGTGGAGGATGATTAGTTATTATCTTGGGCTTGGAAAAGTAGTAAAGAAAATCTCTCTTTAATATAAATTGCAACTGTTATGGAAACAGTGAAGTAATAAAAAAGTTTTAACAAAAATAAGTTAATACCTTTCACCTGAGATCATGTTTTCAAAGTGGATTGAAATACACTTGAATTATTTCACCATGATGAAGCATGCAATGCGACTCATTTGTTTTCATGCGGGTTTGCATTTTTTCAAATTGCAAGTCAATCATTTGATTCAATAACAAAGTGTATCCACACACAATGGTTGTACACAATGTATTGTGATCTTACCTGTCTAATCCATGATTCCTGCGAATCAAGGAAAACCAAGTTTTGTGATGATTATATTGAGATATGGGCTGTTTGAGTTTTATTACATTCCATAATTTTCAGAAGTGGTTAATGAATGTTGGTGGTCACATAGTACCGTTGAAAACGACGTCATGAATTCTTTATTATTTTTAAAAGCGGGATCATAATTGGTGCATTTGTTTCAATGTTGGAGTACATTTTATTTCACAATGGTCACAAATAATATCGAATATACACGAGTCTCCTAAATTAATGCAATGAAAAATATAGTACAATTGTCCTTGCCAACATATAAATAATAATGAAATCGTAATTTCGTTTCTCAAACAACACTAGGGATACCCTCGCATTTGCGAGGGCAACTATGCTAGTTGTTATGTATTTCAAAGGCTTCCATGCTGTGCTTCCAGTGAGATCAAAGAATGCTCTTGGGCAGAGAAGCTAATATCCAGTAAAGTTGTTCTACACTTCGACCATACCCACCATTCTCCACTCTGCACTGATTTGCAAACCTGTATTTCATTTCCCAGGTACAAGTGTCGATTCTAGAGTTGTAGTAACAATAGTAGAGTAAGCACTTACATGTATGTGTATGTGCTGATACACATTAAATGTTTCTGGCAGCTTCTACACATGAAGTACAGTGAAAATTTTATGGTTAACCTTCTCGGCATATGGAAATAATAGGACTATTCTGGTCATTTTGTTACTACTGGTGGTCTTGTTTACGATGTGACTGCACCATCCAGGTGAATAATTGATTACTTGCATTGCTAGAATTCCATTTTGTCATCTAGGTTTTTGTTACCCTAGAAAATACTATTATACTTACTATGTTATTTTAACTGCATTTTAGCTGATATTCTGGCGAATCCATTCAATTAATTATTGATTTTATAAACCTGAATGTATATAGGTTCTTCACCAGCTACAGATTATTGCAGTGAGTATATTCACTAATTGGCAACAGATAAAGAAAAGCATCTGCACGTGGCAGGGTGTCGACTTGTTGCAGATAACCACCTGGAGTTCATCACTAAGAGTGTATCGCCTCTACCTGGAGTTCAGCATTCAAAACCGGGTTGCCTAAAATTTAGTACAACCTCATGCCCAAGTTTAATATGCACATATGTTTTTATACTTTGCTCTAATATGTTATACCCTTTCAAAGAATTATTATTATTCCTGCTTTGCCTGCTAAACAAGTATGATGATGGCATAATGCTTTACTTGGCTTGATGATTTACTTTTTGCTGACTGTTTTGTCCGCACTGACTTCTGTATACGGCTCATACATTACATGCTAATCTACTCAACAACTTGCTTTAGAGAGTTTTTAATGAATGATGGAAGAGGTACCAAATGAATTCTAAAGCATTGCTTAAAGGATCCATATAGTTATGCTTTGGGTTAGTTTTTTATTAGGATCTCTCTAGGAACTTTTCCCTCTGTACCGTGTTGTCGCCGCTACAGGTCAGCAAGACGGTCGGTGTCGATGATGAAGAGCGCTTGTTTTGGCTGATTATGGAATGATTTGGACACATATAGAGTATTACCGCCTTTAGCTTGCAAGGTATGTTACCATTGCACGCCCCATCCGCTTAGCTAACTTTTTGTGTTGAACTAGGAATTTGGGACAGATAGCCAAGAAGGACATGAACCTCTTATAGGACCTCTGATTGGTGGATTCTATTGTTGTCCCTGTCTTGCATCATTCAGAGAAAAGTCCATCCATTTTTACTGTTGTTTGCATGGAAATGTTAATATATAACATGGCAATATGTGAAGTGGAACAATTTATCAGTCCTTAGAATGCCAGATTTGACTCCATTAACTATGTAGGGTGCGGCAGTTTTTCAAGCTTCGATTATTAGGAGAACAGTGCGATAGGTGTCAATCATACAAAATACTGGTCTAGCCTCATTAACGATACTTGGGAAAATACAATTTCATGCATTTATCAGTACAAAGCTCAGATAATATTGTCTAATATTCTACTCCCTCTGTTCAGATAACTGGCAATCAAAGTAACACTATTGTTGTATTTACTCCCTTGCTTAGAGCATCCCCAGCCGTTGGGGCTCCCCACGCCCAAATCCGGACGAAACTACCGCCGGATTGGATGAAATTAAGTCGTGGGGAGTACCGTATTTCCAGTCGTCCACCCGGAGTTCGGCGGATAGAGTTTAGATTCAAACAAATAGCCGTCCCGCGCTACAAGCACGGCCAGTTGATCGGCAAAACGAGCAAAAGGATCAGCCACAGATCGGCGATCGGAGGGAAATTACACGGAGACAGGTGAAAGGATCGTATGCCGCACCTAGAGGGGGGGTGAATAGGTGCTAACCAATTTTTAGTTCTTTTTCAATTTAGGTTTGACACAAAGGTAAATTCTCTAGATATGCAACTAAGTGAATTCACCTATATGACAAGGTTATCAACTAAGCAAGATATAGCTACGCAATATATAGGAGATAGAGTGGGATAGAGGTAACCGAGAGTGTAGCACGCGTTGACACGGAGATGATTCCCGTAGTTCCCTTCCTTTGCAAGAAGGTACTCTACGTTTGGAGGAGTGTGGTTGCTACGCCAAACCAACAGCCACGAAGGCTTCACTCAGATCTCCTGTGAGCAACGCCACGAAGGCCTAGCCCACTTCCACTAAGGGATTTCCTCGAGGCGGAAACCGGGCCTTTACAAGGTTCTTGGGGCACACATCCACAACTGAATTGGAGGCTCCCAAATCTGTAACAATACAACAATCAACAACAACACATCAACAACAAATCAACTAGGGAACCAAATAGGAACACTAGCATGAGATCCCTCAAACAAGTGAGGGGGAAATGAAGAACGCTTCGGTGAGGATGTAGATCGGTGGCTTCTCCTTCGAATCCCCAAAGATCAAGAGCTTTGGTTGGGGGAGGAAGGAGATCTTGCAAATCTTGACTTTCTTGAGGTGGCTCTAATGGAGGTGGCTTGGCAGAATTCTTGTGTAATGATTGAGCAAGCAACCAAGGTAGAAGAAGGGGGGTATTTATACCCCCTCCCAAAATAGAGCCGTTGCTGCTTCCGGGGGGCCGGATAATCCGGTCCAAGTAGGGGCCGGATAATCCGCCCCCGGATAATCCGGCCTTCAGAACAAAACCGTGACAAAGTCCGGCCAAATATCCGGCCCTCGTACAGAGACACATTTCTTCCAGTCCTTAGCCAAAATCGAGGGGGCCGGATATTTCCAAAATATCCGGCCCGGATAATCCGGCCCTGGTACAATACGGGACATTATCCGGGCAAATGTCCGGCCCCCTGCCGCTGAAGACTTAGCCAAAATCAGGGGCCGGATATTTCAGAATATCCGGCCCGGCAAACTTTTCCTGTTGCTTTTAGATCGACCAAATCCAACAAACGCAAATATGAATATGTAATCCCTGTACCACTTAATCAAGCATTAGTGTATCACATATATTGACATCAAACATACAAAACATAATGTGAGAGATGTTCTTTCACTCGTCCGCCGTCCGCGTGTCCGGGACGGCCATCGCACGGTCCGAAGCGGGCGGTGGCGTGGCGAAGGGCCGCAGCGAGGAGAGGGTTAGGGAGGAGGAGCCGGTGGAGACGACGAAGGCGGAGCCGGGGGCAGGATGTCGCTGCGGTGGGCCCGGTACCAATTCCTCGTCTCCTCGTCCATCAGTTCCATGTCGCCGCCGCCCATCGAACGCCAAGTCGTATTCCTCTTCTTCGCCGCGCCGTCGTCGCGGTGCGATCCGGGCGCCTGGTTGCGAGCATCTCCCGCCACACCGTCGAACTTGTCGTGCCTTCCGTCGGCGTGCGACCTCAAGTCGGCCAAGCACTTGTCGATCGACGCCTGCATCTTGTCGGCGGGACTGTCCGTCCGTTTGAGCACTTTCAGCTTCTTCGGCCGAGTTCAGGGCGCCCTTCCGACGCGCAAGCCGCCGGCGCGTCGGGGTTGTACTGCTCGGTCTTGCTCTTCGAGAGGGTTGTGCGAACTTCCCTCCACTTCTCGCAGTGCTCGAGGCGGGCGTAGACGTTGAGGAACTTGAACTGCAGGCCGGTGTCGTCCGTGTACATGTCCAAAGCTCGGCGCAGCTGGGGAAAAAAGAGCACGGCGAAACGGGTCAGCTAACGACGATATACCTCGGTGATGCAGGGTCGACGGAGCATACCTTTTGCTCCAAGTCATGGCCGCTGATCGGCACTCTCGCGATCTCCTCCTGTACGCCGTGCCATTTGCTGCACGCCGTCTGCATGATCCCCCAATGGGTGGCCATTGCCTTGTCTCCCCGGTACACGTTCATGTTCGTCTTGTTGAAGTAGGGATCGACGAGTTTGCGTTCCTCGTACGCCTGCTTCACTCGAAGCCAATAGGTGTCGAACGACTGATTGGCACCGATTATGCCGTTCATGGACACGGTCATCCAAGCTTCGGCGAGGCACTCCTCTTCCTTCGACGTCCATTTGATACGCGGTTCGGCAGGCGGCGAGTCCTTCTTCCTCTTCTTCTTCCCCTTCGACGGGTTGACGTCGGCTTGAGTTGTCTCTCCAGGTTCTTCGTCTTCTTGTTCTTCGACGGCTTGGCTTCCGTCGGCAACATCCTCCACTTGATCCTTGCGCGCTGCCACAGCTGCCGTCGCCCTCGCCTCCTCTTGCGTGAAGAACCCGGGCTCGCGGCGGCGCGTCCATGAAGAACCTCGGGCTCGCGCGGCGCGGCGGAGCCGGAGGTGATCATCTCGTGGATCGCCTCATCGTTCGGGCGCCGCGTCGCACCGAGCAGGGCTCGAGCGGCGCAAGCTCGGGCGCGACGGCGTCGAACCTGGGCGGGCGGACTAGGTGCCCTTTTGGAACATGGCGGTCGTCGACGGCGAGTACATCGTAGGGGAGAAGGACGACGGGGAACTGCTTGTACCTTGCGCGGCCATTGGCGGGAACATGGAGCCGCCGCCGCCGCGCGCGGAAGGCCATGCTCATCTTCCTCGCTTGCTCCTCTGGGCCGCCTCCGCCGCCCTCTTAGCGGCGGCTTTTTCACCCTCGCCCCTGCTTGTTTCGATGTCGCGCCGTTTCTCGTCCGCCCCTGTGCGTTCGTCATGCCCGGCGCCGCTCCTTCCTCGCCCGCGGCTTCCTCGTCGTCCCCTTCGGCGGCATTGTGGTGGACGAGAAGATGAGGAGGAGAGCGGTGGTGGAGAGGCGCGGGGGCGGAGACGAGGGGGGCGAAATTCGGCGGGAGAGAATGGGGATATGCAAGCAAATTGGAGGGAATGGAGGGAAAATCGACGGATTTGGTTTTCCTGCCTACGCGGGTCCACACGGTGTTTCGCCAAAACGTTTCATCCGGAGTCCCCGAGCGCGCCCGGGGGACGCGTGGGCTCGCCGGATGGATGAAGGGCCAAATCCGGACGAACGAGAAGGGGGCGCCCGGCCGATTTACGCCGTCCGGATGTAAAAAACGCTCGCCGGGGGCCTGTTCGGGGGGACGAGTGGAGATGCTCTTACACATAAGAGCCATGTTCTAACTGTATGCCATGTGGTACTTTGATTGCCTGCGCGCAAAAACAAGGCCAGTGCCCAATTATGGCTCGACGTGTGGACCAATGAATAGCACAGAAGCAAGGCTAGCGCCCAGCCTTTGTGCGCCACCTGAGCCTCTCAAGATTAACCTTACTCTAAGCACACTTACTGTAAGCACTTCATTGGATATACCAAAATGCACACTTATTGTTAGCCAGATCATTTTAGCATCTATAAATTTAATCAATTTTAACTCCCAAAATTTTAGTGTGGTGCTTGTATGTTCATAGAAAGCCATCGACATATGGTTTAGTGTCAGTATTAAATATGACATTACTGTTCGTAGATGAAAAATTTATGCATGGTTTCCGGTTTATAATGATCTTTATTGTTATACTAGCAAAAGTGCCCGTGCGTTACACCGGGAGAAATAAATACACTCCAATAAACCACCCGTGTTAACACCTCTCTTTGTCACCATCAGTAATGGTGGTCACATTTCTCTTATTCATAAACATAATTAGTTCTAAGAAGTTAAGATTTTAAGCCCTCGATGTACCAGCTTGTAATAAAGGTGGGTGTCACCGATAAATTATTAAAATATTAATCCAACAATACAATTTGTGTTTAGCGAATCTTATAATGTATTCCATTATAAGAATAACATTCAAATTTAAATGCGTGTTAAGTAAGGTCATGCATCACTCGAACCAAAATAAATAGTGAAGACATCCATCTTAGTAAAGTATTTGAAAATACAATCCATGCATAGGGTTAATTTTTTAAAATACTTTTATCCATCCAACAGAACCGAAGAAGGCATATAGCCTAACCAAGAATGTCTGAAGTTCTCTAGGTTGATCAATGGAAGAAGTATGAAGACTCCAATTTTTTTGATGAGAAATCTGAATAAGCCAAGGATTTTTATTGCATACCAAAATTAGATGTAAGTGTACACATTAACCTGGGGATAGTTATGCAAAAGGTGTACTAAGCCCTTATGCTCCAAAATATGATTCTTGGGTTGTAGTAAGGTAGAAGCTATCCGGGATTCGGCTCCTGGCCAAGTACTTTCTTCATAGAACATGTAGGATGAAGATGCGAATCTTTTTACGAAAGAATGTGTGATGAGAACAGTCTGCCTGTGTGGCCGTTCAGTTCACGTGACACGACGCTCTAGATTAAACTGCGATTACGAGTACCCCATCTTTCAAAGTGCACAACGACATGTTTTTCGCAGCGATTTTGACTACGTGTTCGAGAGGAGTGTGTTCTCGTTAATCTTGTGGCCGCCGCCCTGGAGGGTTTTGCTGGCACCGCATCCTTCGATTTGGCCTGGCACCAGCTACTCCTCGCCTGCAAAGATGGCAACGGGAGTTCCTTGCGCTGTGTATCATGAATCAATTGCAAAAAAGATTCGTCAGGCGCAAATTTTTGCCACTGCCAGATTGATCGTCATCAATTTATCCGTGCCAACTTGAGCCACAGTCACATCGAACTTGAGCAGACCTGGAGCAGTGCGCCGACTCCCGTCGTGGCCCCTCCCGGAGCTAGAGCTTGCTCGTCCTGGGCTGCCATGGACGTGACCCCAAGCTCCCGCCATGGTGAGCTTGCAGCGCCGACCTGCACACTGCGGGAACCAGCGATCCTCACGTGCAACTCGATTGTCGCTGCATCGAAAAGTTGTCTCGCTCTAAAAACCTAATAAATGGATTCCGCAAAGAGTTGTTCTCGATTCTGTCGAGAGCAATTTGGGCTGGAAAACGAGCTGAATTAGGGACGGGACGCCGGGCACATCTATACGGACAAGACCTGGCAAGATAGGAAGTTGTAGTTCGTATGAAACTCTGTACTCCCGAGTTTTGGATTGATTGTATTTTATTAAGCGTTGCCGGCCAGGGAGTTGGATAGGGAGGAACACGAGGTCAGGGCTAGGCGAGTTTTCGACCAGATTGGGTCGGCGGCATGAGATAGCAATGGCGGAGCACTGGGCTGCACCTTCTTTTTCTTCCAGAAGGACCCGTAGCCGACGTACGACGGAGATGACGGATCTAGAAGCGCCGTCGCGTCGACTACACCAGTCATCCACGCGCGAACGATTCTTTCGTCTTTTCGTCTGCATGATCGATGGATCGATTGATCGATTGTTTAGAGCCGGCTCTCGCGATCACCGCTACGATATGCGATCCAAGGACACCGTCGGGGCAGGAGATATCGGCGCATCACAGGTTGGATTGGTTCTTATAAAGGCAGGGCTCCTCCTCCTCGTCGTATCAAGTTTGGTACGTTTATTCTTATAGGAAAATGCCCGTGCGTTGCAACGGAAAAAACACAACAGCCTAAATTACAATAGAGGAAACATTATTATACCATGTAAATCATCAAACTTTTATCTTATAATACCTACACAAGAAATAAGGCCCTTTTGGAGGAATTTTTTATTCCGCATTGTCTAGGCTTGGCATGGTGGACGAACTGGACTCACATTGCTTGCCTTGTGATATGAACCGCCTTCACTCATCGTAATTGATATATTAACATTGTCTTCGCATGTCAAATTATACATTGTTGTTTGTAGTTCAGTTCCATAATATTTTTTCCATTAAAGATTGAATGGAGTAGGAGATGGATTGGTAAGAATAATTCAATATCATCATTTCAATATTATTCAATGATTGGTAAAAAAAACTTAAGCTTTCAACGCAAAATTCAGAACCAAAGAGTGGTAGTTCCATCCAATATTAGAGCAATTCCAACGGGAATCCCTCCCTTTTTGTCCTCTTTACTCTATTTGGTGGTGCTCGGACATGAGTCCGTGAAAACTTTGCCCCGCGCCGCCGAATGTCACCCCCAAATTGTTTGCGGACGTGTGCATTTTGTATATTTTGTTTTTTTCCTTCTATTATTAACGTTTTGTTATTTTGTATTCTACTTATAAATTAATAATTGCACATAAATAAACTCAGCAATCTATTCAAATTTTTTATGATCTAATTCAAATTAATATGTTTTTTATCAAAAGGACATTGTAAATCAATGCACTTGTAGTCATCCCCACGCAATCAGCTAGGAATCGGATGGCAATTATAGGCACAAACTAATCAACAAACGTCAAGGAGCAAGAAAAGTCAGCGGACCAAGTACACGCGCGAGGAGGAGAGCAAAGCTGGGAGCAGAGCAACGTCACGGCGGAAGGCTGCTGGACGCATGCGAGCGCCTAGACCAACGAAGGCGAGCGACCCGCATCTTGATACGTCCCGGCCTGCTCCTCGCCACGCACTGCCCGACACGGGAGATCCATTCGTAACCGCCGCGCGCAGTTGATCTTGCGACTGCGCTCGCCGACCTAGGGGCGCCGAGTATATCAGCCATGGCGGCGCGCGTGAATTGCTGGAACGGCGCGCGGGTCTCGTAGTGGCTCGCCTGGAGCGGCCCCTTCGTCGGGGCCGGTGGAGCGTGGCGAGGACTGGTGCGTCGGCCAGGCAAATGGGAGATGGCCGGGGCCTCTCCGGCTCTGCTCGCGGAGGTAGGGGATGGCGTCGCGAACGGAATCGAGACTGTGGATCCGAAATTATTCCGAACGCGGGCAGGCCAGGAGGGCTGGGGCTAGCTGTGATTGGAGCTTGAGGTGTAGGAGCGCGTACTCCGACCTGCTCGCTATCGCCGTCCTGCTCCCCACATCCCACGCGCGCCCATCGCCAGCCGGGCAAAAGAGAACCTGACAAAAGAAAACGGATCTTGGCGAGACAAAACAGCTGAACCGGTATATGGCAATTCTTTGTATTATGCTATTTGGTGGGAGGGCAAAACGGTCCAAAAAAAAAACGTTGACGAAACTTGTGCTTTGCGGGCGACGGACGACGGCCGGAGGAGGAGAACGCCGGCACGAGCAAGGGGGGGGGGGCGGCGCGGCATCCATCGCACGGGGACGAGGAGGCGCGGTTTCTATTTTTTCTGAGAACGAGTGTAATAAACTTACAATGTCCATTTCAAAATTAATACCCGTTCTTCCATGAGAACTCACGGCTTTCTTTTTAAAAAAAACTGTGTAATAGACAGTGTATATATAATGAACAATGGCAACATATATGGTTGTGGCATCCTTGTATACTTAGTAGGAAGAAATGAAAACAAAAATCTGGCGTATTCTATTGGTGTGCACTACATGGCTCTCAAATACACATGAACCATTTCTTAGAAAACAAAGTATTAAGTGTAAATTTTTAACGAAACAATCATACACACTACCTTCTCTGAACCAATCGTTTATTTACAAAAGAGAATTGATATTCTAAACTATTGCTTCCACTTCTTTGAACCATTGCATGTGCTATTCACAGATTCTGATTTTTTTTGAAACGACTGCTAATGCAATAGCAAATTAGCACAAGGCACTCAAATTGTGTGAACCGTCTCATGAGCCATGCAGATGATATTCATGCATCAGCACCACAGCGATCAGCAATAGCACCAATTAGCACAAGCCGTACCATGACATGGAGTACAACGTCCGTACATGGACATTGTTGAAATATTGGGCCCACTTTTAGTGGCCCAAACTAGATTTCAGTTTTCCCTATAAATCTCAAAGCCCACATAGTGGCAGCCTTGTGAGTTTGAGCCCAAGTTGGTGGCTCACTAGTGAGTGGCAGTGGTGGGAAGTTTAGTCCCACATGGAAAGTTGGGAGGAAGTTAGACCACCTTATAAGGTGGGTTGTTTCACCACTAGTAAGTGAGTGAGAATAGGAGTGCTACACGCGCGCTCCTCCTCCTCCTCGCTCGTCTCGACTCGACACGACGCGCGCCGCGCTCGTGGTGAGTGGATTGAGCCGAGACTTTCCTTACTTTTTGCAGCTCAGGAAAACGAACGAGTTCTAGACGGACGCGTCAGTTAGTCGGTTCGGGTCGCTCCCGGATCGTGGGCTCGTGTCGACTCGAAACGTTCGTGCGACGTGGGCGTGGCCCACGTTGCCTAGGGTTTCCCGAGCCTATATAATCTCTTGCCGGCTACGCAGAAACACACCAAATACACGAGTTAGGGTTTCCACCTCTCTCGCTTGCCGCCATGTAGCCTACTCCATCCCGCGCGACGTGCATCGGCGAACGGAGAGCAGTCTCCGGAACCGCTCGTCCTTGCGATCTGTACGGGAGAGGGCGAATTGGGTTTTTAGCGCTCGCGCGATTGCTCAAGTTCTTCATCACGGGTCGTCTTCGTCCAAGTCGGCGTGCTTTTCCGTCGTCTTCAACGCCGTCTCATTCGACCCGCCCCCTGTCGTCAACAACGTTGTCATCAACAACGTTACTCCTGCGACATCATCTGCTACACCTCCACCAGATCGGTACGTGCGACATATCTCGATCTGTTTAGCGATGGATGCTTTACCTTTTTTGCTGCTGCTGCTCATGTTGATTAGTGCATCTAGTATGTTCGAGTTTCACATGTTAGTAGTTGCTGCCATCATGTTTTATATTCTGGAATTAATCATGGAAATTGTGCCTAATTATCCAACAATCCAAAAACCTAATTGTAGGCAATTTCTGAGTTAACTATGGCTGGTTTTGCTGATGCTGAGGCCGGATAAGTTTACCGGTGTGCACTTTAAGAGGTGGCAGATTAAGGCCACGCTCGGCTTACTCATCTGAAAGTGTTCCATGTGAGTAATGGTCTTCTTGAAGGAACTATATCTGACCAAGATCAGAACAAGTTCAAGGAAGACAATACTCTCTTTGTCGGATGCTTCTGAGTATTCTTGCTGATCGTCTATGTGATGTGTATATGCACATAGTAGACGTAAAGAGCTCTGGATGCCTGAATGCTAAATTCGCAACCGATGCAGGCAGTGAATTGTACATCATGGAGAGCTTCCATGACATCGGGATGGTGAACAACCGTTCTGTAGTCGAACAAGCTCATGAGATACGGTGCATTGCGAAAGAGCTTGAACTCCTTAAGTGTGCCTTACGATAAGTTTGTGGCTGGATGCATTATCGCTAAGTTGCCCTCTTCTGGAGGAACTTTGCCACAACTCTCAAACACAAGAGACAGGAGATATCGTTGAAAATCTGATAGCGTCTCTTGATGTTGAGAGAAAGCTCGGGCTAAGGATACTACGAGAAAGGAGAGGTCGATCTAGCGCCAACATGGTGCGAGAAGAAACCCTACAGCAAGAACAAAGGGAATAACAAGCCCTCCTTCAATAAGCCTATGAAGACTACAACCTTCAAGAAGAAGAAGATGATAAACAAAGCAGATCTGAGCTGCTTTACCTGTGGAGAGACTGGCCACTTTTCTAAGGACTGTCAGAGAGGGCAGACCGCAAGAAAAGGCGAGGCAAGTCAACACGGTGACCGCTAGCAATCTGATGGGTACGGTAATCTCTTTTACTGTTCTTTCGGTATTTCAATCTCCATGTTGGTGGATTGATACGGGTGCTAATGTTCATGTGTGTCCGACATATCCATGTTCACTTCTTACCAGGTCGCCCGGGATTCTTCAGTCTTGATGGGGAATGGGTCACATGCTTCTGTTCGTGGTGTTGGCACGGTAGATCTGAAGTTCACTTCGGGAAGATCGTGCGTGAGGAACGTGCAGCATGTCCCTACTATGAACAAGAATCTCGTTAGCGGCTCCCTTCTATGCAGAGATGGGTTTAAGGTTGTCTTAGAGTCGAATAAAGTAGTTGTTTCCAAGTTTGGACAATTTATTGGTAAAGGCTATGAGTGCGGAGGCTTGTTCCGCTTTTGATTTCAGTAATAAGTCTGTGAACCATATTTGTGGCAATGTTAGTAATGATACCAGTGTTTGGCATTCTCGTTTATGTCACATTAATTTTGGTTTAATGTCTCGGCTATCCAGTTTAAGTTTAATTCCGAATTTCACCATTGCCAAAGGTTCTAAGTGCCATAGTTGTGTGCAATCAAAGCAACCTCGGAAGCCTCACAAGGCGGCCGAGGAGAGAAACTTGGCACCTCTAGAACTCATACATTATGATCTATGCGAGATGAATGGTGTGTTGACAAAAGGTGGAAAGAGATATTTCATGACATTGATTGATGATGCGACTAGATTTTGCTATGTTTATTTGTTGCGAACTAAAGATGAAGCCTTAGAGTACTTTAAAATTTATAAGGCCGAAGTTGAAAATCAACTAGAGAGAAAGATCAAGCGTCTTAGGTCGATCGTGGTGGTGAATATTTTCCTAAAATCTTTGATGAATTATGTGAGGAACATGGTATTATTCATGAGAGGACCTCCCTATTCGCCCCAATCAAACGGGGTTGCCGAGAGGAAAAACCGCACGCTGACTGACTTGGTGAATTCCATGTTAGCCACTGCTGGTTTATCAAAGGCATGGTGGGGGGAGGCTTTGTTGACTACATGTCATGTCCTGAATAGAGTTCCTAACAAGAATAAAGATAAAACCCCTTACGAGGAGTGGGGGAGAAAACCATCACTTTCGTATTTGCGCACATGGGGATGTTTGGCGAAAGTCAATATTCCAATTACTAAGAAGCGCAAACTCGGACCAAAGACAGTGGATTGTATCTTTCTAGGTTATGCTCCGGAGTGTAGGCTATAGATTTTTAGTAGTTCAATCGAAGTACCCGATATGCATGTTGACACTATTATGGAATCTCGTGATGCAACATTCTTTGAGAATATGTTTCCTATGAAAGATATGCATAGCATTGCTAGAATTTCTACTGAGATAGTTCCTGAATCTAGTACATCTAATGAGTATTTTGAACAATCACATGAGATTATTATTGAGAAGGATGACAATGAAGCTCCTAAACGGAGCAAGAGACGAAGGATTGAAAAATCCTTTGGTGATGATTTCATTGTGTACCTTGTGGATGATACTCCCACGTCCATTGCAGAGGCATATGCATCTCCAGATGCAGATGACTGGAAAGAAGCTGTCCATAATGAGATGGACTCGATTCTTTCTAATGGAACTTGGGAGCTATCGAACGACCCCATGGATGCAAGCCTGTGGGCTGCAAATGGGTGTTCAAGAAGAAGCTAAGACCTGATGGTACTATTGAGAAGTACAAGGCGCGGCTTGTAGCGAAAGGCTACACGAGAGAAGGCGAAGATTACTTCGACACCTATTCACTGTCGCTAGACTTACCACTATTCGAGTACTACTATCCATGGCTGCCTCCTATGGTCTTATCGTTCATCAAATGGACGTAAAGACAACTTTTCTTAATGGAGAGTTGGAAGAGAAAATCTATATGGATCAGCCTGATGGGTTTGTAGTAAAGGTGAAGAAAGAAAGGTGTGCAAGTTGCTAAAATCTTTATATGGCCTAAAACAAGCACCTAAGCAATGGCATGAGAAGAACTTTAACTCCTGTAGGCTTTGTTGTCAATGAGGCTGACAAGTGCGTTTACTATCGCCATGGTGGGGGCGAAGGTGTTATATTATGTTTGTATGTGGATGATATTCGATCTTTGGTACAAACATGAAAGTAATACACGAGGTCAAGTCTTTCTTGTCAAAGAGCTTTGATATGAAAGATCTGGGAGAAGCTGATGTGATTCTGAACATCAAGCTGATTAAGAACGAGAGTGGGATTACTCTAACGCAATCCCATTATGTTGAGAAGATCTTAAGCCGGTTCGGCTATATTGATAGCAAGCCTTCTTCAACACCTTATGATCCCAATGTGACATTACGCAAGAACCGGAGAATCGCCATAGATCAATTGAGATATTCTCGGATCGTTGGCTCACTCATGTACTTAGCGAGCGACTAGACCGACATCTCTTTTTGTGTTAGCAAGTTGAGTAGGTTCATGTCAAACCCGGTCGATCATTGGCATGCACTTGATAGGGTCATGCGCTACCTATGTGGTACAATGAGTTATGGGATTCACTATTCAGGCACCCAGCTGTGCTTGAAGGATATAGTGATTCGAATTGGATCTCAGATGTAGCTGATCTGTACGCCACAAGTGGGTATGTATTTACCTTTGGAGGTGGCGCAGTGTCATGGAGATCTTGCAAGCAAACCATATTGACGAGGTCAACTATGGAAGCAGAACTCCTGCTTTAGACACAACCACTGTTGAATCGAATGGTTGCGTGAGCTCTTGATGGACTTGCCCGTGGTTGAAAAACCTGTTTCGGCAATCCTTTTGAATTGTGACAATC
This sequence comes from Lolium multiflorum, assembly GCA_030979885.1. Taxonomy (NCBI): domain Eukaryota; kingdom Viridiplantae; phylum Streptophyta; class Magnoliopsida; order Poales; family Poaceae; genus Lolium; species Lolium multiflorum. Next base: position 150,275,324 of record CM061753.1, on the reverse strand, counting down.
AAAGTAATTGTCAAAGTGAACAATTCTAAGGATAACGGAAGTCATCAAGACACGTCAAGAGACGTTTGAAGTCTGTCAGGTGCGAAACTCGGAGTAATAACTGTTACATATATTCAAACAGACAAAAACCTGGCAGATCCCTTTACAAAGGGACTATCACGTAATGTGATAGAAAGTGCATCGAGGGAGATGGGTTTGAGACCCGTTGATGTTACACCATAGTGGTAACCCAACCTTTGTGATCGGAGATCCCGTGAATTAGGACCTGGGAAGAACAAACTAGTGGTTTAATTGAGGAGAGTATTATGTAACCCTCTCTATGTGAAGATGCACAACTCTCAATTGTTGTAAGGCAGGTTGGCGACAAGCCTTAATGTGTTTATGTTGGCTATTATAGCAAAGATGCTGTCCTACAGAGCATTCTTGAAATAACACACCTATATGAGTCCGATTGTTAAACGTCGCAATCTATGAGATTTGGGTGATCTCTAGTAAACTCATGAAGAGACCATGAAGTATGACGCATATGCTTCACCCGCGGGGTAGCTACTGGCAGCCATGTACTGGTCATGACTTTGAGTGAAAACCTGTTCACGCAAAACTTGCAATTCAAGGCTTAGTCCATTGTTCAAGTGTGAATGGATGTAGCTTAAGGTTCTAGGCGGAAGTTCAACTTAACGTCTCCGCTGAAACACTGGTATATAAACAAGCGAGTATTGGTAAATCTCTAAATGGGGATTTGAGATCTGGTGGGGGATTGTTGAAATATTGGGCCCACTTTTAGTGGCCCAAACTAGATTTCAGTTTTCCTATAAATCTCAAAGCCCACATAGTGGCAACCTTGTGAGTTTGAGCCCAAGTTGGTGGCAGCTCACTAGTGAGTGGCAAGTGGTGGGAAGTTTAGTCCACATGGAAAGTTGGGAGGAGGTTAGACCACCTTATAAGGTGGGTTGTTTCACCACTAGTAAGTGAGTGAGAATAGGAGTGCTACACGCGCGCTCCTCCTCCTCCTCGCTCGCTCGTCTCGACTCGACACGACACGACACGACACGACGCGCCGCGCTCGTGGTGAGTGGATTGAGCCTCGAGCCGAGACTTTCCTTACTTTTGCGGCTCAGGGAAACGAACGAGTTCTAGACGGACGCGTGGAGTTGGTCGGTTCGGGTCCCTCCCGGATCGTGGGCTATCTGTAACCGACTCAACGTTCGTGCGACGTGGGCGTGGCCCACGTTGCCTAGGGTTTCCCGAGCCTATATAATCTCTTGCCCGGCTACCGCAGAACACACCAAATACACGAGTTAGGGTTTCCACTCTCTGCGCCGCCATCGTAGCCTACTCCATCCCGCGCGACGTGCATCGGCGAACGGGAGAGCAGGTCTCCGGGAACCGCTCGTCCTTGCGATCACATACGGGAGAGGGCGGGTGGGTTTTTGGAAGGCTCTGCGTGCTCAAGTTCTTCATCACGGGTCGTCTTGTCCAAGTGGGCGGTCTGCCTTCCGTCGTCTTCAACGCGTCTACTTGTCGTGCCTGTCGTCAACAACGTTGTCATCAACAACGTTCTGCTGCGACATCATCTGCTACACCTCCACCGGATCGGTACGTGCGACATATCTCGATCTGTTTAGCGATGGATGCTTTCTGTTTGCGCTGCTGCTGCTCATGTTGATTAGTGCATCTAGTATGTTCGAGTTTCACATGTTAGTAGTTGCTGCCATCATGTTTTATATTCTGGAATTAATCATGGAAATTGTGCCTAATTATCCAACATACATTTCCTGTTTTTACACCATGGCAGAGGGAGCGTCTAGTGCAGAGCGGCGTGGCCTAAGCTCTGGGGTCGAAGCGGCGCACGGCTCCGGTTCACAGAGCAGGTGCTCAGGCAACAGGGCAGCGTCGTCTTGCCGTCGCAAAGCGAGCAGCTCGGCGAAGGAGAGGGTTCAACATCTCGTTGCAATCTGTATACCCAAATCGACCGCTCATCATATTACCTTCATTGGATTTGAAGCTCATAATCTTAAATAGAAATTGCAATGTGGATGCCCAAATCGACCGCTCTTCTTCATCCTTTCTTGTTGTATCTCAACGGAAATTCCTCTTGTTTCAGTGGAAGGAGAAGAGTAGTCCAAGAATAAGAGTACCTCTGCTGGGGAGATTTTCTCATGGTGCAACCCGTACGAGCGTATATGCTGTAGACAACATCTTCGCTAGTATAATCTCGTCCAGACCAACATGCCGTCGAGCATCCACGAGAACACGCTGGTGATGGTCGGCACCATGCCGCGGATTTGACCAGCAGAAGTAGGTGAAGATCCGGGATCGAGTTCAAAGGAGCCTCGTTCTCCCATCGGTGTAGCAGTCGATGGGAAGGAGAGGAGCAGAGCGGCGTCAATCCGCTGCCCGAGCACGCGGAGAATCCTTAACCAATCACCATACCGCCAACCCCCGGATACCCCAGCATTGGACGTTCTCTGGTGAGTCGCCTCCGGATCTTGGATCGGGGCTAGCCCGATTTGAAGCGCACGCAAAGGAGATGATCTATATGTAGGCTGACTTTCGTGGGAAGGGGGGTCAGAAATTAAACGGAGATATCTAGGGATTTGATTAGATTTGATTTGGTGCGGGATCTAGGATAGAGACGCAGGAACCCACGGACGTACGGCGTCAACCTTTTTTATTTCAGACGAACAGCTTTGACTTAGCGGTGGCATTGCCAGTAAATTCGATTAAAAATATGGGCAATTCAAAAACGGACGAAAAAAATGGGGAGAAACCTTACTTCCTTTATTAGTAGGTATAGATAGATTCATTAACTGCTAGCATTTTGGTATATTTGCTATGCTGGCATCTACTTACATGAAAGACATTGTCTTAATGTTTTGAGGAAGCCATATCTAACTTATAGCATTATGGCTGGCTGGTTGCTTTTTAATACCTATTGCCATTTTTAATTATCGAATTGTTGATAAAGAAATCTTTCATTTATACAGCTATCCTTATCTCTTCATGCTACAAAAACGAAAGAAATATGGCTTTTCCTTATTTGAGTATGGATTAACTGGGAATCTTGTTTTCCTCGGCATAGACTTATGTGTAGCAGCAATGTGTTATTTCTATACATAATGATTGTTGCCTTTGGACACAATCACACAAGTGACTCTCCTCTTTTTATCTCGTTTTTTTTTGTATTCAGATGTATTAAAAAAATTACTCCCATTCGTTGTTCTTTGTTAAATATTTGATAGAAAAGAGTTCCAGTAGTCAACTGGATGGACATGCATATTTTTTGATTGCTGAAGAACATGCATCTATCTTTACAGAGTTGTATAGATTTCATTACTTGTCAGAAGATCCCTCTGATCATGTTGTTAATTTCTTTTTTTTTTGAGGGAATCATGTTATTGATTTCTGTTGCAGGTATCAGTCTCATTTTCATACAACGACGATAATCTGCAAGCCAGCTTAATTCAGAGTTCAGGCTGATCCTGATTTCTTTTTCATACATGCATCTTTGCTCTATGTAAACTTGTAAACCATGAGTGGTAGCTTAGTTTAGGTTTGGTCCACCTTTCTATTGTTTTTTTTTCATGTAAAATTGTTAGTTTATGTAAACAATTAGGTCGCCATTTGGTATTTCATTGGATGCAAACCTGAATGCAAGTGTGTGCGGAGTTGTTGAGGAGAACCCGATTAACGTGTATATTGATAGCTTTGTCATTGGGCTGTGATTGGCTTGCCACTCACCAAAGAGGAGGCGCCCCAAGGGGCACCCCAACCACTAGTGGAAAGAAAAAACGTCTATGTTTGCCCTATGCCTGGGCGCTCCACGATAGCCCCGTGGCCCGAGCGGGCTGGGCATGGAAAGAAAAAAAAGAAAACGCCCCGCAGAGAAAGAAATGAAAGCGCCTTTCCATTAGGTCACGCACGCATGTCTCCTACCCGCACTTCCCCAACCCTCATTCCCAAATCCCAACAGCTAGGCGCAGGGGGCGGTGGTGGAGGTTGGAAGAGAAGGAGTTGTGTGCTGCTCGTAGGAGGATGCGGGGGGTAGCGACACCGGTGGAGGTTGGAGCAGAAGGGATCTGGGAGGCGCTGGCGAACAACAGTGGGTGCAGGCAGAGGTGGAGATCAGAAGAGATGGGGGGAGGACATGGTGGAGATGTGTGGTGGGCGGCGGCCGCCAACTGATATGGGTGCAAGCAGTGGTGAATGTCGTAGGAGATGTAAGGAGGGCGGCGCTGGATCGGGGAGGCTGTGGAGTAGGGAAGCAGCAATGGTGAGGAGTTCGGATGGGAGCGGCGGGTGTGGAGGGGTCGTGGAGAAGACTAGAAAATTGGGAAATTGTTTTACGGCCCCACCTCCTTCTTTCCCTTCCCAATGTTGTCATAGCGAGCAAATCCAAGGTACTCCGTATATGTTTCAGTGGCTACCAATCCGTAGCAAGCACGGTATCTCTCCCTGTTGTTTTCCATATAAATTTCATAACAATGGCTTGTAACGTTTAGATATACATAAAAGACAATATTCGACCTGTGTAATCATTTGTGTATAGTCTTTGTTTTTTTGATAGTTTATGGGTTTGCTCTAGCACTTTCAGCTGGTGCAGCACCAGGAGAAAATGAACCCAGTGGAGCATCTAAAGTATCAGAGCAGTAAATGATTCTTTTGGTACTAAATTGGGTGATATTGTAAGTACTTTATTGTTACTACCTTCATAATGCATAGTAATTTAGATGTAGTATCATGCATGAGTATATTAATTAGCTTGTAGACTCATTCTATCTTGAAAAGTGTGATGTTATGGTAACATAGCTAGTTACCACAACCATCTCTTTCTTCATTTAATATCATGCCATGTCATCAATTTGCATAGTTGGCAATGCATGTAGCTCTATGTTACTACCTTAGTTACTCCCACTATGAGTAGTCTTATAACCTTCATGTTGGAGTCCTAATAACATTTTCTAGGAGATAGGTACAACAATTAATATTAGGTGGCATTACAAAACATCGTTACCTATGTGTTTTCAATATCCAACCGTATGTACATATAAAATGCAGTTAATTGGAGCTTAAAGATCTTAGTTGAGCTACCTGACGGGAGAAGGGTCACCTTCCAGCCATCACATGGCAACACGATCAGGCCCTTTGACTCAATGGCCACGACAATGGATGGGCAGCTTCAAGGTATGAAATATATTTTTTCTCTTCATTTGCTTAGTGTTTTCCTTCCCGATGTTCGTTTCAGGTTCAGAAATGAAGGATGCCATGTTTTTTTTTATCTTAAGCTAACGACATAAGCATAATGATCGAGAAGGCATGAAATCATTTATTTGAGTGGCCTGGAGAAGAAACAACAACATATATAATGCTTTTTCACCTCCTGCCCAGTGCTGCGACGACCTAAAGGATTCAGGTGAGGAGAAAATTCTTGGTGAGCTGTGCCTTCCCGGCCAGAGTAGCGTGCTGAGACTGTCAACCTTGCCTTTTGCACACAATCCCCAGGTATACTGGTTCCGTACCAACACATTTTTTCTCTTCTGTTGGGGTGTATCATAAATCAATATTGTAACTTAGGATAGACACTGATACATGTTGCGATTCGTAATTTTACTATTTTTTCTCTTGCTTGTTTTCATGGCTTAGGATGCACACGCCCACACCTAGCTTGGATTATTATGGTGTGTGTCTCACTCCGATGCATTATTCTTTATGTTTTATGTTATTCATAATGGATTTTTGGTTTTATTAGTTTATGTTGTACTAATGGCATATCATGTATACTGCTAATGAACAGGTTATATTATCCTGTACTATTGCTGCCTCATGATTATTAAGTACGAGGTAAATATGATGCACCTGTTTTTGCTAATAATAGTGATTGAAGATGCCACCCTTTTTTTTTGCTATCAGTAATTTACAATTCCATGTTTTCTGTTTCTATGGCAAATTCTAGGTTGCGATTTATTTGTCCCATGAAGATATTAGGAAATTCTGAAGCACCCTTCTCTTTTGTCTTTGCAATAGTATGTTGGAGGCTCACAAGGGAAGAGGCTGGAGCGACGATGCTGGCGAGGCTGTCCAAGGAACATATTTGCTTGCTACGATTCGTAAATTTTGACGAGTATACTAGGTTGCGCGTAGATCTCTGGACGTACAAATTTAGCTCAATTATTTTCTTGTGTATACTGGCTTCATACTGTTGTATGGATATGAAACTATTTTCTCTTTTGTTAAGTGAAAATCTCCCCTTGATATGTAGGTTTACTGGAGTACTATTTTACATTCGTGCTCATTCTGATTGAACCAAACTGATGTGAGGAATTTGAGGTTGTCATTCATGCCAGGCAAGTGTGTTTCTTTATCGGTGGGAAATCACAAACAACCGAATTGTATAAATATAGTCCTATCTAATTAAATTATTCTGCACGTCACTCAAGGCCACTGTTATTTTATTTTGGCCACAATAAGGCTTTCATAATTTCCCCTCTATTATTTATTTGCATTGTCTAATTTCTTTTTCTCTACAAAGAAATTTAATTGTCTGTTCTTATGTACGGAAGTTGATTTGAATTTGGTATAATGATTTTGCTAGATGTATTCTTCATACTAAAAGAATTTCTTTCAGTTTGTATTGTTGGCATTCGTCCACGTATTGCTTTTTGTTTTGGGATTTCTATTTTCGTGCCATCGGGTTCTTAGTTGTGCTCAGTTTTCCCCAGCTCTTTAGTTTCTCCTCAGTTTTTCTTAAGTCCTTGTCTGAAACCATCACAGGTGATGTAATAGCCGGTTGCCCGACGGTTGACCGTTATCTTATGACTAGTGGGGCCACGTAGAGCCCGCAAAGACACGTCAGACTATCCATCTTTGTTTGACCGTAAGCATCGCTGTATCCCTGACCAAAACGCGAGCAGTGGGGCTTCAGTATATCGAATGAGAAGTGGGGCCATGACGCTGATACAAGGGGCAATACACGGGTAGGATTAGATTTTTAAACGGAGCTCTACAGCGATGGCACGGAGGAGGTGACCTGCGGGGTGCTGAGATGAGATCGACGTCCACAAATAACTCCATGAGGCGAGACCAGACGCATTAGATAGGTATGAACTAGACGCGTTTAACCATGCAAAGAAGAGAAGAAATGGTCGACGACTACCTCAAAACTTTTGACCGTGTCGGACACGAACCCGAGCAATGTAGAGAAAACTAGTGTCTCTCCTTTTCGCGTGTATAGATGGGTGCTAGGAGAGTGTGGTGGCGAAGGAAAGACCTCGCGGTGGTCCGTGGCGTCCAGCATAGCGGGGCGGCGTGGCCGTGTCTGACGCGTGCATGCATGTTCGGCATTGGCATCGCATGTACGTTCGGCATTGGCCTCGGCGGTATCTCGGTGTGTCAGTGATCGAATGAGGATGGTATTGAGGGTGCATCCCGACGGTGACCTAGCAGTGGCGGCGAGCATAGTCGTTCTGACCATGCCGATATCGGCATCGAAATCGTTTGGAGGCTGTGGTGCTCGAATCAAGGTTCCTTGTTGACACTTTTTAGATAGGGTTCCTTGCTGTTACACGTATGGCATCATGTATGGAAAATTTGGGGTCATTTGGAGATGTCCAAAAAAAATCACTTTGTTTAAGCGCATGCCGTTTCGTCTCACTGAAATCAGCTTTTCTAACAAGGTGATTTTTTTACCTTCTCTAAATGACCTCCAATTTCATACAGCTGATCTTCTATACATAGATAGATAGATTGTTTCGTTTTACATTTTTCGAACTTTTTATTTCCCTTTATAATACCCAATTGATTTTCAGGTCAAAACCTCGAAAAACAGCATCATGTATGGCATCATTTTCACCCTAAATTTCAAATTTTGTGAAACTTTCTCTTTTAGATATTCCTTGTTGTTATAGGTATGACATCATGTATGCTAAATTTGGTTAGGTCTCACTGAAACCAGCTTTTGTAACAAGTTAGGTTTTTTTTACCTTCTCTAAAGGGGTTTTTTCTACCTTCTCTAAATGACCTCAAAAATCATACAGACGATCTTCTATACAAAGGTAGGTAGATTGTTTCGTTTTTACATTTTTTTGAACTTTTATTTTCCTTTATAATATCCATTTAATTTTTAGGTCAAAACCTCGAAAGTTAATATAAGTAGATGGTGAACCCTCCCAAACTTCAAATACAGAGATAGATAGAATGTTTCGTTTATCATTTTTACCGTGAATAGTAATGGCTACAAGAAATCGGTGATGGTTTATCATTTTTTGCGTGAAAAGTAATGGCTACAACAATTCGGTGATGATTTATCATTTTTTGCGTGAAAATTAATGGCTACAATAAATCGGTGATGGTTTATCATTTTTTGCGTGAAAAGTAATGGCTACAAGAAATCGGTGATGGTTTATCATTTTGTGCGTGAAAAGTAATGGCTACAACAAATCGGTGATGGTTTATCATTTTTGAGTGAAAATTAATGGCTACAACAAATCGGTGATGGTTTATCATTTTTTGCGTGAAAAGTAATACCTAAAAGAGTTTATAATTTTTAGCGCGTGAAAAATAATACAGAAAACCTTTAGTAAACTTAGAGGATGGAAGCTAACCGCCGACAGAGAGAGAGGGTGGTGGCCCCGATCTGAGAGAGAGAGAGGGGTTATCCTGCCCGTTAGATCATACGATCAACGGTCGGTGGGAACGATCCGCGTGACATGGGCTAGACCAATCAGGGCCACTGACGTGGGCACTACCCTTCGGGTAACCGACGTTGCCCTATCCTATATTTCCTAGTTGGAGGCCCATGAAGGCACTGGAAGGCAAGGCGGCCCATCCGGGTGGTGCACCAGAAGATTCCTTGACAAGTAAGACAAAGGAAGCAGCCGAACAAGGAAAGATTAGATTTAAAAATAATGTAAACCTAGTCGTATTCGGTTAGACCTCTTGAGATCTGGACTCCTATATAAAGGCCAGGAGAGGGACTGCCGAGGGACAATTAATCTTAGCAATCTTAGCCACCCGAAGCTTAGAGCTAGGTCATCGTAGCGCTTAGCCATCTCGACGAGATCTTAGCCGAACTATTCGGCACCCCATTGTAACCTATTATCATCATAATCAGCAGACGAGGGCGTACGTGGGTTTACCTCATCGAGGGCCCCGAACCAGGTAAATCGCTCTCCCGCTTGTCTGCGAACCGATGTCTCATGTCACCTGCAGGATTCCATCAACCCTAAGCCCCTATCGGAGGGCATTGCGAGGAGCACCCTCGACAATTGGCGCCGTCTATGGGAACCACTCCGGCACAAGATCGGTCATCGGCAGATCCAGTCATGTCATCGGCATCTTCATCGACATCGTCATCACCAAATCGGAAGCCCGATTCGATTCGGCTCCTATGAATTCACCCCGCACAGCGATTCCTCTCGCTCAACCTTCTCAGATCTACAAGGAAACATGGAGATGACCTTCGGCGGCGTCCACTACAACGTCAACGCGAAGGAATTCTTCAGTGCTGGAATCGCCCACTTCCGGATCGACGAGTCCCGTGTCATCATCACTCGACCTTTCGGCTGGCCCGACGGGATCGACGAGTTCGCTCGCGCCTCGACTCCTGTTCGGCGTCTTCCATGTCGGTAGGATCCGACGATCCCACATCTTCGGAGTTAACCTCGTACTACGCTTGAGCTGACGAGGCACAGGCTGGGATCGAGCGACCACCGTTCATCGCAATGCCCAATATTCATCGGGAGAGGACGCATCGACATCGTCCAAGGAACCACCCGAAGAATGGCACACCACCAGGTTTATGTCGCCAATAACACGGGAAACACAAGGCATAGATGAGACGGAGACCACACACCTCGTTCTAGTAGACGAGCAAGTTTCGAAAACAGCGCCAGCAGCATAACGACGATTACACCATCGCAGAGAGGAGTGGGCGGCAGCTAAAGGCCGTGCCAACATGCTCCCGCGCAGAACCTCGGTTGGAATCCTAAACACCGATCGCTCTATACTAGAGAAAAACCGGGAGCACCTGTCGAGAGAGCAAGCCACCCTCGAGAGACGTCTATCTGCGGCAGACCGATCCAGCGAACGACGAAGAGGCTCGCAAGGAAGCGCCTCTCGAAGTACTCATGGGGCAGGCAAGCACCGATCAAGACTATCCACGCTTTCGGAAGACGACGCTAGAGAAATAACGTCGAACCTAACCAAGTCCTTTATGACCACGGACACCGCGGGCATGCCACGGCCAAACGTTGCGGGAGCAACAGCCAACCTCGCTGCATACCTCATCAACCAGCGCCCTGGAGGATCCATGGCTCAAGCTCACCGAGTGCCCTAGAAAGTCTCGCGATATTGGGAGATAACCTAGTTCCACGAAAGGAAAGACCACGTTACATGCTAGTGGCTCAAAGCATCGTGCGAGAGATGCTCGGGATGAAATCACCCAGAGCAGGATCGACAAAGCAAGGCGACGACGTGCCGCTAGGGAGGAGGATGACAGTGATTCTTCGGATGAGAATCGGGAGAACGACGACGAACGGGGAGCCGATTGTTTAAGTTACAAAATCCGCGGCGATGCCACCCAAAAAGTTCGGCCCACACCTCGCTGCCAAATAGGGGCAACAGGAGGCCAAGATCTTGGATAGACGACTACAGACCGTGATTCGCATAAAGGGAACGGATAGCGACAATGCGGTGCTTGCGACTTTACTTAAAGGATTCGGCGCGAGCCTGGTTGAGGTCTGTGAAGGGTTCCATCAAGTCATGGGGCGACCTAGTAGATGCCTTCGTTGCCAATTTTTCAAACAACGTACAAAAGACCGTCGGATCGAAAGTTACGCATTGCGAGCGAAGGAATCGATGCGCTCATACATCGGAAGATTCACCAAACTCTAAACCTTCGAAGATGTATCTGTAGACGAGCAATCGATGCTTTCAGCGATGGCGTCCGACGTGAAAGCTACATAGAAGAACTCGGACGCAAAAGCCAAAAACCATAACCAAGTTAATGAAAATCTCCAACTGGGCTGATGGCGAGGACAACGCGAGAAGGCGCGACAATGATGGCGACGAAGACGATGATCGTGAAGCACGACTCGGGTGGCCGAAGGGATCGTCACAAGAGAAGGAAGAACCGCAGCTATGACGACAACAACCTGGTAGCATGAGTACTCCGATCGGCGGGACGATCGATATGACGATAAAGAGACGATCGGGACGATGTCGGAATAACTCTGAGAATCGTGGCAATTATAAACCACGGCGAGGACTCCCGACGCCCTACGTTGAAGCGGATCAACGCTCCTGTTACCGCACTCGTATGTCGATTCTAAAGACGGCAAAACAAAGTCGAGCCCAGCTCGGGGAGGCCGGCAGTTCATTGACATGCATAAACTCATCCAGAACAGCAGCGGCCAACCGCCACCACCACCACCACCACCTCCACCGACATCAAGTTCAGCAGGCTCAACCTCATCAACCCAGAGGCGTTTCCACCACCCCGTGATCAGATGCGCATGATCCATAGGACGGTGTCTCAAGAAGAGAAATGAAGAAGCTCACACGAGAGTTAAGCAGAAAGCATCATGGCGAATATCCCTGAGTATGTCGAGTGGTGATGGCGTGTAACTCACACGTTCGTTGGGAACCCAAGAGGAAGGTATGATGCGCACGTGCAAGTTTTCCTCGAAAGCCAGGTTTAATCGAACCGGAGGAGCAAGCACGTTGAAGGTTGATGGTGGCGAAATGTGATGCGGCGCAACAACGGGGATTCCGGCGCGAATCTGCACAGCAAAACCAAAGTCTTTGCCCCAACTTGGTGAGGTTGTCAATCTCACCAGGCTTCTGCTGTAACAAAGGATTAAGCGTATCGAGTGGAAGATGATTGTTTGCAAGAAAATAGTAAACACAATTGCGATGAGTGTATGCTATGTAAAGACCGGGGTCCCACGGTTCACTAGAGGTGTCTCTCCCATAAGATAAAGCATGTTGGGTGAACAAATTACGGTCGGGCAATTGACAAATAGAGAAGGGCATAACAATGCATATACATGATATGATAAATATAGTGAGATTTAATTGGGCATTACGACAAAGTACATAGACGCCATCCAATGCATCTATGCCTAAAAAGTCCACCTTCGGTTATCATCCGAACCCCATTCAGTATTAAGTTGCTAAGCAACAGACAATTGCATTAAGTATGGTGCGTAATGTAATCGACAACTACATCCTTAGACATAGAATCAATGTTTTATCCCTAGTGGCAACAAAACATCACAACCTTAGAACTTTCTGTCCCATCCCAGTGTCAATGAAGGCATGAACCCACTATCGAGCATAAATACTCCCTCTTGGAGTTAAGAGTACAAACTTGGCCAGAGCCTCTACTAACGGAGAGCATGCAAGATCATAAACAACACATAAACAATAGATTGATAATCACCATAACATAGTATTTCTATCCATCGGATCAACATATAGTACAGATAGATGATCTGATCATGTTAGGCAACTCACAAGATCCAACAATATAGTATTAAGGATAGATGATCTTGATCATGTTAGGCAGCTCACAGATCCAACAATGAAGCACAACAAGGAGAAGACGACCATCACTGTGGACCATAGTCCGGTGAACTACTCACTCATCACTCCGGAGGCGATCATGGCGATGAAGAGTCTCCGGGAGATGAATTCCTCTCCGGCAGGGTGCGGGAGGCGATCTCCGAATCCCCCGAGATGGGATTGCGCGGCGGCGCGTCTCTGGAAGGTTTTCCGTATCGTGGCTCTCGGTCGGGGTTTCGCGACGGAGGCTTTAAGTAGGCGGAAGGGTAGGTCAGGGGGCTGACGAGGGGCCCACACTATAGGGCGCGCGGGCCCGGCCGCGCGCCTCTATGGTGTCGCTACTGGCCCCCCACTTCGTTATCTCTTCGGTCTTCCGGAAGCTCCGTGCAAAAATAGGACCCAGGCGTTGATTTGTCCAATTCCGAGAATATTTCCTTACTAGGATTTCTTGAAACCAAAAAAGAATAAAACAAAGAACTGCTCTTTCAGATCTTGTTAATAGGTTAGTTCCAAAATGCGTAAATATGACATATAATGTGCATAAAACATGTAGGTATCATCAATAAAGTAGCATGGAACATAAGAAATATCGATACGTCGGAGACGTATCACAAGCTTAGTTCTGCTCGTCCCGAGCAGGTAAAACGATAACAAAGATAATTTCTGAAGTGACATGCCATCATAATCTTGATCATACTATTTGTAAAGATATGTAATGAATGCAGCGATCAAAACAATGGTAATGACATGAGTAAACAAATGAATCATAAAGCAAAGACTTTTCATGAATAGTACTTCAAGACAAGCATCAATAAGTCTTGCATAAGAGTTAACTCATAAAGCAATAAATCAAAGTAAAGGTATTGAAGCAACACAAAGGAAGATTAAGTTTCAGCGGTTGCTTTCAACTTATAACATATATATCTCATGGATATTGTCAACATAAAGTAATATAACAAGTGCAATATGCAAGTATGTAGGAATCAATGCACAGCTCACACAAGTGTTTGCTTCTTAAGGTGGAGAGAGATAGGTAAACTGACTCAACAATAAAAGTAAAAGAATGGTCCTTCAAAGAGGAAAGCATCGACAGCTGTATTTGTGCTAGAGCTTTATTTTGAAAACATGAAACAATTTTGTCAACGGTAGTAATAAAGCATATGAGTTATGTAAATTATATCTTACAAGTTGCAAGACTCATGCATAGTGTACTAATAGTGCCAGCACCTCGTCCTACTTAGCTTGACTACGGATCTTTGCATGCCATGTTTCAACCAAATGTCACAAAGGGGTACCTCCATGCCGTAGAAAAGGTCTAAGGAGAATGCTCGCATTTTGATTTCTCGCTTTTGATTATTCTCAACTTAGACATCCATACCGGGACAACATGGACAACAGATAATGGACTCCTCTAAATGCATAAGCATGTAGCAACAATTATTATTCTCATATGAGATTGAGGATATATGTCCAAAACTGAAACTTCAACCATGATTCATGGCTTTAGTTAGCTGGCCCAATGTTCTTCTCTAACAATTTTGCATGCTCCAACCACTAAGGTGATAGATCCTTCAGACAAGACGGACATGCATAGCAACTCACATGATATTCAACAATAGTTGATGGCGTTCCCAGAAGCATGGTTATCGCACAACAAGCAACTTAATAAAAGATGAAGTGCATAAGTACATATTCAAGACTACGATAGTTTTTAAGGCTATTTTGTCCCATGAGCTATATATTGCAAAGGTAAATGATGGAATTTTAAAGGTAGCACTCAAGCAATTTACTTTGAATGGCGGAGAAATACCATGTAGTAGGTAGGTATGGTGGACACAAATGGCATAGTGGTTGGCTCAAGGATTTTGGATGCATGAGAAGTATTCCCTCTCGATACAAGGTTTAGGCTAGCAAGGTTATTTGAAGCAAACTCAAGGATGAACCGGTGCAGCAAAACTCACATAAAAGACATATTGTAAACATTATAAGACTCTACACCGTCTTTCCTTGTTGTTCAAAACTCAATACTAGATATTATCTAGACCTTAGAGAGACCAAATATGCAAATCAAATTTTAGCAAGCTCTATGTATTTCTTCATTAATGGGTGCAAAGAATATGATGCAAGAGCTTAAACATGAGCACAACAATTGCCAAGTATCACATTATCCAAGACATTTTAGAATTACTACATGTAGCATTTTCCAATTCCAACCATATAACAATTTAACGAAGAAGAAACTTCGCCTTGAACATTATGAGTAAAGCCTAAGGACATATTTGTCCATATGCAACAGCGGGCGTGTCTCTCTCCCACAAAGTGAATGCTAGGATCCATTTTATTCAAACAAAAACAAAAACAAAAACAAACCGACGCTCCAAGTAAAGAACACAAGATGTGACTGAATAAAATATAGTTTCGGGGAGGAACCTGATGATGTTGTCGATGAAGAAGGATGCCTTGGGCATACCCAAGCTTAGACGCTTGAGTCTTCTTAGAATATGCACGGGTGAACCACGGGGGCATCCCCAAGCTTAGAGCTTTCACTCCTCTTGATCATAGTATATCATACTCCTCTCTTGACCCTTGAAAACTTCCTCCACACCAAACTTCAAGCAAACTCATTAGAGGGTTAGTGCACAATTAATAATTCACATGTTCAGAGGTGGCACAATCATTCTTTACACTTCTGGACATTTCATAAAGCTACTGGACATTAATGGATCAAAGAAATGAATCCAACATAGCAAAAGAGGCAATGCGAAATAAAAGGCAGAATCTGTCAAAAATAGAACAGTCCGTAAAGACGAATTTTAAGATGGCACCATACTTGCTCAAATGGAAAAACTCAAAACTAATGAAAGTTGCGTACATATCTGAGGATCACGCTCGTAAATTGGCAGATTTTTTCGAATTTTCAACAGAGACCTGTGCCCAGATTCGTGACAGACAGCAATGCTGTTTCTGCGTAGCGATTCCAAATATAACATCAACTTTAACATAGAAACTTTACTTGGCACAAAAACATGATAAGGAGAGGTTGCTACAGTAGTAAACAACTTCCAAGACTCAACAAAACAAAAAATTGCTGTAGTAAAATAAACACATGGGTTATCTCCCAAGAAGTTCTTTCTTTATAGCCATTAAGATGGGCTCAGAATTTTAATGATACTCTCGCAATAAATAAGAGTTGAAGCAAAAGAGAGCATCAAGAAGAAAATTAAAAACACATTTAAACCTAACCCACTTCCTATGAAAAGGAATCTTGTACACAAATAAATTCATGAAGAACAAAGTGACAAGCATAGAAAAGCAACACAAGTGCAATTTCAAGATTCTCAACATAAAGAGGGGTATTATTAAGATGTATATAACCATGTTTCCCTCTCTCATAATAATTTTCAGTAGCATCATGAACAAACTCAACAATATAACTATCACATAAAACATTCTTGTCATGAGCCACATGCATAAAATCATTACTCTCCACATAAGCATAATCAATTTTATTAGTTGTAGTGGGAGCAAATTCAACAAAATAGCTATCACTATTATTCTCATCACCATAATCATCATATATAGGAGGCATATTGTAATCATAATTAATTTTCTCCTCAATAGTAGGTGGACTGAAAATATCATGTTCATCATTGCAAGCATCATATATAGGAGGTAAAGTATCATCAAAGTAAATTTTCTCCTCCATGCTTGGGGGACTAAAAATATCACAACCAGCTTCCCAAGCTTAAATTCTTCCATAGCTTTAGCAATAATGGTGTTCAAAGAGTTCATGCTAATAACCTTGCTAACTATTTTGCAAACAAAGTTCCATGGGTTTTTTAATTTTCTCTTCAAACACATCATGTCTAAATCAAGATAAATTTCATAAAGATCTCTAATTTTTTTGTTGTTTTCCATTATGCCTAACTAGTGAAAATAAAAACAAGTACAGAGCTAGACATGATAACAAAAGTAAACTAAATGCAAGTAACTAATTTTTTTGTGTTTTTGATATAGAGAGCAAGACAATAAATAAAGTAAAACTAGTAACTAATTTTTTTTGTGTTTTGTTTAGGTGCAGCAAACAAAGTAGTAAATAAAATAAAGCAAGACAAAAACAAAATAAAGAGATTGAGAAGTGGAGACTTCTGGCGTGTCTTGATCCTGCACCGCGCGTAAAAAGAGCTTGATGGCGTGTAACTCACACGTTCGTTGGGAACCCCAAGAGGAAGGTATGATGCGCACAGTAGCAAGTTTCCCTCAGAAAGAAACCAAGGTTTAATCGAACCGGGAGGAGCCAAGAAGCACGTTGAAGGTTGATGGTGGCGAAATGTGATGCGGCACAACAACAGGATTCCGGCGTAACGTGGAATCTGCACAACAAAATCAAAGTACTTTGCCCCAACGAAACAGTGAGGTTGTCAATCTCACCGGTTTGTTGAACAAAGGATTAAGCGTATCAGTGGAAGATGATTGTTTGCAAGAAAATAGTAAAACACAATTGCAGTAGATTGTATGCTATGTAAAGAATAGGACCGGGTCCTATTCACTAGAGGTGTCTCTCCATAAGATAAGCATGTTGGGTGAACAAATTACATGGCAATTGACAAATAGAGAAGGGCATAACAATGCATATACATGATATGATAAATATAGTGAGATTTAATTGGGCATTACGACAAAGTACATAGATCGCCATCCAACTGCATCTATGCCTAAAAGTCCACCTTCGGGTTATCATCCGAACCCCATTCGTATTAAGTTGCTAAGCAATGACAATTGCATTAAATATATGCGTAATGTAATCGATAACTACATCCTTAGACATAGAATCAATGTTTTATCCCTAGTGGCAACAGCACATCACAACCTTAGAACTTACTGTCACGTCCCGGTGTCAATGAAGGCATGAACCCACTATCGAGCATAAATACTCCCTCTTGGAGTTAAGAGTACAAACTTGGCCAGAGCCTCTACTAATAACGGAGAGCATGCAAGATCATAAACAACACATAAACAATAGATTGATAATCACCATAACATAGTATTCTCTATCCATCGGATCCCACAAACACAACATATAGTATTACAGTAGATGATCTTGATCATGTTAGGCAGCTCACAAGATCCAACAATGAAGCACAACAAGGAGAAGACGACCATCTAGCTACTGCTATGGACCCATGGTCCAGGGGTGAACTACTCACTCATCACTCCGAGGCGATCATGGCGATGAAGAGTCCTCGGAGATGAATCCCCTCCGGCGGGTGCGAGGCGATCTCCTGAATCCAGAGATGGGATTCTCGGCGGCGGCGGCTGGAAGGTTTCCGTATCGTGGCTCTCGCAGTGGGGGTTTCGCGACGGAGGCTTTAAGTAGGCGGAAGGGTAGGTCAGGGGGTGACGAGGGGCCCACACCAGGGCGGCGCGGCCCCCTCGTCGCGCGCCCCATGGTGGCGGCGCCTCGGCCTCACTTCGCTCTTCGGTCTTACGGAAGCTTCGTGCAAAAATAGGACCTGGGCGTTGATTTCGTCCAATTCTCGAGAATATTTCTTACTGAGGATTTCGAAACCAAAAAACAGAAACGAACAACTCGGCTCTTCGGCATCTTGTTAATAGGTTAGTTCCAAAATGCGTAAATATGACATATAATGTGCATAAAACATGTAGGTATCATCAATAAGTAGCATGGAACATAAGAAATTATCGATGGTCGGAGACGATATGGTCCTCTCTCGAACATTACGTTCGATCCGAAAGGATCAACCGGCGACCATACCAAAGCCGGGGACACCTTGCCTTAGTAGTTGAGGCACAAATCGGGGTTCAAGATGAGCAAAGTCTTCATGGATGGTGGAAGCGGGCTAAATCTGATATTTGTCGACACAATCGTATGGGGATTACCATGAGGATGCTAGAAGAAACAAACACTTGCTTCCATGGGATTCTTCCAATGCACCAGGTTACACTCTTGGCAGAGTTTACCTGAACTCGTCTTTGGCAAACCACAATTTCAGGAAGGAAAAGATCGAATTGATAGTGAACTGGGAGTCACAGATCACGCTATACTCGGAAGACCAGCTTATGCCAAGTTCATGGTGTGCCGCACGAATACCTCAAGCTGAAAATGCCTGGGAACAACGGGACAAACATCACAGTCTATGGAAGTTTTTCATGCTCGGATAATTGTGATAGCGACTTTCAGAGGATTGCTGCGAGGTTTGGGTTAAAAGAAGAAATTATCGATCCTCCACCCAAGCTGTCGATACGCGAAATCAAGGAGGAGAAACAGGTCAGGAAATCAAGAAGAAGCCAGCCGACCTTGCTCTAGAAGCTTCGGCAGCAAAAACTTCGGCAGTTGGTAGCAAAGGTCTTAGAAGAAAGCAAGACACTGGCAGCTGTCGAGACACCTACTATAATCAACGACGCTTCGAAAACCGCTAACGTGGTAGACAAGCCTCGAAGATAAGAAGAACCCCCTTGTTTAGAATAGTCGAATAATGTTTAGCTTTCTCCTTTATTTTTAGCAGGGCTTCCTTTTTTACGCCCTTTAGTACCGTGTTTACCTTTATTAATAAAAACTTCAGTGTTTGATCCCTTGGTAAACATGCAGTAATTTGGAGCACTTAATCCTCATCATCGTAACCATTGCTTACACCCCTCGGTGAATGACGGCGCAATGTAGTACGCGACTAAAGATTGTGTTCCGAAAAAGCCTCTAAAAGGATGCAAAAAAACAAGGGTGATGACCTTTCCCTCTGCTATAGATGCCTCTACGAGCGCCGAAAATAGCAAGAGTTTGGAAATACACATAATACAACCCACGTTCGATATTTCACTTATGGAAATATCAAAGAACAACGGGCTTATCGGCAGCATCATTACACCCGAAAATTCGTGCCTGTCGGAACATACATCGGTTGAAAGCAAAGTTGCACATACAACGGGTTTTAGCAAGACCTGCAACACGAGCTGATCATTCAAACAATTTGCTGACTGATACGTCTCCAACGTCCCGATAATTTCTTATGTTCCATGCTACTTTATTGATGATACCTACATGTTTTATGCACATTATATGTCATATTTATGCATTTTAGACTAACCTATTAACAAGATGTCGAAGAGTCATTCTTGTTTTTGTTTTTTGGTTTCAGAAATCCTAGTAAAAATATTCTCGGGTGGACGAAACTTTCGCCCGGGTCTATTTTTTGCACGAGCCTGGAAGACCGAAGAGATCGAAGTGAAGACGAGGCGGCCGGAGGGGCGGCGCGGCCGGGGCCCGGCCGCGCCGACCTAGCCTCTGGGCCCTCGTGTGGCCCCCGCGTTGACCTCCGCCTTTAAAGCTTACGTCTGCAAACCCCAGGGTACCGAGAGCCACGATACGGAAAACCTTACGGGGACGCGCCTGCTAATCCCATCTCGGGGATTCGGGAGATCGCCTCGGCACCTCGAGAGGGGATTATCCCGGAGACTTACAGCCATGGTCGTCGAGGTGATGAGTGAGTAGTTCCCCCTGGACCATGGGTTCATAGCATAGCTAGATGGTCGTCTTCTCCTTGTTGTGCTTCATTGTTGGATCTTTGAGTGCCTAACATGATCAAGATCATCTATATGTAATTCTATATGTTGTGTTTGTCGGATCCGATGGAGAGAGTACTGTGATTATGGTGATTATCAATCTATTGTTTATGTGTTGTTTATGATCTTGCATGCTTCCGTTATTAGTAGGCTCTGGCCAAGTTTTTGCTCTTAACTCCAAGAGGGAGTATTTATGCTCGATAGTGGGTTCATGCCTTCATTGAATCGGGGATCGCCAGGAGGTTCTAAGGTTGTGATGTGCTGTTGCCACTAGGGATAAAACATTGATGCTATGTCTAAGGATGTAGTTGTTGATTACATTACGCACCATACTTAATGCAATTGTCTGTTGTTTGCAACTTAATACCGGAGGGGGTTCGGATGATAACCTGAAGGTGGACTTTTTAGGCATAGATGCAGTTGGATGGCGGTCTATGTACTTTGTCGTAATGCGGGATTAAATCTCACTATATTTATCATATCATGTATATGCATTGTTATGCCTTTCTATTTGTCAATTGCCCACTTAATTTGTTCACCCAACATGCTTTATCTTATGGGAGAGACACCTCTAGTGACCTGTGGACCTCGGTCCATTTACATAGCATACACCTCTTGTAATTGTGTTTTTTTGTTTTCTTTGCAAACATCTTCCACTCGATACGTTTAATCCTTTGTTACAGCAGCCCAGGTGAGATTGACAACCTCACCTTTCGTTGGGGCAAAGTACTTGGGTTGTGTGCAGGTTCCTAGTTGCGAGAATCCCTGGTGTTGCGCCGCATCACATTTACACCATCAACCTTCAACGTGCTTCTTGGCTCCTCCTGGTTCGATTAAACCTTGGTTTCTTTATGAGGAAAACTTGCTATCATGCGCATCATACCTTCCTCTTGGGGTTCCCAACGAACGTGTGAGTTACACGCCATCAAGTTTTTCGGCGCCGTTGCCGGGGAGATCAAGACACGCGGGGAGTCTCCACTTCTCAATCTCTTTACTTTGTTTTTGTCTTGCTTTATTTTATTTACTACTTTGTTTGCTGCACTAAATCAAAATACAAAAATTAGTTGCTAGTTTTACTTTATTTACTGTCTTGCTCTATATCAAAAACACAAAAAAATTAGTTACTTGCATTTACTTTATCTAGTTTGCTTTATTTACTGTTGCTAAAATGAATACCCCTGAAAATACTAAGTTGTGTGACTTCACAAATGCAAATAATAATGATTTCCTATGCACACCTATTGCTCCACCTGCTACTACAGCAGAATTCTTTGAAATTAAACCTGCTTTACTAAATCTTGTTATGAGAGAACAATTTTCTGGTGCTAGTTCTGATGATGCTGCCCATCTCAATAATTTTGTTGAACTTTGTGAAATGCAAAAGTATAAAGATGTAGATGGTGATATTATTAAATTGAAAGTGTTTCCTTTCTCATTAAGAGGAAGAGCTAAAGATTGGTTGCTATCTTTGCCTAAGAATAGTATTGATTCATGGACTAAATGCAAGGATGCTTTTATTGGTAGATATTATCCTCCCGCTAAAATTATATCTTTGAGAAGTAGCATAATGAATTTTAAGCAATTAGATACCGAACATGTTGCTCAAGCATGGAGAGAATGAAAACTTTGGTAAAGAATTGCCCAACCCATGGATTGACTACTTGGATGATCATCCAAACCTTTCTATGCAGGACTAAATTTTTCTTCGCGGAATTTATTGGATTCAGCTGCTGGAGGTACCTTTATGTCCATCACATTGGGGGCGGCTACAAAACTTCTTGATGATATGATGATAAATTACTCTGAATGGCACACGGAAAGAGCTCCACAAGGTAAGAAGGTAAATTCTGTTGAAGAAATCTCTTCCTTGAGTGATAAGATTGATGTGATTATGTCTATGCTTGTGAATGGTAGATCTAATGTTGATCAAATAATGTTCCGTTAGCTTCATTAGTTGCTCAAAATTCTAGGCCATATCCTGCTAATGGTAATACTTATGGTAGATATGAGGGAAGGATGCTAGAAATTGAAAGATCCACTAAAAACTTTATGCAATCGCAATATGAGCAAAATCAATTGTTTACTAAAACTATGAATGAACAATCTACCTTGTTGAAAAATATAGGAAATCAACTTGAAAATTTGAATAGGGAGATTTCTGGTCTGCAAACTAAAATTTCAAATGCTGAAACCCGAATCTCATACATGTCTGCATCACAATCCTCTTTAATTAATAAAATGGCTGCTAAACCTGATGATATTGATAATAAGATTACTACTACAGCAAATGCCATCCAAGTTAGAATTAATGAGAATATAAGATTAATGGCTGAATTGCGTGCTAGGTGGGATAGAGAAGAAAATGAAAAACTAGCTAAAGAGAATAATGTAGCTAAAGTTTGGACTATTACCACCACTAGTAATGCTAATTCTCCACATGTTGCTGCACCTCCCACTATCAATGGTAAAATAATTGGTGTTGGCAATGTTTACTCCTCAGTGCAAAGCGTTAAACTCAGCCTTCAAATTGCTAAACCTATTAAACTGCTTGTGATAAAGCTGAAATTTTTTCCAACCTTGGGAACAATGATCCCATTGCTGTAGCTCATAATGATTTAGATTTCGATGATTGCCACATCTCTGAAGTTATAAAGTTCTTACAAAAACTTGCTAAAAGTCCTAATGCTAGTGCTATAAATTTAGCCTTTACAAACATATTACAAATGCTCTCATAAAAGCTAGAGAAGAGAACTAAAACTTGAAACTTCTATTCCTAGAAAGTTAGAAGATGGTTGGAGCCCATCATTAAAATGAAATTCAATGACTTTGAATGTAATGCCTATGTGATCTTGGTGCAAGTATTTATATATGCCTAAAGATTTATGATATGCTTGACTTGCCACCATTGAAGAATTGTTATTTGGATGTTAATCTTTCGATAATGTTAAAAAGAAACCTTTGGGGAGGATTGATAATGTGCATATTGGGTTAACAATAACCTTGTCCCGTTGATTTTGTTGTCTTGGATATCAATGCAATGCATCTTGTCCAATTGTGTTGGGAAGACCTTTTCTTGGAACTTGGTGTCGTTATTGATATGAGGGAAGGTAATATTAAATATCAATTTCCTCTCAAGAAAGGTATGGAACACTTCCCTAGAAAGAGAAGTAAGTTGCCTTTTGATTCTATTATTAGAACAAGCTATGATGTTGATGCTTCTACTTCGATAATACTTGATTTGCACTTTCTGCGCCTAGCAAGAAAAGCGCTTATGGAGACAACCCATGTTTTTACCTACAGCAATTTTTTTGTTTTGTTGAGTCTTGGAAGTTGTTTACTACTGTAGCAACTCTCCTTATCATGTTTTTGTGCCAAGTAAAGTTTCTGTGTCAAAGTTGATGTTATATTTGGG
Source organism: Lolium multiflorum (assembly GCA_030979885.1). NCBI lineage: Eukaryota > Viridiplantae > Streptophyta > Magnoliopsida > Poales > Poaceae > Lolium > Lolium multiflorum. The sequence continues at coordinate 150,251,773 of CM061753.1, read as the reverse complement.
ATTGCTGCGCAGAAACAGCATTGCTGTCTGGACGAATCTGGGCACAGTTCCCTGTGAAAATTCGAAAAAATCTGCCAATTCTGAGCGTGATCCTCCGATATGTACGCAACTTTCATTAGTTTTGAGTTTTCCATTTGAGCAAGTCTAGTGCAGCTTTAAATTCGTCTTCACTGACTGTTCTGTTTTTGACAGATTCTGTCTTTTATTTCGCATTGCCTCTTTTGCTATGTTGGATTTATTTCTTTGATCCATTAATGTCCAGTAGCATTATGCAATGTCCGGAAGTGAAAATAATGTTGTGTCACCTCTGAATGAGTGAATTATTAATGATGCACTAACCCTCTAATGAGTTTGCTTGAAGTTTGGTGTGAAGGAAGTTTCAAGGGTCAAGAGGAGTATGATATACTATGATCAAGAGGAGTGAAAGCTCTAAGCTTGGGGATGCCCCGTGGTTCACCCCTGCATATTTTAAGAAGACTCAAGTGTCTGGCTTGGGGATGCCCAAGGCATCCCCTTCTCTTCATCGACAACATCATCAGGTTCCTCCCCTGACTATATTTTTATTCAATCACATCTTGTGTTCTTTACTTGGAGCGTCGGTTTGTTTTCATTTTTGTTTTTGTTTGAATAAGATGGATCTTAGATTCATTTGTGGGAGAGAGACACGCTCCGCTGTTGCATATGGACACATGTGTCCCTAGGCTTTACTCATAATGTTCATGGCTGTCTTCTTCGTTAAATTGTTATATGGTTGGAATTGGAAAATGCTACATGTAGTAATTCTAAAATGTCTTGGATAATGTGATGCTTGGCAATTGTTGTGCTCATGTTTAAGCTCTTGCATCATATGCTTTGTACCTATTAATGAAGAAATACATAGAGCTTGCTAAAATTTGATTTGCATATTTGGTCTCCTCTAGATAATATCTAGTATTGAGTTTTGAACAACAAGGAAGACAGTGTAGAGTCTTATAATGTTTACAATATGTCTTTTATGTGAGTCTTGCTGCACTTGTTCATCCTTGAGTTTGCTTCAAATAACCATAGCTAAACCTTGTATCGAGAGGGAATACTTCTCATACATCCAAAATCCTTGAGCCAACCACTATGCCATTTGTGTCCACCATACCTACCTCACTACATGGTATTTCTCCGCATTCCAAAGTAAATTGCTTGAGTGCTATCTTTAAATTCCATCATTCACCTTTGCAATATATAGCTCATGGTACAAATAGCCTTAAAAACTATCGTAGTATTGAATATGTACTTATGCACTTTATATTTTATTAAGTTGCTTGTTGTGCGATACCATGCCTGGGAAACGCCATCAACTATTGTTGAATATCATGTGAGTTGCTATGCATGTCCGTCTTGTCTGAAGGTCTATCATTTTAGTGGTTGGAGCATGCAAAATTGTTAGAGAAGAACATTGGGCCGCTAACTAAAGCCATGAATCATGGTGGAAGTTTCCGTTTTGGACATATATCCTCAATCTCATATGAGAATAATAACTTTGCTACATGCTTATGCATTTAAGAGAGTCCATTATCTGTTGTCCATGTTGTCCCTAAGTATGGATGTCTAAGTTGAGAATAATCAAAAGCGAGAAATCCAAATGCGAGCATTCTCCTTAGACCTTTGTACAGCGGCATGGAGGTACCCCTTTGTGACACTTGGTTGAAACATGGCATGCGAATCCGGTAGTCCAAGCTAAGTAGATGTGCGGGCACTATTAGTATACTATGCATGAGGCTTGCAACTTGTAAGATATAATTTTCATAATTCATATGCTTTATTACTACCGTTGACAAAATTGTTTCATGTTTTCAAAATAAAAGCTCTAGCACAAATACAGCAATCGATGCTTTCCTCATTGAAGGACCATTCTTTTACTTTTATTGTTGAGTCAGTTTACCTATCTCCTTCCACCTAAGAAGCAAACACTTGTGTGAAGTTGCATTGATTCCTACATACTTGCATATTGCACTTGTTATATTACTTTATGTTGACAATATCCATGAGATATACATGTTACAAGTTGAAAGCAACCGCTGAAACTTAATCTTCCTTGTGTTGCTTCAACACCTTTACTTTGATTTATTGCTTTATGAGTTAACTCTTATGCAAGACTTATTGATGCTTGTCTTGAAGTACTATTCATGAAAAGTCTTTGCTTTATGATTCGGTTGTTTACTCATGTCATTACCTTTGCTTTGATCGCTGCATTCATTACATATGTTTACAAATAGTATGATCAAGATTACGATGGCATGTCACTTCAGAAATTATCTTTGTTATCGTTTTACCTGCTCCGAACTAAGCATGCGATACGTCTCCAACGTATCTATAATTTCTTATGTTCCATGCTACTTTATTGATGATACCTACATGTTTTATGTACATTACATGTCATATTTATGCATTTTCTGAACTAACCTATTAACAAGATGTGAAGAGCCAGTTGCTGTTGTTTTTGCTTTTGGTTTCAAAATCCTAGTAAAGAAATATTCTTAATTGACGAAACTTTCAAAAGGGGTCCTATTTTTGCACGAAGCTTCCTAAGAAGAAGAGATAACGAAGTGGGGCCACGAGCGGCCAGGGGGAGGGCCGGCGCGGCCAGGCCCTGGCCGCTCATAGCCTCCTGGGCCCTCGTGTGCCCCCGCTGACCCTCCCGCCACTTGTGCCCGTCGGAAACCCCTGCCGAGAGCCACGATGCGAAAACCTTACCGAGAGACGCCGCGAATCCCATCTCGGGGGATTCAGGAGATCGCCTCAGGCACCCTGCCGGAGAGGGGATTCATCTCCGGAGGACTCTACACCGCCATGGTCGCCTCGGAGTGATGAGTGAGTAGTTCCACCGACCATGGGTTCATAGCAGTAGCTAGATGGTCGTCTTCTCCTTGTTGTGCTTCATTGTTGGATCTTGTGAGCTGCCTAACATGATCAAGATCATCTATATGTAATTCTATATGTTGTGTTTGTCGGGATCCGATGGATAGAGAGTACTATGATTATGGTGATTATCAATCTATTGTTTATGTGTTGTTTATGATCTTGCATGCTCTCCGTTATTAGTAGGGCTCTCGCCAAGTTTTTGCTCTTAACTCCAAGAGGGAGTATTTATGCTCGATAGTGGGTTCATGCCTTCATTGAATCTGGGATCGTGACAGAGGTTCTAAGGTTGTGATGTGTTGTTGCCACTAGGGATAAAACATTGATGCTATGTTCAAGGATGTAGTTGTTGATTACATTACGCACCATACTTAATGCAATTGTCTGCTGTTTGCAACTTAATACTGGAGGTTCGGATGATAACCGAAGGTGGACTTCTTAGGCATAGATGCGGTTGGATGTAGTCTATGTACTTTGTCGTAATGCCCGATTAAATCTCACTATATTTATCATATCATGTATATGCATTGTTATGCCTTGTCTATTTGTCAATTGCTCCGATGTAATTTGTTCACCCAACATGCTTTATCTTATGGGAGAGACACCTCTAGGTATGGACCCGGTCCTATTCTTTACATAGCATACAATCTGCAATTGTGTTTTACTGTTTTCTTTGCAAACATCTTCCACTCGATACGTTTAATCCTTTGTTCAGCAAGCGGTGAGATTGACAACCTCATCGTTGGCAAAGTACTTGGTTGTGTTGTGCAAGTTCCTAGTTGGCCGGAACCTGGTGTTGAGCCGCATCACATTTCGCGACCATCAACCTTCAACGTGCTTCTTGGCTCCTCCTCGGTTCATTAAACCTTGGTTTTTTCAGGAAAATTTGTTGCGCATCATACCTTCCTCTTGGGGTTCCCAACGAACGTGTGAGTTACACGCCATCACTGACCAATGAATACGAAAAACATTTTAACGGACAATTAAAATTTGCTCCCTCAAAATTTGCCAACGGCATCAACACAGTAAAAGTACAGATACATGTATCTACCGAATAAAAAGCTTCGGCTAAACAATCCTAACACTTGGATAAAGTAGCCAAAATAGCCTATTTACAAAATAACCTCAATCCCTGAAATCACCCTCGAGGAGTTTCTCTTTCTTAAGGTACCCTTGAATCCTTTTCAAGCTTGTCGGCAATTATATTGGCGGGCAGCAATACCTTCGGATACAGAGTCTCCAAGTCACCAACCGCGTTGGCTATAGTGAGCAGATTTGCCGACGGGTAACGTGCAAGGACGAGGGAAAGTGTAAACCTGGCTCCGGCAAAAACCTGAGCTCGCACCAAGTCTCGAATCTTTTTGGTATTCCCAAACTCAGACATCAGAGTCAACAGTGTAGGAGGAATCGCGTTCAATGGGAACATAGTCCTCCAAATTACCCTCAGGGCTTTGTAGCACTTGTCGAAGAAATGGTGGACTTGTTGGACCCGATCCTGAAATCGTGCGACAGCCGAAGCCTTCGAGTGTTCCCGCCAAAAAAATTCTTCGGCTGATGACAGCTCAGTCAATGCGTTCACGCGCTCGTGAATTCGCTTGTTCTCTTCGGCACGGTTCAGGGCTATGACTAGCAATGGAATTAATAGAGAAATCAGGCGATATGCTCACCAGAATAATAAGCATGAGGATCATGAAGACTTACAGTTCAAGCTTTCAGTGGCTTTATGCAATTCAGTAAGAGCATAGCGCTCTATATCGGCTGCAATTTCGCCCTTCTTCCTGACAATAGCAGCCAAGGCATAGGTACTTCGCAGATCTTTTTCCATCTGCGCAATCTGATCCTTCATACGCTGGATCCGATCCTCTTCAGAAAGAGCACCGAAGAATCATCAACAAACGGCGGCACTGGGAAAATCTGCAAAGAACAGCGTTAAAGGGATGACGGATCGCTTCAATTCAGACACCTAAAATAACTCCCATCGGGAGAAGTGCAAGTGGAAATATCATAGCAAGCGTGTACTAGCAACATTGCTAGTACAAAGTCTATTACAAACATAAATTTTTCAGCAAATCATCGTTTCACATCAAATCAAAGAAAAACTGTTACAAAAGTCAAGGGGCTTGAGTTTGATGATAGACTTGGGCCAGCCGGTGTTTTCTTCGATGAAACCAGATCAAGGAGCTGGCGTGCGCATTGAACAGCTGACGTTTTGAAGATGTTAAATCAATAAACTGCCCATCTTGGGCAATCTTCTCCGATATCGGCCTTGAAGCCATGACCCATCATAAGTTGGAAGGCTAGGAGGGCACCATAAGTACGCGAAGTACGTTTGAATACCTCGATAACCTCCTTGGTGTCGACCGCGAAGGCGTCAATTAGCTGCCCCAGTCTTTTCTTGACTAATTTTGGGGAAGATCATCGAGTATCCGCGCCGGGCACCTTGGGTTATCAAGGAGCCCGTAGGTTGGTGGGCGGCGAGAGTCATCGAATAATCCTTGCCGAGAATTGTTTGGAATTTTATCAATGGCAACAGGGATGTCGGCAGCCTCTGAAAGGAGACGAAATGGAAAAGATTAATATAAAAGGATTAGATTCGCAAAAGTCTCTAAGAAGGCGTAAAGAGGAAATACCAAGCAAAGCCAATGAAGATTGGCGCATTAGATCATCTTTTTCGGCTGCCCGAGCTTCGGCAGCCAACCTAGAGGCTTCCTCTTCCTTCAGCTTCTCCTTTAGCTTGCCGAGCTCCTCTTTGAGGAGAGCAGGCGGCGGCTATTTTGACAAAGACCATCCAGTTTCGAGAAGAAGATTTAACTTCCTTCCGCTGAGCCTTGTCTGCTTCAAGGGAGGTGAATTGGGAGGCGAATGCCTCCAAAGAAGAAATAACACCCCGCAGTCCTTGAGAAAGAAGGATGTTCATTAAGAAAGGTACGCACTAGGTCAATTCGCGTTATAATCAAAAAGGGACTTACAGAAGGAGGAGTCGCGGCGGCAGTTGAAGGAACATCTTTCCCCTTAGAAGGGAAGAAGCTGTCGATACCGGGAAAGCCATGGGACCGTAGGAGCCGGAAGCGCAACGGCCCGGCGGAGCGGCGCCCGATTGGCTTTCAGACGGAGGCTCAACAAACCTTTCACAGTGGGAACGATCGACGAGAGGTTATGAAAAGAATACAAATAAGGGGACAATATGGCGTTAGGAAAGAAAGTGCTTACATATCAAGAGATCGTCTTCTTTTCGCGGCCACGGGTTGATCTCTTCGGGTGAAGCCTCGCCTCCACCGCAATGCATTAGCAAAGGCATCACGATCATCGTCATCATCACGCATTGATCCCTCATGTCGTAAGCATCATCGGTGGGGAGGAAGATCGGTGTGAGCAGTTCCAGACCTATGGGATCATCGTGTTTGCTCTTCGAGCCCGTGTGCTCTACAAGTGTGAAAATCAACGTATGAGAACCTCTTCCTTGAAGTATCATTTGGCGAATCGTGCATGTTTTCGGAGACTATGGGGATCTGTCGAAGAAAAAAAAACAAATAAGAATAATGGTAGTTATGTCAATTAAAGTGGAAATAGCATAATGAGAATATGAAAAGGGAAGTTACCTCTGGCGGTGGATGATCGGCATCAAGAGGAGTGTAAGAAGATATCAATGGGATCGAGTCTTCTTGACTAAAGAAAGTAAGGCGACGGACTTCATCAAGCAACTCCTTTTCCGACAGTCGGCAACATTAATCCTGGTCTCATCCTTCGAACCTGAATACAACCACATTGGATGAACTCGCCATGACCGTTGGACTCGACGTCAGAACACCGCTGTCACCCAGCAACAATAGTTTGGTCCCGGCCTCTTTGACGAAGAAATTGTGCGAATAATTCGTGGCCACCCCTTCGTCGGGAGAGAGAATGTTCTTCCAGGAATCCTTAGCTTGGCTTCGAGGACATCGATTCAAGGAAGGGGACCTTGACAAGGAATCCTGACATAAAACAATTTCAAACTTCCATCCTGCATTTGATCTCCATTGAAATGAAGTAATTAACCTCCGAACGAGCCACAAACCCCACTCCTCCGATGACAAAAGATCCATTACTACTGTTGTACCTTCACATAAAAGATCTTTTTCAACAACCCAAAATTAGCCTAATGCAAAAACGCAGCAGAGTAATGAAACATCGACGTGAAGATTGAGTTAGAGTGAGTTGCCACAGTTGATTTCATAAGTCAGAAGATGAAGAAGGAATTCATGAGGGGAAGCGAGAGACCCCAATATAGGAACCAAATATCACATTAAATGAGGGGAGTTGGGCCGAGAAACCGCACTGGAAAAATTACATTCCCTCGTCGGAGGAGATTAACCCTACTTCGGATCTCTTCTCATCACGCTTGGTGATGGATGATGCTATCCAATCCCTGGTTTGGCTACTGAGCCAAGCAGGCCGGCGGCCGGCTTGGGAGGAGCGCTCCCTTCGGAAGGTTCTGGTGGAGGATTTGCACGTCGCCACTAGTAGAACGGCGGCGGTAGTGCTCTTTCTTCTTCACCATTGCGAGACGTGAATCGGAAGACAGTGGTGGCGGCCATAGTTAACGGGAGGAAGAAGAAGAAGGGCAAGAAGATGCTACGGAAAATATGGGAGAAGAATAGAGATTTTTCGTCCTTTGGAGATTTTAAGAAAGGGAGAACTTGAGGGCCGTGTGGGCACGTGTCGTTGCTACCAGTTCATCAAGTGGATCTTTTCCATTAAAGATTGCGGAAATCGAGGAGGTGCCTTGGTAACTTTGCGAGAGAGGCGGATGTTGCTTAAAAACAGTTAGAAACAGAAAGAATAGGCCCAGCCGGTCGCGTCTGTCGTCAAAATCAAGATATCAGTGAAAGCATCATCAATGACGTCATGAGGACTGCTTAAAGCATTCGAAGGAATAAAAAGGTGTCGGATGGTGAACTTGAGCTCTGCACAGATTGCACGGTATGCACTTAGACTCGAGGCTTCCCATCGGGAGCGTGGGCCACCGAAAAATGAGGACTCGAAGATATATTTAGAGAAGGATGGAATGTTCAGCTAAGTGCACCAGGTTTCAAGCATCCGTGTCTAGACTGTTCCTCCCATCGGGAGCGTTGACGCGCACCCGATAAAACTTTTTTGAACTCCAGGATTATGCCCGGGACTTGATTCTGTAGGGTAACGTTGTTTTGCCATCGGCGTAACCAACAAAGGTTGGGCACGTTACTCATTATCCCTGACGAAATGTTGATGACTTATGAAGACTTACAAAAACTGCAGAGCAAAATGTTCAAGTGGTACAACTTGAGTCTACACACGGATTGCAAGCATCCGTACCTAGCTGGGGTTACTCCCATCGGCTGACGCACAGACGAGAAGAAGAACAAAACAATCAAGGAGAAGAACATTAGTGAAGCTTGCTTAGTCTCTACCCGAACTATATTCGGCTAGACACTCGGGGGATACTGACGTGGGCACTACCCTTCGGGTAATCGACGTTGCCCTATCCTATATTTCCTAGTTGGAGGCCCACGAAGGCCCTTGAAGGCAAGGCGGCCCATCCAGGTGCACGAGAAGATTCCTTGACAAGCAAGACAAGAAGTGTGAACAAGGAAAGATTAGATTTAAAACTACCGTAAACCTAGTCGTATTCGGTTAGACCTCTTGAGACTGGACTCCTATATAAAGGAGAGGGGCTGAGGGACAATTAATCTTAGCAATCTTAACAGAAGCTTAGAGCTAGGTCATCATAGCTTAGCCATCTCGACGGATCTTAGCCGAACCATTCGGCACCCCATTGTAACCTATTATCATCATAATCAAGAACAGATAAGTGACGAAGGGTTTTACCTCATCGAGGGCCCCGAACTGGGTAACCGCTTCTCCGACTTGTCCTGAACCGATGTCTCGTGTCACCGGGATTCCATCAACCCTAAGCCCCTATCGGAGGACATTGCTTCGAGCACCCTCGACAGCCATGTTGCACGTCTGCGAGAATTTGTGAAGGGGAGGGGCAAAACTGAGTAGTTGATACGTCTCCAACGTATCTATAATTTCTGATGTTCCATGCTTGTTTTATTGCAATACCTACATGGTTTGTTCACACTTTATATCGTTTTGATGCATTTTCCGGAACTAACTCATTGACGAGATGCCTAAGTGCCAGTTCCTTCTGCTTTTTTGGTTTAGAAATCCTAGTAAGGGAAATATTCTCGGAATTGGACGAAATCAACGCCCAGCATCTTATAATTCCACGAAGCTTCCGTAACACGGAGGGACCAGAGGGCAGGCCTAGGGGCCCACACAACATGGCGGCGGTTTAGAGGGGGCGCCGGCTACGTAGGCCCTCGGCTCCCTTCCGACTCCGCCTCTTCGCCATAAGAAGCCCTGACCTAAATCTTCGATACGGAAAAGCCACACGAGAAACTTTCTACAGCAGCCGCCATCTGCTGGCCAAGATCGGGGACGGAGTCACTGGCACGCCGCCGGGATGGGGAAGTGCCCGGAAGGCTTCTCCATCGATACCACCGCCATCTCCATCGGCCTGCTCCCATGATGAGGAGGTAGTAGTTCTCCTCGAGGCTAAGGGCTGTACCCGTAGCTATGTGGTCTCTCTCTGTACTCCAATACAATGATCTCATGAATTGCTTTGCATGATTGAGATCCATATGATGAGCTTTGTATCGCTACTAGTCTATGTGCTACTCATGTGATGTTATTAAAGTAGTCTATTCCTCTCCTGCATGGTGTAAAGGTGCCAGTGTGTGCATCATGTGGTTCTTGTCGTAGGCTATGATCATGATCTCTTGTAGGTTTGTGGAGTTAATTATCATTATGATAGTATTGATGTGACTTATTCCTCCTTTCATAGTGTAATGTGGACAGTGTGTATGCTATGTTAGTTCTCGGTTTATTTTGCAAAGATCTATTATGCTCTAAGGTTACTTAAATATGAATGCCGAATGTTGTGGCGCTTGTTAACTCCGGCTTGAGGGGGCTCTGTAGCCCTACACAACGAATGGTGTTTGTCATCCAACAAAAGAGTGTATGTAGCACAAATGAGAGAAGTTATTATTTATTATGCGACCAATGTTGAGAGTGTCACTAGTGAAAGTATGATCCCTAGGTCTTGTTTCCAATACTGCAAACACCGCTTTTACTGTCATGTATCTTTACTCGCTGCCATATTTTATTCAGATTGCTATTACCACTCATATACATCCATACTACTTGTATTTCACTATCTCTTCGCCGAACTAGTGCACCTATACATCTGACAAGGTGTGTTAGGACACAAGAGACTTTCTTGTATCGTGATTGCAGGGTTGCTTGAGAGGATATCTTTGACCTCTTCCTCCCTGAGTTCGATAAACCTTGGGTGATCCACTTAAGGGAAAATGCTGCTGTTCTATAAACCTCGCTCTTGAGGCCCAACACGTACAGGAAAGAAGCGTGAGTAGACATCAAGCTATTTTCCGCGCCGTTGCATGGGAGGAAAGATAAAAAAGCATACTCTCATCCTGTGTAACTAAGATATTTTCTGTTGCTGTAAGTGCTCAAGCTATTTTTTAGATCCTTCAATTGCATCTTTTGGTTTCTTCTTACACTAGTTAGGCATAATGGAAAGCAACAGTGAGCTTCTTATTCTTTCTGAGTTAAGACATGGATTGTTTGCTGCGAAAATTAAAAAACCTATGGAATCTTATTTGCATGCTAGTAGCAATGATATTAGTATGAACGCTTTGAACACCATTGTTGCTAATGATATGGAAAATTCTAAGCTTGGGAAGCTGGTTTTGATGAGCATGATATTTTTAGTCCCCAAGCATTGAGGAGAAAATTTTCTTTGATGATACTTTGCCTCCTATTTATGATGATTATAATGATAGTGGTCTTTTGGTGCCGCCTACTTTGGAGAGTAAATTTTATTATGATTATACTATGCCTCCTAGACTTGATGAGAATAATAATGATAGCTACTTTGTTGAATTTGCTCCCACTACAACTAATAAAATTGATTATGCTTATGTGGAGAGTAATAATTTTATGCATGTGCTCATGACAAGAATGTTGTATGTGATATTTATATTGTTGAGTTTGTTCATGATGCTACTGAAAGTTATTATGAGAGAGGGAAACATGGTTATAGGCATCTTAATAATATTAAGTTTCCCCTCTTTATGTTGAGAATCTTGAAATTGCACTTGAGTTGCTTTTCTATGCTTGCCACTTTGTTCTTCATGAATTTATTTGTGTACAAGATTCCTTTTCATAGGAAGTGGGTTAGGCTTAAATGTGTTTTGAATTTGCTTCTTGATGTTCTCTTTTGCTTCAAATCTTATTTCTTGCGAGAGTATCATTAAAATTAATGAGCCCATCTTAATGGCTATAAAGAAAGAACTTCTTGGGAGATAACCCATGTGTTTATTTTGCTACTATTTTGTTGTGTCTTGGAATTTGTTTACTACTGTAGCAACCTCTCCTTATCATGTTTTTGTGCCAAGTAAAGTCTCTATGGTAAAGTTGATGCTAGATTTGGTTGTGCGAGAACAGATTTCTCTGTCACTTTGCTAAGTAAAAGGTAACTCAAAAATCTGCAAATTTACGTGCGTGATCCTCGGATATTCACGCAACTTTCAATAGTTTTGAGTTTTTCCGTTTGAGAAGTTAAGTGCCACTGCAAAATTCGTTTACGGACTGTTCTGTTTTGACAGATTCTGCCTTTTATTTCGCATTGCCGCTTTTGCTATGTTGAATGAGTTTCTTTGTTCATTCACTTTAAGCTTTGTGCAATGTCAGAGTGTTAAGAATGATTGTGTCACCTCTGAACATGTGAATTTTTTTATTATGCACTAACCCTTTAATGAGTTTGCTTGAAGTTTGGTGTGGAGGAAGTTTTCAAGGGTCAAGAGAAGAGGATGATATACTATGATCAAGAAGAGTGAAAGGTCTAAGCTTGGGGATGCCCCGGTGGTTCATCCCTTCATATTTTAAGAAGACTCAAGCATCTAAGCTTGGGGATGCCCAAGGCATCCTTCTTCATCGACAACTTATCGGTCACTTCTAGTGAAACTATATTTTTATTCCGTCACATTTTATGTACTTTACTTGGAGCTGTGTGCTTTTATTTTCGTTTTGTTATTTTCATTCTCTGAATAAATTCATGCTCATGTGGGAGAGAGACACGCTCCTCTTTTTCATATGAACACTAGTGTTCTTCATTCTTACTTTTAATGTTCAAGGGCGAAAGTTGATCGCTTCACTTGTTGCTATTTGGTTGGAATCAGAAAATGCTTCATATGGTTTTCAATAACTTGATACTTGGCAATTGTTTTGAGATCTCATAAATCATGTTTAAGCTCTTGCATCATGTAGTTTAAATCTAGTAGTGGAGAAGTACTGTAGAGCTTGTTGAAATTTGATTTGCATGATTGGTCTCTCTAAGGTCTAGATATTTTTGGTAAAAGTGTTTGAGCAACAAGGAAGCAGTGTAGATTCTTATAATGCTTGCAATATGTTCTTATGTAAGTTTTGATGTACCGGTTCATACTTGTGTTTGCTTCAAACAACCTTGCTAGCCAAAGCCTTGTCCGAGAGAAATGCTTCTGCATCCAAACACCTTGAGCCAAAACCCATGCCATTTGTGTCCACCATATCTACCTACTATGTGGTATTTCCTGCCATTCCAAGTAAATACTTCATGTTCTACCTTTAAACAATTCAAAAGCTATTATCTCTTATTTGTGTCAATGTTTTATAGCTCATGAGGAAGTATGTGGTGTTTTATCTTTCGATCTTGTCATTTACTTGGACTTTCACAATGGACTAGTGGCTCATCCGCTTATCCAATAATTTTGCAGATGAGCTGGCAATGGGGTTCCCAGCCCCAATTAATTAACTTGCATTAATAATTCTCTTCACTTGTTTTGCTCTGATCTATCGGTAAGCAACTTAAATTTGCAAATAGACACTCCTCCATGGTATGTGAATGTTGGAAGGCACCCGAGGATTCGGTTAGCCATGGCTTGTGTAAGCAAAAGGTGGGGGGAGTGTCATCTAATAAATAAAACTAAAGTACATGTAAACAAAAGAGAAGAGGGATGATCTACCTTGCTGGTAGAGATAACGTCCTTCATGGGAGCCGCTCTTGAAAGTCTGGTTGATAAGGTAGTTAGAGTACCCATTACCATTCGTTGACAACAACAAACACCTCTCAAAATTTTACTTTTATGCTCTCTATATGATTTCAAAACTTGAAAAGCTCTAGCACATGATTTAATCCCTGCTTCCTTCTGTGAAGGGCCTATCTTTTACTTTATTGTTGAGTCAGTTTACCTACTTCCTTCCATCTTAGAAGCAAACACTTGTGTCAACTGTGCATTGATTGTTACATATTTGCTTATTTGCATTCATCATATTACTCTGTGTTGACAATTATCCATGAGATATGCATGTTGAAAGTTGAAAGCAACCGCTGAAACTTATATCTTCCTTTGTGTTGCTTCAATGCATTCTACTTTGAATTTATTTCTTATGAGTTAACTTTTATGCAAGTCTTATTGATGCTTGTCTTGAAAGTACTATTCATGAAAAGTTTTGCTATATGTTATCTATTTGTTAGCAAACTATAGATCATTGCTTTGGATCACTCCATTCATGTCATATGCTTTACAATAATGTTGATCAAGATTATGATGGTAGCATGTCTTCAGAAATTATTGTTGTTATCGTTTACCTACTCGAGGGCGAGTAGGAACTAAGCTGGGGATGCTTGATACGTCTCCAACGTATCTATAATTTCTGATGTTCCATGCTTGTTTTATTGCAATACCTACATGTTTTGTTCACACTTTATATCGTTTTGATGCATTTTCTGGAACTAACCTATTGACGATATGCCGAAGTGCCAGTTCTCGCTGTTTTTGGTTTGAAATCCTAGTAAGGAAATATTCTCGGAATTGGACGAAATCAACGCCCGCATCTTATAATTCACGAAGCATCCAACACCCGAGAGGGACCGAGGGAGGCCTGGGGGCCCCACACAACATGGCGGCACGGCCAGAGGGGGGGGGGGCGCCGGCCTACTGTGTGGCCCCCCCCGTAGCCCTTCCGACTCCGCCTCTTCGCCTATAAGAAGCCCCCTAACCTAAATCTTCGATACGGAAAAGCCACGGTACAAGAAACCTTCCAGAGCAGCCGCCATCGCGAAGCCAAGATCTGGGGGACAGGAGTCTCTGTTCGGCACGCCGCCGGGACGGGAAGTGCCCCGGAAGGCTTCTCCATCGGCACCACCACCATCTCCATCGCCGCTGCTGCTCCCATGATGAGGAGGGAGTAGTTCTCCTCGAGGCTAAGGGCTGTACCGGTAGCTATGTGGTTAATCTCTCTCTCACTCAATACAATGATCTCATGAATTGCTTTGCATGATTGAGATCCATATGATGAGCTTTGTATCGCTACTAGTGTATGTGCTACTCATGTGATGTTATTAAAGTAGTCTATTCCTCCCGCATGGTGTAAAGGTGCCAGTGTGTGCATCATGTGGTTCTTGTCGTAGGCTATGATCATGATCTCTTGTAGGTTGTGGAGTTAATTATCATTATGATAGTATTGATGTGATCTATTCCTCCTTTCATAGTGTAATGTGGACAGTGTGTATGCTATGTTAGTTCTCGGTTTATTTTGCAAAGATCTATTATGCTCTAAGGTTACTTAAATATGAATGCAGAATGTTGTGGCGCTTGTTAACTCCGGCTTGAGGGAGCTCTAGCCCCACACAACGAATGGTGTTTGTCATCCAACAAAAGAGTGTATGTAGCACAAATGAGAGAAGTTATTATTTATTATGCGATCAATGTTGAGAGTGTCACTAGTGAAAGTATGATCCTAGGCCTTGTTTCCAAACACCGCTTACTTACTGTTTAGTTGCATGTTTACTCGCTGCCATATTTTATTTAGATTGCTATTACCACTCATATACATCCATACTACTTGTATTTCACTATCTCTTCCGAACTAGTGCACCTATACATCGACAAGTGTATTAGGTGTGTTGGGGACACAAGAGACTTCTGTATCGTGATTGCAGGGTTGCTTGAGAGGGATATCTTTGACCTCTTCCTCCCTGAGTTTGATAAACCTTGGGTGATCCACTAAGGGAAAACTTGTTGCTGTTCTACAAACCTCTGCTCTTGGAGGCCCAACACTGTCTACAGGAAAAGAAGCGTGAGTAGACATCAGTAGTATGAAGAAACCAAGGGGACCTGAGTAGTAAACAGACTAAGGGATTCAAATATGAGATTTAAAAAATGGAAAATGCGTGTTTTGTACAATGAAACCCATCTTGGCCTACCTCAAACTATTTGCAATACAAATATACATGAGTGTGAAAATTGGGGCCTCATTTAGACAAAGTATGTTTGGGGAAAGCTGTTTTGGGAAGGGCTTATTCTGGAAAACCATGCACCTTCATAGCTACTAGGTGATTTGAGAAGTGGCAATTTGTGGTAAAACTTGATTTATCTATGATTGTTGTGGTTCCCAACGTGGTAGGTCGCGTAAGAAGACTCCATGAGTAAGTGCCACTCTTTTTCAGATTTTTTGCACATTAAATGACTCATTTAACTAGTTAATCCCATTTGTTGACTCTCTATTGACCAACCACTTGAGGGTAAAACTGAGTAGATTGCACTAGCCAGTAACACAAGGAAAAAGAACAAAAATGTTAGCATAAGACTCGAGGGTATACTTGAGTATATCTAAATTTCCAGGGTTAGACTCGAGGACGCGTGTTGCAATGCAGAAGTGCAAGACATGCAAATGTTGACGCGTAGACGCGAGTCGCGGTGCAGAAGTTGAAGACGTGCAATCGTGGACGCGTGTCGCGTTGCAGAAGTCCAAGACGTGCAGACGTGCAATGGTGGACGCGTGGGACGCGGGTCGCATTAACCACCCTCACCTTTATAGACGCCTCCCTCGCATCTATCTCTCACTCTCACTCGCTCACGCAAGGCCGTCTCTCACGTCCCATCATCTTCTCCAAAGCAAAAAACTCTCTCCCTCTCCCTCTCATCTGTCGGCGAGATGAACAAGGAGAATGCGGATCCCAGCGTCCACGACGCTGTCGGCTCCAAGCGCAACACCTCCTTCTTCGACGCCGTCCCCTGAACGGCCGCCGCCGCCGCCGGCGCATCGGAGGCTGCCGCCGGTGGCGGTCAGATCCCGTCGAGATGGGACCCCTATGACGTGGTACCGTAAGTCTCGCCCCCGAACCCCTATGACACCTGCATGGAGGATCCATGGAACGAGGTAACTACGGCTTGCTTCCTTTTTTGTTCCTCATTCCTTTTTGAACCCTATTTTTGCTGGTGTAGATGGATCTGTAGATGGATGAGTATTGGGTTAATATTTGTGCCAATTTTATTCCATTTTGTTTTGATCCCTTCTTGATTTCGTTTAAGATTTGGGGTTCGGCCGTTCGGTTAATTTATGCAAGTAATAATGGGATCTCAATCAGTTAATTTATGCAAGTAATCATGAGATCTCAATCAGTTATTTTATGCACGAATGAAAAGATATCAACCGTTTAATTTTGCAAATAATCTGGAATGTGTTCAAGTTCAGATCTGGAATCTGTTTCTTTGCCTATGATGAATCGTTGGGCACAAATTTTTACACGGAGGGTTCAGCGAACCATTGCTGTGTACAAATCTGTTGTGCATGAGCTTTGGTTCGCTAACACCGTAGATATATAATCGTGTCCAATCTAACTGAGGCTGCCTCTGTTTTCCTAACTTGTTATCATGCACGTTAGTCATCGTTGCAACTCATTCACTCATAGTTTCCGTTTGATATGGATCAGTGTCTGGCAGCGACATCGGCAGCAACGACGAGGACCAGCACACCAAGACTCGCCAGGTGCTGCGGAGGCTACAGGTCGGCCAGTACATCTCCTACTTCGCCAAGGGTGTCTACAGGTGCCCCTTCTGCACTAGGAAACTCGGTGGCACTGACTTCAACTACCTCCTCACGCATGCCGAGGACATCGGCAACACCTTCCCCAGGGTCGGCACGACGGTGAACGTCTACTCCTTCCGCGCCAAGCACAAGGCGCTCGGCATGCACCTCCGCAACTTCCAGCGGGTGGAGATCTCCGTCGGGCGGATGCCTCCGCTCAAGCCCAAGGTGCCCAAGGGGAGCAACAAGTGGAGGCAGAGCAGATGGGGTAGGCGGAGTCCGAAGTGGCTGCCTCCTATATTTTGTTGTTAGCTAGGGATCCCTTGTTGTTATGTTGTTAGTATGGTGGTGCTATGAAGAACCTCGAACATGTTACTATGTTGGCTGCTGTATGCAGCTTATTATCTAGGGAGGGATCCCTATTATCTATCCCTATTCTACTATATGACTGTGTGAATTTATCGTACATTACCCTGAAGATTTGCTTCTAGATTTAACAACATACATATGGACCAGAGGGAGTACTAGATTTGCTGCCATATTGGGCAAACAACGAGGGCCAAAAGACACAAATAATTGAAGAAATACAAAAATGGAAGCTTCTCTAGATTTGATTCTGATTAGGTGAAAAAAGACAGAGAGAAAGATGGGGAAAAGGTACTCTTAAAAATGCCAATCTGGACTGAGAGAGACAGAACCCAGCTCCTGCTCACGTGCAACCAAACGCGGTCTCGTCCTGTCCCACGCGGTCCCTTTCTACCAGCCCCACGCGACGCGGCTCCACACGTCAGCACGGAATAGTCAACTAAACGAGAATCCTGCCGTCTGAGCTCCTTCTGCGGGTTTCAAACAAGGACTTGGGGAAACTGAGGAAAAACTAAGGAGCTGGGGAAAACTGAGTACAACTAAGAAGCCGAGGGCACGGAAATAGAAATCCCTTTTATTTTAGGTTGTAACTGCCATACGCTCCACCGTTACAGTTTACATTACATAGTGAAGTATTGAATTTGTTTGCATTTCCCCTCAGATTTTCTTTTAGTCTTACCTTTCCTACATTGCTCTTAAACATTCTATTCTTACTATACTATGGCTACTCTAATTGTAAGAGATGCATCTTTACTGAATTATTTTATGTTTGTTCCCATACTAGATTTATGTAGCTTCTTATGCATAGGAAAAACAGTGAATCCATTTCTTCAAATATGAGGTTGATGTCTAGGCCCCCCTTGGTTTCTTTGGATTATGAAAAGTAATATACTCATTTCAGCTATTACCAAGGCATAGGTGTGCATGCTTTGTTATGAAATGAAAAGTGCACGCCTTTTGTCGTGAACTGAAATCCTATATAGGTTGTGATCTTTTGTTATGTACATTGGAGAAGGCAATGGTGTATGTTTGAGATAAAAATTTGGGAATGAAAGGTTTTAGTTCTACTAGGGGCATAATTATTGAAACATAACTGCATGTATTCTATTTCTGTGGTTCTGACTAATATTAGGATCTTACTGTTCATTCCATTTCTATGGAATCTCATGTTGAAATTGGGATGGGATGCGATGGGGTGCAAGCAGGAGACTCGGCGTCAAATCAAAAGGTATGTTGTCAGCGCCTGTCCTGCGTCTTAGATGTGAAAGTTTGCTTTCTTATTTCCCCTATCCCCTTTCGTAGATTTTCTCATCCGGATGTGCTGCCTCACCAGGCTACAACTACTCAGTCTAAACGGAGACATAAAAATGCATGTTGTGGAGGCATGAGTTTCGCTGTCTAAAGAGATCAACAAATCAATATTGATGGAGCTTACACACAGTAAATTTTCACAGTGGATGGGTCTCATCACAAGGAATTGCAGGGGTGAGACCATAGCAGCAAGAGCTGCTTTCATATCCGGAATGCCTTTTCTACAGAACTGAGAACGGCCGAGGAAGCAATTAACATAGCATTCGACCTAGGAATCATTCGCGTGGAAATGGAAATAGATGTGCTGCTTGTCCATCAGGCATTGAACAATGCCCAGATGGATTGCTCTTCGTTGTCCCAGGTAATTGAAGACCATAAGCTTCGGTGCAAGATGTGATTTTGTGACTGCAGTATTAACAATGTGTACCCGTTTATGGCCCAGCGAATTTGAGTGCTAAATGTAATTCGAATGAAACCATGTAATGGGAATATGAATTAGCAGCAACTATTGTTGGGATTGTAATGGGCGAGTTTGCCTAGACCGTTAAGTAATAAAGCGATTGCTTAGGTTCAAACGAATAAAAAGGAGAACAGAACCTCCTATGTGATAAAATCTAGCTATACTTAACACGATAAGATGGCATTGGGTGTGAGTGCTTCCGTTACCGTCCATAGATGGAAAGATTCCTTTCTCTCTTTATCTGAATCTCAAAGCACAATGGACGGTGACGGAAACATCAGCCTGTAAGTGGGTATGTCCGGGGGTGCCCACTAACTGATCACCTATGTCCGCCAGACTTTCTCGGGAGGCCGCTTGCTGCGCATTTAATTCGTTCAGACGTAGCGGCGTTCACTGTGCCCACATACACCCGCTAATCCTAGTCACGATTGTTTTCCGTAAGTATTTCCATACGGCGGTCTCAAACATGCATCACACGGCGGCGTGGCCAGGGGCGGCCGGCGCCTGCGGTGGCGTGGCGAGGAGCGACGCGGCCGGCGCCCATGCCCGCGCAGCCCGGTGCCCAAGGCGGCTTGGCAAGGAGCGAAGCGGCCGGCGCCCACGGCGGCGTGGAGGAGCGACGCGGCCGGCCCGTGCCCGCGCAGCCCGGCGCCCGCGGCGGCGTGGCGCGGCACGGCCGGCGCCGTGCTCGCGGCGGCCCGTGCTCGCAGCCGACGCCGCGCGTGGCGAGGCGCGGCCCATGCTGCTCCCCACGGATCTGGCCGGGATTCTTCTGCTCGAGGGGCGGGGTTAGCTTGGCCGTGACCGGAGAAGGGTAGCCGAGGGAGGGGGACGTCCGGTTGAGCGGAGGGAGGGAGGAGCCTGGATGGGGAGGAGGTGAGCAGAGGAAGCGAATCTTCCATGGTGCCCGTCGGAAGGGGTGAGCAGAGGGAGAAGCCTCGAAGACTAGTCAATCCCTCGTCGAAGCGGCATGGCGGCGGTAGCGGACGCGTCGTCAATGTCCATTAGTATTTTTTCCCTGGCCGTGGGTTTTAACTTAAAGGAATAAAGTGGGTTGGGCTGGCGGCACCGTGGACGGCCCGTCACCACTTACAGGCCTGCGGAAACACCCACACACATGCGTGGGTGTACAAAATCCACTCTCAAAAATTAATGCCAAACAAATCTTGTAAATATTTTTATATTGAGATTCTATAAATTATTAAATACATGTAATATATGATACTACTACATTATACTATGCATTATACTATGCATTGTGAAAATAATATCGTACACTAGTATTAAGTGCATCATACTCCCCATCGTAACTAGTCTAAGCTGATTGATTCCAACAAACAATACCATACGGCATGCATGCCAAACGAGCCAGCCTAGCGGCTGGGTTCCCATGGTATATCAGCCCCATGTCAATTCCATGGCAGCAGTCTTCCTTGACTTGATTAACCAAATGCCACTCCGATCGATGGATGGATACATGCGCGGGTTCGTTTAATTGTTGGTTACTTGGATGCGAGAAGACGAAGCAAACGAGGGACACTGCCGAACGCATGAAACTTGGTCGGTGGCACGGATCGACTCCGGCTCGGTATCAGTAGTTCACTGAGACTTCAACTCGGAGTCGACTCCAGTACGTGGACCATATAATCACAGCACCCATGCAATGATTCCCTTGTGTTCACAAATTAGCAACGCACCCTTACCCTCAAGCACGCGATCCAAGCTAGGAGAAGACAAGGGATCCATCGATCGATCGGGCCGCGCCTATGGCGGACGGTTGGGACGTGGACCTCAGGAGCGGCGAGAGCAAGAAGTTCGTCCTCAACCCCGGCCAGCGCGCGTGGGTCTGCTGCGCCAAGCTCGTCCACCCGATGAGCGCACCCACCGGCCAGAAGGTGCGCGTGGCGCTCCGCACCAAGACCGGCGACGTCCAGCGCCTCGAGCTATGGGCGGAGTGGAACTATAGGTCGGTGCCGTCCCCAGTGATGCTGGAGGAGGACTTCTGGCTGGAGCGGGAGGAGGACGCCTGCGTCGACATGGTCACCCGTTTCGTCGTTTGTGACGGTAACGTTATTGCAATTCCGGTGAGACACACGGCGGAGTACTACCAACAGCAGGACAGAGAGCGTCAGGAGGCGGCTCTTGCGAACGGTTACGTTAGAGAGGAGCTCCGTTTCGAGGATGACGACGAGGACGAGGAGTGGGAGTACCAGGAGGTGGTCGACAGCACTGCCATTACCGATGATGAGGAGGAGAGCCACGGCACGTCCGAAGTTACCGGCTTCATGGAGGTCGCCGCCGCGGACGTGGAGGACCAAGAAGGAGAAGGTCAGAGCCAGCTCCTGGTGCTGTACCGCTACACCCGCTTCTCGGCGGCATGGTTGGACGGCGGAGTGGAAGCGTGCGGGAGCACAAAAGAGTACCAGCTCCGGCTCATCGCTGCCGCCGGCTACGGGGCTAGATCGCTGGCGTGGGCTGGCGCGTCGCTGGCCAACCGGATATACCCTAAGGGCTCCAACAAGCAGCTCCGGGAGCTATGGATGAACCTGGCTTCGAAGGTGAGCCTCCCGCCGGGCGCCGCCCGCGTTATGGTGTTCGTCGAAGTTGGCCTCCTACGACAGGAGGACTGCACGCAGGCAAGCATGGGGCAGATGCGCGCCGCTCTCAAGGACATGATGACGAAACAATGGCCCTTGCCCTGCAGCCCTTTGGAGCTGAACCTGCCGGAGCCAGTGTGGTGCGGCCATGATGAACACAAAGCCCCCCAGCACGACAAAGAGATGGATGGCGAACCGAGGCCAGCGAAGCGAAGGAGGGTGGTCGCCACCGAGGAGGATTGCGTCATCTGCTACGAGCCGCTGAAGGGCGACGACCTCGCGGCGTGGCCGGGATGCGGCAAGCCCCACGTCTTACATGGCGCGTGCATGCAGAGCGTCCTCGACACCAAACCGATGTGCCCTGTGTGCAGACGCGACATCCTGCCAATTTACAGATTTGAATTGCGAAAATGCTAGAGTTACGGACACAGGTTACAGAATTCGTTTACGGAATGATGTGAAAGCCAGTGGTTTGTGCGTGGGTGGTTTCCTTCCTTGATTTTAGTGTGGACATGCCCATAACTTCTCTCCACGTATGCGCGTAAGTGAGATTTTGTAGAAATCTCCCCGTAGGTGTAGTAATTATTGTAACTTGTATGCAACTATCTATTCTTATTTGTATGCTTGAGTATAGCGTTTTTTGCAGATTGATTGTGTATTGGTCAATGAATGAATCTTGTCAGCAGTATTTGATTTCAACATGTTCTGTAACTACTACTTTCTTTGATCGGGTTAAATTGACACGGACTTACGCAAAATATATACACGGGCCTAGCATTGTGGCGCGATTGATCAAATCAGATAGGAGGGAGTAGATGATAATTGTGGCAGGATTCTTAATTCACACTAAGAAATTTTGCATATATCAAAGAAATAGAATGGCAATTTGGCAATAAAAATGCTTCACTATTATTTAAAACATGTGAATGCATGGTGTCACAGATGGGTCAAAATAAATTTATTTACTTGACCCAACATCTACCTGAAATCCCCGTTCAGGACCAGACCAGGTGGAGAGAAAGGAAAAGGAGCTTTAATAGGTGTAGTTCCGATCAGATCGGTAACTCTTGTTGCACCTATACCATCTTTACTATTAAATTGAAACGGGTATATGCATGGTGTCACAAACAGATCGAAATAAATTTATTTACTTGGCCAACATTTACCTGAAATCCACGCCCAGACCTAGGTCGAGAGAAAAGAAAAAAGAGGTTTAATAGGCGTCCTACAGGTTAGATCGGTAACTCTGTGCACCTATACCGAGTGCTCCTATTCAGCGCGTTTAGCACCTGTTACGCCACCTAGGTAGACAAGAAGGGCCCTGGCCCAGCAGCTCCTTCGTCCCCAACAACTCTTCTTTTTCCTCACGTCCGACCTCTACCTTCCAGCTCTCAAGCCACCACCTCCACTATCGGCTGAACCACCTGCTGCCGCCACCCACGGCCGGCTCCGCTCCCGTGGTGCCTCGCTGCACCGCCCTCCTTCATCTACCCCGCACCGTCGGTCCGCCGCCAGCCTGACCTCCCTCTAAACCCGCCCACCTCCCCCAACTCCGGCGGCACCCCTGCACCATAAGCCCTAAGAATGAAAGCTAACAAGCCCCGCATCCGAACCCTAAGACCCCAACACCCGAAACCCTAAGTACCTTTCCTCGCCTCCGCAAGCAACGTTTGTGGCCGCGACATCCCCGTCTTTGGCGAGGCCGACAGCGAGCTCCCTGTACATCTTCCTCCTGTCTCTGTCTCCAACTTGCAAAAAAGGCCGAGACCCAATTCGCCCCTCACGTAGTGTCGGCACGCTAACGTGGGCAACGAGCGTCAAATAGGAATTGCCACCTATACCACGCTGAGCAGCATGCGCGACAACACATCGCCTGAAGGCGATTCCGGGTAGGTTGGCCCATTTATTCGCTCGATCAAAAGAAATAGTGTTGCATTGTTTTAGGTTTTACAACATTTGAGCTCTAGCCTTCTGGTTGCAAATCCGGTCCACTGTAGCTGACCCAAGTTCAAACCCCAGTGACCAATATTTCCAACCATTTTTATGAATCGAAACAAAATTAGATTTTGAGAAAATTAATTTAATTAAAAATTCAAATGTAAGAAAATTTTGATTTTGATTAAATTTAAATTGAAATAATTTTTTTGAATCTAAGATAATTTTGATTTTGAGAAAATTTTAAACCTGAGCAAAATTTTATTTTGAGCAAATTTGAATTTAAACAAAATCCAAATCTGAACAAAGTTTAAATTTTAAAAATAATATAAACAATTTTTAATTTGAACACACTTTTAGTTTAAAACATTTTTAAATGAACATATAAAAACCTAACGAAAAACCAAACCATTCTAGAATGTTCCCAAAATCGAAAAAATGCAAACACTAGATTTGTTTTTCTCTAGCGCCGTGCGTACCGGCGCGTCGACCATGGCCTTAGAGCATGTCTAACAGACCCCTTAAAATACCCAAACCAGTATAATAACCGCCAAAATATGGGTTTGAGTTCTACCCGGCCGTCTAGCAGACCCCGTAAAAACGCCCCCCGCTTCGATTTTTACTGGTTTGGATTACGGGGCGGGTCCTCGCCCCTACTTGTGCGGGGTGGGAGGCCAAATACAGGGCCAACCCCCCACTCGTGGCGGGCTGAAATTTCAGAAAATCTAACTGCTTTCGCGATTCGCCTCGCCGGAATCCGGCTAAATTCCGGCGAGCTGCAGCCGGGGCGGGCTGGGCGAGCGCCGCCGGGCCGGCGCGAGCATGGCCGAGCGGCGCGGGCGGCCGAGCGGGCGGGCGGCCGGAGCGAGCACGGGGCTGGGAGCGGGCGGGCATGGCCGAGCGGGCGGCAGCCGGAGCGGGGCGGGGTGACGAGGCGGCCGGTGGCGCGGCCGGCTGTGGCGGGCAAGGCGGGGAGGCGGGCGAGCTGCGCAGGGCCGCGAGTCAAGGGGGTCGTGGCGGCCGGGGTAGCGCGGTCAGGGCGCCATGGGCGGGAAGCACGGCTTGGCTAGAGAGGAAGAAGGGGAGTTTTTTTTTTCGATTTGGCATATTCTGGGAATATTCCATTTTACAGGGTGAGTTTACAGGTTCTGCTAGCTCGTCCGAGTTTTCGGCCGGCGAAAAGTGAATACAGGGCCCTCTACTCGCGTTTTAAGGGGCGAAAATATACGGGGCCTGTTAGACATGCTCTTAGAGCACAACATGTCTGCAGGTTGGTTTGCTGGTTTGGACCCTAATTTGGCTTAGATTAGATCCCGTATACGGGATTTGGCTAGTAATTCTTTTCTCGGGCCCTATTTCCAGCCCATATTGGCCGGTATATTTCGTGTTCGGACCGTCCGATGCGGGCCGAAACCCTCACCCCGGTGCACCACATCCGCCACTCGCATTCCGACATCGGCGACTTCCGGTGAGATGGAGGACGAGGATGCGCCCTCCTTTGCTCTCGGCGACTACGTCGAGATAAAGGACGCGCCCTCCTTTTCTCTCAATATCATTACTTGTTCTACATTAAAAAAAAACCAACTCTAGTTACTAGATGCAATATTCAATGTTTATATGGCACATTTTATGACGAAGTTAGTTGTCACTTTAGTCAACTTGAGAATGAATGATGATAGCATGGGAAACTAAGTTTTGGAAGATGATGATCCCACTAATTGTATTACTTTGATAAAGGCAAAACATCTAACTCCTCATTAGAGTGGAGCTCCTATCGCAACCATTGATCCTTTCACGGTCCTCCGATCCAACAAACACAGATAATTTTTCAATACACATGATGAGTATTTTCGCTATGGTTATTTGTACAGATTTGGCAATCGAAAACTTTGCCGATGAAGATGACATCTACCTGTCCTAGGAATTGTTTGGTACATATTTTGATGTTCACTCAATAAAATTATACACGATATCTCTGCAATTGAATGAGATATTCTTTGTCGCATGAAGAGTTTGACATTCCATAGGATAAGCACTCGATAACGTTGTTTAATAAGCAGTTGTTCTTATGTTCTTTCGTGGATTTTGAACTAATGTTGTGTGCCACTTACAACGGTGGGCAATGAGACCTATCTGGCTTGCTCGATGAACAAAAGATACATAAAAATTAACTCTGTTGAAAATAAATAAAATTAAAAAGGTACATGTTATTTTTTAGAATGTCCAAGTCAACAGTCAAGTCCGAGACATGCAGCCTCTGTGAAGGTACAGTCATCTCTCAGTAAAAAAACTTTACTTCGCAGTAAAAAGAACAGTCGTCGGCTAAAAAATCTGGAACCGAATATGGCCAGCATAATTGGAGGAGAGCACGCTCATTAATTCTCTGCAAAGACACCATTCCCTTGCCCAAAACCGCATCCGCCAACTCGCCGCGCCGCCGCGCCGCTGCCGACCAACTTCCACCGTCGGCGATGGTCTTCGGCGGAGCAGACCCCTCGGGGGCGAAGCCCGACGGCAGCGTGCGGTCATCGTCGCCAAGGGACGGCGCACCCATGGAGCACTCGTGCGCGCGCACCCGCCCTTGGGTTCGCCGTCAACCCTCGTGCGCGCGCATCCGCCCTTGGGTTCGTCGTCCTGCTTCCGCTGCGTACGCCCGTCGACAGGAGGGAGGGTTTGGCCTCCATGGAACGGAGCGCGACGAGGCTGCAGCCGCGGGATGCAATGCGGGTGGTGACTTGGTCCCGGACGGCGCGGAGCGGTTCTCCGGCCCTGTTACGGCCGCGGGGGCGCGTGAGGCCGGCGGAGGTGCTGGATTTGGGCGGAGGAGGGGGTTGGCGCCAGCCGCACCTCCGCTGCCCAAGCGGAGGGCCGTGTCCCCTACCCGACGGCTTCCGCACGTCTGCGGGAGGGAACCGGCTGCTCCGGTCGCGCGCAGCGGCGACATGAGCTTCTTTCGACTCCGAGCTGCCCCTTCTCATGGCGTTGAGGAGGGAGTCCTGATGCAGGATGTGCTGGACAAGGTGGTGGCTGCGAAGCGCGCTGCTCCGGCCGCCGACTGGTATCGTCATGGCCCCAATGCCATGGTGCGCAAAGAATCACAGGATTCAGTTGGGGCAGAATGGTTCTCTCGAGCTCCGCGTGATCAACTAGCCAAGAAGAATTTGGAATCTCTAGCAGTACAGGGTCAGGAATTGGAGGAGGGTGAGATCGCTGACACGCTGGAGAGTTTGGAAGATATGGCCAATGATCTGGGTGAGCGTCGGATGGCAGTCCAGCCACATCTGGTAACTCCCTGTTGCTCTACAAGTGCTGCTACCATTCATGTTTCCTCAGTGGCTAGCAACAAGGAGAAATCTAAATTCGAATATGTGTTCGTTGCCAAGGATAAACTGAATCCAAAAAGTGTGGTGTACTTGGATTATGATGATGATACTCTGATGGCAGTTGCTAGTCATCAAGGAAAGCTGCAGCTCTGCCGTTCTATACGGCGCCAAGGGATACATGGAGGAGCAAACGATGATGTTCGTCGTGCCAGGGTCAGGATGATCTGTAGGAGATTCGAGTTCTTGTGCAGGTTTCTAGATCAAGCTCAGGGTTCCATCAATCTTTTGAGAGTTGACCTTGCAGCTTACAAGGTCATCAAGAACTTACCTGATTTTATCAAATATCGGTCAATGGTCGGCGAAGTTGATGGCGTCAAAGTGGGTGATGAATTTGTATTCAGAGTCGAGTTGGCCATTGTTGGTCTTCACACTCCCCTCCAGGCAGGTATTGACACCACCAAGGACAATGACGGTGAGCCAATTGCAGTAAGCATAGTTGCTTCAGGAGGTTATCTCGACGAATATTGTAGTAGCTCTGGTGAGTTAACATACATTGGATCTGGAGGTAAAGCTGCTGGTACAGATCAGGATGGGGATCAAAAGCTAGAGCATGCGAACCTTGCCTTGAAGAATAGCATGGAAAGAGAGATACCTGTCCGAGTAACTCATGGCGTCAGATCAGAAGAAGGCAGCCATTCAACAGTCAAAGAATTCCCAAAGTTCATCTATGATGGGCTGTACCATGTGGTGGCTTTCTGCCCAGATGGTATGCCAGGTTCAAGGGTTTTCAAGTACAAACTACGACGGGATGCTGGCCAGCCACAACTTCCTCTGTCCGTAACCCAATGGTTGCTTAAATCTGTAGTGCATCATCGCTGATGTATCTAAAGGTATGAGGAGTGTATTCTTACCTATGTGATCAGTAATGCTAATAATGTGCCATCATTCAACATTGGATAGATAGCTTTAGTGATCTTTTGGCCTTTTTTTATTTTCCACTTGTACAGTTGTAAAACCAGACATTATATCTGCAGTAGAGTTGTGTTGTCTGTCAAAATATTGTGCATCAAGGGGGGATGGAGTTTTGGCTCCCGGGTTGAGATGCACCGGACATCTGGACCAACGAATCTTGCTCCGAGATTGCCGAGAGGGACGACAAATGCAGGTGTACGTCGGCCAGAAAATCAAAGATACCTTAAGTGAGCGTACGGCAGATAGCTGGGCCCCGCATTGTTCAATGCTGTGACGGAAGAGGAGAAGATGGGATATGGGACGGGGACGTCAATGGGAGGAGCCGGACTCGCGGTACATGTCGGAGCGGCGTCCTAGACCACAGGCTTGTCGGAGCAACATGTGCAGTTTCAGCAGCCCGCCGAATCCAGTTTCGTTGAGAAGCCATTTCTTGAAGTCGTTGAGCCCTTCTAGTACCTCAACTACATGCTTGACACTGGGGCGCGCGTTCAGTCGGCCGACCGTCGCCGTTGCCATCGTCCTCTGGTGGCTCTGACTGGGCGCCATGCTTGCTGCCTCTGGATCCTGGATCGCTGCCGACGTCCGACATGCCTATGGAGAAAAAATGATCTGCAGTCAGCTTGACGCATAGCCAGAACAAGGGAGGTGCACTTTTCAGTGATCTGGTAATTACCTTGTCTGGAGTATTGCGAGCCAGATTGAGTTGCGCCTGCTCGTGGTGTACCAGAGAGATTTGGACGGAGAAAAAGGGGGAGGGGGCGAGCGCCTCTCCTGTGAGGATTCCGGAAGCAGTGGAAAGAGATGCAAGCACGGGTGAGGAGGTATGAATGCGTCCTCGTGTTGGCAGAGTTCGGGCTCCACATGGCAAGCTTGCCTCTCTGGAAAAAATAGAGCCAACTTACTGAATGGAGGGGCAACGGCTGGAGCAGCCTGTGTGAAATCTGGTCCAACCAAAGCAGTCAACCGCTGGCATCTACGCCATTGTTGCTAATCAGCGGCAAGTTACAAAAAACGGAATCGATGTCCGTACAAGGCGGAATGTTTTTAGCAGCACAAGGCTGAATCAATGTCCGTACGGGAGGAGCAGGGCGACCGGCGGTGAGATTGGCGACAGGCGGTGGGGAGCTTCTGTCGGTGCCGTCCCCGGGGGAGGGGATGTGTCGCGGTAGTTAGGCGCCGCTCGTGGAGGACTGGGTTTCGGAAGAGGAGGAGGACCCAGTGGTGGAGGAGGCGCGAATGGGTCGGATCTGGAGCTAGGAGCTCGCGGAGACATCCGCCGGCGGTGACCCTTGACGGTTTTGTCCAGCGCGCGGAGGAGCTTGGGGGCTTCCTCCGGCGCCGGCGACGCTCGGCCTTTGCGCCTGGAGGTAGGGGATCCAGCTTTGGGGGTGCGACGGCGCCGCGATTCGCGCGGCTGGGCGACTCGTGGTCCCCGCGGTCGACGGCGGCGTCTCCCGCTCGGCAGATGGTGGCGGCGGAGGCTTCGCGGTTGATGCCGTCGGCTGAGCTGCAGGAGGCGTCGACTGAGCGGCCGGAGGCGGCGCTGTGACCGACGGAGGAGCCGGTCTCCCAGGAGGCGGATCGTGGTCTTGGGCCTGGGCCTCTGGCTATGGGGGAGGGCCGTGCTGGGCCGTGTCTAGGGCCCGCCCAGGCGGCAACTTCGGTGGTCGAGTCTGGGCCTGGCTCTCGGCCTGCATCGCCAAGGGTGGCTGTTGGGCCGGTCGGTCCAGCCCGACGCTGACGCTTCTTATGGCTTTGGATGCCTGCGGGCTCTACCGATCCAAAGTTAGGGTTTAGAGCGAAGGCAGAGTGAGGTGAGACAGCGTTTGTCCGACCCGTCTGCGTCGCCGCACCGACTTCTTCGCCCCCTTAGCGAGCCGTCGCCGCTGGGGAGGTCCTTTGCTGAGGTTGTGATGGCGGGATACGACGACGGGCGTAAGCGCCGGTTTGCGGCGGAGGGTGGTGACAGGCGCGACGGGGAAGGCTACAGTAGGCGATCAGAGGAGGCGGGGCGCGAGGGCGGATGGAGACTTGGTGGTGGTGGCCGGCCGGAGGGAGGTGCTGGTGGCTAACGCTATGTCGAAGACCTCGGTCCGCGCGGCCGGGATGAGTGGAGATCACTGCCGCCACGGTGGCGCGAGCAGCGGAGATGGGGGCAGAGCAGCGGGACCGCTACCGGCTAGAGGATGGCGGGACGGCGCAGGAGGAGCACGTGGCTGCGGGCGGCCAGGGAGACCAAGGGCAATGCCAGTTGCAGAGGAACCGCAGCAACAAGCCGGCGGGCGCGACAGGGCCGTCGTAGCCGAAGGGCAAGGCTAAGGCCGGTACGCAGCGGACATGGGCCCTCGTCGGCGGCGAGTGTTTCAAATGTGGAAGGGGTGGACACTTTCAATCCGAGTGCACGTATGAGCCACTTTGCGTGCTATGCAGCGGCGAGGGACACTCCACGGCGATGCCTCGGCGTCAGTCGCTGGCGCGCCTGAGAAGACGCATCGAGCCAGAGTCGCTGTCAGGTGGGCCCGACGAAACGTCTGCCAGACGTGAACAGACACTTTACGCGTCCGCGCAGCGTCCATATAGACGCATCCGAGACACATATTTAGATCAATTTGCATCAGTGCGGACGGCTCGATCACTTTGCGTCGCCCCACTGAGCAGGGACCGACGCAATTTTCAACCCCGGATACGCAAATGATCCCTCAGCGTCCGTGTGTAAGACGCGTGTTTCCAACCCGAAAGCTGTTGGACCTCGCAGCTGTCCAGGACGTGATGAAACCTTTTGTACCGGTACATCTGTTCCACGGGCCGTCGCAAGGGATTCGACCCCAACGGTCACAAAGGACACTGTTCCATATTTCGCTGTACAAGCGGATACGATGAAGAATACACAGTTTGTGATCGATCTGTCCGATTCTCTTTGGTCCACCTATCAGGCTCATTTGCACCCGGGAGCCAAGATGGATTTCCCGCATCAAGGCCTCTTTATTTATAAACCACATGTTTGGAGCAAACATTTGTATAGAACGTATTGGTTTCATACTACTGCTTTGATTCAGATAATTAGTTCTGTCATTTTGCTACAATTTGCCGCTTAAAACATTATTTATTGAGTAAACCTAGTAGAAATTATGGAACTACAAAAGCCAAAACAGTTGAGTCCTCTCTCTTTCAGCCTGACAGACAAGTTAGTGATATCTGTTTAGTTTTAGCATATTCTTACTTGTGTCGAATAACCTATGATCAAAATTCAGGTTCTATCCTATAGTACTAAATTGAAGCAAGTTTATGCACATACTATTGTTTTTAGGTTTTGTACATGAGGTGTATTCTTGGTATAGTTAAGATTTCTTTTATTTCAGCAAAACTGTTAGATTTTGATTGTTGATCTGCTTCCCTGATTATCTTTGGCGAGAAGTACATATTGGTAGTCTTGAATTGGTTGTGGGAAATGATGTTATTCTAGATATGTGGATTCTTATTTTCACCGAGTGTACTAATCTGATTGTTCTTGGAAAGAGTAGGCGCCTTGTGGATTTACCAGCCTCTGTACACATGCTTCAAATATTGATTAAAAAAACATTCCATAAGTCGCATAATCATGTCTGCACTACTGTCCTTGATTCAAACAATTCAGTTTGTTCATTTCGTACTCGTTACCGCTAGTGGGAGTTATGGAACCGACAAAACCAAAACAGTCCAGTCATCTCATCTTGCCATTGCTGAGAAGATACTAATTTTCTGTTAGAATCTGTGAACAAAGTTCAGCTTGTATCTTACAGTAGCACATAAAAGCTAAGTTTCTGCACATTATAACTGTTTTTGGGATTTATCTTGCTGACCTTCTTACCAATTTCTTGTTTTGCAAATCTCTGAGATTTAGATTATTAATCTGTTGCTTAACTGCCTCATTGTGTTCTTCTGATTCAGCTGCCAATGCGCTGCGACACCCGGATGTCGATGCAGAGTAGGGAAAGATCAGAGCAGGAGTCCTGACAGTTCGCCTCTTCAGATGTTTTGTTGCCTCGGACATGACGACAACAGATCCGGACGCCTGCTAGTGCATATAGATAGATAGATATAGGTTCAGTCGTTCAGAAAACTCAGCAGCTCCTGTGTTTCTTTTGCTAGCTAAACTTGATACGAACTCCCGATAGGAGGAACCTATCTGTCTTAGCCTCGCGGTTCAAAGATTCAGAACTGCTGAATGCGTTCAGCGCAATCGCTGAACATGTTTTTAGTGATACTGGTTGTAGTTGCTGCTGCAGTGTTGCTCTTCTGACATCCATCAATGTGATGTGGTTGGTACTGCTTCCTGATGAAGCATTTCACTGTATGGGTTCTTGCGGTGAGTTGACGATCCTGCATTCCTTGTGGTCTTGCGGATGATGGATGGATATCATGCATTTCATCTAAATGAAAAATGACTTGATGGTTCCGCATTTCTTTTAGATGGCGCATATGAATGAATTGTGTAGCAGTGATCTCCCAGTGAGTTGATGATCGAGTTTCAATTGCTCTGCTCTGAGTTTTGGCCACAGAGCAGGAAAGAATTTTGCCTGTCCACTTTAGTATATTTATGTTGATTCGTTAAAATCCATGACTTGCTTATTTTCTCTAGAATCTTTCTCTTCTGAAATCAAGCTTGAGTTACTGAACTAGACAAAAATACTTGAAGTACCTGTGATCAGTAATGCTGATAATGTGCCATCATTCAGCCCTTGATAGATAGCTTTAGTGATCTTTTGGCCTTTTTCTTTTCCACTTGTGCAGTTGTAAAACACTATATTTGCACCGACATTATATCTTCAGTAGAATGTTGTGTTGTCTGTCAAAATATTGTGCATCAAGACAGTTGTCGTGGAGAGCGTAAAGCGGAGCCTAGAGGATGCAAATCAGCGAGAAATGGATTGAGATTCAGCTAGGAGATCATGCTATTGGCTGAGTTCCGTCACGAGGTCATGCCATGAACAGTTTCCCTCAAGAGATCTTGAAAACTGACGATAAATAATTAGGTAGTTCAATAAGCGAGATATGGATATTCAATTTTATGCTTACTTGTCAATTAATGCAATACTGTGCTTTAATACTTCTTTCAAAGTGGAGCAATGAACTAAAACAATATTACATTAGAGATAGGCAGTAAGATAGATAAACACTATAAAGTATATGCATTGCAGATATGTGCATGATGATTGATACCTTACTGTCATTGACATTAACACAGAAACAGAAGATTCGAGCTCTGACATTTTTCATCTGTTTGCTTGATCTGTTCAGGAGATCTTGAAAACTGTCAGTCAATAATTAGATAGTGCAGCAATCCAGTTATGGATATTAAAATTTATGTTTACTTGTTAATTAATCAATGCAATTCTATGCTTTAAGATTTGTAGAACTTTTTTCAAAGCGGTGCAATGAACTAAAACTGTACTACTATTACATTAATCCAGTTATGGAATAGTCAAATTTATGTTTACCTTTTATCCATATTTTCGTCGATATTTTGGCGAACTTAAATGTGTCAAGCATTGTTGATTGTCCTGTCCTCACAGAATAGGCATCCCCATCTGTCTCAGTTGTGACTTCTGGTTATTTGGCATTTCTGCTTAGTAGGTTGAACTGTTAAAGTAAGTGTTCTTGATAGTTCATCCTGGCATGTGGATTTCTCCGATGGCATCATGCTCCATGCCGCTGGTTCATATTTTGCACAGAATATTTGTTATTAGAACACTTTGCTGCATCCAAAAGTGCTGACGGGTGGCGGAGGTGGCACAGTTTTTCATTCGTCGAAGTTAAATGTTAGAGCGTGTGGAGGTTTGCTGAATAAGACTACTGGTAACAGGGGGTGAGTTGTTGACATTTCTAATGGCATACATGCAAGTATTGTCGAAATCCTATATTCCTCATCAGGTGTTTCCGACGCTGTCATCTTCTGCGTTTGCTTAATATCTGCCGTCTTTCATGTGTAACCTCTGTAAATGAACTTTGTACAACGGCGGAAACTGTACTGGCATTGCCTAATCATTTTCCAGCCTAGGCTTTTGAAACCAAACTAGCTTTCAGCCTGTAGCGCAGTTATGAGGAATCTTGTTCTTTCTTTTGCAATCTGTCTCTTAACTCTGAAACTAAGCCACCTTCAAGGGAAATGCTATAACCATTGAAATACAAATCTATGTGCCAAATATATTTATTTCTGCACAAAACTGATATAGGTTGTGCAATAAGCCAAATATGGATATTCAATTTTATGCTTGTTTGTGAACTACTGCAATACTGTGCTTTAATACTTTTTTTCAAAATGGTGCAATGAACTAAAACAATACTGCATTAGAGATAGGCATCAAGATAGATAAATACTATAAAGTGGATCCATTGCAGATATGTGCATAATTATTGATGCGTTACTGCAATTGACATTAACACGGAAACAGAAGCATCAATTTCTAATATTTGAAATCTGTTTGCTTGATCTGTTCAGGAGATCCTGAAAACTAACTGTCAATAATTAGATAGTGCAATAATCCAGTTATGAATATTCAAATTTATGTTTACTTGTTAATTAATTCATGCAATTCTGTGCTTTAAGATCTGTAGAACTTTTTTCAAAGTGGTGCAATGAAATAAAACTGTATTGCACTAATCCAGTTATGGAATATTCAAATTTATGTGCTGACGGGGCTGAGGCAGCATAGCTTTTCATTCGACAAACTTCAATGTCTGATCTTGTGGCCGGTTATCTGAATAAGATTACTGATAAGACCATGCGATGCTGATGTTGAGATATTGATTTGGAGATACATTATTGTTGCAAGTATATCGTCGAAAGCCTGTATTCCTTATTAGCTGCTCGGAAGCTGTCATGTTTGTTGCGTTTTCTTAATATATCTGTTTCTCGAATGCTTTCATGTTTGTTTGCACTTGCTTAATATATCTATTGTCTTTCGCGTGTAACGTCTGTAAATGAACCTTGGACAACACGGAACTGCACTGGCATTGCGTGATCATTTTTCAGCCCAGGATTTTGAAATGGAACTCGCTTTCTGCAGTGTTATATTAGGCAGGTAGATATATTCCACCCTCTGGCCAACGGGCTGCTCTTCTGATTTTGGGTTTGGTGCTCTGCTCTATGCTCTTTTTTTCTATTCGGGCCATAAATTCACTTTTCATCTTGGGTGCAATGCGATACTGAGATTAATGCAATAATTTATCCTTACTTGTTAATTAATCCAACACAGTGATTTGTAATCTTTTCTGCAATGAATTAAAATAATTTTTCCTTTCGAACAAAAATTAAAACAATATTCATGATATTTTAATCTCTTTGCTTTATCTGTTCAGGCATTGATACTTATAGTGTTTGATTGATATTTTGGAGAACACAAATGTGTCGAGCATTGTTGATAGTTCTATACTCATATCCATTTCTGACAGTTGTGACTTGTTTGGCCATTCTGTTTCGATTGATGTTGATGCTATGTTTTTCATTCCCTAACTACTGTAAGCGAGCTTCTTTCTGTAGTATATTACAAATTACCTTAATGCAGACTGGTGTTTTCGGGTCAACTATTTCTCAACATGAACATTTTTTCAGAGTCTTGTTTTCTCCAGTGGTCCAGCATTCCCTTTCCCGCAATCCGTTCCTACAGCTTGCTTCCAGTGTTTTTTTTTCGAACTGGGGATGTTTTATTAATTTAACATCATTTTACAGAGACAAGTTTGAACGGCTGAACAACAGATTCAGAGAGAGCTGCATGCACTGGACATGTTCCAGGCTGCTGGGGATTGCATAAACACCTCAAAATTACATCCTTGTTGAGCAGGCTGAGTGCTAACTTGGCCTGATAGTGCGCCTTAAAATTAGGCCGCCTGTTGATATGAAGGGTCGGTTGAAAGCAGGGAGTACTAAAAATGGCTCCAAGTTGAGGTGCAATCTGCCAGTGTCCAGGGGCATCGACGGGGTAGTTGCCTGCCGCTGCTACAGACAGCGTCTTGTTGTGAAACATGGGCTGATGAGAGCATAGCAGCTCTGCAATTGTGACAGCCAGTTAGACTTTAAATGCTTCAGCCTGTAGAACAGATGAGACATGAGGGGACGTTTCCGAGATGAAGATGCTGTTGCTACTGAGTCAGTCCTTCCAGTGTTCAAAACCACTCCTAAATCCTTGAATGTGTAAAATAAAAAAAAAATCTTGCCATGATATTCTTATCCAGGATCACTAGGATAACACTGTCTATTTCGTTGGTTTCCATCATTTTAACTTCCGAGTTGTTGCCCATTACTGTATAACTTTCTATTCCAAACATAGGCAATGCAACTCCTCAAAAAAACAACACAGATTAGCTTACCTTAAAGTTTGGGTTTATTGGACATTTGTAGTATGATTAATGAATGAAATATACTTATGCGAGAAGATTTTTCATCCACAACATGTGTCCATGATATTTACTAAATTTTACTGTCAGCACGGGCGAAGATAGAACAGTTCAATGAGGTCATCTTTATTGCACTGGGGTCAGCTTATGCAAATAAACAGTTATTAGTAGTGATTTAGCGAAGGTTTTGCAGTAGCCACTTTTTCTTCAAACTAGATAATACCCCGCGTGTTGATGCGAGATATTGGTGTGCCAAAAATAAAACTTGTGAAAGAGATGCATTCAACAGGGAAATAAGAGAGAACACAATATTTGTTGTTCCTACTTCTGTCGCACAACAATTATAAAATGTAATTGGCATAAGTGACTATTTTTCAATTGATCAAATTCTTCAACACAAGATGTTTTCCAAAATTCAGTAGGAACCTTGTGAAATGAAGTGAACAACTGTAGTATACCACTGATTCAAGTGGCGCATAGTTCCAATAAGTATGACATCCAAAGGAAAAGAACCAATGAAATGTGAAAATAGAAGTACTTTCTGAAGGATATTGACGGTCCATCTAGACTGTTAACTGAACTTTGATATATTATTCAATGATGCCCATCCATTTGCCATTTCCTTATTGACTTGCTAGCATCTGAAATGAAGTCAGGGTATTCATTAGAGCTTGTCATCATTAGAAAGGAAATCAAACCTTGATCCGCCTATACAAAATTCATGAAACCAAGGGAGAAATACTAAACGAAAAAATAAGGACAAAATAGCACCGGTTACTAATAGCAGTTCCGGATAGTGTCTGGCTGTCTGCCTCATATCCGACACAGATTGGGCACTGCATAAGAAATGTACTGCCAGTAATCTTAAGATGACGTTATGACTGCTTCAATCATTGTCCGTAACAGTTTAATAGTAGCATGCGTTGTTGCAAAATGCACATAAGAAAACTAACACAAAAAGATGAGGTATTATTAAAGAAATGAGAAAAATACAACTGTATATTCTCAGGGGTAAAACAATGGTTGTAAGACCAGTGCATACAATAAATTTAGTGCTTGCTAAATCTTGGTGGATGTATGCATCGCCATTAGAATTGTGGCATGTAAGGCAATAACTGAAACGAACAGATTTAACATTAGTATTTTATAACATATAATGGAAACAACATGATCTGACCAAATATACACTGTGGTTGGCAGTACCGCAGTAGTACCATACGGAATGCCATATTTCCATTTGTTGGCTAAGAATGAAGACGGACTTGTCTCCAGTCTAACACCATGTGCCGGAGTAAAGGTGCTTTAAGCATCAATAGTCTACGCCTCTGAAAATTCCTTGCTTACCTGCTTGGTTGAGCCAAAATAAAACACACACAGAGAGGAATAAGAGAAGGTAACTATGTGTTTCATCGATGCATTTTTCTTGATACATCTGCTGAAGTTGGGAGAGGGAGCAAGTTTGCAACACGCAAAACTAAAAATTCTCCGTCGATAGTTGGCGGCTTATTTGGATGACATATGTTGATGCTTTTCAGTTTTGGAGTCCCTATGTTGCTTGAATAAGAACAGGAGATGGTATTAACCTGGTCACTCGAGCTCTGGTGTTGATGTGAGGCCTCCTTTGAATTTTCATAGCCAGCCGACGGTCCTGAAGCATATGCAGGCGGTGGAGGCAGTAGCCCAGGAAGGGTAGGTGGAGCGATCCGAACTGCAGTGAAATGAAGAAATTAATTAGAGATACCAGCTGATTTAACGCAAAAGGAGAAGGATGGAAAGAGGATCTATTATTTTCTACGTGGGAGCACAACTTGGTCCGGGCAAACGTTGTGAGCAATGAAGGAATCGAGGATGACCTGACGGTATATGCCGTGTGGTCTCATGGAGTCCAAATCGACAGACAGGCGGAGTGAGCAGGAATTCGTGAGCGACTGGCGACGACTATAAAAACGGTCACTAATACTATTAGAGTAGCAAGTGGTGCCATGTGTATTGGAGGGGAGGAGGAAGAACAGGAAGGCGACAGTGAAGTACAAATGGAGGAGTCGCTGCATACTATTTATGGTCTCCTCCTTGGATCGTTCTCTAGGGGGGAAGAGTAATCGTTGTCAACTGCATTGAATTATGTTCTGAGTGGAAGGAAATAATGGGGGAGAGGAAGATAGAGCTTTCGTAAAGATTGATTGAGAAGAGGAAGTGTCAATAACTCATTAACTGTTGATCGGTGGATCTAGAGCTTTTTAGTGGAGATCAAGAATAATAGTGGTGGGCTGTTTCATTTCATCGAATGTGGCCTGGACAATGGGTTGTCGATCGGAACAACAAAAAGAACGGACACGCCCAGAAAATGTGGACTTATGACATAAACGCAACAGAAACAAATAGATGGAAACTGCTGATGTGTAAAATGATGAGGTGGATAGGCTGCATGTCAAGAAAAATAGATTAGTGGAGATGAACTTCTTAGTTATACTAGATGATAACCCGCGCGTTGCTGCGGAAATTGGTCACGGACATTTTGCTCACAAAAGGAACAATCAAAAATAATTCTTGGGGGATTTTTATTTATTTATAGCCAAGGACCCAAGTCTATTAGATCTCATATTGTGCCATTTTTCATCCTGTAAACATATATTACCATGTTATGCCCACAATGAACAAAAAGAGCAAAATTGTTTGTACGAATTTGGGCCACCAAACATGCTCTTTTGTGCAGAGAAATACTGAAGCACGTAAGGTTAAACAAAGACGTGTTTGACATGGTTAATAATTCTGAGAATTTGATATTAACAACTTACAACATATTGCTGCTCTATGTTTCTTTTACAATTATATCACAAACCTCCAATTCCAATCAGTCCCAAGAACCAAGTTGGGTCTTAGTTTCTGTTGCTAGCACCAAGTAGAGATATTGGTTTATAATTATCCTTAAAAAATGAGATTTAACACAAACTACCAAAATTAGTAGAGCTCTTGTAGGTTCCTCTATACATTGAGTTATAGACGCATCCCGACAGTATGCTAACTCTGACGTTGTAGCTCTGCCCCAGTTCACACATACTACATAGTTTGTACCTGACTCAAAAAAAAAAAACTTGATCCTACAATTTGAACATAAGAACAGAGGCGTGAAACCCACGGAGCATTGATTCTCGTTATGGATTCCGTATTTCCGTATCTGCCTACGAAAGCTACACTAATTAGCTTTCCATCTTTCGCCTGAAATTCCCAACCTGAAGCCCAATATAAGATTTAATCAAATATCCCTGAACCTCTCCTAGAAGATATCAGAAAAGGAAATGCCTGAATCTCACCTGGCCATAGAGATGCGGAGCCATGGAAACAGGTGCTAAGTGAATTGGATGACCACTGCGTACATGTTGAGATAACCAGACATGACACATCAATGGATGCAGTGATAATGCACGAAACAATCAGCCACCATAGGAACTACGCCATCCAATTTGAAGCACAGCTCAGGCCTTAGGTGATATGGTGCTTTGAAATGGGCAAGAAGACCTACCTGGATTCGAGAATAAATTATATCTTGTCAATCAACAACAGAAACAAAAATCTGAATTTAATAAAAAGAACAGGGAAGGGGTGTAGTATAGTTAGAGGAGAACGAAGGGTCAGGGAGAGGACTGGAGATATCAGGATGAACATAGCTAGCAAGATATGTGGTGAGTGGAGAGGAATATATAGTACCAGACATCCAGCCAGGAATGCGAACATTTCTACAGGATGGCGACGCTTCATCTGGAGATGTTGTGGTTAGTAATTAGCACAATAAAATCAGAAAGCAAGGAAGCACCAATATTAGGAGAACTGAACCGAATGCACCTCTCTTGTGGGAGATGAATGGTGGCTGCGCCAATAGTTAGCATTGATTATTTTTTAAATGAAGCATTTGTGTTTTGGGAGAAGCGTCTCTTTGTTGCCAGCATGAAACTACTACTTGTGCATTAGCATTGATTTTCCATATAATTATGTTGTTTAAATTGTTAGCAAAAAAATGATAACGTGGAGCTGCACGTTGATAGAAACATGTTAGTGGAAAGACACATGGCAGCCTAGTATTGGCTAGAGATGATTGATGAGGTGGACATCTTGCATGTTGAGAGAAATACCTTTAGTAGGTTGCTCCAATTTAGATATTATAGATAGGATATAGGATTTTGGGGCGTGGCTCCTCTGCAGTACTATTACTACTGTACGCGTACAGTACTTAATGAAATCTGCCGTCAAATCCAATCCAACGGGCATCCTGTCATTCCTCGCTGCACACATAATTAGAAACGGACTTCCCTGCTTTTAAAGAGACATGTGGAAAATCTTATGCACTCCATGCACACTCTGTACCGGCGCCAAAAAACAAAGCATGATCATCTTTCTCAGACTGAGGATCAATCTCAATCGGGCCAAAAACCCGTGCACGGCAGTATATGAGAGCATCTTAGCCGTCTCCCGGAAAGGCTCTCAGGACGTCTTTTTTTAATTCGATGGACGAAAACGGTCGAGTCACGCCCCGGATCCTCGTTTCCGGATTTGGGCTTTCATCCATCCGGAGAGCCCAGGTCATCCCCCCGGGAGCGCTCGAGGACTCCGGATGAACGAAAGCTTTTCCACCGAGAAAACTTTCCGCGTGGCTGGTGGCCCCGACTTGTCGGCGAAA
Source organism: Lolium multiflorum (assembly GCA_030979885.1). Classification (NCBI taxonomy): domain Eukaryota; kingdom Viridiplantae; phylum Streptophyta; class Magnoliopsida; order Poales; family Poaceae; genus Lolium; species Lolium multiflorum. The sequence goes on along the minus strand of CM061753.1, from coordinate 150,210,922 downwards.
ACGTCTGATCGACTACTTCGACCGAGAGATCGCCGCAGAAGAAGAAGAGAACGACCAGGAGGACGCGGACGAGGACGAGGACGAGGACGCAGACGAGGATGTCGACATGGCAGACTACGACCATGACGACGGCGGGCCGGCGTGGAATCCGGAGACCCAGCCGCCGGACCTTTCCGAGGAGGAGGCCATTGCCATGGCACTAGCCAACAACGCGGGACGAGCTCAACGAGCTCGCTTTGTGGGACGGGCTCGCAATCAAGCTCCGCAGCGCTCGCGCAGGGAGGCCGGCGACTCCTCCGGCCACGCCGACGCGTTCCAACGACCGCGCTCCGCCTGCTGCTCCGGCGTGGGATCCCTGGCCACAGCCTCCTGCCCATGCGGCGGTACCTCCTCCACCGCAGGCGTACGAGCTTCCATGGCCGACGCCGGAGTTCATTGATCTCGTCAGCGACGACGACCAGTAGGCAGCACCTACTTTTAGCACGCCTTTATGGCTTTTTTATGTTTTTTTATTAATGTAAATTATGGCTTCATGAAAAAAAAATTATGCGTCGTGGAGCCACCCCTACGCAAACAGACGCCCGGACGATTTCGATCATTTGAATCGACGCAAACGGACACGACGCGTCCGTTTCGACGTCCGAAATGCGTCGCGCCGCTGGAGATGCCCTTAGCCGACGGTGGAGACACAGTGTCCTTCCTCCTCCAAGTGACACGCATTTTCATTACAACGCAAATTTCCAAGTCCGGCAATATGAGCAGTACAGATGACCAAGTACCGTGCAGGCTGCCAGGCCGACCGGCTGGAGACGTCGGCCTCGTCGCAGCTGCCGCCGCCGGTGCCGGCATTGCAAGTCCCGCAATCAGCAGTTGCTGATGAGTGGATACAAGTTTGGCGCCAAGTTTGTTTCTAATTCTGTTCATGGAGCAAGAAATGGGAGGAGGCCCGTTGGATTGAATTCGACGGCTGATTCACTCAAGTACTATACGTGTACAGTAGTAATAGAACTGCAGAGGATCCACGCCCAGGATTTTGGTAACTTGGCCTTCATTTAATTGGTCCATTAACTATGTAGTACTAAATATATTACTCCCTCCAATCCTAAAAAATGTTGGACTCTTAATGCAATTACATTTTGTAATTTAAACCCTTCCAAAAATCAGCATTGATGGCTTGTCATGAAACAGACCATGTAGCATATACTGTCTCTCTCCTGCTTAAAGTGGCCGCTCGCATGCATGTGTTCCCGTAGTTAGCTCGTCTTTTTTCCGTCGCTCTAGCAGGAACACAATGGAGTGCAGGTTAAGGAGATAGTAAATGCGAGGTTCTTTTTTTAGCAAAATGGTTCGTCCGATAGCTTTCCCGGATTGGAGGGAGTATTAATTACTCTCCTCTACCAATCTTATCAGCCCTGATCCTGACAATAGAATTGCTGAAAAGGAGAGACTAGAGGCCGAGCATCGAAATGAGAACATGGTAAGATTAATGAGAGATATGGAGAAATTCGAAGGACAAATTGTGGTTCTCGGCAATGGTTTGGAGGATATAATTCCCGCTTCGAAAATGATGGGTGATGAGGATGAGGAGGAAGAACAGGAGGAGTTGGAGGATTTCAGGATCTCTGAGGATGATGAAGTGATACATTTTCGATTTTTAGGTAAGAGAGTGTCACGATGTTTATGACATGCTTTTAACGTGTTTTCAGTAGTAGAATACCTATTATATGGCCATGGATATGTGCGGTGATATCCTTGTATTCATTATGACTTGCCTTTGTTAATGTAACATAACCATGATCTGTTGGGGTCGAAGTAAAGGTATATGCGGTTTATTTAGGGATATATGCTATCTAATGTACAGATCCACACCCATCGTGTAGTTTCTTCTTGCAAATTGAGATCTCGGCGATGGAAGTATTGCTTTTCTTTTATAATATCAACATGAGATGCTTGCTGACAATCGGGATGATAATTTTCATGAAATGTCAGTGCACATTTTTCAATCTGACTAACTAGATGGACAAATACTTTTTAGTTGCCAGCAAATTAAGATACATGTCAAACTGGTTAGGGCCTATAATGATGAAGAGCAACAAAATCTGAATCCTATATAACTAAGAAGTTCATCCCCACTAAGAGTATTTCTCTCAACATGCAAGGTATCCACCTCATCAAGCATCCATAAGCAATCATAGCCTGCCACCTAAGCAAATCAAATAGATGATCCCCACTCCCATGCAGCTATTCCATGTCATTATATTTATTTTATTGGTAACTCAATTTTTACACTGTATTAATTTCTGTAGGAGAAGTGCATGCGTTACTCACTTTGGAAATGGACTCAATTCAGCCCATGTACGTACAGTTCATATTCTCAATGAAGACACGCAAGGATTCTTCTCCCTGAATAACAAAAGAGCAAGAAACCATACGCCTCCCTATGCTATTTTTGTCTCTTTGAATAAATCACTGGCTCATCCTTTCTTCTCCCCACGGTCAGAGCATGGAAATAAATCGGTGGGAAAGTGATGCCACACCTAGCCGACAACGTATTCGGAGTTGCTCATCCCTCTCTTTATCTTCCGCACCAGATCTTTCTCTTCATATTCTCCACCAAATATTAATGCAGGAATTACAAATGGTACTATTTGTTCTCCTATTTAAACAAAGGATCTCTTTCGTTTTCACGGCAGCTAGCAGCCCTGCTCGAGGGGATTAGCCAGGAAATCAGATATCGCCACTGGAAATCAACGTGCTGGAGGCAACGAATTTGAACCCCGGCGTTCGACGCCCGTCGCCTGCTGGAACTGCCTGCAGATCTTTCCCATACTATTTCACCGGGCAAATTAGGATGAGGCGTCGATGACAAGCTCGCCAACACGATGCCTCCAGATAGTTCTGGACGCGCTACGCGGCCGATGGCTTGGTGCCGATAAGGCGTCGATGACAAGCTCACCAACACGGTGCTTCTAGATAGTTCTGCACGCGCTATGTGGCCGACGGCCTCCGGCGTCGCCACCATTAATTTTGCCGGCTGCATCATGTAAAAGTCCCCCTACTCATATCTTCAATCTACGGCGCCGAGCCGCCGAGGACCTCGCCTGTGAGAGGTAACTTATATCCCTCACGTTTTTCCCGGATTAGCTCAGATAGCTACTGTGTCGTTAATTTCGCTTCATTCATGTCCGTTTTCGTTAATAGAAGTTACAGTTCTGGGCAAAATTTGGAGTCCCCATCCGCCATCAGGTACCTCCCTCACGGTCATACCATCCATCCATATAAGGTTGTTCACGAATCAGGATTACGCAATGGCTCCATTCCTAATCCTCCTCCACAATTTGCCACTGGCCGGATTGCACGATCTGTTGTTTACTTTTTCTATTTTTTCAGCCTGCTGTAATTGAATTTATAAATAAATAAATGTCAGTAGTATATCAATTGTTATCTCAACGATCCATTTTTATGGAAGGTTGGACTGCTGGTGTACGAGGAGGGTTGGGGTTCCATTATTTATTATGACACGCGCAAAATCAAAACATCAAAAAGATCACATCACATTATCATTCTTGAGCATTGCAGATTGTACATAGACGCATCGGTTTTACCAGGATATCTTGCAGCCTTCCCACCAATCGGCTATCTTGGAGTCGTTATGGAACAAAATATTCAGAGAAAATACGAAGAGTACTTTTTTTTTGTTCCTGGCTGTTTTCCCCAGGGTATATCTTTCAGCTTTTTTCAAGGACTGTCGAGGGTTACCCAGGAAAGCAATTGGTAGTTGTACTATAGTTTAACAGTAACGGTCCGGGCTGCATGTTTCGGTTCAAGACCAAATACCAAAAGTGTTTGCTGTATGTTGTGTCATTTGCCGATTGTACTATTTTTTTTTTCTTTTGAGAGATGTACTAGAATTATCTTTTATCGCTGCTCAAAGAATTGTTCACTTTATATGATGAAACAAAAATATGTAACCATATTTTGAGGTTTGTTTTTCATGTCATTGTCAAACTATTCTTTGGTACAAATTGTATTGAATGGTACAATTTATGTTCCAATCATATATATTAAATGATTTATTACACTTTTTTGCATTATCTAAATCTCTCCAAATGAATTTAAAGGAAAGTCCCGCAGCAACGCGCGGGGTATCATCTAGTTATACTAGTGCTGCTGCCCAAGATGCTAAGAGCATCTCCACTCGTTGGCGCTCCGAGCCGAAATCCAGCGCTAGTTAGCGCCAGATGGATGAAGCTTTCGGCTTAGGGAGGCCTAGTTTCCCAGCGGCGAGCCCAGGAAATCGAGGCAAAACTATGAATTCGGCAATCAAATTCAAACAAACATAGTAAAATTTAGGTGAAATTTATAGGGATTCATATAATATAGGCTAGTTCATTGATTTTCGCCAAATTCGAACATATTTCCGAAATCAGCGTACATACAGTAGATAAAAAACTAATAAAAACGGCGTTCTACATGCCGAAATGGCGGTAGAACACCGTGTAGTCGCCGCTGCCATCGGAATTGTCGTCGTCCTTCAGCGGCGATGCATGTGGCTGGCGCTGCTGCTCTGGCCTGGGCCCCGACGCGTCGAGGAGTAGGCGATTGACCTCCCCCTTCATCCTCGCTGTCGTCGAGGATGATGACGCAGCGGGCGCGGCGCCGCGTGGCCTCCTCGAGCAGCCGCTGCTGGCGCTCCGCCTCCTCCCTCTCCCACTCCGCCTTGGACCAGGAGAGCGCCGCGTCCATCGGCATCTGGAGGTCGGCGGAAACAACGTCGTTCAGCGAACGTGCCATCGCTGCCTCGAGGATCGCATCATCCTCGGCCTCGGGGGACGTCACCGGCGCAGATTCCTTCTTCAGCTTGTGCAGGCTCTCGCTGGCGTGGGCCTACTTCTTCCGGCACTCGCAGATGACTATCCCGCTGCCATGGCCTCGGTTGTGCAGCGACGAGATAGGCTCCGGCTTGACAATGCGGAGCTGGGTCGTCGGCGTGGCTAGCGGCGCAGAGCCTGAGGAGCGTTAGCGTGACGCCGACCCCGAGGATGACGACGTACATGCCATCCGCCGTGGCATCCATGAGTTCCCGCGACGCCAGGAGAACGAAGCCTGAGTCCTCTAGGGCATCTGCAGGACGGGGGAGTTCCCCGCCTGGATGTGGTCGAGGACGACGGCGAGGGTGCAGCATGGGGCGCTCCACCAGCGATGCCTGCCGTTCGAGTTGTTCCTCGCCGGCAGCGGAGGAGGGCCCTCGTAGGATGCCCGCTCCCGCTCATAGCGCTCGCGGAAGTATGCGTCCCACGCGGCGTGGTTGTCGGGGAAGCCCTCCAGTAGGGCCCGCTCCTCGTCTGACATCACAGCAAGGGTGACCTAGATCTCTTCGTAGAGTGCGATGGTCCCCACCAGCGGTAGAGGGATGTAGACACCGCTGGCGCTAAGCCGTCATGATGGCGGCCCGTGGAAAATCGGGTGGCTTCGGGTAGTTGGCCTCGTAGAGGAGGCGCGCATCCCAGTTGTGGAGGGAACGGCGGCCGAACCCGTTCGGCGCCACACCGTTGCTGGGGTAGCGTTCGGCCATCTTCGCGCGCCGGAAAGGGGAGTGTGGAGGTGAGGGAGTTTTCGGCGGTCTGTCGGTGGTGCGTGGAGGAAAAAGAAGGGGGAAACATGGGGGAAGGATATATAGCTCCAGCCAGTAATAGCGCGTGGGGCGCAGAAGTCGAGGAGTCGACGATAACTCCACTACGTGTCAACTGGCATGCCGCCCCAGCGAGTAATGGCGCATAGAAGCCAAGGAGATGACGATGGACTGCGCCGTGTGTCGCTGACTGAACGGGCCACTGGCAGGGCCGGATTTTTCACGCGCCTTTTTTTCTCCATCCCGCGCTCGCAAGCCTCCCCGGGTAGTTGGGTTTGGTCTGCGGATCGCCGGATGAAAAAACGGCCCAATCTAGCGAATTTTGGGCTTCTGAGGCTCCGGCAGGAAACTTTAGGTCCATCCGGCGATAAAATTCGTTCTGAGAAGGGGGTGCTAGGGAGCTTGAGTGGAGATGCTCTAGTAAGATGCATCTCATCTGGGTGAAAAGAGCAACAAAATCTGAATTATAACCGATAGTGAGAGGGGCTAAAACCAACTGGGGAAAATAAATAATAGCCACAGGAACAATAGGGGCCGACGGTCGGCGCGTCGCCAAGACAGCATCACTTGCCGGCCACGTTCGTGCTGACGGCCACAGCCACACCGCTGTCGGCACACCGCCTACAATATCGCTTGACAGATCGTCATTGTTTGCCCAGCTTTCTTGTTGCCTGACGACAAACATTTGTCAAACAACGGTTGCACAAGAGCTTCGCAACGCAACGGGCCCGCGGAGCGTTGACGGACGCAGGTTAGGGTACCGCCGACGCCGTCGGCCCGCACACGCCATCGGATGACCAGCGGCCGCCACGTCCACGCTCGTTGCTGTGCCGACGGCTGCCGTCGCCCATCAATCGCCATCGCACGACCACGGTCGCCACGCGTCCACGCCGCTTCTCGTGCCGACGGCTGTTGCTGCCCAGGTCCTTCGGCCAAACCCTACATCACACTTGTGCACATATGCTAGGGACATATGCAAGTTTTTGAGCGGTTCCGACGCTCCGGTGATCTTCTAAACCCTAGGCGGGGACCCCGCAGATCTACCCCTATAGCTTTCTCCGTGTGACGGTGTAACAATGGATTTTTTTATTCACTTTGGTTTGTTTAGCACATATGTACATGGGAAACCATAGGTTGGGCTTACTTTACCATAAAATAGGCTCCATTTAGCCGTACCTGGAGTTGTACATACAGATCCTGATTTTCACCAAGTGCTGGCCCATGTCTGCGAAAATCGTCAACGCCGGTACATGCAAGGTTAGCCAAACCCTACATCACACTTGTGCACATATGCTAGGGACATATGCAAAGCGGTTCCGACGCTCCGGTGATCTGTATCTTCGGAAACCCTAGGGCGGGGACCCCTATAGCTTTCTCCGTGTGACGGTGTAACAATGGATTTTTTATTTGCTTTGGTTTGTTTAGCACATATGTACATGGGAAACCATAGGTTGGGCTTACTTTACCATAAAATAGGCTCCATTTTAGCCGTACCAGAGTTTGCACATACATCCTGGATTTTCACCAAGGCTGGCCCATGTCTGAAAATCGTCAACGCCGGGTACATGCAAGGTTAGCCAAACCCTACATCACACTTGTGCACATATGCTAGGGACATATGCAAGTTTTTAAGCGGTTCCGACTCTGTATCTTGGGAAACCCTAGGGCTGGGACCCCGCAGATCTACCCCTATAGCTTTCTCCGTGTGACGGTGTAACAATGGATTTTTTTATTTGCTTTGGTTTGTTTAGCACATATGTACATGGGAAACCATAGGTTGGGCTTACTTTACCATAAAATAGGCTCCATTTTAGCCGTACCAGGAGTTTGCACATACATATCCTGGATTTTCACCAAGTGCTGGCCCATGTCTGCGAAAATCGTCAACGCCGGTACATGCAAGGTTAGCCAAACCCTACATCACACTTGTGCACATATGCTAGGGACATATGCAAGTTTTTGCGGGTTCCGCTCCGCTGATCTGTATCTTCGGAAACCCTAGGGCGGGGACCCCGCAGATCTACCCCTATAGCTTTCTCCGTGTGACGGTGTAACAATGGATTTTTTTATTTGCTTTGGTTTGTTTGGACATATGTACATGGGAAACCATAGGTTGGGCTTACTTTACCATAAAATAGGCTCCATTTTAGCCGTAGGAGTTTGCACATACAGATCCTGGATTTTCACCAAGTGCTGGCCCATGTCTGCGAAAATCGTCAACGCCGGGTACATGCAAGGTTAGCCAAACCCTACATCACACTTGTGCACATATGCTAGGGACATATGCAAGTTTTTAAGCGGTTCCGACGCTCCGCTGATCTGTATCTTCGGAAACCCTAGGGCGGACCCGCAGATCTACCCCTATAGCTTTCTCCGTGTGTGCAACAATGGATTTTTTTATTTGCTTTGGTTTGTTTAGGACATATGTACATGGGAAACCATAGGTTGGGCTTACCAGGAGTTTCCACATACAGATCCTGGATTTTACCCCTACAGTCTATAATCTGCCTGAGTTTTGGGACCATTCCCACCCTCCGATGCTCGATTTCTGACGACACACAATAATGATACACTTAAGAACTTGAGACCCACACACGTTACAAAGCACTTAAATAACTAGACCCACACACAAACCAAAACACTTAAAGAACTAGACCACACACAAACCAAAGCACTTAAAGAACTACACCCACACACGAAGCAAAGCACTTAAAAACTACACTACTAACACACAAACCAAAACACTTAAAAAACTAAACCCACACATGAACAAAGCACTTAACACTGGGTCGACACATGACCCGTTAGACACACGGACTCGACACACACACATACTAATCAGTTCTCGAAATCTTCGTCCTCGCTAGGGGTGTCCTCTGAAGCGGTACTTGAGAGGTACGAAAACCACCGTTCATCATTTTCCCCCATGTCGACGCCTCTCCTTTGGCGTACTCCGCTTCATATTCGGCCCTCCTCTGCCGCTCCCGCCTCCTCTCTCTCCCACGCTCGTTCTCCTTCCAGAATGCGCGCGTGGCGCGACGCTCTCGGGATGGTCTCGCGCCACCGTGCCATGAACTGCTCGCTGTCCGCCAATCCTCCGCTGCCATCTCTGAACCGCCTGCTCACCCTCCGAGCGTAAGTAGCGGCTCGAGAGACTCTCGGCCGCCGAGACCTGACCTCCGGGAAGTTCAATTCGTGGCGCGACCGGCCAGTCCAAGCCGCAACGTCGTATGCGCGGGCAGCAGCCTCTTCGTGTAGAAGGTGCCGAGCCACACACGCACACCACCGGCGGAGATTTCGGACGCGAAATGGCCCGCAGCCCCTGGCGAACGCCGATGAAGCCCGTGTTGCTACGGCGACGAGGAGCCATCTCGACGGCAATCAGAGGATTTGTGGTGTTTTTTGGATGAGAGAGTTGATGAGGAGAGAAATGTTGCTGGTGATGTTAGTGTTGAGAAGACATGGCTATATATAGGACGACGAGGGCTGAAACGGCGGGAATAATTGGCGGGAGAGAATGGGCGCGAGAAGAATGGCGGGAGGGAAGGAGCGGGGAAAAATGGCGGGAACCTATGCCGACGGCCTGGCCGTCGGCCTACATAGGAAGTGGCGCGAAAAAATGGCGCGAGGAAGGAAAATTTGGCGGGGAAGCTGTGCCGACGGCCTGGCCGTCGGCCCACATCACGCCGTTTGCCACCTGCTGACGCCGTTGTCGGTGGCTGTCTGTGGCCCCACCATATGTCCATGTGCCGACGGCTAGGCTACGTGCCGTCGGCACAGACTTGGTTTGTGCCGACGGCCAAAGTGTGCCGACGGCGGCCGTTGGCTCTGGTGGTTCTGTGCCGACGGCCAGGCTGTGCCGACGGCTACTTTGCTGGGCTGACGGCGAGCGAGACTGTGCCGACGGCGGCCGTCGGCATATTATGGCTGGTCGGCACGTCGGCGGGTTCCCGTAGTGGGCGGCGCCAAATTAGTGATAGTTGCATATAATGTGGAAAACGGTTCTGGGCATTGTAGCAGCAGCTCTTGCAGCACTGGAACGGGCAGGTGAAAAACTAACCAGCGCGCAAATTTGATAATTAACCAAACGCCGGCGACTGCGATCGATCGATGCGCCGGTTCCTTGGATTGTACAGCGCGTGGAAGCTAGGGATGGATGACTTATTTTTGTACCGGCGAAAAGACAAAGCAAACGAGGACGCGTCCATCCGCGGCATGACAAACTAGGTCGGTGGCTCCATATCGACTCCGACTTGGTATTAGACCACAACTCGGAGTCGACTCCAGTACGCGGACCATATAATCACAGCACCCATGCCATGATTCCCTTGTGTCCACAAATTAACAACGCACCCTCAAGAACGTGATCCAAGCTAGGAGAAGACAAGGGCATCCATCGATCCATCGGGCCGCGCCTATGGCGAGCGGTTGGTGGGACGTGGACCTCAGGAGCGGCGAGAGCAAGACGTTCACCCTCAACGCCGGCCAGCGCGTGTGGGTCAACTGCGCCAAGCTCGTCCACCCGATGAGCGCACCCACCGGCCAGAAGGTGCGCGTGGCGCTCCGCACCAAGACCGGCGACGTCCAGCGCCTCGAGCTATGGGCGGAGTGGAACTATAGGTCGGTGCCGTCCCCAGTGATGCTGGACGAGGACTTCTGGCTGGAGCGGGAGGAGGACGCCTGCGTCGACACGGTCGCCCGTTTCGTCGTTTGTGACGGTAACGTTATTGCAATTCCGGTGAGACACACGGCGGAGTACTACCAACAGCAGGACAGAGAGCGTCAGGAGGCGGCTCTTGCGGACGGTTACGTTAGAGAGGCGCTCCGTTTCGAGGATGACGACGAGGACGAGGAGTGGGAGTACCAGGAGGTGGTCGAGAGCACTGCCATTACCGATGATGAGGAGGAGAGCCACGGCGCGTCCGAAGTTACCGGCTTCATGGAGGTCGCCGCCGCGGACGCGGAGGACCAAGAAGGAGGAGGTCAGAGCCAGCTCCTGGTGTTGTACCGCTACACCCGCTTCTCGGCGGCATGGTCGGACGGCGGAGTGGAACCGTACGGGAGCACAAAAGAGTACCAGCTCCTGCTCACCGCCGCCGCCGGCTATGGGGCTAGATCGCTGGCGTGGGCTGGCGCGTCGCTGGCCGACCGGATATACCCTAGGGGCTCCAACAAGCAGCTCCGGGAGCTATGGATGAACCTGGCTTCGAAGGTGAGCCTCCCGCCGGGCGCCGCCCGCGTTATGGTGTTCGTCGAAGTCGGCCTCCTACGGCAGGAGGACTGCACGCAGGCAAGCATGGGGCAGATGCGCGCCGCTCTCAAGGACATGATGACGAAACAGTGGCCCTCGCGCTGCAGCCCTTTGGAGCTGAACCTGCCGGAGCCAGTGTGGTGCGGCCATGATGAACACAAAGCCCCCCAGCACGACAAAGAGATGGATGGCGAACAGAGGCCGGCGAAGCGAAGGAGGGTGGTCGCCACCGAGGAGGACTGCGTCATCTGCTACGAGCCGCTGAAGGGCGACGACCTCGCGGCGTGGCCGGGATGCGGCAAGCCCCACGTCTTACATGGCGCGTGCATGCAGAGCGTCCTCGACACCAAACCGATGTGCCCTGTGTGCAGACGCGACATCCAGCCAACAGTTTACAGATATGAATTGCGAAAATGTTAGAGTTACGGACACATGTTACGGAATTCGTTTACAGAATGATGTGGAAGCCAGTGATTTTTGCGTGGGTGGTTTCCTTCCTTAATTTTTGGGTGGACATGCCCAGATTTTGTAGAAATCTCCCCGTAGGTGTAGCAATTGTAACTTGTATGCAACTATTTATTCTTATTTGTATGCTTGAGTATAGCGTTTTTTGCAGATTGATTGTGTATTCGTCATTGAATGAATCTTGTCAGCTGCATTTGATTTCAACATGTTTAGTAACTACTACTCCCTCCCATCGGGTTAAATTGACGCGGACTAACGTCAAGAGATGTACATGGGACTAGCAGTGTGTGGCAGGTTGATTAGATCGGATAGGAGGGAGAAGATGATAATTGTGGGGCAATTGTTAACCGGCACTAAGAAATTTTGCATATTACAACAAAGAAGAGGTTCCCACAAATATCAACCATCATATTTTAAAAACGCATGTGAATATAAATATTCATCATTGAATATGTGTCACGTCCGCAATAACAAGCATAATGGGATGCATAGACTTTTATTTAAAGCTACTATCTCTCAAACAAGTCTAAGTAATGTTTCTCAATAGTATCTCATTTACCTCATTATATTGCGAGAAGAACACAAACAGAGTAAACATCTAGTATCAGTTCCCTAAATATTGATGAAAATATGCATAAGTATTTGCTATTGTCGAATTTCATACATAAATATAGAAAACTAGATGAACAAGCGCGCTTTGCCGCGCCGCCTATGTAATGTTCTAGCATATCGTGGCTGGTGCGATATGAAAATTAGTCGATCGGGCATGAATCGCACGGGAAAACACAATGTTGCCGTGCGACAAATCGCACGGCAAAGGGGCCTATTTGCCCGGCAAAGGCTTTGCCGTGTGTAGCCTCACGGCAAAGACCGCACGGCAAACAATTCGACGGCAACGAGTTCGTTGCCGTGCGCATCACCAGTTTTGCACGGCAACGTCTTTGCCGTGCGAAATCACTTTGCCGTGCACAACAAATCTTTGCCGTGCGACGAATCGCTGCCGTGAGCCCTCCCTTTGCCGTGCTATTTGTCTTTGCCGTGCGCCCCTGATCTTTGCCGTGCGCCTCAGCTTCGCCGTATACTTCTGTGCCGTGCACTTCCTTCGCCGTGCGCCGTGCCCTGCCTTTGCCGTGCGCAAGCACGCCTGGCCGCACGGCAAAGAATGTGCAGCACACCCCCCAGACCTTCCCAGGAGCACAGGCGCACGTGCCCCCTTTGCCGTGCGTGTGCACACGGCAAAAGAGAAAGTCCTTTGCCATGCACACACATGGCAAAGGGGCCTGATTTTTTCATTTTTTTGCTGTTTTTCAATTATCCCTGCATTTCAAATATTGCATTTCACAAATATAGCATATATAACATATATATCAACATATGATCACCAAACACATCAACAACACCACAAATACATCGACCACACATAGTTCATGCATACAAGCCGTTACATAGAGTCCACATCGAGCACACATAGTTCATGCATAGCAATGTCCATTATTACAATCCATTACAACGACGATAAGTGCACGACGACCATGCCATCAACCTTGTCCTCCTCCGCTTCCGCCGGCCTCATCGTCATTGCCTTGTGACATATAATCTATAAGCAGGTTGATAGAATGAACATTTGCATTTGCATAATGATCACTTGAACAAGCACAAGTAGCGGCTTGGGCACAAGTGTAGGAGGACTCACCGCGGTTCATGCTCCGGATGATGTTCATGTTGTTGACGGTGACAGGTGTGCCCGGGGTCTGAGTGGGAGGTGGCGGCATCCACGGCATGGAGTAAGGTGGAGGAGCAGAAGACTCCCTGGAGAAGACAACCGCTCCGCCATCAGCCAGCTCATCATTGCTCGCTGCCGCCGCATCATCCGCGTCACGTTGCATCTGCTGCATCTCGTGTCTGCTGCTGCTGGTATCTAATCTGCTGCTCCATCCGCGCCCTTTGCTCCTGGGCCCTGCTCCTTCGCCGCCATCTCCTCCTACGTTGTGTTGCCGCGATGTCATTAACATTTCAATGGAAAGCATGTAAAGTAGAGTAAGGAAGAACACACCCGTAATCGATGCCTAGATCCGAGGTGGCCGGCTCTACCTCAACCTATAACTTTACGACCACGACGGATCTGTCGTCGCAGGGCTTTGTACGCACCCGTCACCAAACCATAGGCGACCATGCTTCCAAGCTCTCCGCAAGCACCGCAACCTCAGGGTCAAAGTCGGCCTCAAGGCGTCCTCGCCGTACTTCTGCTTGAACTTGGAGACATACGACGTGCACTGGGTCTCGGATTGCGGGTTAACCCACACGGACCCCATCTCAGGATCAGGCGTCTTCCTTTGCATCTTCTTCTTTAGCACGGCAAAGACGTTACTTCGCTCCTGTCCTGACTTCCTGCAAGAGAACATGTAATTGAGTGAAGTGGCACACCCTTGCAGAGTTAACAAATATATAACATGAATTCAAAGAATGAAGGAACCATTAATTTGCTCACCTCCCTCTGCAGGTGAAGAGAGATGGGGATGCTGCCTTGGATATGCGATCCACCTCGCATCTCTGCCCGCTTCTTCTTGCCCTCCTCGTGCTTCTTCAGGTACTGGGGCATGTCCACCACATGACCATCGCAAGAAAGCACCTCTCGTCGTTGCCGACGTACTGAGGAGGGTTCTACATGCACAAGATAAACCCATTATGGTAAAATAAACTACATGGCGATAAAGAAATCAATAACACATAAATGCAAATACCTGCATGTACTGCCACGGCTGCATGAGCGTGTCGCGAGCGTCCTCCTTAGTCATGTGGACGAAGCGGTCGGCGTGCCAGTCGTGGACGCATTGAACACGTGCTCGAGTGCATGCCAGCCACTCTCTTCCTTGTAAGCTGGTGTAGGACATCATCGCACGCATTCTCCTTGCCCTCGGCCCTCTTGAAGTATTTCTGCAACCATGCACATAGGTAAAACAAGGGGGCATTAGTGCAATTATTGTGAACCAAGGAGAGTGTATGAATGGTAAGAAGTCAAAAGTCACGTACCCAGAATTTGGCAACAACGAAACCGCGGTGCCGCGGCCAAGAGGATCTTCCGCGAGGCTGTAGTGCGCCCACCTCCAAGCTACGTCGCAGCCACCAGTAGGGAGATTGACTATCCCAGGGAAATACCATCTAAGTAGGCCCCCAAGGATGTTCGAGTACCCACGTGGCGGTCTCTGCGACGGGTCTTCAAACTTGAACGAGCTGCACCATGAAACGACAACATCAATATGTATGTGATAATAATTTTGATAATGACAAAATTGCAATAACGAAATGCCAAAAATTAACATGTACCTCCTTCCATAGGGCTCTAGAACAACATGCTGTAGCGCCACTCCTTCAGCGAGCTGTGTTATCCCACGCCGATATGGCTTCCTATCACGTGGCCTCAGCCTCTCCACAGCTGAACGTACTGCAATCCTCCGGCGCTGCCAAACTAGGCTTGGATCAGGATCGAACTAAGTTCCCCAACCCCCATCCTCCGAGAGGTCCTCCTCGTCCCTCCTCCTCCTCCTGGTCCTCCCCACCCTCCTCCTCCTGGTCCTCCCCACCCCTCCTCCCCTGGTCCTCCCCACCCCGTGGTGATCCTGGTCCTCCTCCTCATCATCATCATCGCTGGGAGGGGCTAGGACTAGAGTGAGTACCCGCGTCGCATTCTTCCTACGCGGCCGCCCCGTGGGAGCGACAGAGGGGGCTAGGAGGGGGTAGTAGCTCGGCCCCGCCTCAAGTCCCTACACCTACCAAGTCCTTGAGCTTCTTTAAGACCGCCACTTTTTTGGCGGCATGCTTCAATCACCTGCAAACAAAAATGAAGAGAGTGGTTTATTAGTACGCAATATTGTAAAGAGATAAATATTAGTGAAAGCAACAGAAATATAAGTAGATGAGCATTAATGAAAGCAACAATAATGCAAAAGGATGAACATTAATTAGTGGAAGCAATTCTCTCAAACATAGCACGGAGTTCTTACAAATAACCTAGCTAGACAATCACTATTACACAGAGTTATTACAAATAGGCTAGCCTCACAATTACTACTACATAGATCAGTAGCCTGTGTCGCCATCCGTGATTGGATCGCGTGTCTCCTCATCGTCATCAGGCTCGGCGAACCAATAATCATCAATGAAACCTGGAGGTGGTCCATCTGCATCGAGGTCAATCCCTGCTCTGAACGCCTCGAGCAAACTCAGGTCTTCCGGGGCACAAACATCCTCAGCTTCATCTTCTGCATTGTCCCCATCCATGCCCGCATCTTCTTGTTCATCGTCTACGACCATGTCATCGATAGTCGGCAAGCCGATTGTGAAATGCCCGGGGAGCCCTTCTTCCTGATAGAACTCGACACTCTTTGCTGAGGGGTCTACGCGGCGGTAATCGTCCTTGTTTGGCGGGGGGGCCTATTGCGTGAAGGCACCGTCATCACAACATCCCATCCATGTAGACGTTTTGTCGGGTTTCTGCACGCGTACGGGAGATAGAATACTTGAAAGGCCTGGGTAGCCAAGATGTACACATCCTCTCCCTTATAAACAGAGTTCCTTTCAACTTCGACCAACCCAATTTCAGGATCCCGTCTCACCCGACGTGGGTCAAACCAATGACATTTGAAGACGACGGGATTTAGCCCTTTCTGAAACCCGTAATTCAGCTCGTATATATCCTCGACTCTTCCATAGTAATGGAGCCCATCGTCACCTTGACATACCACCCCGCTATTTATTGTCTTCGCGTTGGGCCGGCTTGTTGTGTATTTATGGGTCTGGAAGCGATACCCGTTCACGTCATAGGAGTTGAACGCTTCGAGGGAATGGTCAAAGCCCCTAGCAATTTTTCTTAGCTCTGACTTCATCTCTTTGTCAGTTCTTGCCTACAAGTTTAGCACGAGAAGTTTAGAACGAGAAATGACCGATAAATGTCGGAAGTGCTAGCTAATTTGGATAGAAAAGTACCAAATTACAGAACCAGCTACTGAAACCGAAACCGCCGCCCTTATCGAAAATTTGCTTGGATTCTTCCGGGGTAGGCTCCCTATGGGTATTCTTCCAATGTATAGCCTTAAATTGTCTATACCGATGAAAAGAGGAAGAGTTAGCCACGAAAATACGAGTGAATGTTTGCGAATAACTAAATGGTTCGCACTTACTCGATGTACGGCTTCACTTCGACCATGGTGTTCAAGACATACGAGTGGATCAAGGTCCGCTCCTGTCCGTTCTGTACGGCTTCGAGCCACTTGACTTGCCACCAAGCCCCACGAAGATGCTAAGCTTGGGTACTTCTTCATTGTTTGCGGCATTGTAACGGAGGACCGGGTTGTGCTTTGTGGGAATGTTGGGATCATAGTGCTTAGTGGTGAAGTTTGCCACCTCCACGTTCAGGACTGCCTCGGCTATGGATGCTTCGATCTTGCATTTATTGCCAGTCATTTGACGAAGCTTTTGTGTTTCTCTCTCGGGACCAAACTGCCAACGGCCCCAATTCGGCCCCCCTTTAAGCATTCCTCCGCGAGGTGCAGGATCATATGTTGCATCGGATTAAAGAACCCTGGAGGAAAGATCTTCTCTAGATCGCAAAGCAACACGGGTGCCTCTTCATCCAGCTTCTCAATCACTTTAGTGTCTAACTCCCTAGCACAAATCTGGCGGAAGAAAAAACTCAACCTCGCTAGCACTCGCCAAGTCTTCTCAGGGACATAGCCTCGAATCATCACCGGCATTATCCGCTCAAGCCATATGTGGTAGTCATGACTCTTCAGTCCTTGTACTCGCAACGTTTCAATGTTCAGACCCCTCATCCAGTTGGCTGCGAACCCATCAGGGAAAAACAAGGAGTCCTTCATCCATTGGAAGACCTCCCTTTTTTGGGCCTTTGTGAGGCAGAACGGAGCGTGTGGCTTAGTCCAAGTTTTTTTGGCACCATGAGGTGGCTGCATGTTCAACTCCGGCCTATCGCACCACATTTCTTGATCAATTCGAGCCTTTATGTTATCCTTCGTCTTCTCGGTGTCCACAATCGTGCTCCAAATGGCTTCACTAATATTCTTCTCGGTGTGCATTACATCAATGTTATGCGGGAGCTCGAGAAACTCAAAGTAAGGGAGCTTCCATAAGCACGGCTTGTGAGTCCATTGGTGTGTCTCCCCATATCCCAAGAAACCATTCCCATCAGGGCTAGGCTGAAGAGCATCTAACTCGGCCTTGATTTCCGTTCCGGTCTTCGGAATTGGCTTCGGGCCACGGACAACACGGCCTTTCTTGAAACTCTTTACATCACTCCTGTATGCATGCCTCCGCTCAAGGAACTGTCGAGCTTCATCAAAGCATGAATACTTGCCTCCCTTGTTTAGCCAGAAGAAAGTCACGGCCTGCCTGCACTGTGGGCAAGGCCACTTCCCATGTGTACACCACCCGCAGAACAAAGCACGTGCTGGCAGGTCATGCAGGGACGTGTGGTACCACACATACATATCGAAGTACTCCTTCTTTGATGCGTCATATGTTCGGATCCCGCGACCTTCCCAGCCACGAACCAAGTCATCCACCAGCGGTTCCAGGTACACATTCATGTTCTTACCCGGGTATTTGGGCCCTGGGATTATCATCGACACAAACATGTTCTCTGATCTCATGCAGACGCCAGGGGGGAGGTTCATGGGAATAACAAACACTGGCCAACAACTGTATACTGCAGCCGACATACCATATGGATTGAACCCATCGGTTGATATCTTGTCGGTGTATCTGTTTCCTTCCACGGCCCACCTCATCTCTGGGCAGTATCCTCGGTCATGAAGAGCCGCTGGATCCTCGGTAGAACTGGAAGATAGCGGAGGATATTCTTGGCAACCGTGGTCTGCCTCTTCTGACCATCACCATTGCGGTCTACCTCAAAGTACCTAGAGGAATTGCATTTGATGCAATAATTTGTGTCAGCGTGCTCCTCTCTGAATAGCATGCATCCCTTTGGACAAGCGTGTATCTGCTAAGATGACATCTTAAGGTCACTGAGCAATTTGGTCGAATAGTAGAAGTTTTGCGGCAAGAGGTGCCCTTTCGGCAGAAGGCTGCCTACGATGACCAGAAGTTCATCGAACCCATCTCTGCACAAGTTCCTATGGCACTTCAAGGCCATAAGGCGAGCGATGGCATCTAGTTGGGTAACCTCTGTATTTTCATGTAGGGGTTTCTGCGAAGCAAACAGAGCCTCATAATACTCCTTTGTGTTTTCCTCCGGGTCCTCACTTGTCTCTGATGTCTAGGTGCTTCTAATCTTGTACATGTTGGGCCTCCAAGAGCAGAGGTTTGTAGAACAGCAGCAAGTTTCCCTCAAGTGGATCACCCAAGGTTTATCGAACTCAGGGAGGAAGAGGTCAAAGATATCCCTCTCAAGCAACCCTCAATCACGATACAAGAAGTCTCTTGTGTCCCCAACACACCTAATACACTTGTCAGATGTATAGGTGCACTAGTTCGGCGAAGAGATAGTGAAATACAAGTAGTATGGATGTATATGAGTGGTAATAGCAATCTGAATAAAATATGGCAGCGAGTAAACATGCAACAGAAAGTAAATAAGCGGTGTTTGCAGTATTGGAAACAAGGCCTAGGGATCCTACTTTCACTAGTGGACACTCTCAACATTGATCACATAAATAAATAAGTTCTCTTCCTTTGTGCTACATATACTCTTGTTTGATAATGAACACCATTCGTTGTGTAGGGCTACAAGAGCACCTCAATGCCGGAGTTAACAAGCTCCACAACATTCGATATTCATGTTTAAGTAACCTTAGAGCATAATAGATCTTTGCAAAATAGCCCGAGTACTAACATAGCATACACACTGTCACCATTACACTATGAAGGGGGGATAGATCACATCAATACTATCATAGCGATAATTAACTCCATAACCTACAAGAGATTATGATCATAATCTACCACAAGAACCACACGATGCACACACTGTCACCATTACACCATGAAGGAGGAATAGACTACTTTAATAACATCACAAGAGTAGCACATAGACTAATAGCGATACAAAGCTCATCATATGGATCTCAATTATGCAAGGCAATTCATGAGATCATTGTATTGGGGTACATGAGAGAGAGATTAACCACATAGCTACCGGTAGAGCCCTCAGCCCCGGGGAGAACTACCTCCTCATCATAGGAGCAGCAGCGTTGATGGAGATGGCGGTGAAGATGGCGGTGGTGTCGATGGAGAAGCCTTCCGGGGCACTTCCCCGTCCCGGCGGCGTGCAGGAAGAGACTTCGTCCCCCGAATCTTGGTTTCGTGATGGCGGCGGCTCTGGACCTTTCTCGTATCGTGTTTTTTCGTATCGAAGATTTAGGTCAGGGACCTTAAATAGGCGAAGAGGCGGAGTCGGAAGGCCGACGGGCGGTGACACAATAGGGGGCGCGACCCACACCGGCCGCGCCACCCGGCGTGTGGTGGCCCTGTGGCCCCCTCCGGTCCCTTCGTGTTCTTGAAGGCAATTATAAGATGTTGGGCGTTGATTTCGTCCAATTCCGAGAATATTTCCTTACTAGGATTTCTGAAACCAAAAAGGTAAAATGGAACTGCACGCATCTCGTTAATAGGTTAGTTCCGAAAAATGCATAAATATGACATAAAGTGTGAATAAAACATGTAGGTATTGTCATAAAACAAGCATGGAACATAAGAAATTATAGATACGTTTGAGACGTATCAAGCATCCCCAAGCTTAGTTCCTACTCGCCCTCGAGTAGGTAAACGATAACAATGATAATTTCTTAAGTGACATGCTACCAACATAATCTTGATCAACATTATTGTAAAGCATATGAGATGAATGCAGCGATTCAAAGCAATGATGAAGACAATGAGTAAAAACTGAATCATATAGCAAAGACTTTTCATGAATAGTACTTTCAAGACAAGCATCAATAAGACTTGCATAGAGTTAACTCATAAGCAATAAATTCTTAGTAGAAGGCATTGAAGCAACACAAAGGATGATTAAGTTTCAGCAATTGCTTTCAACTTGTAACATGTATATCTCATGGATAGTTGTCAACATAAAGTAATATAACAAGTGCAATAGGTAAACATGTAAGAATCAATGCACACAATTTATACAAGTGTTTGCTTCTAAGATAGAAAGAAGTAGGTAAACTGACTCAACAATAAAGTAAAAGAATGGCCCTTCGCAGAGGGAAGCATGGATTGCTATATTTGTGCTAGAGCTTTTATTTTGAAAACATAAAGAGAGCATAAAAAGTAAAGTTTTGAGAGGTGTTTGTTGTTGTCAACGAATGGTAGTGGGCACTCTAACCCCTTGCCAGACAGACTTTCAAAGAGCGGCTCCCATGAAATTTTATTTTTGGGTGGCACTCCTTCCAACCTTGCTTTCACAAACCATGGCTAACCGAATCCTCGGGTGCCTGCCAACAATCTCATACCATGAAGGAGTGCCTTTTATTTTAGTTTTATTTAGATGACACTCCTCCCCACCTTTGCTTTCTCAAGCCATGGCTAACCGAATCCTCGGGTGCCGACCAACAATCACATACCATGGAGGAGTGTCTATTTGCAACTTTATGAAAGTTAATTAATTCGGGGCTGGGAACCCCATTGCCAGCTCTTTTTGCAAAATTATTGGATAAGCGGATGAAGCCACTAGTCCATTGGTGAAAGTTGCCCAACAAGATTGAAAGATAAACACCACATACTTCCTCATGAGCTATAAAACATTGACACAAATAAGAGGTAATAACTTTTGAATTGTTTAAAGATAGCACTCAAGCAATTTACTTTGGAATGGCGGAGAAATACCATGTAGTAGGTAGATATGGTGGACACAAATGGCATAGTTTTTGGCTCAAGAATTTTGGATGCACGAGAAGAATTCCTCTCAATACAAGGCTAGGCTAGCAAGGTTGTTTGAAGCAAACTCAAGTATAAAAAGGTGCAGCAAGACTCACATATGAACGTATTGTAAGCATTATAAGACTTTACATCGTCTTCCTTGTTGTTCAAGCACCTTAACCAGAAAATATCTAGACTTAGAGAGACCAATCATGCAAACCAAAATTTAACAAGCTCTATGTAGTTCTTCATTAATAGAGGATGCAAATCATGATTGCAAGAGCTAACATGAAGCTCTATTGAGCAACAAGTGCCAAGTGATGCAAGAGCATGACCACCCAGCATGCCAAATCCAATTACAAGCAGTTTCAAATGAACGAAGCTGTTTGAACCATAGGAACGAAAGCTTCCTTAATGAACACAAAACAAAAACAAATCCTACGCTCCAAAAAGTGGATGTGACAAACAAAACAAACAAAACAAGAGCTCCAAGTGATACATAAGATGTGACCGATAAGATAGGGAAGAGAAGAAACCTGATAAATTGTCGATGAAGAAGGGGATGCCTTGGGATCCCCAAGCTTAGATGCTTGAGTCTTCTTGAAATATGCAGGGATGAACCACGGGGGCATCCCCAAGCTTAGACTTTTCACTCTTCTTGATCATAGTATATCTCCTCTCTTGACCCTTGAAAACTTCCTCCACACCAAACTCAAAACAAACTCATTAGAGGGTTAGTGCATAATAAAAATTCACATGTTCAGAGGTAACACAATCATTCTTAACACTTCTGGACATTGCACAAAGCTTCTGAAAGTTAATGGAACAAAGAAACTCATTCAACATAGCAAAAGCGGCAATGCGAAATAAAAGGCAGAATCTGTCAAAAACAGAACAGTCCGTAAAGACGAATTTTGCAGGGGCACTTAACTTGCTCAGATGGAAAAACTCAAAACTAATGAAAGTTGCGTACATATCTGAGGATCACGCACGTAAATTTGCAGATTTTTCTGAGTTACCTACAGAGACTTCTGCGCGAATTCGTGACAGACAGCAAATCTGTTTCTGCGCAGTAATCCAAATCTAGCATCAACTTTACCATAGAGACTTTACTTGGCACAAAAACATGATAAGGAGAGGTTGCTACAGTAGTAAACAACTTCCAAGACTCAAATATAAAACAAAAGTGTTGTAGTAAAATAAACACATGGGTTATCTCCCAAGAAGTTCTTTCTTTATAGCCATTAAGATGGGCTCAGTAATTTCAATGATACTCTCGCAAGAAATAAAAGTTGAAGCAAAAGAGAGCATCAAGAAGCAAATTCAAAACACATTTAAGCCTAACCCACTTCCTATGAAAAGGAATCTTGTACACAAATAAATTCATGAAGAACAAAGTGACAAGCATAGGAAGGCAACACAAGCGCAATTTCAAGATTCTCAACATAAAGAGGGGAAACTTAATATTATTAAGATGCATATAACCATGTTTCCCTCTCTCATAATAACTTTCAGTAGCATCATTGATGAAATCCACAATATAACCATCACTTAAAACATTCTTATCATGGTTCATATGCATAAAAGTATCATTAATTTTGGCATAAGAAGAATTCTTCTCATTAATAGTAATTGGAGCAAGATTATTATCAAGAATTTGAACATGGTAAACAAGTTGCATACTAAGGGAATTGTTTTTGGCAATCCAATCATAACTATGACAAGTTTCATAAGGATAGTTATAACCTATATCATAGCATTCTTTATAATAATCATCAAAGATCGGAGGCACAGTGTCATCATAAGAAATAGAATAGTTATCTTTCACAGTATGTTCATCTGTGACCATACCATCATTGTTACTAGAAGGAGATGTATCAAACATATAATGATCAGTAGCAAAAGGATTTTCAAACACCTCATCCCCAAGCTTAGAGCTTTCTATATCATTATGGGAGGAAGCATGGATAGTACTGATACTATGGCAATTATTAACATCATCATTTTCAGAATTAGTTTCCCAGAGATTTGCAATATCAAAAGTAGTGTGCTCTTTCAAATCATGATCACTAATGTAGGTAAAGGGCATAGGAAGATCATTGTACTCAGATTCATTATCATAATAATCATCAGGAGCAACATACTTACGGTTACCTATCGTTATCTCATACACGCGGGGATATGTGTTACCTCTTTCTTTTTATTCCCCTTCTTCTTCTTCTTCTTCTTCTTCTTCTTCTTCTTCCTTCTTCTTCTTCTTCTTCTTCTTCTTCTTCTTCTTCTTCTTCTTCTTCTTCTTCTTCTTCTTCTTCTTCTCCTCGTTCCCTTCTTTAGGAGGAAGAGGCTTGAAGGGAGGCTTCTCCACATAACCTGCTTTATTTCCAGAAACAATAGAAGAAACTTGGGAGGATTCCTCCTTTTCATTAATAAGTTCAAAACACACAGCGGTCCTATCATATTTTGGCAAAGTGTCATCTTCTAAAATATTTTGTATGTAAGTATTTGTATGGCAATTATCAATGCAATAAGAAAAACACCCATGCAGGACATCATCAATATCAAGATCACTCATATGTAACAAAGAGATTTTTCTTGATAACTCTTCACACCACAAAAATAAAGTAAGTTCATCATGCTGATTAGGAGTAATTTCATCATCACAATACAAATTTGCAGCACTCATGGGGTTCAAATTATCATTGGAGGAGCATTGAAAATTAAAATGACCCACTCTATGGCAAAGTTCACAAATAAAAGGATAGAGGGCACAAACTTTTTTACCAAGATCATCTAGAGCCCTAGACCACTTTCTAGTTTTTTCATTAATATGATGGATACAATATTCATCTTCGATTTGATTAATTCCACAAGGTCTATGCATTCCACAAAAATTAACATGCTTATAGGAAATAGCATTCTTAGGAGTTTGAGCATGTTTATTGCAATTATTAACAACAATTTCATTCTTCATACAAGCCTCTTTAAAAGGTTCATGATACTTATCAAAATTCTTCCTAGGCAATTCAAAATGAGAGGCAAAAGCTTTATAAAGATTTGCAACAACTTGAGAGTCAAGACCATAAGTAGCACTCATATTTCGAAATTTATCAGTATCCATAAAAGTTTCAATGCATTCATAATCATAATTTATACCTGACTCTTTACCTTTGTCGTTCTCCCAATCTTCAGCGTTCTCCTTAATCCGATCAAGAAGGTCCCTTTTAAAATCTTCTTTGTTGCGCGTGAATGATCCAGAACAAGTAGTATCCAGCAAGGTTTTATCCTGAAAAGAAAGTCTTGCATAGAAATTATCAATGATGATATTACCAGGAAGCTCATGAATGGGGCATTTGAGCATTAAAGACTTCAATCTCCCCCATGCTTGGGCAATACTCTCTCCATCATGAGGCCAGAAATTATATATTCGGTTTCGGTCTTTGTGAATTTCACTTGGAGGATAGAATTTAGAATAAAATAGAGGCACAATATCCTTCCAATCAAGAGAATGCCCATCCTTCAGCAGTTTATACCAATGCGCCGCTTTACCAGACAGCGACATAGAGAATAATTTCTTCCTAACTTCATCCATAGAAATACCTGCACACTTGAATAACCCGCATAATTCATGTAAAAACAGTAAATGATCTCCAGGATGAACAGTTCCATCCCCTTCATAGCGGTTATCCATAACACGTTCAATAATTTTCATGGGTATCTTGAAAGGAATACTTTCAGTAGGTGGATTTAAAATATCACAAGCATCATTAGAGTTATCGCATATGGGAGATAAAGCATTATCAGAGCAAATTTTCTCCCCTAAAGATGGGAAGCTAAAAAGATCACAAAAACTAGCTTCCCCAAGCTTAGACTTCTCCATAGCATTAGCAGTAATTGCATTCATACTAATAACATTGCTACTATCATGCAAATAAGGTTCCATAGGTTTTTTAATTTTCGCATCAAACAATTCTAAATTAGGAAAAAGATTAAAAAGCTCACCAATTTTTTTGTTGTTTTCCATTATGCCTAACTAGTGAAAATAAAAACAAGAAACAAAAAGATGCAATTGCAGGATCTAAAGGAAATAGCTTCGAGCACTTACAACGGCAACAGAAAATAACTTAGTTACCTGGGACCGGAGTGTGAGTGCCTTTTACCTTTCCTCCCCGGCAACGGCGCCAGAAAAGTGCTTGATGTCTACGTGTGCTTCTATTCTTGTAGACAGTGTTGGGCCTCCAAGAGCAGAGGTTTGAACAGCTGATACGTCTCCAACGTATCGATAATTTCTTATGTTCCATGCTACTTTATTGATGATACCTACATGTTTTATGCACATTATATGTCATATTTATGCATTTTCTGGAACTAACCTATTAACGAGATGCCGAAGAGCCAGTTGCTGTTTCTGCTGTTTTTGGTTTCAGAAATCCTAGTAAGGAAATATTCTCGGAATTGGACGAAATCTTCGCCAGGGTCCTATTTTTGCACGGAGCTTCCAGAAGACCGAAGAGATAACGAAGTGGGGCGACGAGGCGCCGCCACCATAGGGCCGCGCGGCCAGAGGGGGGCCCGCGCCGCCCTATGGTGTGGGCCCCTCGTCAGCCCCCGACCTACCCTTTCGCCTACTTAAAGCCTCCGTCGCGAAACCCCCAGTACCGAGAGCCACGATACGGAAAACCTTCCAGAGACGCCGCCGCCGTGAATCCCATCTCGGGGGATTCGGGAGATCGCCTCCGGCACCCTGCCGAGAGGGGATTCATCTCCCGGAGGACTCTTCATCGCCATGATCGCCTCCGGAGTGATGAGTGAGTAGTTCACCCCTGGACCATGGGTCCATAGCAGTAGCTAGATGGTCGTCTTCTCCTTGTTGTGCTTCATTGTTGGATCTTGTGAGCTGCCTAACATGATCAAGATCATCTATATGTAATTCTATATGTTGTGTTTGTCGGGATCCGATGGATAGAGAATACTATGTTATGGTGATTATCAATCTATTGTTTATGTGTTGTTTATGATCTTGCATGCTCTCCGTTATTAGTAGAGGCTCTGGCCAAGTTTGTACTCTTAACTCCAAGAGGGAGTATTTATGCTCGATAGTGGGTTCATGCCTTCATTGACACCTGGGACAGTGACAGAAAGTTCTAAGGTTGTGATGTGCTGTTGCCACTAGGGATAAAACATTGATTCTATGTCTAAGGATGTAGTTGTCGATTACATTACGCACCATACTTAATGCAATTGTCTGTTGCTTTGCAACTTAATACTGAATGGGGTTCGGATGATAACCTGAAGGTGGACTTTTTAGGCATAGATGCAGTTGGATGGCGGTCTATGTACTTTGTCGTAATGCCCGGATTAAATCTCACTATATTTATCATATCATGTATATGCATTGTTATGCCCTTCTCTATTTGTCAATTGCCCGACTGTAATTTGTTCACCCAACATGCTTTTATCTTATGGGAGAGACACCTCTAGTGAACTGTGGACCCCGGTCCTATTCTTTACATAGCATACAATCTACTGCAATTGTGTTTTACTGTTTTCTTGCAAACAATCATCTTCCACTCGATACGTTTAATCCTTTGTTACAGCAAGCCGGTGAGATTGACAACCTCACTGTTTCGTTGGGGCAAAGTACTTTGGTTTTGTTGTGCAGATTCCACGTTGGCGCCGAAATCCCTGTTGTTGCGCCGCATCACATTTCGCCACCATCAACCTTCAACGTGCTTCTTGGCTCCTACTGGTTCGATTAAACCTTGGTTTCATACTGAGGGAAACTTGCTTCTATACGCATCATACCTTCCACTTGGGGTTCCCAACGGACGTGTGCATCTACGCGTATCAAGCTAAATTTCTGGCGCCGTTGCCGGGGAACTGAAGAAAGTTGCACCACAAAGATTTCTAACTCCCACGTCAACTACACGCCAGCAAGTAAATTTCTGGCGCCGTTGCCGGGGAGATCAAGACACGCTGCAAGGGGAGTCTCCACTTCTCAATCTCTTTACTTTGTTTTTGTCTTGCTTTATTTTATTTACTACTTTGTTTGCTGCACCTAAACAAAACACAAAAAAATTAGTTGCTAGTTTTACTTTATTTATTATCTTGCTCACTATATCGAAAACACAAAAAAATTAGTTACTTGCATTTACTTTATCTAGTTTGTTTTATTTACTGTTGCTAAAATGAATACCCCTGAAAATACTAAGTTGTGTGACTTCACAAATGCAAATAATAATGATTTCCTATGCACACCTATTGCTCCACCTGCTACTACAGCAGAATTCTTTGAAATTAAACCTGCTTTACTGAACCTGGTTATGAGAGATCAATTTTCTGGTGTTAGTTCTGATGATGCTGCTGCCCATCTCAATAATTTTGTTGAACTTTGTGAAATGCAAAAGTATAAGGATGTAGATGGTGATATTATTAAATTGAAAGTGTTTCCTTTCTCATTAAGAGGAAGAGCTAAAGATTGGTTGCTATCTTTGCCTAAGAATAGTATTGATTCATGGACTAAATGCAAGGATGCTTTTATTGGTAGATATTATCCTCCCGCTAAAATTATATCTTTGAGAAGTAGCATAATGAATTTTAAGCAATTAGATACTGAACATGTTGCTCAAGCATGGGAGAGAATGAAAACTTTGGTAAAGAATTGCCCAACCCATGGACTGACTACTTGGATGATCATCCAAACCTTCTATGCAGGACTAAATTTTTCTTCGCGGAATTTATTGGATTCAGCTGCTGGAGGTACCTTTATGTCCATCACTTTGGGGGCGGCTACAAAACTTCTTGATGATATGATGATAAATTACTCTGAATGGCACACGGAAAGAGCTCCACAAGGTAAGAAGGTAAATTCTGTTGAAGAAACCTCTTCCTTGAGTGATAAGATTGATGTGATTATGTCTATGCTTGTGAATGGTAGATCTAATGTTGATCCAAATAATGTTCCTTTAGCTTCATTGGTTGCTCAAGAAGAAAATGTTGATGTGAATTTCATTAAAAATAATAATTTCAACAATAATGCTTATAGGAACAACTCTGGTAATAACTATAGGCCATATCCTTCTGCTAATGGTAATGGTTATGGTAATTCTTATGGGAATTCTTACAACAATAATAGGAATGTACCCCCTGGTCTTGAAGCTATGCTTAAAGAATTTATTAGTACACAAACTGCTTTTAACAAATCTGTTGAGGAAAAGCTTGATAAAATTGATACTATTGCTTCTAGAGTTGATAGACTTGCCTCTGATGTAAATCTTTTAAAATTGAAAGTTATGCCCAATAATGATATTGATAATAAGATTACTACTACAGCAAATGCCATCCAAGTTAGAATTAATGAGAATATAAGATTAATGGCTGAATTGCGTGCTAGGTGGGATAGAGAAGAAAATGAAAAACTAGCTAAAGAGAATAATGTAGCTAAAGTTTGGACTATTACCACTACTAGTAATGCTAATTCTTCACATGTTGCTGCACCTCCTACTATCAATGGTAAAATAATTGGTGTTGGCAATGTTTCTACTCCTAGTGCAAAGCGTACAAAACTGCCTGAAATTGCTAAAACTGCTGAAACTGCTTGTGATAAAACTGCTGAAATTTTTTCCAACCTTGGGAACAATGATCCCATTGCTGTAGCTCATAATGATTTAGATTTTGATGATTGCCACATCTCTGAAGTTATAAAGTTCTTACAAAAACTTGCTAAAAGTCCTAATGCTAGTGCTATAAATTTAGCCTTTACAAAACATATTACAAATGCTCTCATAAAAGCTAGAGAAGAGAAACTAAAACTTGAAACTTCTATTCCTAGAAAGTTAGAAGATGGTTGGGAGCCCATCATTAAAATGAAATTCAATGACTTTGAATGTAATGCTTTATGTGATCTTGGTGCAAGTATTTCTGTTATGCCTAAAAAGATTTATGATATGCTTGACTTGCCACCATTGAAGAATTGTTATTTGGATGTTAATCTTGCTGATAATGTTAAAAAGAAACCTTTGGGGAGGATTGATAATGTGCACATTACGGTTAACAATAACCTTGTCCCCGTTGATTTTGTTGTCTTGGATATCGAATGCAATGCATCTTGTCCTATTGTATTGGGAAGACCTTTTCTTCGAACCGTTGGTGCTGTTATTGATATGAGGGAAGGTAATATTAAATATCAATTTCCTCTCAAGAAAGGTATGGAACACTTCCCTAGAAAGAGAATGAAGTTGCCTTTTGATTCTATTATTAGAACAAGTTATGATGTTGATGCTTCATCTCTCGATGTTACTTGATTTGCACTTTCTGCGCCTAGCTGAAAGGCGTTAAAGAAAAGCGCTTATGGGAGACAACCCATGTTTTTACTACAGCAATTTTTTGTTTTGTTGAGTCTTGGAAGTTGTTTACTACTGTAGCAACCTCTCCTTATCATGTTTTTGTGCCAAGTAAAGTTTCTATGTCAAAGTTGATGTTATATTTGGGATCGCTGCGCAGAAACAGCATTGCTGTCTGTCACGAATCTGGGCACAGGCCTCTGTAGAAAATTCGAAAAAATCTGCCAATTTACGAGCGTGATCCTCAGATATGTACGCAACTTTCATTAGTTTTGAGTTTTTCCATTTGAGCAAGTCTGGTGCCAGCTTTAAATTCGTCTTTACGGACTGTTCTGTTTTTGACAGATTCTGCCTTTTATTTCGCATTGCCTCTTTTGCTATGTTGGATTTATTTCTTTGATCCATTAATGTCCAGTAGCTTTATGCAATGTCCAGAAGTGTAAAGAATGATTGTGCCACCTCTGAATGTGTGAATTATTAATTGTGCACTAACCCTCTAATGAGTTTGCTTGAAGTTTGGTGTGAAGGAAGTTTTCAAGGGTCAAGAGAGGAGTATGATATACTATGATCAAGAGGAGTGAAAGCTCTAAGCTTGGGGATGCCCCCGTGGTTCACCCCTGCATATTTTAAGAAGACTCAAGCGTCTAAGCTTGGGGATGCCCAAGGCATCCCCTTCTTCATCGACAACATCATCAGGTTCCTCCCCTGAAACTATATTTTTATTCAATCACATCTTGTGTTCTTTACTTGGAGCGTCGGTTTGTTTTTGTTTTTGTTTTTGTTTGAATAAAATGGATCCTAGCATTCACTTTGTGGGAGAGAGACACGCTCCGCTGTTGCATATGGACAAATATGTCCTTAGGCTTTACTCATAATGTTCAAGGCGAAGTTTCTTCTTCGTTAAATTGTTATATGGTTGGAATTGGAAAATGCTACATGTAGTAATTCTAAAATGTCTTGGATAATGTGATACTTGGCAATTGTTGTGCTCATGTTTAAGCTCTTGCATCATATGCTTTGCACCCATTAATGAAGAAATACATAGAGCTTGCTAAAATTTGATTTGCATATTTGGTCTCTCTAAGGTCTAGATAATATCTAGTATTGAGTTTTGAACAACAAGGAAGACGGTGTAGAGTCTTATAATGTTTACAATATGTCTTTTATGTAAGTTTTGCTGCACCGGTTCATCCTTGAGTTTGCTTCAAATAACCTTGCTAGCCTAAACCTTGTATCGAGAGGGAATACTTCTCATGCATCCAAAATCCTTGAGCCAACTACTATGCCATTTGTGTCCACCATACCTACCTACTACATGGTATTTCTCCGCCATTCCAAAGTAAATTGCTTGAGTGCTACCTTTAAAATTCCATCATTCACCTTCGCAATATATAGCTCATGGGACAAAATAGCCTTAAAAACTATCGTAGTATTGAATATGTACTTATGCACTTTATCTTTTATTAAGTTGCTTGTTGTGCGATAACCATGCTTCTGGGGAACGCCATCAACTATTGTTGAATATCATGTGAGTTGCTATGCATGTCCGTCTTGTCTGAAGGATCTATCACCTTAGTGGTTGGAGCATGCAAAATTGTTAGAGAAGAACATTGGGCCGCTAACTAAAGCCATGAATCATGGTTGAAGTTTCAGTTTTGGACATATATCCTCAATCTCATATGAGAATAATAATCATTGCTACATGCTTATGCATTTAAGAGGAGTCCATTATCTGTTGTCCATGTTGTCCCGGTATGGATGTCTAAGTTGAGAATAATCAAAAGCGAGAAATCCAAAATGCGAGCATTCTCCTTAGACCTTTGTACAGGCGGCATGGAGGTACCCCTTTGTGACACTTGGTTGAAACATGGCATGCAAAGATCCGGTAGTCCAAGCT
Source organism: Lolium multiflorum (assembly GCA_030979885.1). NCBI lineage: Eukaryota > Viridiplantae > Streptophyta > Magnoliopsida > Poales > Poaceae > Lolium > Lolium multiflorum. The sequence continues at coordinate 150,179,447 of CM061753.1, read as the reverse complement.
AAGTAGGACGAGGTGCGGACACTATTAGTATACTATGCATGAGGCTTGCAACTTGTAAGATATAATTTACATAACTCATATGCTTTATTACTACCGTTGACAAAATTGTTTCATGTTTTCAAAATAAAAGCTCTAGCACAAATACAGCAATCGATGCTTTCCTCTTTGAAGGACCTTTCTTTTACTTTTATTGTTGAGTCAGTTTACCTATCTTCCTCCACCTTAAGAAGCAAACACTTGTGTGAACTGTGCATTGATTCCTACATACTTGCATATTGCACTTGTTATATTACTTTATGTTGACAATATCCATGAGATATACATGTTGTAAGTTGAAAGCAACCACTGAAACTTAATCTTCCTTTGTGTTGCTTCAACACCTTTACTTTGATTTATTGCTTTATGAGTTAACTCTTATGCAAGACTTATTGATGCTTGTCTTGAAGTACTATTCATGAAAAGTCTTTGCTTTATGATTCACTTGTTTACTCATGTCATTACTTTTGTTTTGATCGCTGCATTCATTACATATGTTTACAAATAGTATGATCAAGATTATGATGGCATGTCACTTCAGAAATTATCTTTGTTATCGTTTTACCTGCTCGGGACGAGCAGAACTAAGCTTGGGGATGCTGATACGTCTCCAACGTATCGATAATTTCTTATGTTCCATGCTACTTTATTGATGATACCTACATGTTTTATGCACATTATATGTCATATTTATGCATTTTATGGAACTAACCTATTAACGAGATGCCGAAGAGCCAGTTGTTTTTGCTGTTTTTGGTTTCAGAAATCCTAGTAAGGAAATATTCTCGGAATTGGACGAAATCTTCGCCCAGGGTCCTATTTTTGCACGGAGCTTCCAGAAGACCGAAGAGATAACGAAATGGGGCGACGAGGCGCCGCCACCATAGGGCCGCGCGGCCAGAGGGGGGCCCGCGCCGCCCTATGGTGTGGGCCCCTCGTCAGCCCCCCGACCTACCCTTCCGCCTACTTAAAGCCTCCGTCGCGAAAACCCCAGTACCGAGAGCCATGATACGGAAAACCTTCCAGAGACGCGCCGCCGCGAATCCCATCTCGGGGGATTCAGGAGATCGCCTCCGGCACCCTGCCGGAGAGGGGATTCATCTCCCGAGGACTCTTCATCGCCATGATCGCCTCCGGAGTGATGAGTGAGTAGTTCACCTGGACCATGGGTCCATAGCAGTAGCTAGATGGTCGTCTTCTCCTTGTTGTGCTTCATTGTTGGATCTTGTGAGCTGCCTAACATGATCAAGATCATCTATATGTAATTCTATATGTTGTGTTTGTCGGGATCCGATGGATAGAGAATACTATGTTATGGTGATTATCAATCTATTGTTTATGTGTTGTTTATGATCTTGCATGCTCTCCGTTATTAGTAGAGGCTCTGGCCAAGTTTGTACTCTTAACTCCAAGAGGGAGTATTTATGCTCGATAGTGGGTTCATGCCTTCATTGACACCTGGGACAGTGACAGAAAGTTCTAAGGTTGTGATGTGTTGTTGCCACTAGGGATAAAACATTGATTCTATGTCTAAGGATGTAGTTGTCGATTACATTACGCACCATACTTAATGCAATTGTCTGTTGCTTTGCAACTTAATACTGAATGGGGTTCGGATGATAACCTGAAGGTGGACTTTTTAGGCATAGATGCAGTTGGATGGCGGTCTATGTACTTTGTCGTAATGCCCGGATTAAATTTCACTATATTTATCATATCATGTATATGCATTGTTATGCCCTTCTCTATTTGTCAATTGCCCGACTGTAATTTGTTCACCCAACATGCTTTTATCTTATGGGAGAGACACCTCTAGTGAACTGTGGACCCCGGTCCTATTCTTTACATAGCATACAATCTACTGCAATTGTGTTTTACTGTTTTCTTGCAAACAATCATCTTCCACTCGATACGTTTAATCCTTTGTTACAGCAAGCCGGTGAGATTGACAACCTCACTGTTGTTGGGGCAAAGCACTTTGGTTTTGTTGTGCGATTCCACGTTGGCGCCGGAATCCCTGTTGTTGCGCCGCATCACATTTCGCCACCATCAACCTTCAACGTGCTTCTTGGCTCCTACTGGTTCGATTAAACCTTGGTTTCATACTGAGGGAAACTTGCTTCTATACGCATCATACCTTCCACTTGGGGTTCCCAACGGACGTGTGCATCTACGCGTATCAAGCAAGTTTCCCTCAAGTGGATCACCCAAGGTTTATCGAACTCAGGGAGGAAGAGGTCAAAGATATCCCTCTCAAGCAACCCTGCAATCACGATACAAGAAGTCTCTTGTGTCCCCAACACACCTAATACACTTGTCAGATGTATAGGTGCACTAGTTCGGCGAAGAGATAGTGAAATACAAGTAGTATGGATGTATATGAGTGGTAATAGCAATCTGAATAAAATATGGCAGCGAGTAAACATGCAACAGAACAGTAAATAAGCGGTGTTTGCAGTATTGGAAACAAGGCCTAGGGATCCTACTTTCACTAGTGGACACTCTCAACATTGATCACATAAATAAATAAGTTCTCTTCCTTTGTGCTACATATACTCTTGTTTGATAATGAACACCATTCGTTGTGTAGGGCTACAAGAGCACCTCAATGCCGGAGTTAACAAGCTCCACAACATTCGATATTCATGTTTAAGTAACCTTAGAGCATAATAGATCTTTGCAAAATAGCCCGAGTACTAACATAGCATACACACTGTCACCATTACACTATGAAGGGGGGATAGATCACATCAATACTATCATAGCGATAATTAACTCCATAACCTACAAGAGATTATGATCATAATCTACGACAAGAACCACACGATGCTGATACGTCTCCAACGTATCGATAATTTCTTATGTTCCATGCTACTTTATTGATGATACCTACATGTTTTATGCACATTATATGTCATATTTATGCATTTTCTGGAACTAACCTATTAACAAGATGCCGAAGAGCCAGTTGCTGTTTTCTGCTGTTTTTGGTTTCAGAAATCCTAGTAAGGAAATATTCTCGGAATTGGACGAAATCTTCGCCCAGGGTCCTATTTTTGCACGGAGCTTCCAGAAGACCGAAGAGGGAAGGAAGTGGGGCCACGAGGCGCCGACACCATAGGGCGGCGCGGCCCAGGCCCTGGCCGCGCCGGCCTGTGGTGTGGGCCCCTCGCGCCGCCTCTTGACCTGCCCTTTCGCCTACTTAAAGCCCCCGTCGCGAAACCCCCCACGAGAGCCACGATACGGAAAACCTTCCAGAGACGCCGCCGCCGCGAATCCCATCTCGGGGGATTCAGGAGATCGCCTCCGGCACCCTGCCGGAGAGGGGATTCATCTCCCGGAGGACTCTTCATCGCCATGATCGCCTCCGGAGTGATGAGTGAGTAGTTCACCCCTGGACCATGGGTCCATAGCAGTAGCTAGATGGTCGTCTTCTCCTAATTGTGCTTCATTGTTGGATCTTGTGAGCTGCCTAACATGATCAAGATCATCTATCTGTAATACTATATGTTGTGTTTGTCGGGATCCGATGGATAGAGAATATTATGTTATGGTGATTATCAATCTATTGTTTATGTGTTGTTTATGATCTTGCATGCTCTCCGTTATTAGTAGAGGCTCTGGCCAAGTTTGTACTCTTAACTCCAAGAGGGAGTATTTATGCTCGATAGTGGGTTCATGCCTTCATTGACACCTGGGACAGTGACAGAAAGTTCTAAGGTTGTGATGTGCTGTTGCCACTAGGGATAAAACATTGATTCTATGTCTAAGGATGTAGTTGTCGATTACATTACGCACCATACTTAATGCAATTGTCTGTTGCTTAGCAACTTAATACTGAATGGGGTTCGGATGATAACCTGAAGGTGGACTTTTTAGGCATAGATGCAGTTGGATGGCGGTCTATGTACTTTGTCGTAATGCCCAATTAAATCTCACTATATTTATCATATCATGTATATGCATTGTTATGCCTTTCTCTATTTGTCAATTGCCCGACTGTAATTTGTTCACCCAACATGCTTTTATCTTATGGGAGAGACACCTCTAGTGAACTGTGGACCCCGGTCCTATTCTTTACATAGCATACAATCTACTGCAATTGTGTTTTACTGTTTTCTTGCAAACAATCATCTTCCACTCGATACGCTTAATCCTTTGTTACAGCAAGCCGGTGAGATTGACAACCTCACTGTTTCGTTGGGGCAAAGTACTTTGGTTTTGTTGTGCATTCCACGTTGGCGCCGGAATCCCTGTTGTTGCGCCGCATCACATTTCGCCACCATCAACCTTCAACGTGCTTCTTGGCTCCTACTGGTTCGATTAAACCTTGGTTTCATACTGAGGGAAACTTGCTTCTATACGCATCATACCTTCCACTTGGGGTTCCCAACGGACGTGTGCATCTACGCGTATCAAGCTAAATTTCTGGCGCCGTTGCCGGGGAGATCAAGACACGCTGCAAGGGGAGTCTCCACTTCTCAATCTCTTTACTTTGTTTTTGTCTTGCTTTATTTTATTTACTACTTTGTTTGCTGCACCTAAACAAAACACAAAAAAATTAGTTGCTAGTTTTACTTTATTTACTGTCTTGCTCACTATATCAAAAACACAAAAAAATTAGTTACTTGCATTTACTTTATCTAGTTTGCTTTATTTACCGTTGCTAAAATGAATACTCCTGAAAATACTAAGTTGTGTGACTTCACAAATGCAAATAATAATGATTTCCTATGCACACCTATTGCTCCACCTGCTACTATAGCAGAATTCTTTGAAATTAAACCTGCTTTACTGAACTTGGTTATGAGAGATCAATTTTCTGGTGTTAGTTCTGATGATGCTGCTGCCCATCTCAATAATTTTGTTGAACTTTGTGAAATGCAAAAGTATAAGGATGTAGATGGTGATATTATTAAATTGAAAGTGTTTCCTTTCTCATTAAGAGGAAGAGCTAAAGATTGGTTGCTATCTTTGCCTAAGAATAGTATTGATTCATGGACTAAATGCAAGGATGCTTTTATTGGTAGATATTATCCTCCCGCTAAAATTATATCTTTGAGAAGTAGCATAATGAATTTTAAGCAATTAGATACTGAACATGTTGCTCAAGCATGGGAGAGAATGAAAACTTTGGTAAAGAATTGCCCAACCCATGGACTGACTACTTGGATGATCATCCAAACCTTCTATGCAGGACTAAATTTTTCTTCGCGGAATTTATTGGATTCAGCTGCTGGAGGTACCTTTATGTCCATCACATTGGGGGCGGCTACAAAACTTCTTGATGATATGATGATAAATTACTCTGAATGGCACACGGAAAGAGCTCCACAAGGTAAGAAGGTAAATTCTGTTGAAGAAACCTCTTCCTTGAGTGATAAGATTGATGCGATTATGTCTATGCTTGTGAATGGTAGATCTAATGTTGATCCAAATAATGTTCCTTTAGCTTCATTGGTTGCTCAAGAAGAAAATGTTGATGTGAATTTCATTAAAAATAATAATTTCAACAACAATGCTTATAGGAACAACTCTGGTAATAACTATAGGCCATATCCTTCTGCTAATGGTAATGGTTATGGTAATTCTTATGGGAATTCTTACAATAATAATAGGAGTGTACCCTCTGGTCTTGAAGCCATGCTTAAAGAATTTATTAGTACACAAACTGCTTTTAACAAATCTGTTGAGGAAAAGCTTGATAAAATTGATACTATTGCTTCTAGAGTTGATAGACTTGCCTCTGATGTTAATCTTTTAAATTTGAAAGTTATGCCTAATAATGATATTGATAATAAGATTACTACTACAGCAAATGCCATCCAAGTTAGAATTAATGAGAATATAAGATTAATGGCTGAATTGCGTGCTAGGTGGGATAGAGAAGAAAATGAAAAACTAGCTAAAGAGAATAATGTAGCTAAAGTTTGGACTATTACCACCACTAGTAATGCTAATTCCTCACATGTTGCTGCACCTCCTACTATCAATGGTAAAATAATTGGTGTTGGCAATGTTTCTACTCCTAGTGCAAAGCGAACAAAACTGCCTGAAATTGCTAAAACTGCTGAAACTGCTTGTGATAAAACTGCTGAAATTTTTTCCAACCTTGGGAACAATGATCCCATTGCTGTAGCTCATAATGATTTAGATTTTGATGATTGCCACATCTCTGAAGTTATAAAGTTCTTACAAAAACTTGCTAAAAGTCCTAATGCTAGTGCTATAAATTTAGCCTTTACAAAACATATTACAAATGCTCTCATAAAAGCTAGAGAAGAGAAACTAAAACTTGAAACTTCTATTCCTAGAAAGTTAGAAGATGGTTGGGAGCCCATCATTAAAATGAAATTCAATGACTTTGAATGTAATGCTTTATGTGATCTTGGTGCAAGTATTTCTGTTATGCCTAAAAAGATTTATGATATGCTTGACTTGCCACCATTGAAGAATTGTTATTTGGATGTTAATCTTGCTGATAATGTTAAAAAGAAACCTTTGGGGAGGATTGATAATGTGCGCATTACGGTTAACAATAACCTTGTCCCCGTTGATTTTGTTGTCTTGGATATCGAATGCAATGCATCTTGTCCTATTGTATTGGGAAGACCTTTTCTTCGAACCGTTGGTGCTGTTATTGATATGAGGGAAGGTAATATTAAATATCAATTTCCTCTCAAGAAAGGTATGGAACACTTTCCTAGAAAGAGAATGAAGTTGCCTTTTGATTCTATTATTAGAACAAGTTATGATATTGATGCTTCTACTCTCGATGTTACTTGATTTGCACTTTCTGCGCCTAGCTGAAAGGCGTTAAAGAAAAGCGCTTATGGGAGACAACCCATGTTTTTACTACAGTACTTTGTTTTATATTTGAGTCTTGGAAGTTGTTTACTACTGTAGCAACCTCTCCTTATCATGTTTTTGTGCCAAGTAAATTTTCTATGTCAAAGTTGATGTTATATTTGGGATCGCTGCGCAGAAACAGCATTGCTGTCTGTCACGAATCTGGGCACAGGCCTCTGTAGAAAATTCGAAAAAATCTGCCAATTTACGAGCGTGATCCTCAGATATGTACGCAACTTTCATTAGTTTTGAGTTTTTCCATTTGAGCAAGTCTGGTGCCAGCTTTAAATTCGTCTTTACGGACTGTTCTGTTTTTGACAGATTCTGCCTTTTATTTCGCATTGCCTCTTTTGCTATGTTGGATTTATTTATTTGATCCATTAATGTCCAGTAGCTTTATGCAATGTCCAGAAGTGTAAAGAATGTTTGTGTCACCTCTGAATGTGTGAATTATTAATTGTGCACTAACCCTCTAATGAGTTTGCTTGAAGTTTGGTGTGAAGGAAGTTTTCAAGGGTCAAGAGAGGAGAATGATATACTATGATCAAGAGGAGTGAAAGCTCTAAGCTTGGGGATGCCCCCGTGGTTCACCCCTGCATATTCTAAGAAGACTCAAGCGTCTAAGCTTGGGGATGCCCAAGGCATCCCCTTCTTCATCGACAACATCATCAGGTTCCTCCCCTGAAACTATATTTTTATTCAATCACATCTTGTGTTCTTTACTTGGAGCGTTGGTTTGTTTTTGTTTTTGTTTTTGTTTGAATAAAATGGATCCTAGCATTCACTTTGTGGGAGAGAGACACGCTCCGCTGTTGCATATGGACAAATATGTCCTTAGGCTTTACTCAATGCGAAGTTTCTTCTTCGTTAAATTGTTATATGGTTGGAATTGGAAAATGCTACATGTAGTAATTCTAAAATGTCTTGGATAATGTGATACTTGGCAATTGTTGTGCTCATGTTTAAGCTCTTGCATCATATGCTTTGCACCCATTAATGAAGAAATACATAGAGCTTGCTAAAATTTGATTTGCATATTTGGTCTCTCTAAGGTCTAGATAATATCTAGTATTGAGTTTTGAACAACAAGGAAGACGGTGTAGAGTCTTATAATGTTTACAATATGTCTTTTATGTGAGTTTTGCTGCACCTGTTCATCCTTGAGTTTGCTTCAAATAACCTTGCTAGCCTAAACCTTGTATCGAGAGGGAATACTTCTCATGCATCCAAAATCCTTGAGCCAACCACTATGCCATTTGTGTTCACCATACCTACCTACTACATGGTATTTCTCCGCCATTCCAAAGTAAATTGCTTGAGTGCTACCTTTAAAATTCCATCATTCACCTTTGCAATATATAGCTCATGGGACAAAATAGCCTTAAAAACTATCGTAGTATTGAATATGTACTTATGCACTTTATCTTTTATTAAGTTGCTTGTTGTGCGATAACCATGCTTCTGGGGAACGCCATCAACTATTGTTGAATATCATGTGAGTTGCTATGCATGTCCGTCTTGTCTGAAGGATCTATCACCTTAGTGGTTGGAGCATGCAAAATTGTTAGAGAAGAACATTGGGCCGCTAACTAAAGCCATGAATCATGGTTGAAGTTTCAGTTTTGGACATATATCCTCAATCTCATATGAGAATAATAATCATTGCTACATGCTTATGCATTTAAGAGGAGTCCATTATCTGTTGTCCATGTTGTCCCGGTATGGATGTCTAAGTTGAGAATAATCAAAAGCGAGAAATCCAAAATGCGAGCTTTCTCCTTAGACCTTTGTACAGGCGGCATGGAGGTACCCCTTTGTGACACTTGGTTGAAACATGGCATGCAAAGATCCGGTAGTCCAAGCTAAGTAGGACGAGGTGCGGGCACTATTAGTATACTATGCATGAGGCTTGCAACTTGTAAGATATAATTTACATAACTCATATGCTTTATTACTACCGTTGACAAAATTGTTTCATGTTTTCAAAATAAAAGCTCTAGCACAAATACAACAATCGATGCTTTCCTCTTTGAAGGACCATTCTTTTACTTTTATTGTTGAGTCAGTTTACCTATCTCCCTCCACCTTAAGAAGCAAACACTTGTGTGAACTGTGCATTGATTCCTACATACTTGCATATTGCACTTGTTATATTACTTTATGTTGACAATATCCATGAGATATACATGTTATAAGTTGAAAGCAACCGCTGAAACTTAATCTTCCTTTGTGTTGCTTCAACACCTTTACTTTGATTTATTGCTTTATGAGTTAACTCTTATGCAAGACTTATTGATGCTTGTCTTGAAGTACTATTCATGAAAAGTCTTTGTCATATGATTCACTTGTTTACTCATGACATTACCTTTGTTTTGATCGCTGCATTCATTACATATGTTTACAAATAGTATGATCAAGATTATAATGGCATGTCACTTCAGAAATTATCTTTGTTATCGTTTTACCTGCTCGGGACGAGCAGAACTAAGCTTGGGGATGCTGATACGTCTCCAACGTATCGATAATTTCTTATGTTCCATGCTACTTTATTGATGATACCTACATGTTTTATGCACATTATATGTCATATTTATGCATTTTCTGGAACTAACCTATTAACAAGATGCCGAAGAGCCGGTTGCTGTTTTCTGCTGTTTTTGGTTTCAGAAATCCTAGTAAGGAAATATTCTCGGAATTGGACGAAATCTTCGCCCAGGGTCCTATTTTTGCACGGAGCTTCCAGAAGACCGAAGAGGGAAGGAAGTGGGGCCACGAGGCGCCGACACCATAGGGCGGCGCGGCCCAGCCCTGGCCACGCCCTGTGGTGTGGGCCCTCGCGCCGCCTCTTGACCTGCCCTTTCGCCTACTTAAAGCCCCCGTCGCGAACCCCCCCGAGAGCCACGATACGGAAAACCTTCCAGAGACGCCGCCGCCGCGAATCCCATCTCGGGGGATGCAGGAGATCGCCTCCGGCACCCTGCCGGAGAGGGGATTCATCTCCCGGAGGACTCTTCATCGCCATGATCGCCTCCGGAGTGATGAGTGAGTAGTTCACCCCTGGACCATGGGTCCATAGCAGTAGCTAGATGGTCGTCTTCTCCTAATTGTGCTTCATTGTTGGATCTTGTGAGCTGCCTAACATGATCAAGATCATCTATCTGTAATACTATATGTTGTGTTTGTCGGGATCCGATGGATAGAGAATATTATGTTATGGTGATTATCAATCTATTGTTTATGTGTTGTTTATGATCTTGCATGCTCTCCGTTATTAGTAGAGGCTCTGGCCAAGTTTGTACTCTTAACTCCAAGAGGGAGTATTTATGCTCGATAGTGGGTTCATGCCTTCATTGACACCTGGGACAGTGACAGAAAGTTCTAAGGTTGTGATGTGCTGTTGCCACTAGGGATAAAACATTGATTCTATGTCTAAGGATGTAGTTGTCGATTACATTACGCACCATACTTAATGCAATTGTCTGTTGCTTAGCAACTTAATACTGAATGGGGTTCGGATGATAACCTGAAGGTGGACTTTTTAGGCATAGATGCAGTTGGATGGCGGTCTATGTACTTTGTCGTAATGCCCAATTAAATCTCACTATATTTATCATATCATGTATATGCATTGTTATGCCTTTCTCTATTTGTCAATTGCCCGACTGTAATTTGTTCACCCAACATGCTTTTATCTTATGGGAGAGACACCTCTAGTGAACTGTGGACCCCGGTCCTATTCTTTACATAGCATACAATCTACTGCAATTGTGTTTTACTGTTTTCTTGCAAACAATCATCTTCCACTCGATACGCTTAATCCTTTGTTACAGCAAGCCGGTGAGATTGACAACCTCACTGTTTCGTTGGGGCAAAGTACTTTGGTTTTGTTGTGCAGATTCCACGTTGGCGCCGGAATCCCTGTTGTTGCGCCGCATCACATTTCGCCACCATCAACCTTCAACGTGCTTCTTGGCTCCTCCTGGTTCGATTAAACCTTGGTTTCATACTGAGGGAAACTTGCTTCTATACGCATCATACCTTCCACTTGGGGTTCCCAACGGACGTGTGCATCTACACGATGCACACACTGTCACCATTACACCATGAAGGAGGAATAGACTACTTTAATAACATCACAAGAGTAGCACATAGACTAATAGCGATACAAAGCTCATCATATGGATCTCAATTATGCAAGGCAATTCATGAGATCATTGTATTGGGGTACATGAGAGAGAGATTAACCACATAGCTACCGGTAGAGCCCTCAGCCTCGGGGAGAACTACTCCCTCCTCATCATAGGAGCAGCAGCGTTGATGGAGATGGCGGTGAAGATGGCGGTGGTGTCGATGGAGAAGCCTTCCGGGCACTTCCCGTCCCGGCGCCGTGCCGAACGAGACTTCGTCCCGAATCTTGGTTTCGTGATGGCGGCGGCTCTGGACCTTTTCTCGTATCGTGGTTTTTTCGTATCGAAGATTTAGGTCAGAGACCTTTAAATAGGCGAAGAGGCGGAGTCGGAAGGCTAACGGGGCGGTGACACAATAGGGGGGCGCGGCCCACACCCTGGCCGCGCCACCCTGGCGTGTGGTGGCCCTGTGGCCCCCCTCCCTCTGTTCTGAAGCTTGCAATTATAAGATGCTGGGCATTGATTTCGTCCATTCCGAGAATATTTCCTTACTAGGATTTCTGAAACCAAAAACAGCAGAAAACAGAACTAGCACTTCGGCATCTCGTTAATAGGTTAGTTCCATGCATAAATATGACATAAAGTGTGAATAAAACATGTAGGTATTGTCATAAAACAAGCATGGAACATACTCCTTTGTGTTTACCTCCGGGACTCACTTGTCTCCGCATCCTGAGGTGTCTCCACCTCTACATGAGGGCTTTCAGGCACATTACCATTAGCCAAGTTTTCTAAGCACCTATCAAAACCAGTGTCATATTCCCCCCTAGGTTGAATCTGCCGCACCTCCTTCCTAGCACGTTTCTTTGCCTTTTCTCCATGGTAAGTCCAAATCCTGTAGGACGGTGTGAACCCAAACTTGATCAGGTGCATACTCATAGTTTCCTTGTCCTGTGCCTTTCGGTTAGCGCACTTACTACAAGGGCACCAAACACTTATAGGTCTGCTAGGGATGGCAAACGCCCTATCCACAAACTGCTCGGTCTTTTCTCCCCATTCATCAGTATAGTTCCACTGACTGATTCTGCCATCGTACATCCAGCCACGATTATCCATCCTCTAATCAGCAACAAAACAGACGAACATAGCATTTATATATCAAATAGGAAATAAATGCATCATATATTTATTTATTTTACGCGTGCATCAACCTGAAACTCTACTAGGTGGGCTCCTAGCAGCCGCCGGATCCGTAGATTGAGTACGTTCTCCCAGCTCTACCCCGATCCGAGACAGAATTTCGGCAGCACCTCCCCGCTGCTCTCCCGATACACGTCTCGGCAAAAAGCCGAGAGGGGTGTGCATCCGGAGAACAACGGGGAGGCGCTACCGAAATCCTGTCTCGGATCGGGGTAGAGCACGGAGAACGTACCCAACTACGCATCCGCCGGCTGTCCCGATAAATGCCGTAAGAGTTACGGTTCATAATATGCGAGACCACTAATGCATATTTATCCGCGTAACCCTTACGGTCGGGAAGAGACGCCTAGGTATCGCGACAGACTTGGTGATCTAGACACAAAAAAACCTAGGTACATGTAAAGGTGGGAGGGAGATTTATACCCTAGACGCGTGAGAGAACCGCCAAAGAAGATCCGGGACGCCCCCGTCAAACACCCCCACGATGCTGCCCCCGTGTCCACCTCAGCATCACCTGCATAGCGAGAAAAATCTATTAGGGCCCTTGTCTTTTCTAAAGAGGTCTATTTTATAAAACAATCCAAATCCTATATCTAAAATAATGTCTGCCCTAAATTCCATTTTTTGCTCTAAATCCCACTATTATAAATACACTATTTCAAATAAATTGTGCCCTAAATCCCATTTCTAAAATAATTTCTATACTAAACTACCCTATTTTTCATGCAAATTTATTTTAACTACTAATTAGCATGCATATTATTTTATAACTACCCTAAATTTCTATACTAAACTACCCTACTTTACCAAAAAAAAAAGATGCAACTAGGCACATACCGGCTGGGTGGTGGCCGGAGCTTCGGCGGTGGCGGCCGCAGCCTGCGGAGCTTCGCGGCACTGCGCGACGGCGAGCAGCGGCGGCGGGGAGGGAGAGCAGCACGGGCACGCGGCGGGGAGGGCGAGTAGCGGCAGCTAGGAGGCGCTGGCGGTGGAGGAGCAGCGGCGGCGAGGGAGGCGGCGGGAGTAGCAGCAGCGCGCAGCGAGGGAGGCGGCGTTCTGCGAGGAGATCGAGCGAGGAAGGAGGAGGCGTGTCGTGGCTGGGCGTGGCCCGACCGTTGCCTTATCCTGTTCTTTGCCGTGGGGCCCGTCTTTGCCGTGCGCAAGACGCCTTTGCCGTGCGGCCAGGCCTTTGCCATGCGCAAAGGTCCTTTGCCGTGCGGCAGCCTTCTTTGCCGTGCGCCTACGCACGGCAAAGATGTTTTTTTTTAATTTTTACCATTTAATTGTCAACAACATTCATTTCTATTTCTACATTATATTAAACCTATTTTTTCAACATGTGTATTATTTAATAATGTATTTATCATGCTTTCAATTTCAAAAAATTCAGCATTTCAAATATTTGAGTTGATATATATGTGCATTTGTCAATATATAGCTTTGCGCATAAATATATTAAGTACCTCACCTAACTCACCCTAAATCGTTACTCTAACCCTAAACAAACCTAAAAGAATGAAAAAGTACATTGGTGCACCCTCGCGCGGAGAAATCTAGGGGGTAGACCCGCCGGGGCACACGTTCCGCTGTTTTGGGGGGAGGAGGGGGAGAACGACCGCCGGAGCACCGGAACCCCACCAAATCTTGCATGTGGACCTATGATATGTGTCAAAGTGTGGTGCAAGGTCTAATGGTGCAAAAGTAGCTCCCCTAAACCCTAAACCCTAAACTGGGGAGGCTTCGAGCCCTAAACCCCTCTAAATCCCTAAACCACGACGCCGGAGCTGCAGAACCATGCATCATAAACCCTAACCCTAACCCTAAACCCTAAACCTATACCTAACCATAAATACTTACCTTTAACCTAAACCCTAGCCCTACCCCCTAAACCCTAGCCCTAACCCTACACCTAACCCTAACCAGTAGATCAGGCACACCCTCGATCGTGTGATAATGGCTCTAGCTGCGGGTATATGTGCCAAAGGGTCCCAATCTTGGTTCTCCATGTGTATATGTCCTAAACAAACCTAAAAGAATGAAAAAGTACATTGGTGCACCCTCGCGCGGAGAAATCTAGGGGGTAGACCCGCCGGGGCACACGTTCCGCTGTTTTGGGGGGAGGAGGGGGAGAACGACCGCCGGAGCACCGGAACCCCACCAAACCTTGCATGTGGACCTATGATATGTGTCAAAGTGTGGTTCAAGGTCTAATGGTGCAAAAGTAGCTCCCCTAAACCCTAAACCCTAAACTGGGGAGGCTTCGAGCCCTAAACCCCTCTAAACCCCTAAACCACGACACCGGAGCTGCAGAACCATGCATCATAAACCCTAACCCTAACCCTAAACCCTAAACCTATACCTAACCATAAATACTTACCTTTAACCTAAACCCTAGCCCTACACCCTAGACCCTAGCCCTAACCCTACACCTAACCCTAACCAGTAGATCAGGCACACCCTCGATCGTGTGATAATGGCTCGAGCTGCGGGTGTATGTGCCAAAGGGTCCCAATCTTGGTTCTCCATGTGTATATGTCCTAAACAAACCTAAAAGAATGAAAATGTACATTGGTGCACCCTCGCGCGGAGAAATCTAGGGGGTAGACCCGCCGGGGCACACGTTCCGCTGTTTTGGGGGAGGAGGGGGAGAACGACCGCCGGAGCACCGGAACCCCACCAAATCTTGCATGTGGACCTATGATATGTGTCAAAGTGTGGTGCAAGGTCTAATGGTGCAAAAGTAGCTCCCCTAAACCCTAAACCCTAAACTGGGGAGGCTTCGAGCCCTAAACCCCTCTAAACCCCTAAACCACGACACCGGAGCTGCAGAACCATGCATCATAAACCCTAACCCTAACCCTAAACCCTAAACCTATACCTAACCATAAATACTTACCTTTAACCTAAACCCTAGCCCTACCCCTAAACCCTAGCCCTAACCCTACACCTAACCCTAACCAGTAGATCAGGCACACCCTCGATCGTGTGATAATGGCTCTAGCTGCGGGTATATGTGCCAAAGGGTCCCAATCTTGGTTCTCCATGTGTATATGTCCTAAACAAACCTAAAAGAATGAAAAAGTACATTGGTGCACCCTCGCGCGGAGAAATCTAGGGGGTAGACCCGCCGGGGCACACGTTCCGCTGTTTTGGGGGGAGGAGGGGGAGAACGACCGCCGGAGCACCGGAACCCCACCAAATCTTGCATGTGGACCTATGATATGTGTCAAAGTGTGGTGCAAGGTCTAATGGTGCAAAAGTAGCTCCCCTAAACCCTAAACCCTAAACTGGGGAGGCTTCGAGCCCTAAACCCCTCTAAACCCCTAAACCACGACACCGGAGCTGCAGAACCATGCATCATAAACCCTAGCCCTAACCCTAAACCCTAAACCTATACCTAACCATAAATACTTACCTTTAACCTAAACCCTAGCCCTACACCCTAGACCCTAGCCCTAACCCTACACCTAACCCTAACCAGTAGATCAGGCACACCCTCGATCGTGTGATAATGGCTCTAGCTGCGGGTATATGTGCCAAAGGGTCCCAATCTTGGTTCTCCATGTGTATATGTCCTAAACAAACCTAAAAGAATGAAAAAGTACATTGGTGCACCCTCGCGCGGAGAAATCTAGGGGGTAGACCCGCCGGGGCACACGTTCCGCTGTTTTGGGGGAAGGAGGGGGAGAACGACCGCCGGAGCACCGGAACCCCACCAAATCTTGCATGTGGACCTATGATATGTGTCAAAGTGTGGTGCAAGGTCTAATGGTGCAAAAGTAGCTCCCCTAAACCCTAAACCCTAAACTGGGGAGGCTTCGAGCCCTAAACCCCTCTAAACCCCTAAACCACGACACCGGAGCTGCAGAACCATGCATCATAAACCCTAGCCCTAACCCTAAACCCTAAACCTATACCTAACCATAAATACTTACCTTTAACCTAAACCCTAGCCCTAGCCCCTAAACCCTAGCCCTAACCCTACACCTAACCCTAACCAGTAGATCAGGCACACCCTCGATCGTGTGATAATGGCTCGAGCTGCGGGTGTATGTGCCAAAGGGTCCCAATCTTGGTTCTCCATGTGTATATGTCCTAAACAAACCTAAAAGAATGAAAATGTACATTGGTGCACCCTCGCGCGGAGAAATCTAGGGGGTAGACCCGCCGGGGCACACGTTCCGCTGTTTTGGGGGGAGGAGGGGGAGAACGACCGCCGGAGCACCGGAACCCCACCAAATCTTGCATGATGACCCACAAGTATAGGGGATCGCAATAGTCTTCGAGGGAAGTAAAACCCAAATTTATTGATTCGACACAAGGGGAGGTAAAGAATACTTATAAGCCTTAACAACTGAGTTGTCAATTCAGCTGCACCTGGAAAAGCACTAGCAACAGGGGTGATGTGAAAGTAGCAGTGATATGAGAGCAATAGTAACAGTAACACAGCAGCAGTAGTAGTAATATGAGAGCAATGGTACCAGAAAATAGTTGACATGTAGAACGAGTATATGATGATGAAAGATGGACCGGGGTTCCCAGCTATCTACACTAGTGGCAACTCTCCAATAACAAGTGTCGGGTGAACAAATTACAGTTGGGCAATTGATAGGATTGATAAGGCATTAAGAAAGAACATCAATTCATTAATCATGTAGGCATGTTTTCCATATTTAGTCGTACGTGCTCGCAATGAGAAACTTGCACAACATCTATTGTCCTACCAGCCGGTGGCAGCCGGGCCTCAAGGGAATCTACTGGATATTAAGGTACTCCTTTTAATAGAGCACCGGAGCAAAGCATTAACACTCCATGAAAACATGTGTCCCTCACATCACCGCCATCCCCTCCGGTTGTCCCGATTTCTGTCACTTCGGGGCCTTTGGTTCCGGACAGTGACATGTGCATACAACTTGTAGATACAATCTAAGCAATAATTATAGAGCTCAAATCTAAGATCATGCCACTCGGGCCCTAGTGACAAGCATTAAGCATAACAAGATTGCAGCAACAATAACTTCACAAACTTTATAGATAGACTAATCATAATGTATCATCCATCGGATCCCAACAAACACAACACCGATTACATCAGATGAATCTCAATCATGTAAGGCAGCTCATGAGATCATTGTATTGAAGTACATGGGGAGAGAATACCAACTAGCTACAGCTAGAACCCGTAGTCCATGGGGGAACTACTCACGGAGCATGATGGAGGCGATGGCGTTGATGGAGATGGCTTCCGGGGGCACTTCCCCGTCCCGGCAGGGTGCCGGGACAGAGACTTCTGTCCCCCGAATTGGAGTTTCGCGATGGTGGCGGCGCCCCTGGAGTCTTTCTGGAGTTTCGTCAAGAGGTACGGTGTTTTTAGGTCGAAAGGGATTTTATAGGCGAAGAGGCGGCGCAGGGGGGCACCTGGGGGCTCCACACCACAGGCCGGCGCGGGCCCAGGCCAGGCCGCGCCGCCCTATGGTGTGGTGGCCCTCTGGCCCCTCTCCGACTCTTCTTCGGTGTTCTGGAGCCTTCCGGGAAAAATAGGAGGTTTGGTCTTCGTTTCGTCGAATTCCGAGAATATTGCCCGAACAGCCTTTCTGGAACCAAAAACAGCAGAAAACAGGAACTGGCACTGTGGCATCTTGTTAATAGGTTAGTTCCGGAAAACGCATAAAAACATCATAAAGTGCAAGCAAAACATGTAAGTATTGTCATAAAACAAGCATGGAACGACAGAAATTATGGATACGTCGGGGACGTATCAGCATCCCCAAGCTTAGTTCCTGCTCGTCCCGAGCAGGTAAACGATAAAAAGAATAATTTCTGTAGTGACATGCTACTTACATATCCTTGATCATACTATTACAAAGCATATGAAATGAATGAAGTGACTCAAGGCAATGATCTATAGTTGCTAACAAATAGATAACATATAGCAAAACTTTTCATGAAGAGTACTTTCAAGACAAGTATCAAAAGTTTTGCACAAGAGTTAACTCATAAAGCAATAAGTTCAAAGTAAAGGCATCGAAGCAACACAAAGGAAGATATAAGTTTCAGCGGTTGCTTTCAACTTGTAACATGCATATCTCATGGATAATTGTCAACACAAAGTAATATGATGAATGCAAATATGCAAGTATGTAAGAATCAATGCACAGTTGACACAAGTGTTTGCTTCTAAGGTGGAAGGAATTAGGTAACTGACTCAACATAAAAGTAAAAGAATGGCCCTTCTACGAGGGAAGCATCGATTGCTATATTTGTGCTAGAGCTTTGGTTTTGAAAACATATAGAGAGCATAAAAGTAAAATTTTGAGAGGTGTTTGTTGTTGTCAACGAATGGTAGTGGGTACACTAACTACCTCATCAACCGGACTCACAAGAGCGGCTCCCATTTTATTTATTTTTGGGTGGCACTCCTTCCAACCTTTCTTTCACAAACCATGGCTAACCGAATCCTCGGGTGCCTGCCAACAATCACATACCATGAAGGAGTGCCTTTTTATTTAAGTTTTATTATGATGATGACACTCCTCCCCACCTTTGCTTACACAAGCCATGGCTAACCGAATCCTCGGGTGCCGTCCAACAATCACATACCATGAAGGAGTGTCTATTTTTGTTAATTAATTTGGGACTGGGAATCCCATTGCCAGCTCTTTTTGCAAATTTATTGGATAAGCGGATGAAGCCACTAGTCCATTGGTGAAAGTTGCCCAACAAGATTGAAAGATAAACACCACATACTTCCTCATGAGCTATTAAACATTGACACAAATCAGAGGTGATAAATTTTGAATTGTTTAAAGGTAGCACTCAAGCAATTTACTTTGGAATGGCAGAAAATACCACATAGTAGGTAGGTATGGTGGACACAGATGGCATAGGTTTTGGCTCAAGGTTTTGGATGCACGAGAAGTATTCCCTCTCGATACAAGGCTTAGGCTAGCAAGGTTGTTTGAAGCAAACACAAGTATGAACCGGTACAGCAAAACTTACATAAGAACATATCGCAAGCATTATAATACTCTACACTGTCTTCCTTGTTGCTCAAACACTTTTACCAGAAAATATCTAGACCTTAAGAGAGATCAATTATGCAAACCAATTTTAACAAGCTCTACGGTAGTTCTCCACTAATAGGTTTAAACTACATGAAAAAACTTAATCATGATCTACTTGAGAGCTCAAAACAATTGCCAAGTGTCAAATTATTCAAGACATTATGAGGCATTTTCTATTTCCAACCAAATACCAATAAGTATTGTAGCTTCCAACTTTTATCATTGAACATTAAAAGTAAAACGAAGAACAAGTGTTCATATGAAAAAGCGGAGCGTGTCTCTCTCCCAAACAAGGATTGCTAGGATCCATCTTTATTCAAACACAAACAAAAATAAAAACACACAGACGCTCCAAGTAAAGCACATATGATGTGACCGAATAAAAATATAGTTTCAATAGAAGAAACCTGATAAGTTGATGAAGAAGGGGATGCCTTGGGCATCCCCAAGCTTAGACGCTTGAGTCTCCTTGAAATATGCAGGGATGAACCACGGGGGCATCCCCAAGCTTTGACTTTTCACTCTTCTTGATCATATATCATCCTCCTCTCTTGACCCTTGAAAACTTCCTTCACACCAAACTTCTCATAAACTTCATTAGAGGGGTTAGTACTCAAAAAACTTTAATCCACCTTGGTCCTGTAGTGACACATTGCAAGAACTCAATAAAACATTAGCTACAGCTCTCCACATCTAGAAAGCCTCACATAAAGTCCACAAGAGACAATGCAAAAAACAGAGACAGAATCTGCCAAAACAGAACAGCCAGTAAACACGAATTTTAAAATGGTACTTCCGTTGCTCAAATCGGAAAACTCAAAACTAATGAAAGTTGCGTACATATCTGAGGATCACGCACGTAAATTGGCAGATTTTTCTGAGTTTCCTACAGAGAAATAAGCCCAGATTCGTGACAGATAGAAATCTGTTTCTGCGCAGAAATCCAAATCTAGTATCAACCTTCGATTAGAGGCTTCACTTGGCACAACAAAACACAAAACTAAGATAAGGAGAGGTTGCTACAGTAGTAAACAACTTCCAAGACACAAATATAAAACAAAGTACTGTAGCAAAATAACACATGGGTTATCTCCCAAGAAGTTCTTTTCTTTATAGCCATTAAGATGGGCTCAGCAGTTTTAAATGATGCACTCGCAAGAAATAGTATTTGAAGCAAAAGAGAGCATCAAAAAGCAAATTCAAAACACATTTAAGTCTAACCCACTTCCTATGCATAGGAATCTTGTACACAAATAAATTCATGAAGAACAAAGTGATAAGCATAAGAAGATAAAACAAGAGTAACTTCAAAATTTTAAGCATATAGAGAGGTGTTTTAGCACCATGAAAATTTCTACTACCATATTTTCCTCTCTCATAATAATTTTCAGTAGCTTCATGAATAAACTCAACAATATAACTATCACATGCAGCATACTTTTCATGATTTCCAAACACATAATTTTTATCAATCTCAAGAATAGTGGAATTAAAACTTTCAAACTTACTTTTATTAATAATATAACAAGGTAGGTGATCAATCTCAATAGATATGGGACTCATAGAATAAGTCAAGAACTCTCCAATCCCATTTTCATTAGTAGTACAATTAATATTATCAAGTAACATAGGACCATCATCTAGAGCTTTATCATAAACATTTGCCAAGCAAAATTCTTTAGTACCATGCATTTCGACATCAGGCACAAACAAAGCATTATCATAAGATTTATCAAAGTAGCATGGATTATCATATATAACAGTAGCATAATTATTCTCACAAGTTTTACTCATAGGTAATATTTCAAGAGAATCCACAGGAACATAACATTCAACCTCTTTCGGTAAGCATGGAGGACAATCAAATAGTGTAAGAGATGAAGAGTTACTCTCATTAGAAGGTTGGCATGGGTAGCTAATCCATTCTTCCTCCTTTTGTTCATCACTCTCCTCTTCTTTTTCATCCAATGAGCTTTCAGGTTCATCAATTTCCTCCTCTTTTTCATCCAATGAGCTTTCAGGTTCATCAATTTCTTCTTCCACAGGTTCCTGCAAATTGTGAGTGCATTCTTGTGCATTAATGCGTCTCTCTTTATAATCAAGGATATAAGGATTCCTACTGTAGCATTCTATGCAAGAATTAAGGATAGTAGAGACATAATCTTTAAGGCCCTTACAAACAACACAAGTTTCATAATTCTCAACCATGAAGGATTCTATCTCGGAGGCTCCCATAAATAAGACAAATTGTTCTACCTCTTCGAACCCATAATGAATATAGCAATTCCGATTATAGTTCTTAATTAAAAATTCCTCACTAAAGCCACATTGAAATTTAAGATGTTTAGTATCATGTTGAGAGCAACAGTTTATATTATGGCGTTCAAGCAAGATTTCAGCAATTGTATTCAATTTTTCTATCATAGCACTCATTATTTTACCGTTTCTTGATTCTCTATAATTATTATAACATTCTATAAGCTCCAAGTAGGTTGTTGGTTCTCCCATAACAGCAGTTTTTAATTTTTAGGTTTTTCAAATTTTTATGGATTTTCGGGTATATAGGGAAAATAAAACAAGACAAAAATAAACTAGACAAAAGTAAACTAAGCAAAGTAAAACTAGACAGAAATAAACTAAGCACAAATAAACTAGACAGAAATAAACTAGCAAGACAAAATAAGATAAAAGCAGAGAGAGAGGTAGAGTGTACTCCCCAGGTGAACTTATGAGTAGAGCTATGCCTCCAACGGCGCCAGAAAATAGTCTTGATGACCCACAAGTATAGGGGATCGCAACAGTCTTCGAGGGAAGTAAAACCCAAATTTATTGATTCGACACAAGGGGAGGTAAAGAATACTTATAAGCCTTAACAACTGAGTTGTCAATTCAGCTGCACCTGGAAAAGCACTAGCAACAGGGGTGATGTGAAAGTAGCAGTGATATGAGAGCAATAGTAACAGTAACACAGCAGCAGTAGTAGTAATATGAGAGCAATGGTACCAGAAAATAGTTGACATGTAGAACGAGTATATGATGATGAAAGATGGACCGGGGTTCCCAGCTATCTACACTAGTGGCAACTCTCCAATAACAAGTGTCGGGTGAACAAATTACAGTTGGGCAATTGATAGGATTGATAAGGCATTAAGAAAGAACATCAATTCATTAATCATGTAGGCATGTTTTCCATATTTAGTCGTACGTGCTCGCAATGAGAAACTTGCACAACATCTATTGTCCTACCAGCCGGTGGCAGCCGGGCCTCAAGGGAATCTACTGGATATTAAGGTACTCCTTTTAATAGAGCACCGGAGCAAAGCATTAACACTCCATGAAAACATGTGTCCCTCACATCACCGCCATCCCCTCCGGTTGTCCCGATTTCTGTCACTTCGGGGCCTTTGGTTCCGGACAGTGACATGTGCATACAACTTGTAGATACAATCTAAGCAATAATTATAGAGCTCAAATCTAAGATCATGCCACTCGGGCCCTAGTGACAAGCATTAAGCATAACAAGATTGCAGCAACAATAACTTCACAAACTTTATAGATAGACTAATCATAATGTATCATCCATCGGATCCCAACAAACACAACACCGATTACATCAGATGAATCTCAATCATGTAAGGCAGCTCATGAGATCATTGTATTGAAGTACATGGGGGAGAGAATACCAACTAGCTACAGCTAGAACCCGTAGTCCATGGGGGAACTACTCACGGAGCATGATGGAGGCGATGGCGTTGATGGAGATGGCTTCCGGGGGCACTTCCCCATCCGGCAGGGTGCCGGGACAGAGACTTCTGTCCCCCGAATTGGAGTTTCGCGATGGTGGCGGCGCCCCTGGAGTCTTTCTGGAGTTTCGTCAAGAGGTACGGTGTTTTTAGGTCGAAAGGGATTTTATAGGCGAAGAGGCGGCGCAGGGGGGCACTGGGGGCTCCACACCACCGCGCGGCCGGCCGGCCGGCGCCGCGCCGCCCTATGGTGTGGTGGCCCTCTGGCCCCTCTCCGACTCTTCTTCGGTGTTCTGGAGCCTTCCGGGAAAAATAGGAGGTTTGGTCTTCGTTTCGTCGAATTCCGAGAATATTGCCCGAACAGCCTTTCTGGAACCAAAAACAGAAAACAGGAACTGCACTGTGGCATCTTGTTAATAGGTTAGTTCCGGAAAACGCATAAAAACATTATAAAGTGCAAGCAAAACATGTAAGTATTGTCATAAAACAAGCATGGAACGACAGAAATTATGGATACGTCGGGGACGTATCATGGACCTATGACATGTGTCAAAGTGTGGTTCAAGGTCTAATGGTGCAGAAGTATCTCCCCTAAACCCTAAACCCTAAACTGGGGAGGCTTCGAGCCCTAAACCCCTCTAAACCCCTAAACCACGACACCGGAGCTGCAGAACCATGCATCATAAACCCTAACCCTAACCCTAAACCCTAAACCTATACCTAACCATAAATACTTACCTTTAACCTAAACCCTAGCCCTACACCCTAGACCCTAGCCCTAACCCTACACCTAACCCTAACCAGTAGATCAGGCACACCCTCGATCGTGTGATAATGGCTCTAGCTGCGGGTATATGTGCCAAAGGGTCCCAATCTTGGTTCTCCATGTGTATATGTCCTAAACAAACCTAAAAGAATGAAAAAGTACATTGGTGCACCCTCGCGCGGAGAAATCTAGGGGGTAGACCCGCCGGGGCACACGTTCCGCTGTTTTGGGGGAGGAGGGGGAGAACGACCGCCGGAGCACCGGAACCCCACCAAATCTTGCATGTGGACCTATGATATG
Organism: Lolium multiflorum; assembly: GCA_030979885.1. Classification (NCBI taxonomy): domain Eukaryota; kingdom Viridiplantae; phylum Streptophyta; class Magnoliopsida; order Poales; family Poaceae; genus Lolium; species Lolium multiflorum. Next base: position 150,155,362 of record CM061753.1, on the reverse strand, counting down.
TGTAAAAGTGTGGTGCAAGGTCTAATGGTGCAAAAGTAGCTCCCCTAAACCCTAAACCCTAAACTGGGGAGGCTTCGAGCCCTAAACCCCTCTAAACCCCTAAACCACGACACCGGAGCTGCAGAACCATGCATCATAAACCCTAGCCCTAACCCTAAACCCTAAACCTATACCTAACCATAAATACTTACCTTTAACCTAAACCCTAGCCCTACCCCCTAAACCCTAGCCCTAACCCTACACCTAACCCTAACCAGTAGATCAGGCACACCCTCGATCGTGTGATAATGGCTCGAGCTGCGGGTGTATGTGCCAAAGGGTCCCAATCTTGGTTCTCCATGTGTATATGTCCTAAACAAACCTAAAAGAATGAAAATGTACATTGGTGCACCCTCGCGCGGAGAAATCTAGGGGGTAGACCCGCCGGGGCACACGTTCCGCTGTTTTGGGGGGAGGAGGGGGAGAACGACCGCCGGAGCACCGGAACCCCACCAAATCTTGCATGTGGACCTATGATATGTGTCAAAGTGTGGTGCAAGGTCTAATGGTGCAAAAGTAGCTCCCCTAAACCCTAGACCCTAAACTGGGGAGGCTTCGAGCCCTAAACCCCTCTAAACCCCTAAACCACGACACCGGAGCTGCAGAACCATGCATCATAAACCCTAACCCTAACCCTAAACCCTAAACCTATACCTAACCATAAATACTTACCTTTAACCTAAACCCTAGCCCTACACCCTAGACCCTAGCCCTAACCCTACACCTAACCCTAACCAGTAGATCAGGCACACCCTCGATCGTGTGATAATGGCTCTAGCTGCGGGTATATGTGCCAAAGGGTCCCAATCTTGGTTCTCCATGTGTATATGTCCTAAACAAACCTAAAAGAATGAAAAAGTACATTGGTGCACCCTCGCGCGGAGAAATCTAGGGGGTAGACCCGCCGGGGCACACGTTCCGCTGTTTTGGGGGAGGAGGGGGAGAACGACCGCCGGAGCACCGGAACCCCACCAAATCTTGCATGTGGACCTATGATATGTGTCAAAGTGTGGTGCAAGGTCTAATGGTGCAAAAGTAGCTCCCCTAAACCCTAAACCCTAAACTGGGGAGGCTTCGAGCCCTAAACCCCTCTAAACCCCTAAACCACGACACCGGAGCTGCAGAACCATGCATCATAAACCCTAGCCCTAACCCTAAACCCTAAACCTATACCTAACCATAAATACTTACCTTTAACCTAAACCCTAGCCCTACACCCTAAACCCTAGCCCTAACCCTACACCTAACCCTAACCAGTAGATCAGGCACACCCTCGATCGTGTGATAATGGCTCGAGCTGCGGGTGTATGTGCCAAAGGGTCCCAATCTTGGTTCTCCATGTGTATATGTCCTAAAAAAACCTAAAAGAATGAAAAAGTACATTGGTGCACCCTCGCGCGGAGAAATCTAGGGGGTAGACCCGCCGGGGCACACATTCCGCTGTTTTGGGGGGAGGAGGGGGAGAACGACCGCCGGAGCACCGGAACCCCACCAAATCTTGCATGTGGACATATGATATGTGTGAAAGTGTGGTGGAAGGTGTAATGGTGCAAAAGTAGCTCCCCGGTGTGACCTTCCTCACATTTGGGCGATAACACTTAGCAGATTTTCCGAAGCGCGATTGCTCCGAAACCCTCATATATGTGGGGGATGAACATGGAGAGTAATTTTGTATTGCACATTGTCTTAAGTAACACTAATAAATAGTCATCAAAAAGTAAAACTAATTAAAAAATAAATATAAGTATTAGATGAAATAAAATAGAAAGAAAAAACAAATAAAATGAATGGTGGCGCACGGCAAAGAAAAATTCGCACGGCAAAGGAGCCTTTGCCGTGCATCTTGTCTGGCCACGACAACGTCCAGACCCTTTGCCGTGCAGCTTTTCTTTGCCGTGCGGTGTGCAGGATCTTTGCCGTGATTCTTTTCTTTGCCGTGCGTTCTTCTTAGGCTTTGCCGTGCGCCACTGGAGAGTATGCCGTGCGGCAGTTCGTTGCCGTGCGCTGCTTGAAATCGTTGCCGTGCGATTTGTCTTTGCCGTGCGTGCTGCTTGCTCCGCACGATAAAGATTTCTTTGCCGTGCAGCGGCTCACGGCAATGATTGCCTGCACGGCAAACGGCAATTTTTCCCGTAGTGATCTAGGGGGGAAGAGTAATCGTTGTCAACTGCATTGAATTATGTTCTGAGTGGAAGGAAATAATGGGGGAGAGGAAGATAGAGCTTTCGTAAAGATTTATTGAGAAGAGGAAGTGTCAATAACTCATTAACTGTTGATCGGTGGATCTAGAGCTTTTTAGTGGAGATCAAGAATAATAGTGGTGGGCTGTTTTATTTCATCGAATGTGGCCTGGACAATGGGTTGTCGATCGGAACAACAAAAAGAACGGACACGCCCAGAAAATGTGGACTTATGACATAAACGAAACAGAAACAAATAGATGGAAACTGCTGATGTGTAAAATGATGAGGTGGATAGGCTGCATGTCAAGAAAAATAGGTTAGTGGAGATGAACTTCTTAGTTATATAGGATATAGGATTTTGGTAACTTGACCTTCATTTAATTGGTCCATTAACTATGTAGTACTAAATATATTACTCCCTCCAATCCTAAAAAATGTCGGACTCTTAATGCAATTACATTTTGTAATTTAAACCCTTCCAAAAATCAGCATTGACGGCTTGTCATGAAACAGACCATGTAGCATATACTGTCTCTCTCCTGCTTAGGCTAGCCATAGTGCTAGTATCATAGCTAGTATCATGCATCCTAGCCCCACCAAAATGCTGATGTGGCAGGTTATTATGGATGAGAGAGGAGACTAGAGTATCATAAGTAGATACTGTATCATAGCGCACATCACGAGAAAAGTTAGTATCAAATAAATCTTGTACACAAATTTGTATTGGGATTCTACAAATCAATTAATATAGCAAAACTATGATACTAGTCTATGATACTATGCATTATAGATCTAGTATCATACAAAAGTATCATATACATGATACTACCATATGATACTACCCACTATGGCCAGCCTTAAAGTGGCCGCTCGCATGCATGTGTTCCCGTAGTTAGCTCGTCTTTTTTCCGTCGCTCTAGCAGGAACACAATGGAGTGCAGGTTAAGGAGATAGTAAATGCGAGGTTCTTTTTTTAGCAAAATGGTTCGTCCGATAGCTTTCCCGGATTGGAGGGAGTATTAATTACTCTCCTCTACCAATCTTATCAGCCCTGATCCTGGCAATAGAATTGCTGAAAAGGAGAGACTAGAGGCCGAGCATCGAAATGAGAACATGGTAAGATTAATGAGAGATATGGAGAAATTCGAAGGACAAATTGTGGTTCTCGGCAATGGTTTGGAGGATATAATTCCCGCTTCGAAAATGATGGATGATGAGGATGAGGAGGAAGAACAGGAGGAGTTGGAGGATTTCAGGATCTCTGAGAATGATGAAGTGATACATTTTCGATTTTTAGGTAAGAGAGTGTCACGATGTTTATGACGTGCTTTTAACGTGTTTTCAGTAGTAGAATACCTATTATATGGCCATGGCTATGTGCGGTGATATCCTTGTATTCATTATGACTTGCCTTTGTTAATGTAACATAACCATGATCTGTTGGGGTCGAAGTAAAGGTATATGCGGTTTATTTAGGGATATATGCTATCTAATGTACAGATCCACACCCATCGTGTAGTTTCTTCTTGCAAATTGAGATCTCGGCGATGGAAGTATTGCTTTTCTTTTACTAGTAAAGGTGCACGTGCCACACACGTGTAATCTTATGAGTTTGATTGCGCCCCTGACCTCCTCGATCTTCTCGAATCTTTGAGGCCGGTGGTCATGTCCTCTCTCACAAAATCAACATCTTCGCCTTAACTTGGAGTTGCGTGGCATACCTAATAGAGATTGGCATGGTGTATGGCCCCATCAGCATTACTACCTTGAGCAGCAGCCATAAAACAATTTTAGGACAATGCAATGACATAAAAGAACTCAACTGTTTCAGAGCCGCAGTTTCATACACATCTTGAAAAAGTAATAATTACAGATCATGCGTGTGGTTGTTCGACCTGCAAATTCAGTATGCTAAGATGCATCTATTATTCAGATCATGTGTGCTTATAAACTGTTATGTTAGCTAGAAAAATCGTTGATTAGCAAAAAATTGGAAACCCAGGGATCCATTCTTCTCTACTAAAAGGAAACAAATAATTAACCATGAAAGGTGATTGATAACGCACCCAAAAATTAACTGCAAAAGGAAGTTGAGGATTCATTCCTCTCTTATGAAAGAAAATAATATTAGCCATGGAAGTTGATTGATAACACAAGGATTTCCCATCAATAATAAATGTGCAACAAAAGGATATACTCCCTCCGGTTCACAATAATAGACTCAACTTTGTCTTTACACATATGTATCTAATTAACAAACGCATCTAGATACATCTGTATCTAGACAAAGTTAAGTTAATTAATTTAGATCGGAGGGAGTAACTCATTAGTTCGACCAAGACGCACAAGGTTAAAACTCGACAGGACATGACAATGACATATGTTACCTGATAAGTTCATTTCTTCCATGTGAGATCTCTTCTTCCCTCATTCAGGCCATAAAGTGTCACTGGACCAGGAATTCCAGCATTCCAAGTCTTAAAATTCTATGACAGAGAGAGGAATAGAAATGAGTATATGAAAGCTCAAATAGAAGACGATCAAGAGTGATGTCTTAGTGAGCAAACTATTAACATACTGGGAGACCAACTGTTGTACTTAAGAAGGAAATAGTGTTGTTCCTTTCCCATAGTTCCAAATTCCCGGTATATGCAAGTTTTAGGTTTTGTGCATATCCATACACAGTTCCAGTAAACAGATTGAAGATCATTTAAACATTAATTAGCTTTTGATAGCCAGAGATACACTTTTTTTGGCAAAGAGTTAGAGACTCACATGATTACCTATTATTTATCCATTAATGAAAACATGCAAAGCATGACCAGCCGACATCAGAGTGAGTTTTGGATTCTTCTAACTGGTGAGGAACTACTCATCCTTGGTATCATCAACACTGAAAATGATACCTTTATTATCACTGAGTTGCAAAGAATTATATTCATATTTTTTATGGATTTAATGTGCACAAGTAATATGAAGTCAAATACAAATAATAACGTGAGACAATTAACCATCAATGAACTAAATATGTTCAGATCAAGTGGTTCAAAGTAATTAGAGCATCTTGCCTGGCAACTTTGTTGTTGATCTCGATGTCTGTCGTCACAATCCACAGTAGCTTCGGCTTCAAAATAAAATTAGATGATATCAAATAGTAGCCTTTAATTTACACCAAGCATATTGGACCTAGATTAGAAACCAAATCCATACAAAGAAAGAAAGAGTTGGAGCAGATTACATACATGTTTATTTTTTACATACCACTCTCTATCCCTCTGCCTCTTGAACTCTTCAGGATATGCATGTATGACACAATTTACTGTATATTCACATAATAGTCGGCGCATTCCGCGCAACAACTATTGTTAAATCCCCTTGGTTTTGCCCATTGGTTATGTCCTGAAATGGGTTGGGCTTGGAAGATGACATGTGTATTAAAGTATACTTCCTCCCTAAAAATTGTCATAACACCAATTAATATATTGAAAATAGTTTTATAATTCTCAATAGCATGCCAAACGTAGCATATACACGTGAAATTGGCATTTCTTCAACCATTGTGGTTATTAATAAGAACAGACCAATCCTAGGAAACCAAGAAATTTTAGCTTGGAACAATGGTCCAGAATCTTTGCAAGATTAGTATAATTATAATACCACTCAGATTTCAACATTAGACATTTAAAGCACGCTGTTATTCTAACCATAATGTACAAAGGTTTGTCATAAAGAAAAATTGGAGTGTCGTTTCTCATATATGATGCAAAATTAAATTTTAGCAGTCTGTATTCCTGTAAATTCTAGTGAGAAAGTAGCAAACGTGAAGCGCTTTACATGGTTCAAACTTTAGAGGTTTGTTTTAAACTTCCAACTACAGCATGGATTCATTAATAAGACCAGACCAATCCTAGGAAACCAGCAAGTTTCAGTTGTTGGATCAATTCATAATAGAAGTCTGCCGACTCTCAAATAAGATGGTACATATTATCTAAGTGGGGATTTGAGAAGAAACAGTTACTTCCTATCCTGTCTAATGAAATCTGTGCGTTAAGCGACCTAGTTTTCAGCATAAATAACGAAACAAAAAAAAATTAGTCAAGTGGCAACAAAGAACAGTTAGGAACCTGCTTTTGCTAACCTATAAATTATATAAACTGAAATTTGAGAAGACTAAAACTTTGTGAATCGTGTACTTTCAAATACATGTACTGCATTCTTTTAGGCAATAGCTAAGTAAGATACGGGATTATGTAAAGAGTACAACGTTGCAAAGCACTACATTCACCGGATGCAAACTTTCCATATGATTGTGGCATACGACCAGAAGGTTGAACCAAAACACTGAATGTCCTATTGTTAGCGGCCAGGCAATGGAGGGAACAAAAACCTGTGCGGCTTTAGTGTGGAGCGTACGATGTGCACGATGCAGACGTCCAATACCCCAACCCGTGCGGACAATGGCCTCGTGGGAGACGGGCTGCAGCGCGGAGAGAGGGCGGCGGCGTGGGGGCAGGGCAGTGACGTTGGAGACGGTCGGCGGCGCTGAGTTGGAGATGGGCGGCGGCATCGGATGCAGAGCAGCGACGCGGGATGGGCGTCTTGACGTTAGGGACGGGCGGCGGCGACGGGGAAGGGCGCGGCGACGTTGGGGACAGGCTGCAGCGGGGATGAACTCCGTCACGTTGGGGACGGGCAGCGGCGTGGATGCAGGGCGGGCCGGCATGGATGACGTGTGCTAGGCGGTTGTTGAAAACAGGGATGGGAGGGATGTTTGATTAGCGATGCTGGTTGTCCGTCTCACAATACTTCAACCGTTAGATATTGGTTCGATGGCTGTGATTTTATGGATCTGCCTCCCTCTCGCTCTTTTAATAGTAGTGGTGATAATATCAACATAAGATGCTTGCTGACAATCGGGATGATAATTTTCATGAAATGTCAGTGCACATTTTTCATTCTGACTAACTAGATGGACAAATACTTTTTAGTTGCCAGCAAATTAAGATACATGTCAAACTGGTTAGGGCCTATAATGATGAAGAGCAACAAAATCTGAATTATACTAGTGCTGCTGCCGAAGAGGCTAAGAGCATCTCCACTCGTTGGCGCTCCGAGCCGAAATCCAGCGCTAGTTAGCGCCAGATGGATGAAGCTTTCGGCTTAGGGAGGACTAGTTCCCCAGCGGCGAGCCCAGGAAATCGAGGCAAAACTATGAATTCGGCAATCAAATTCAAAAAAACATAGTAAAATTTAGGTGAAATTTATAGGGATTCATATAATATAGGCTAGTTCATTGATTTTCGCCAAATTCGAACATATTTCCGAAATCAGCGTACATACAGTAGATAAAAAACTAATAAAAACGGCGTTCTACATGCCGAAATGGCGGTAGAACACCGTGTAGTCGCCGCTGCCATCGGAATTGTCGTCGTCCTTCAGCGGCGATGCATGTGGCTGGCGCTGCTCATCTGGCCTGGGCCCCGACGCGTCGAGGAGTAGGCGATTGACCTCCCCCGTCATCCTCGCTGTCGTCGAGGATGATGACGCAGCGGGCGCGGCGCCGCGTGGCCTCCTCGAGCAGCCGCTGCTGGCGCTCCGCCTCCTCCCTCTCCCACTCCGCCTTGGACCAGGAGAGCGCCGCGTCCATCGGCATCTGGAGGTCGGCGGAAACAACGTCGTTCAGCGAACGTGCCATCACTGCAGGACGGGGGAGTTCCCCGCCTAGATGTGGTCGAGGACGACGGCGAGGGTGCAGCATGGGGCGCTCCACCAGCGATGCCTGCCGTTCGAGTTGTTCCTCGCCGGCTGCGGAGGAGGGCCCTCGTAGGATGCCCGCTCCTGCTCATAGCGCTCGCGGAAGTATGCGTCCCACGCGGCGTGGTTGTCGGGGAAGCCCTCCAGCAGGGCCCGCTCCTCGTCTGACATCACAGCAAGGGTGACCTAGATCTCTTCGTAGAGTGCGATGGTCCCCACCAGCGGTAGAGGGATGTAGACGCCGCTGACGCTAAGCCGTCATGATGGCGGCCCGTGGAAAATCGGGTGGCTTCGGGTAGTTGGCCTCGTAGAGGAGGCGCGCATCCCAGTTGTGGAGGGAACGGCGGCCAAACCCGTTCGCCGCCGCACCGTTGCCGGGGTAGCGTTCGGCCATCTTCGCACGCCGGAAAGGGGAGTGTGGAGGTGAGGGAGTTTTCAGCGGTCTGTCGGTGGTGCGTGGAGGAATTTTGAAGGGGGAAACATGGGGGAAGGATATATAGCTCCAGCCAGTAATAGCGCGTGGGGCGCAGAAGTCGAGGAGTCGACGATAACTCCACTACGTGTCAACTGGCATGTCGCCCCAGCGAGTAATGGCGCGTAGAAGCCAAGGAGATGACGATGGACTGCGCCATGTGTCGCTGACTGAACGGGCCACTGGCAGGGCCGGATTTTTCACGCGCCTTTTTCTCTCCATCCCGCGCTCGCAAGTGCTCCCCGGGTAGTTGGGTTTGGTCTGGGATCGCCGGATGAAAAAACGGCCCAATCTAGCGAATTTTGGGCTTCTGAGGCTCCGGCAGGAAACTTTAGGTCCATCCGGCGATAAAATTCGTTCTGAGAAGGGGGTGCTAGGGAGCTTGAGTGGAGATGCTCTAGTAAGATGCATCTCATCTGGGTGAAAAGAGCAACAAAATCTGAATTATAACCGATAGTGAGAGGGGCTAAAACCAACTGGGGAAAATTAATCATGCCAGGCAAACAATAGGCTGCGCCAAATTAGTGATAGTTGCATATAATGTGGAAAACGGTTCTGGGCATTGTAGCAGCAGCTCTTGCAGCACTGGAACGGGCAGGTGAAAAACCAACCAGCGCGCAAATTTGATAATTAACCAAACGCCGGCGACTGCGATCGATCGATGCGCCGGTTCCTTGGATTGTACAGCGCGTGGAAGCTAGGGATGGATGACTTATTTTTGTACCGGCGAAAAGACAAAGCAAACGAGGACGCGTCCATCCGCGGCATGACAAACTAGGTCGGTGGCTCCATATCGACTCCGACTTGGTATTAGACCACAACTCGGAGTCGACTCCAGTACGCGGACCATATAATCACAGCACCCATGCCATGATTCCCTTGTGTCCACAAATTAACAACGCACCCTCAAGAACGTGATCCAAGCTAGGAGAAGACAAGGGCATCCATCGATCCATCGGGCCGCGCCTATGGCGAGCGGTTGGTGGGACGTGGACCTCAGGAGCGGCGAGAGCAAGACGTTCACCCTCAACGCCGGCCAGCGCGTGTGGGTCAACTGCGCCAAGCTCGTCCACCCGATGAGCGCACCCACCGGCCAGAAGGTGCGCGTGGCGCTCCGCACCAAGACCGGCGACGTCCAGCGCCTCGAGCTATGGGCGGAGTGGAACTATAGGTCGGTGCCGTCCCCAGTGATGCTGGACGAGGACTTCTGGCTGGAGCGGGAGGAGGACGCCTGCGTCGACACGGTCGCCCGTTTCGTCGTTTGTGACGGTAACGTTATTGCAATTCCGGTGAGACACACGGCGGAGTACTACCAACAGCAGGACAGAGAGCGTCAGGAGGCGGCTCTTGCGGACGGTTACGTTAGAGAGGCGCTCCGTTTCGAGGATGACGACGAGGACGAGGAGTGGGAGTACCAGGAGGTGGTCGAGAGCACTGCCATTACCGATGATGAGGAGGAGAGCCACGGCGCGTCCGAAGTTACCGGCTTCATGGACGTCGCCGCCGCGGACGTGGAGGACCAAGAAGGAGAAGGTCAGAGCCAGCTCCTGGTGCTGTACCGCTACACCCGCTTCTCGGCGGCATGGTTGGACGGCGGAGTGGAAGCGTGCGGGAGCACAAAAGAGTACCAGCTCCGGCTCATCGCCGCCGCCGCCTACGGGGCTAGATCGCTGGCGTGGGCTGGCGCGTCGCTGGCCAACCGGATATACCCTAAGGGCTCCAACAAGCAGCTCCGGGAGCTATGGATGAACCTGGCTTCGAAGGTGAGCCTCCCGCCGGGCGCCGCCCGCGTTATGGTGTTCGTCGAAGTTGGCCTCCTACGGCAGGAGGACTGCACGCAGGCAAGCATGGGGCAGATGCGCGCCGCTCTCAAGGACATGATGACGAAACAATGGCCCTTGCCCTGCAGCCCTTTGGAGCTGAACCTGCCGGAGCCAGTGTGGTGCGGCCATGATGAACACAAAGCCACCCAGCACGACAAAGAGATGGATGGCGAACAGAGGCCAGCGAAGCGAAGGAGGGTGATCGCCACCGAGGAGGATTGCGTCATCTGCTACGAGCCGCTGAAGGGCGACGACCTCGCGGCGTGGCCGGGATGCGGCAAGCCCCACGTCTTACATGGCGCGTGCATGCAGAGCGTCCTCGACACCAAACCGATGTGCCCTGTGTGCAGACGCGACATCCAGCCAATTTACAGATTTGAATTGCGAAAATGCTAGAGTTACGGACACAGGTTACGGAATTCGTTTACGGAATGATGTGGAAGCTAGTGGTTTGTGCGTGGGTGGTTTCCTTCCTTGATTTTAGGGTGGACATGCCCATAACTTATCTCCACGTATGCCCGTAAGTGAGATTTTGTAGAAATCTCCCCGTAGGTGTAGTAATTGTAACTTGTATGCAACTATCTATTCTTATTTGTATGCTTGAGTATAGCGTTTTTTGCAGATTGATTGTGTATTGGTCAATGAATGAATCTTGTTAGCAGTATTTGATTTCAACATGTTCTGTAACTACTACTTTCTTTGATCGGGTTAAATTGACACGGACTAACGCAAAATATATACACGGGCCTAGCAGTGTGGCGCGTCGATCAAATCAGATAGGAGGGAGTAGATGATAATTGTGGCAGGATTCTTAATTCACACTAAGAAATTTTGCATATATCAAAGAAATAGAATGGCAATTTGGCATTAAAAATGCTTCACTATTATTTAAAACAGGTGAATGCATGGTGTCACAAATGGGTCAAAATAAATTTATTTACTCGACCCAACATCTACCTGAAATCCCCGTCCAGGACCAGGTGGAGAGAAAAGAAAAGGAGCTTCAATAGGCGTAGTTCCGATCAGATCGGTAACTCATGTTGCACCTATACCATCTTTACTATTAAATTGAAACGGGTATATGCCTGGTGTCACAAACAGATCAAAATAAATTTATTTACTTGGCCCAACATTTACCTGAAATCCACGTCGAAGAGAGCATCGTAGATACACCGAAACACAAAAACGGAGGCTGCAGCAGGGAAAATTGGAGGGGGAAACCCTGCCAGAGCCGCCACCAGAGGGATCTCCAGCCTCTCCAATGTCTTTCACATCAAAACCATGATGAAGGGGGAGTAGTCCACCTCTAGAATATGGGTTTGTGGCAGTAGATTTTTTTTTTGAAAGGAATACGGTAGGGGAAGCCCTACAGTGATTTTGTTTTTGTTTTAATAATAAGAACCTAAATTCGCGTCCCTGAGGAGTTGAACCTAGGTGGCTAGTTTGTACATCCACTTCCCTAACCAAGGGAGCTAGGTTCACTTCTTTCTTGTTCTTCATAGCTAGATCTTAGTACTATATGAGCTGCCCAACATGATTATGGTCATATATGCAATTCATATATGGTGGATCTATACTATGATATTGTGATATGAGATTGGAATCTATTATGTGTAAGATGTATTGCTAGATGCATATTATGTACCTCGTTCTTAAGTATTTGTTCTGATCCAACTTGAATGCAAGAACATGTGTGGGGGGATGTGTGTATTAGATAGAGTAGCATGGTTTTAATGATTGAATAGTGATAACAAATTCATGATCTATTATGGTTTTGCCTTTTCCTTTGCTACCTCACTAGGGATAAAGTGAATGCATGTGCTATGTTTATCATGTGACAAAAGTGATAATCGTGTTTGCTCAAGGTAACATATTTGATATTCAAATATCATGTCAAAGTACTTATTTCTATGCTTTATTAATTCTTAATACAAGATTTCTTGGAGTTTTTACTTTCTCGTGGAGTGTAAGAGATATGTGTTGCATCATCTCTATGTTAGGACGTGATGCCCATATGAATTCTTATCAAACAAATATTGAAGTTCCACCAATATTATCTCATTGATGAATTGTTATTATACACTACAACTTATAAAGAGAGCAGACAAGTGAACCCATAAACCCTGGTCCAATTTTAATCATAAGAAACACCTTTCCATTGTATTTATCTTGCTTTCTACTTCCAGCACTATTTTAATCCGAAAATACAAAATTACTTTGTTTACTTAATCACACAAAAAAAACCAAAACAACCATCTCTTTACTGCATTTACTTAGCTTACATTATTTATTTGCTTACTTTACTTTACTACATCTTTTATCTACAAATACTAATACGAAACCTCGTGCTTGACAGCAACACGGTAAAGTTGGGGACACAAGGTAATATTTTACTTTGCAGGACTTCTAGAAGAAGGGGAAAAGAAACACCCTAGAGTTCAATATAAACCCTAGAGTCACCCTTGTGGGAAAAAAAGCTTCTGACTGCAACACCCAACTCTGGAGTCCCAACGTCGTAAGTCGACATCAAAATCATAATCTTTATCTTTAGTGTATTGTGGGTGCTTCAATTTCATTAGCCACAGGGAATAAATCTCCTAGACAAGAACTCGGACTACCATCAAATTTATCCAAATCATGTAAATCAATGTTCATGAACGCTTCGGTAAAAGCAATATCTTCTCCAAAGTGTGTTATTTTGGGACTAATTTCAATGTCATTCTCATCATAGAGTCCATCCTTTTCATGTTCAGATTCCATATATTCATCAGACAAAGACTTAGATGTATTAGGCGTCCCCTCTTTATCCTTACCATCATCCAACAATTCATTTTCAGGACTAGTAGACATTCTGGATAATGCTGAATTTTCTAGGATAGTAGTTTCCTTTTTAATAACTGGATTAGCAGCAGTAGGTGAATAGTGTGGCCTAGAAGGAAGATTCATACCTCTCCTTGTAGTGTAAGGCACAATATTATTCTTATCAGAATCCTTATCATTTCCATAATGAGAATAAATAAGTACATCAAGTAAATGATAACAAGTGGTCTTACTGATAAATCGGGGGTCCCAACAACGGTGAGAGAATGTCTTGATGCTCACAAGTATAGGGGATCGATGAAATCTTCGATGGGAAGTATTACTCAAATTTATAGTTCGACTCAAGGGGAACACAAGTATACCAATAATACTTTAGCAATTGAGACATCACTCTCAACCACACACATATATCAATAAACTCACAAATAAAGTGATGATTTGTAGTTGCTGATTCAAACAAGTAGCAGTTAATAGCAGCAAATTTCCAGTTTTCACCGGAAGTGGTGATATGTAAATTTCAGTGACTAAAGGCGTAAGCATGAGGTGATAGCGGGGTGTTGCATGAATGATATTGATCATATAACGTAATCATAGTAACATAGCATTTATCTCTATTTCAGTTGTGTGTAGGTGTGTGATCCAAATATAGTTCACTACAAGAGATCTGATATACTGTGACGAGGTCAAGACGTCATGCAATAGCAATTAACGTAACGGAAGACCCCTGTGATGTAGTTTGAGCGTCACAAGCATCATCACGAAATCCCCATCACAGATTACTCTCTAGTGACGTGGCGCGCGAGAAAACATCACATGGTATAGATGATGTCATGTATGATGTCAGCGGCTAGGAGACCATCACATGGCTAGAAAACGTAATGGATTAATGTCACGGATGTGAATGATGTCATGTATGATGCCATTTATTTAATTTAGAAAAATCCTAATATTTTTTCAAAATTTTCATTTTTGAATATTTTCGATTTTTCTCTAAAAATAAATATTTATTTCGTTTATAATTTTCTCAATTATTTTAGCAAGAAATAATTATTTTTAGCCTTTTGTAGCTATTATTTTCTAGAATTATTTTTGTATGTAATATTATTTAATTTTTATTTAGTTGTTTAATTATTGCTTGTTAATTTCTAAATTTAATATGGACCAGATTGTCAATAAAAATTAATTTTGAACTCACACGAAAACATATACTCAATTGCCATCAAAATCACAATATATATGTAACTCACAACGGAATATCATCATACATAACCAAATAAGTTGCACGATATAATTGACATAACTTAAGACAAGCAAACTAAGCTAATGCTAGAATAGCAAGAAAACTTCAAAGGGAGGCCAATCTACACTTAACCATTTATTTGCAAACACTTAAAGCACGTAGCCCGCTCTCTTCTGTTGTTCAACGTTTTCTCCTCTCTTCGGTGTGGATGATTGATACGTCTCCAACGTACCTATAATTTCTGATGTTCCATGCTTGTTTTATGACAATACTTACATGTTTTGCTCGCACTTTATAATGTTTTTATGCATTTTCCGGAACTAACCTATTAACAAGATGCCACAAAGGCGTTTCCTGCTGTTATTGGTTCCAGAAAGGCTGTTCGGGCAATATTCTCGGAATTGGACGAAATCAACGCCAAAGATCCTATTTTTCCCGGAAGCATCCAGAACACCGAAGGAGAGTCGGAGGAGAGCCAGGGGCCACCACACATGTGGGCGGCGCGGCCCCAGGCCTGGCCGCGCCGGCCTAGTGTGGGGCCACCTGTCGCCCCTCCTGCGCCGCCTCTTCGCCTATTTAAGCCCTTTCGACCTAAAAACGCAGTACCGATTGACGAAACTCCAGAAAGACTCCGGGGCGCCGCCATCGCGAACCTCCAATTTGGGGACAGAATCTGTTCGGCACGCCGCCGGACGGGGAAGTGCCCCCGGAAGCCATCTCCATCGACGCCACCGCCTCCATCATGCTCCGTGAGTAGTTCCCCCATGGACTACGGGTTCTAGCTGTAGCTAGTTGGTATACTCTCCCCATGTACTTCAATACAATGATCTCATGAGCTGCCTTACATGATTGAGATTCATCTGATGTAATCGGTGTTGTGTTTGTTGGGATCCGATGGATTGTTACGTTATGATTGTCTATCTACAAAGTTTGTGAAGTTATTGTTGCTGCAATCTTGTTGTGTTTAATGCTTGTCACTAGGGCCCGAGTGGCATGATCTTAGATTTAAGCTCTATACTTATTGCTTAGATTGTATCTACAAGTTGTATGCACATGTCTATGTCCGGAACCAAAGGCCCCAAAGTGACAGAAATTGGGACAACTGGAGGGAAAGGCTTAGATATGAGGATCACATGTTTTCACGGAGTGTTAATGCTTTGCTCCGGTGCTCTATTAAAAGGAGTACCTTAATTTCCAGTAGATTCCCTAGAGGCCCGGCTGCCACCGGCTGGTAGGACAAAAGATGTTGTACAAGTTTCTCATTGCGAGCACGTATGACTATATATGGGAAACATGCCTACATGATTAATAGACTTGATATTCTGTCTTAATGCTATTTCAATCCTATCAATTGCCCAACTGTAATTTGTTCACCCAACACTTGTTATTGGAGAGTTGCCACTAGTGTAGATAGCTGGGAACCCCGGTCCATCTTTCATCATCATATACTCGTTCTACATGTCATTGGAAGTAGTATCAACTATTTTCTGGTGCCATTGCTCTCATATTACTGCTACTGCTGCTGTGTTACTGTTACTACTGCTCTCATATTACTGCTGCTTTCACATCACCCCTGTTACTAGTGCTTTTCCAGGTGCAGCTGAATTGACAACTCAGTTGTTAAGGCTTATAAGTATTCTTTACCTCCCCTTGTGTCGAATCAATAAATTTGGGTTTTACTTCCCTCGAAGACTGTTGCGATCCCCTATACTTGTGGGTCATCAAGACTATTTTCTGGCGCCGTTGCCGGGGAGGCATAGCTCTACTCATAAGTTCACCTGGGAGTACACTCTACCTCTCTCTCTGTTTTATTTTATTTTGTTTTACTTAGTTTACTTCTGCCTAGTTTATTTCTGCTTAGTTTATTTCTGTCTAGTATTATTTTGCTTAGTTTACTTTTGCTTAGTTTCTTTTTGTCTTGTTTTATTTTCCCTATATACCCAAAAATCCATAAAAATTTGAAAAACCTAAAAATTAAAAACTGTTGTTATGGAAGAACGCATAACTATGTTGGAGCTTATTGAATTATATAATAATTATAGAGAATCAAGAGCGGGTGAAGTGATGAGTGCTGTGATAGAAAAATTGAATACAATTGCTAAAATCTTGCTTAAACGCCATGATATAAACTGTTGCTCTAAACATGATACTAAACATCTTAAATTTCAATGTGGCTTTAGTGAGGAAGTTTTAATTAAGAACTATAATTGGAATAACTATATTCATCTTGGGTTCGAAGAGGTAGAACAATTTGTCATATTTATGGGAGCCTCTGAGATAGAATCCTTCATTGCTAAAAATTATGAAACTTGTGTTGTTTGTAAGGACCTTAAAGATTATGTCTCTTCTATCCTTAATTTTTGCATAGAAAGCTACAGTGATAATCCTTATATCATTGATTATAAAGAGAGACTCATTAATGCACAAGAATGCACTCACAATTTGCAGGAACCGTGGAAGAAGAAATTGATGAACCTGAAAGCTCATTGGATGAAAAGGAGGAGGAAATTGATGAACCTGAAAGCTCATTGGATGAAAAAGAAGAGGAGAGTGATGAACAAAAGGAGGAAGAATGGATTAGCTACCCATGCCAACCTTCTAATGAGAGTAACTCTTTATCTCTTACACTATTTGATTGTCCTCCATGCTTACCGAAAGAGGATGAATGTTATGTTCATGTGGATTCTCTTGAAATATTCCCCATGAGTAAAACTTGTGAGAATGATTATGCTACTGTTATCTATGATAATCCATGCTACTTTGATAAATCTTATGATAATGCTTTGTTTGTGCCTGATGTCGAAATGCATGGTACTAAAGAATTTTGCTTGGCAAATGTTTATGATAAATCTCTAGATGATGGTCCTATGTTACTTGATAATATTAATTGTACTACTAATGAAAATGGGATTGGAGAGATCTTGACTTTATCTAGGAGTCCCATATCTCTTGAGATTGATCAATCATCTTGTTATATTATTGATAAAAGTGGATTTGAAAGTTTTAATCCCGCTATTTTTGAGCTTGATAAAAATTATATGTTTATGGATCATGAGAAATATGCTGCATGTGATAGTTATATTGTTGAGTTTATCCATGAAGCTACTGAAAATTATTATGAGAGAGGAAAATATGGTTGTAGAAATTTGCATGGTACTAAAACACCTCTCTATATGCTGAAAATTTTGAAGTTACTCTTGTTTTATCTTCTTATGCTTGTCACTTTGTTCTTCATGAATTTATTTGTGTACAAGATTCCTATGCATAGGAAGAGGGTTAGACTTAAATGTGTTTTGAACTTGCTTTTTGAAGCTCTCTTTGCTTCAACTCTCATCCTTATGTGAGCATCATTAAAATTGCTGAGCCCATCTTAATGGCTATAAAGGAAGCACTTCTTGGGAGATAACCCATGTGTTTATTTTGCTACTGTTTTGTTGTGTCTTGGAAGTTGTTACTACTGTAGCAACCTCTCCTTATCTTTATTTTATTGCATTGTTGTGCCAAGTGAAGTCTCTAATAGAAGGTGGATACTAGATTTGGATTTCTAGAAACAGATTTCTATCTGTCACGAATCTGGGCATATTTCTCTGTAGGAAACTCAGAAAAATCTGCAAATTTACGTGCGTGATCCTCAGATATGTACGCAACTTTCATTAGTTTTGAGATTTCTGATTTGAGCAACGGAAGTACCTCGTAAAAATTCGTGTTTACTGGCTGTTCTGTTTTGGCAGATTTGTCTCTGTTTTTTGCATTGTCTCTTGTGGACTTTAAGTGAGGCTTTCTAGACGTGGAGAGCTGTAGCTAATGTTTTATTGAGTTCTTGCAATGTGTCACTACAGGACCAAGGTGGATTAAAGTTTTTTGAGTACTAACCCCTCTAATGAAGTTTATGAGATGTTTGGTGTGAAGGAAGTTTTCAAGGGTCAAGAGAGGAGGATGATATATGATCAAGAAGAGTGAAAAGTCTAAGCTTGGGGATGCCCCCGTGGTTCATCCCTGCATATTTCAAGAAGACTCAAGCGTCTAAGCTTGGGGATGCCCAAGGCATCCCTTCTTCATCAACTTATCAGGTTTCTTCTATTGAAACTATATTTTTATTCGGTCACATCATATGTGCTTTACTTGGAGCGTCTGTTTGTTTTTATTTTTGTTTATGTACAAAATACATAATTTCCATAAATATGTACAAAATACATAATTGCCTTTCATGTAGTAAATAACCAACAACAACAAGTCATCATCGAGTAGCACCACTAGCACAAAAACAACCAGCCACATTGCAGGCAGCCAGCAGAAACAACAAGAGGCACGGCAGCTAGCAGCATAGCAAGCAGCCAACAACATATCAAGCAACGATAAATACACAAGCAACAACAGTTATTCAAGTAACCAAAATTAGATAGAAATCACACATGATCAAGGCGCAGCGCTCACGCATCCTGTCTTTCTATTGTTATGGGTCTCTTTGGAAAACTCAATGGGACTAGGGTCCTCATTGTTGTACTTGCCTTTTTCTACAAGATGTAGGGATTCATATAATTTGTACTTCTGCCAAATTTTGCTAAACTATAGTCAGCATTTCTTAATGAAATTGGGGATTTTATAACCCTGATGTCTACTCACGCTTCTTTTCCTGTAGACAGTGTTGGGCCTCCAAGAGCAGAGGTTTGTAGAACAGCAGCAAGTTTTCCTCAAGTGGATCACCCAAGGTTTATCGAACTCAGGAGGAAGAGGTCAAAGATAGTCCTCTCAAGCAACCCTGCAATCACGATACAAGAAGTCTCTTGTGTCCCCAACACACCTAATACACTTGTCAGATGTATAGGTGCGCTAGTTCGGCGAAGAGATAGTAAAACACAGGTATAGATGGTGGTAATATTGCAGAAGTAAAGATAAGAAACAGAAACAAGTGCCAAAAGCTTGTGGCGTGGGAAGTAATTCTTTGTGGTGGAAACAAGGCATAGGGATCATACTTTCACTAGTGGACACTCTCAACATTGATCACATAATAAATAAGTTCTCTTCCTTTGTGCTACATATACTCTTGTTTGATAATGAACACCATTCGTTGCGTAGGGCTACAAGAGCACCTCAATGCCAGAGTTAACAAGCTCCACAACATTCGATATTCATGTTTAAGTAACCTTAGAGCATAATAGATCTTTGCAAAATAGCCCGAGTACTAACATAGCATACACACTGTCACCATTACACTATGAAGGGGGGATAGATCACATCAATACTATCATAGCGATAATTAACTCCATAACCTACAAGAGATTATGATCATAATCTACGACAAGAACCACACGATGCACACACTGTCACCATTACACCATGCAAGAGGAATAGACTACTTTAATAACATCACATGAGTAGCACATAGACTAGTAGCGATACAAAGCTCATCATATGGATCTCAATCATGCAAGCAATTCATGAGATCATTGTATTGGAGTACAGAGAGAGAGATTAACCACATAGCTACCGGTAGAGCCCTTAGCCTCGAGGGAGAACTACTCCCTCCTCATCATAGGAGACAGCAGCGGCGATGAAGATGGCGGTGGTGTCGATGGAGATGCCTTCCGGGGGCACTTCCCCGTCCCGGCGGCGTGCCGGAACAGAGAATCCTATCCCCCGAATCTTGGCTTCGCGATGGCGGCGGCTCTGGAACTTTTCTCGTATCGTGGTTTTTCCGTCTCGAAGATTTAGGTCAGGGACCTTTAAATAGGCGAAGAGGCGGAGTCGGAGGGGGTACGGAGCCGCCACACATAGGGGCGCGGGCCCAGCTCGGCGCGCCCCATGTGGCTCTCCTCCGTGGCTCTCGGGTGTTCTCGAAGCTTCGTGGAATTCTAAGATGTTGGGCGTTGATTTCGTCCAATTCCGAGTATATTTCCTTACTAGGATTTCGAAACCAAAACAGCAGAAAACAGGAACTGGCACTTCGGCATCTCGTTAATAGGTTAGTTCCGGAAAATGCATCAAAACGATATAAAGTATGAATAAAACATGTAAGTATTGTCATAAAACTAGCATGGAACATAAGAAATTATAGATACGTTGGAGACGTATCAAGCATCCCCAAGCTTAGTTCCTACTCGCCTCGAGTAGGTAAACGATAACAAGGATAATTTCTGAAGTGACATGCTACCAACATAATCTTGATCCAATAATGATGTAAAGCATGTGAACTGAGATCAAATCACTCAAAGCAAATGTCTATATTGATATAAGAGATGATAATGCAAGAGTTAAACAAGCTAGAAGTTTTCATGAACTATTGCTTCAAAGACATGAAACCGTACAAAGTTCATTAAAGATGTGTTAAGTATTCAGCGTAGAAGTTCTATCCTTCATTCCAAGCATCAAGTAAATTTTCACAACATAAGAAGGATTCAGTCAAGTAAACATAAACATGAACGTCATGAATCAACTGTTTCGAAGTCTACTCAACCGGTGAGCGCAGCATTCACTACAAGAAAAGTTCTGATAGACAACGTCCCAAAATCGTCCACTAAGGGGTATTTTTCGTCGCCTATGGGCCTAACCCGACGATATGGGTTCTGTTGTCGAAACTGCGTCAGGCAAAGTCCTACGACGTTTGGGCGCCCTTCCGCCACGGAAAATCGGACCGTTGCGCAAGTGTTTTCGGGAGCCCGTTGACTGCCGACGTCATGCAAACTGACACGTGGCGGACGCCAGCCGCAAGGCGTTAACCGCCGAAACCCCGTGGTAGATGGTAGGCTCACACGAGGCCTGCCACTTATGGGCCGGCCCATTAAGTTTGCGGGCCCAGCTGACTTAGTTTGACCGGTCAACTATATAGCTGGGCTGGTCCATTATGTACGTGGGCCGGGCCTAACCTCTAAGGTTGACTGGTCAAAACTTAAACGGGCCGGCCCACTAAGTATGTGGGCCGAGCCGAATGCACTCGTTGACCGGCCGCAGCATAAGGGCCGGCTGAATGCACTCGTTTGACCGGTCGCAGCATAAGGGCCCCACAAGACATGCGGGCCCACTTTCCCGTTATTGGGCCGCCCATTTAGCAAGTGGGGTCCACCTTCGAGCAACGGGCCGGCCCAGAAGTTAGTGGGCCGGCCCATTAGCGTGTGGGTCCCACATTCCCGTAAAGGGCCGCCCATTTAGCATGTGGGTCCACCATTTAGTGGGCGGCCCAACAAGATAGTGGGCCGGGCCAAAACGCAGTGGGTCCCACTTTCCCGTTAAAGGGCCGGCCCATTAAGTGTGTGGGGTCCACCATATAGCAAGTGGGCTGCCCAACAAGATAGCGGGGCCAAAACACGTGGGTCCCACATTCTGTTAATGGGCCGGCCCATGTAATATGTGGGGTCCACCATATAGCAAGTGGGCTGGCCCAACATGTTAGCCGGCCCCATTATAAATGTGGGCCCCTATCGTGTAACCGGCCGGCCCAGCTAGAAGTGGGTCCACCATAAAGGCTTGGCCCAACAAGTTAGGGCCGGCCAATAAGCTTGGGGCCGCTTTTCGTACAGGCCGACTTGTGGGTGGGGTCCACATTAAA
Source organism: Lolium multiflorum (assembly GCA_030979885.1). Lineage (NCBI taxonomy): Eukaryota > Viridiplantae > Streptophyta > Magnoliopsida > Poales > Poaceae > Lolium > Lolium multiflorum. The sequence goes on along the minus strand of CM061753.1, from coordinate 150,133,488 downwards.
GAAAGTGGTCCCCGACGCTGGGTCCACGAAATCAACTGGCCCACTCGTTTAGCTGTTTATATGCCGGCATAATAGGCGCTTTAGGATTTTGCGGGCCGGCACTTATGTGATTTCGCTTAATTGGGCCGTTTAAGGGATGGGAATTTGTGATTTAGATACTGAGAATATTTACGCAGCACATGATTTCTGTCGGATAGCCTCACTTACCACAAGCACCAAAGAAAAAATGCACGAAAGAACTATAAAAACTAACTAAATATTACATCAGCTGCAAGGCTTTGAAAAAATATTACAGAACCCAGAGAAATTGAATGGTAATTAAACCTAGCAATACAATGAAGCCATTCGGCAATCTTTTAAGTTGTCCATGCACCACCTATATCTGAAACAAAGACATCATCATTTCGTCGTTATAACAAGATCATTGTAATGCACACAATAAGCAAACAAAGAGTGCATGCCGCATACAAACAACCAATATAACAGAGCACGTTAGAATGAAACATCAGACTTACTACTGTCGAGTCCCATGCAAACCAACATGTTCAGGGAGTACAAAATTGGCATGAACAACATAGTAGCAGGCTATAAATTTTGTAACAACGACTAAGCAAGATGAAGTTATGATGGTTACATCTACAGAGCAGGGAATGTAAACCAAAAATAGAAGTTACAATGGCAAAAGCTAAAGAGGAGGGAATGTGAACCAACATGTGCCAAGTGCAATTACTTCAAATTGGCCGTGAACTAAATAATACTCCTGAACTATAGGATGGACCAGATACAGAATATAGTGGGATCACCTGTGAACTTGTATAAGAGGGAATGCAAACCAATATGTTCAGCATTCCATATGTGAGCGTCATGCCAAGTAAGAGAAACAAGTCAATAATGCAGCTTTTGAAGAACAAGATGGCACACAAAATTATTATCTAGTAGTATGACAAGTTTATTTGTACTACAGGCTAGATAGCAGAGTGATAGCATGCCAAACTAAGTCCTTACTTTGTTAGCTTACAATGAACTAGATACAAAACAATGGCATCACCTGTAGTACAGGGAATGCAAGCCAACATGTTCATGGAGTAAAAAATTGGCACAAACAACATAGTAGCAGGCCATAATTTTTGTAACAACAACTGAGCAAGATAAAGTTATGATGGCTAGATCTACAGAGCAGGGAATGTAAACCAAATATAGAAGTTACGATGCCAAAAGCTATAGAGCAGGGAATGCGAACCAACATGTGCAATTACTTAAAATTGGCCATGAACTAAATAATAGCAGGATGTTACTATAATAGCTAGGAATAAAACAGATAGGAGTTATAATGGCATCACTCATAAACTTGTAGATAAGGGAAACAAATCAATTTGTTTCGGGATATAAAGTTGTAATGAGCAACACATAGAGGATAGTTAATGCTACGGCTTAGGATGGACCAGAAACGGAATATAGTGGGATCACCTGTGAACTTGTAGAAGAGGGAATGCACACCAATATGTTCACCATTCTATATGCGAGCGCCATGCCAATTAAGAGAAACAAGTTAATATTGCAGCTTTTGAAGAATCAGATGGCAGACAAAATTATGATGGAAGTAGCTGCTGTGACGAGTTCAAATAAATTTGTACTGCAGGATGGCAGAGCGATAGCATGCAGGAACTAATAGCAGGCAGTTACTTTGTTAGCTTACGACGAAGTAGATAGAAATAACAATGGCATCACCTGTAGTACAGGGAATGCAAACCAACATGTTCAGGGAGAACAAGATTGGCATGAACAAAATAGTAGCAGCCTATAATTTTTGTAACAACGACTGAGCAAGATAGAAGTTATGATGGCTACATCTACAGAGCAGGGAATGCAAACCAAAATGTTCAATCGCTTAAAGTTAGCAATGAACTAGAAAATAGCAAGGTGTTACGGTCATAGCTAGGAATGAACTAAAAGAGCTTCAGACAAACAAGCATCTGAACCCAGAACATGGCGCTAAAACAAGGGACTTACATTAGGAGAAGCACTCTGTGGGAGTCACAGCAGATCTTCCTGGGGTTGATAGATCCGGTGATGAAGTACACTACATGTGCTACTTGGGGTTGGAGAGACGGCCATTACAATTCATGGTTAGTCATCTCATCTGCAAAACGTAACGGCGCGATGCGCGTAATGTACACGTCCGTTGGGAACCCCAAGAGGAAGGTATGATGCGCACATGGCAAGTTTTCCCTCAGAAAGAAACCAAGGTTGATCGAACCAGGAGGAGCCAAGAAGCACGTTGAAGGTTGATGGTCGCGAAATGTGATGCGGCGCAACAACAGGGATTCCGACGCCAACGTGGAATCTGCACAACAAAACCAAAGTACTTTGCCCCAACGAAACAGTGAGGTTGTCAATCTCACCGGCTTGCTGTAACAAAGGATTAAACGTATCGAGTGGAAGATGTTTGCAAAGAAAATAGTAAAACACAATTGCAGTAGATTGTATGCTATGTAAAGAATAGGACCGGGGTCCACAGTTCACTAGAGGTGTCTCTCCCATAAGATAAAAGCATGTTGGGTGAACAAATTACAGTCGGGCAATTGACAAATAGAGAAAGGCATAACAATGCATATACATGATATGATAAATATAGTGAGATTTAATTGGGCATTACGACAAAGTACATAGACCGCCATCCAACTGCATCTATGCCTAAAAAGTCCACCTTCAGGTTATCATCCGAACCCCTCATTAAGTTGCAAAGCAACAGACAATTGCATTAAGTATGGTGCGTAATGTAATCGACAACTACATCCTTAGACATAGAATCAATGTTTTATCCCTAGTGGCAACAGCACATCCACAACCTTAGAACTTTCTGTCACTGTCCCAGATTCAATGGAGGCATGAACCCACTATCGAGCATAAATACTCCCTCTTGGAGTTAAGAGTAAAACTTGGCCAGAGCCTCTACTAGTAACGGAGAGCATGCAAGATCATAAACAACACATAAACAATAGATTGATAATCACCATAATCATAGTACTCTCTATCCATCGGATCCCGACAAACACAACATATAGAATTACAGATAGATGATCTTGATCATGTTAGGCAGCTCACAAGATCCAACAATGAAGCACAATTAGGAGAAGACGACCATCTAGCTACTGCTATGGACCCATGGTCCAGGGGTGGACTACTCACTCATCACTCCGGAGGCGACCATGGCGGTGTAGAGTCCTCCGGGAGATGAATCCCCTCCCGGTAGGGTGCCGGAGGCGATCTCCGAATCCCGAGATGGGATTCGCGGCGGCGGCGTCTCCGGAAGGTTTTCCGTATCGTGGCTCTCGGTACTGGGGTTTCGCGACGGAGGCTTTAAGTAGGCGGAAGGTCAACGCGGGGGCCACACGAGGGGCCTAGGGGGTAGGTCGGCGCGGCCAGGGCTTGGGCCGCGCCGCCCTAGCCCTGGCTGCCTCGTGGCCCCACTTCGTTATCTCTTCGGTCTTCTGGAAGCTTCGTGCAAAAATAGGACCCTGGGCGAAAGTTTCGTCCAATTCCGAGAATATTTCTTTACTAGGATTTCTGAAACCAAAAACAGCAGAAAACAGAACGGCTCTTCGGCATCTTGTTAATAGGTTAGTTCCGAAAATGCATAAATATGACATATAATGTGCATAAAACATGTAGGTATCATCAATAAAGTAGCATGGAACATAAGAAATTATCGATACGTTGGAGACGTATCAGCATCCCCAAGCTTCTGCTCGTCCCGAGCAGGTAAAACGATAAGAAAGATAATTTCGAAGTGACATGCCATCATAATCTTGATCATACTATTTGTAAACATATGTAATGAATGCAGCGATCAAAACAAAGGTAATGACATGAGTAAACAAGTGAATCATATGACAAAGACTTTTCATGAATAGTACTTCAAGACAAGCATCAATAAGTCTTGCATAAGAGTTAACTCATAAAGCAATAAATCAAAGTAGAGGTGTTGAAGCAACACAAAGGAAGATTAAGTTTCAGCGGTTGCTTTCAACTTATAACATGTATATCTCATGGATATTGTCAACATAAAGTAGTATAACAAGTGCAATATGCAAGTATGTAGGAATCAATGCACAGTTCACACAAGTGTTTGCTTCTTAAGGTGGAAGGAGATAGGTAAACTGACTCAACAATAAAAATAAAAGAATGGTCCTTCAAAGAGGAAAGCATCGATTGCTGTATTTGTGCTAGAGCTTTTATTTTGAAAACATGAAACAATTTTGTCAACGGTAGTAATAAAGCATATGAGTTATGAAAATTATATCTTACAAGTTGCAAGCCTCATGCATAGTATACTAATAGTGTCCGCACCTCGTCCTACTTAGCTTGGACTACCGGATCTTTGCATGCCATGTTTCAACCAAGTGTCACAAAGGGGTACCTCCATGCCGCCTGTACAAAGGTCTAAGGAGAATGCTCGCATTTTGGATTTCTCGCTTTTGATTATTCTCAACTTAGACATCCATACCGGGACAACATGGACAACAGATAATGGACTCCTCTTAAATGCATAAGCATGTAGCAATAATTATTATTCTCATATGAGATTGAGGATATATGTCCAAAACTGAAACTTCCACCATGGTTCATGGCTTTAGTTAGCGGCCCAATGTTCTTCTCTAACAATTTTGCATGCTCCAACCACTAAAATGATAGATCCTTCAGACAAGACGGACATGCATAGCAACTCACATGATATTCAACAATAGTTGATGGCGTTCCCCAGAAGCATGGTTATCGCACAACAAGCAACTTAATAAAATATAAAGTGCATAAGTACATATTCAATACTACGATAGTTTTTAAGGCTATTTTGTCCCATGAGCTATATATTGCAAAGGTGAATGATGGAATTTTAAAGGTAGCACTCAAGCAATTTACTTTGGAATGGCGGAGAAATACCATGTAGTAGGTAGGTATGGTGGACACAAATGGCATAGTAGTTGGCTCAAGGATTTTGGATGCATGAGAAGTATTCCCTCTCGATACAAGGTTTAGGCTAGCAAGGTTATTTGAAGCAAACTCAAGGATGAACAGGTGCAGCAAAACTCACATAAAAGACATATTGTAAACATTATAAGACTCTACACCGTCTTCCTTGTTGTTCAAAACTCAATACTAGATATTATCTAGACCTTAGAGAAACCAAATATGCAAATCAAATTTTAGCAAGCTCTATGTATTTCTTCATTAATGGGTGCAAAGCATATGATGCAAGAGCTTAAACATGAGCACAACAATTGCCAAGTATCACATTATCCAAGACATTTTAGAATTACTACATGTAGCATTTTCCAATTCCAACCATATAACAATTTAACGAAGAAGAAACTTCGCCTTGAACATTATGAGTAAAGCCTAAGGACACATGTGTCCATATGCAACAGCGGAGCGTGTCTCTCTCCCACAAAGTGAATGCTAGGATCCATTTTATTCAAACAAAAACAAAAACAAAAACAAACCGACGCTCCAAGTAAAGAACACAAGATGTGACTGAATAAAAATATAGTTTCAGGGGAGGAACCTGATGATGTTGTCGATGAAGAAGGGGATGCCTTGGGCATCCCCAAGCTTAGACGCTTGAGTCTTCTTAAAATATGCAGGGGTGAACCACGGGGGCATCCCCAAGCTTAGAGCTTTCACTCCTCTTGATCATAGTATATCATACTCCTCTCTTGACCCTTGAAAACTTCCTTCACACCAAACTTCAAGCAAACTCATTAGAGGGTTAGTGCACAATTAATAATTCACATGTTCAGAGGTGGCACAATCATTCTTTACACTTCTGGACATTGCATAATGCTACTGGACATTAATGGATCAAAGAAATAAATCCAACATAGCAAAAGAGGCAATGCGAAATAAAAGGCAGAATCTGTCAAAAACAGAACAGTCCGTAAAGACGAATTTAAAGCTGGCACTAGACTTGCTCAAATGGAAAAACTCAAAACTAATGAAAGTTGCGTACATATCTGAGGATCACGCTCGTAAATTGGCAGATTTTTTCGAATTTTCTACAGAGAACTGTGCCCAGATTCGTGACAGACAGCAATGCTGTTTCTGCGCAGCGATCCTAAATATAACATCAACTTTAACATAGAAACTTTACTTGGCACAAAAACATGATAAGGAGAGGTTGCTACAGTAGTAAACAACTTCCAAGACTCAACAAAACAAAAAATTGCTGTAGGTAAAAACATGGGTTGTCTCCCATAAGCGCTTTTCTTTAACGCCTTTCAGCTAGGCGCAGAAAGTGCAAATCAAGTATTATCGAGAGTAGAAGCATCAATATCATAGCTTGTTCTAATAATAGAATCAAAAGGCAACTTCATTCTCTTTCTAGGGAAGTGTTCCATACCTTTCTTGAGAGGAAATTGATATTTAATATTACCTTCCCTCATATCAATAACAGCACCAACAGTTCGAAGAAAAGGTCTTCCCAACACAATAGGACAAGATGCATTGCATTCGATATCCAAGACAACAAAATCAACGGGGACAAGGTTATTGTTAACCGTAATATGCACATTATCAATCCTCCCCAAAGGTTTCTTTTTAACATTATCGGCAAGATTAACATCCAAATAACAATTCTTCAATGGTGGCAAGTCAAGCATATCATAAATCTTTTTAGGCATAACAGAAATACTTGCACCAAGATCACATAAAGCATTACATTCAAAGTCATTGAATTTCATTTTAATGATGGGCTCCCAACCATCTTCTAGCTTTCTAGGAATAGAAGTTTCAAGTTTTAGTTTCTCTTCTCTAGCTTTTATGAGAGCATTTGTAATATGTTTTGTAAAGGCTAAATTTATAGCACTAGCATTAGGACTTTTAGCAAGTTTTTGTAAGAACTTTATAACTTCAGAGATGTGGCAATCATCAAAATCTAAATCATTATGAGCTACAGCAATGGGATCATTGTTCCCAAGGTTGGAAAAAATTTCAGCAGTTTTATCACAAGCAGTTTCAGCAGTTTTAGCAATTTCAGGCAGTTTTGTTCGCTTTGCACTAGGAGTAGAAACATTGCCAACACCAATTATATTACCATTGATAGTAGGAGGTGCAGCAACATGTGGAGAATTAGCATTACTAGTGGTGGTAATAGTCCAAACTTTAGCTACATTATTCTCTTTAGCTAGTTTTTCATTTTCTTCTCTATCCCACCTAGCACGCAATTCAGCCATTAATCTTATATTCTCATTAATTCTAACTTGGATGGCATTTGCTGTAGTAGTAATCTTATTATCAATATCATCAGGTTTAGCAGCCATTTTATTAATTAAAGAGGATTGTGATGCGGACATGTATGAGATTCGGGTTTCAGCATTTGAAATTTTAGTTTGCAACCCAGAAATCTCCCTATTCAAGTTTTTAAGTTGATTTCCTATATTCTTCAACAAGGTAGATTGTTCATTCATAGTTTTAGTAAACAATTGATTTTGCTCATATTGCGATTGCATAAAGTTTTTAGTGGATCTTTCAATTTCTAGCATCCTTTCCTCATATCTTCCATAAGTATTACCATAGTTGTTCCTATAAGCATTGTTGTTGAAATTATTATTTTTAATGAAATTCACATCAACATTTTCTTCTTGAGCAACCAATGAAGCTAAAGGAACATTATTTGGATCAACATTAGATCTACCATTCACAAGCATAGACATAATCACATCAATCTTATCACTCAAGGAAGAGGTTTCTTCAACAGAATTTACCTTCTTACCTTGTGGAGCTCTTTCCGTGTGCCATTCAGAGTAATTTATCATCATATCATCAAGAAGTTTTGTAGCCGCCCCCAATGTGATGGACATAAAGGTACCTCCAGCAGCTGAATCCAATAAATTCCGCGAAGAAAAATTTAGTCCTGCATAGAAGGTTTGGATGATCATCCAAGTAGTCAGTCCATGGGTTGGGCAATTCTTTACCAAAGTTTTCATTCTCTCCCATGCTTGAGCAACATGTTCAGTATCTAATTGCTTAAAATTCATTATGCTACTTCTCAAAGATATAATTTTAGCGGGAGGATAATATCTACCAATAAAAGCATCCTTGCATTTAGTCCATGAATCAATACTATTCTTAGGCAAAGATAGCAACCAATCTTTAGCTCTTCCTCTTAATGAGAAAGGAAACACTTTCAATTTAATAATATCACCATCTACATCCTTATACTTTTGCATTTCACAAAGTTCAACAAAATTATTGAGATGGGCAGCAGCATCATCAGAACTAGCACCAGAAAATTGATCTCTCATGACAAGATTTAGTAAAGCAGGTTTAATTTCAAAGAATTCTGCTGTAGTAGCAGGTGGAGCAATAGGTGTGCATAGGAAATCATTATTATTTGCATTTGTGAAGTCACACAACTTAGTATTTTCAGGGGTATTCATTTTAGCAACGGTAAATAAAACAAACTAGATAAAGTAAATGCAAGTAACTAATTTTTTTGTGTTTTTGATATAGAGAGCAAGACAATAAATAAAGTAAAACTAGCAACTAATTTTTTTGTGTTTTGTTTAGGTGCAGCAAACAAAGTAGTAAATAAAATAAAGCAAGACAAAAACAAAGTAAGAGATTGAGAAGTGGAGACTCCCCTTGCAGCGTGTCTTGATCTCCCCGGCAACGGCGCCAGAAAAAGTGCTTGATGCGCGTAAATGTACACGTCCGTTGGGAACCCCAAGAGGAAGGTATGATGCGCACAGTGGCAAGTTTTCCCTCAGAAAGAAACCAAGGTTGATCGAACCAGGAGGAGCCAAGAAGCACGTTGAAGGTTGATGGTCGCGAAATGTGATGCGGCGCAACAACAGGGATTCCGACGCCAACGTGGAATCTGCACAACAAAACCAAAGTACTTTGCCCCAACGAAACAGTGAGGTTGTCAATCTCACCGGCTTGCTGTAACAAAGGATTAAACGTATCGAGTGGAAGATGTTTGCAAAGAAAATAGTAAAACACAATTGCAGTAGATTGTATGCTATGTAAAGAATAGGACCGGGGTCCACAGTTCACTAGAGGTGTCTCTCCCATAAGATAAAAGCATGTTGGGTGAACAAATTACAGTCGGGCAATTGACAAATAGAGAAAGGCATAACAATGCATATACATGATATGATAAATATAGTGAGATTTAATTGGGCATTACGACAAAGTACATAGACCGCCATCCAACTGCATCTATGCCTAAAAAGTCCACCTTCAGGTTATCATCCGAACCCTCCAGTATTAAGTTGCAAAGCAACAGACAATTGCATTAAATATGGTGCGTAATGTAATCGACAACTACATCCTTAGACATAGAATCAATGTTTTATCCCTAGTGGCAACAAAGCACATCCACAACCTTAGAACTTTCTGTCACTGTCCCAGATTCAATGGAGGCATGAACCCACTATCGAGCATAAATACTCCCTCTTGGAGTTAAGAGTAAAAACTTGGCCAGAGCCTCTACTAGTAACGGAGAGCATGCAAGATCATAAACAACACATAAACAATAGATTGATAATCACCATAATCATAGTACTCTCTATCCATCGGATCCCGACAAACACAACATATAGAATTACAGATAGATGATCTTGATCATGTTAGGCAGCTCACAAGATCCAACAATGAAGCACAATTAGGAGAAGACGACCATCTAGCTACTGCTATGGACCCATGGTCCAGGGGTGGACTACTCACTCATCACTCCGGAGGCGACCATGGCGGTGTAGAGTCCTCCGGGAGATGAATCCCCTCTCCGGCAGGGTGCCGGAGGCGATCTCCTGAATCCCCCGAGATGGGATTCGCGGCGGCGGCGTCTGGAAGGTTTTCCGTATCGTGGCTCTCGGTACCGGGGGTTTCGCGACGGAGGCTTTAAGTAGGCGGAAGGTCAACGCGGGGGGCCACACGAGGGGCCTAGGGGGTAGGTCGGCGCGGCCAGGGCTTGGGCCGCGCCGCCCTAGCCCCTGGCTGCCTCGTGGCCCCACTTCGTTATCTCTTCGGTCTTCTGGAAGCTTCGTGCAAAAATAGGACCCTGGGCGAAAGTTTCGTCCAATTCCGAGAATATTTCTTTACTAGGATTTCTGAAACCAAAAACAGCAGAAAACGGCAACTGGCTCTTCGGCATCTTGTTAATAGGTTAGTTCCAGAAAATGCATAAATATGACATATAATGTGCATAAAACATGTAGGTATCATCAATAAAGTAGCATGGAACATAAGAAATTATCGATACGTTGGAGACGTATCAGTCACAAACCCCCAAGATTAAACAAGAACTTGCAGGCAAGCAATAGAAAAGCGACAGTAGAAGAGTTTAGATCATGCACGGCGCCGGTGAAGCAGATCCGGTTCATGCACAGCGGTGTCGGTGAGCAAGATCCGATGCGGTGGACGACGGATCCGGCGAAGCGGCTCCGGTGGGGTGGACGATACCGCAGCTGAAGCGACTGCGGTAGACTGCTAGAGCATATGGTTTCGAGGTTCGGCGGGGATGATCCGATCCGGTTGATGACGGCGTCGATGAAGCGGCTCCGGCAGGCAGCCGGATGACGAGGATCGCGAGGCCTCGGGTAGGCCAGGGAAGTCCGGCGGGGATGTTCCGGTGCGGTGGTCGTGGAGGTGGTAGAGAGAGGGACTTGAGAAGTTCCGGTGGGTGGTCTCAGATGAGAGACTGAGGGAAATGAATTTTTTTTGGGAGGGTTTCCGGGCTAGGGAGGTGGTGATCCAAAAAATGACGGGCAGACCCCCCCACCAACCGACTTTGCTGTCATCTCCACAGGGGTAGAATGGGAATTTGGAAGCGTGTGAAATTTTTGTATTTTGTAGGCGGGAAGTTTTGCCGCTATGAGATTTTGAATTTCGCTAAGGTCCAAGTATAATGATAAAAAATTGTGAGACCGTACTAGTACCTCTGTTCAAGGCCGAGTGCAAAATCAAATCATCATCACCTTGAATATTGGTCACTACCATGGTCATGATCTATCTCTGAAATTAGCGTATCCGCTATATCTTGCAAAGTATAATGATAAAAAAAATTGTGAGACCGTACTAGTACTTCTATTCTAGGCCGAGTGCAACATCAAATCATCATCACGTTGAAAATTTGTTACCATGATCATGATCTATCTCTGAAATTGGCGCATCCGCTATATCTTTCAAAGTATAATTATAATAAAAATTGTGAGACCATACTAGTACTTCTGTTCAAGTTCGAGTGCAACATCAAATCATCATCACGTTGAAAATTTGTTACCATGATCATGATCTACCTCTGAAAATGGGCGCATCCGCTAAAACTTGCAAAGTATAATGATACAAAATTGTGAGACCGTACTAGTACTTATGTTCAAGGTCGAGTGCAACATCAAATCATCATTACATTGAAAAGTGTGTTACCATGATCACGATCTATCTCTGAATTTGGCGCATCCGCTAAATCTCGCAAAGTATAATGATAAAAAAATTGTGAGACTGTACTAGTACTTCTGTTCAAGTTCGAGTGCAACATCAAATCATCATCACGTTGAAAATTTGTTACCATGATCATGATCTATCTCTGAATTTGGCGCATCTGCTAAATCTTGCAAAGTATAATGATAAAGAAATTGTAAGACAGTAGTAGTACTTCTGTTCAAGGTCGAGTGCAACATCAAATCATCATCACGTTGAAAATTTGTTACCATGATCCTCTGAAAATGGGCGCATCCGCTAAAACTTGCAAAGTATAATGATACAAAATTGTGAGACCGTACTAGTACTTATGTTCAAGGTCTAGTGCAACATCAAATCATCATTACATTGAAAATTGTGTTACCATGATCATGATCTATCTCTGAATTTGGCGCATCCGCTAAATCTCGCAAAGTATAATGATAAAAAAATTGTGAGATTGTACTAGTACTTATGTTCAAGGCCGAGTGCAGGATCAAATCATCATCATGTTGAAATTTGTTACAACGATCATGACATATCTCTAAAATTGGCGCATCCGCTAAATCTTGCACGTGGCGCATCTCGGTGCGGAGCAACAAGCCGGTGCTATCAAGGTTGAGGCGTCGGTAGCGTCATCGGGCTCTCCTCTTTTGATAGATCTTCTACATGGCGTGGCGCACCGCCCACCGAGAAGCAGTCACATGTGAGATCGAGGTGGAGACGTCGCCGGCATCCTCGAGGCGCGACCGCCCTTCTACGAGCCAGAGTCGACTCAAGGTATGAATCCATGCGTTGTCGCGTCCCTTCTGCATATGAAGTGGGATGCCTTAGATTTATTGTTCTTCTCTTACGATTATTTCTAGCCGGACATGTGTGCTCTTTCTCTGAATATATTGCTTGAAAAGCTAACCAAGTTACTTAAATTCACTTCGTTCTTAATCTTGCGTGCTAATTTTGTTATTTTTGCTGACAGTGGTGCGCGCAAGGAAATTTATTTCTGGGTGTGCTGAGCTGTTAGGCCTAAGTCGAAATCCTCAGCTAAACAAGGCCTCAGCTTAACACATAAAAAGGTGTTCAATCTCGCCCACAATGTCCTCTTCTTTCCTCTTCCTTTATTGGAACTTGTTTTGCAGACAAGGAAAGTGGCACGTGTAATGTGAGTAAAACCCTCTTAGCCAAAATCAGCTACGAGCAAGATTTTATGTATTGTAGATTCCCCAATTGACTCTCATCCCCAATGTAGTCTTTTTTATGTCAGTATAGACTTCTTTACTGGATGTATACTATCGTACATGGCATGCATTTGCCTAATGAGGAGCATTGTATTGCCATTCTAGCCAACCTGATCGATCTGTCAAGCTTCATGCACGAGATGCCATGTTTAATTTACTCCCTCGCTCCGATCCATATTTCTTGGTGTAAAATGAATGTGAATCGGAGGGAGTACTCTTCTTAGATAGTACTATACCATTTCAAAAAAAGTACTACTACATCACAAATGCATCAAAAGAGTACTACATCACAAGACCACCACGGTTGTACTAGTAGAGTTTAATGCTTAACTTCCAAAGGGAATAAGATTACACATATGAACTTTAAACAGGCGCTGTCCGATGTCTGCTTGTTTGGGAGCACAACATAAATAATACTACCCCCGTCCATACATAAGTGACTAAACTTTGTCTGAAGATGGTTTCATCTATATATGTTTTTAGTGTGTAGATACATCCGTATCTTGAAGGAAAAAGGTGAGCCGCTAACTTTTTGAATAGAGTGAGTAATACAATTCGGATAAACAATGGTGTAGTAAAACAAATACTCCTGCCCATCATAAAACAAAACACAGACTGACTCAAATATATGTACAGATCACAAAAAAGGTTTCATCAGAACCCGAACATATACATGCAGAGATGACCGTTTGATCACATAAAACAAAGGTTTCGTGGCATATTTATGCCCCCAAAACAAGCAGACGTCGGACAGCGCCAACGTACTAGCAGCTAGCACTATGGAGCTGTGATACGTCTCCAACGTATCGATAATTTCTTATGTTCCATGCTACTTTATTGATGATACCTACATGTTTTATGCACATTTTATGTCATATTCGTGCATTTTCTGGAACTAACCTATTAACAAGATGCCGAAGTGCCCTGTTTTCCGCTGTTTTTGGTTTCAGAAATCCTAGTAACGAAATATTCTCGGAATCGGACGAAATCAACTCCCTGTTCCTATTTTGCCCGGAAGCATCCAGAACACACGAGAACCGCAGAGAGGGGGCACAGGCCCACCAAACCACAGGCCGGCGCAGGGGGCCCGCGCCACCCTATGGTGTGGGCACCCCTTCGACCCTCCTGCGCCGCCTCTTCGCCTATTTAAAGCCCCTGCGTCGAAAACCCTTACGGAGGAAGCCACGGTACGCGAAACCTTCCAGAGCCGCCGCCATCGCGAAGCCAAGATCTGGGGGACAGGAGTCTCTTCCACACCGCCGGACGGGGAAGTGCCCCCGAAGGCTTCTCCATCGACACCGCTGCCATCTCCACCGCCATCTTCATCACCGCTGCTGCTCCCATGAAGAGGGAGTAGTTCTCCATCGAGGCTCGGGGCTGTACCGGTAGCTATGTGGTTCATCTCTCCTATGTACTTCAATACAATAATCTCATGAGCTGCCTTACATGATTGAGATTCATATGATGATGCTTGTAATCTAGATGTCATTATGCTAGTCAAGTGAGTTTTACTTATGTGATCTCCGGAGACTCCTTGTCCCACGTGTGTAAAGGTGACAGTGTGTGCACCGTGTGGGTCTCTTAGGCTATATTTCACAGAATACTTATTCACTGTTATGAATGGCATAGTGAAGTGCTTATTTATATCTCTTTATGATTGCAATGTGTTTTGTATCACAATTTATCTATGTGCTACTCTAGCAATGTTATTAAAGTAGTTTTATTCCTCCTGCACGATGTAATGGTGACAGTGTGTGCATCCGTGTTAGTACTTGGTTTATGCTATGATCATGATCTCTTGTAGATTGCGAAGTTAACTATTGCTATGATAGTATTGATGTGTATTATTCCTCCTACATAAGCGTGAAGGTGACAGTGTGCATGCTATGTTAGTACTTGGTTTAGTCGTATCGATCTTTCTTGCACTCTAAGGTTATTTAAATATGAACATTTAATTGTGGAGCTTGTTAACTCCGGCATTGAGGGTTCGTGTAATCCTACGCAATGTGTTCATCATCCAACAAGAGAGTGTAGAGTATGCATTTATCTATTCTGTTATGTGATCAATGTTGAGAGTGTCCACTAGTGAAAGTCTAATCCCTAGGCCTTGTTCCTAAATACTGCTATCGCTGCTTGTTACTGTTTTACTGTGTTACTACTGCTGCGTTACTACTGCTTGTTTACTTCCTACAATATTACTACCATCAACTGCATGCCAGCAAGCTATTTTCTGGCGCCATACTACTGCTCATATTCATTCATACCACTTGTATTTCACTATCTCTTCGCCGAACTAGTACACCTATTAGGTGTGTTGGGGACACAAGAGACTTCTTGCTTTGTGGTTGCAGGGTTGCATGAGAGGGATATCTTTGACCTCTTCCTCCCTGAGTTCGATAAACCTTGGGTAATCCACGTGGCATATTTATGCCCCCAAAACAAGCAGACGTAGGACAGCGCCAACGTACTAGCAGCTAGCACTATGGAGCTGCAGTACAAACAAATGGTGCAGCGACATTTCCACCAGAACGAAAACTAAAAGACATCAGACCAAACAAAAGCTGGGCTATCACTTCTTGCCCAAACAAGCCTTGCTCCTTCATATGCGACTTCCTTTTCTCTTATGGATGTTGAACTTTGAATTAGATGGGTTCCTGACAGCGCGTTCTTTTTCGTGTCCTTGATGTTGCACTCTGGATCAGGTCGGTTACTGTCAGGAAATGAACAAATTGATCAGCAAAAGTCATATGTAAATGAATGCAAAGGTTACATATGAATGACTAACCCGGTCTAACTGAGTAGGGATGTAAAGTGCACCAACGTCTAGCAGAATTGTACTTTCTCCACTGCCAGTTGCTCATATCTAATTGGAATACTCCCTCCTTTGCCCGTACAACCAGCTCATTTTTGTCCTCAAATACGCAGAGTAACCTTACTGCATGTTTCCAATTGTATGGAAATGATGTGTCAAGGCCAAAAAAAGTATCCAATTCAAAATTTATATGACATGTCCATGACTCGTGATCGCCTGTTGATGATCTTGTACTGGCCCATGTTTGTAGGGTGAAGTCTCTTATAACAGCAAGGGCAACATCTCCATTATGTCCCTTGAAGATGTGAATGTTAAGCATGAATATATCATGCGTCTCATGAGGGCACTGAATATATTTCAGAGCCTTCTTTGCATGGTCAAGCTCAATGATATATCTAGACTTCGTTGGCCAGTACAAAATACCCCCTATGAGAGTTGCCGGTCTACGGTCAATCTCTGACAGCATCGGAGTTGATCGAGCTAGAAACTCCCATTCTTTTGAATCTGGTGAGTAGATATGAGCCTGTGCATCGTAACGTTTAGTTGTTATCCAAACAACCGAGAACTTGCCACAATGTGTAAACGGTTCAGAGTTGTTTCTCGAACAGAGAATTGAGCCGCTGCTTTCAATTGTGTGATTGCGCCACAATGGTGGTTCTGGTATCGCTGTGAGAACTTGCCTAATTGGATCCCAGACTGATATATACCCACTGGATACATTAGAATGGAGTAGCACCATACCATCGCGGCATCCCAGGACATAGATTTTGGGACCGTTCACTTGAGACGGGATTGCCAGCATCTTCAAGATGGCCGGGTGAAGATCATGCTCTGTGATGAATCGATTGTCCTCGGAGTTGTTGGTGAAAAACCCTAGCAACGGGTTTCCTCCGTTGTGTGACACAGTTAGCTTTCTGAAATAATTGCTTCCCATACATTGCCTCCATGCTTTCTTGGTGCCTGATGCAGCTAGTAAGCAGGTTGGATGGGGAGGAAGCCTGACAAGAATCTGAGAGACTACATCTCCAGGCAGATCGTTGATTGTTGTGGGTGTCCTTCGACTGAAGCTGGTAGGATTATGCAAATCGCACGATGCATCGTCAAAATTATGTAAACAGCACACTGCATCATCTATTTTTTAAAACAAAATGCAACATCTAATTTGACTAAGCAGCAAAATGCATCATCTAATTCATCATCAAAGTTTCCTAAACTGCACGGTGCATCAGCAAAATCAAAATAGTGTAAACAGCACAATGCATCAGCAAAATCAAAATAATGTAAACAGGACAATGCATCAGCAAAATCAAAATAATGTGAACAGCACAATGCATCAGCAAAATCAAAATAATGTAAACAGGACAATGCAATTGTAATCCTGTTGCATAATCAATGAAGCCCTTAATTTGCAAAAAAAAACACCACAAAAATAGGACGCACCAACGGAAGGCAATCTCGCATATACAGTAATAATTGCTAACGTGTCAACACGATTGGAGGAAAAAGAGACCTCTACAGGACCCAAAACGCTGTGGTAACATCAGATGGGGTTAGCTTTGATATAGGTAATAAAATGTAAACAGCACAATACATCATCTAAGTTGACAGCAAAATTCTTCATCGAAATTTCCCACACTGTTCAAGGAATCAGAAAAATTACCTAAAAGGCTAAAAGAGCAAAATGCATCATCAGAGTAAAATATATGTAAACAGTACAATGCATCATCCAACTTTTGGCTAAACAGCAGAGAGCATTAGCTAGGTTGACAGAAAAACAAAAACAAAAAAAACCATGAAAAATTCCTGAAGAGGTGAGTGCATCAGAAAAATTACTACCTAAAAAGCATAATGAATCACCCAAATTACAAAAGAAGCAGAATGCATCATCAAAAATACAAAAACATCTCAATGCATCATCACGTCTGGTTTGGGCAAAAAACCCAATCCACCAGATCTAACCTCATTGCAGTTGGGGAAGGTAGAACTTACAAAGGGGTTGACGAGTCACGATCATATGCAACAAGCGCCGCCTTAGATGAAGTCACCATCCAAGCTCTCGACGCGTTCAAAGCAGCCAGCTTCGAAGCCTCCGACGGTTCTCCCGGCTGCGCCGCCAAAACTCTCGAAGCACGCGCCAAGACTTTCCAACAAAATGCAGCTTCGATACGAGCATTTGCCAGCGCCACAGCGCCCGGGCCCGTCCTAGCCACCGCCTTCGCCTTTGCCTCCGCATCCGCATCCGCATCCGCTTTACATGTCTCCGCCGATGCATGCAGAGCATCCGTCTCCGCTTTCCATGTATCCGCCGACGCAGTGTAGGCATCGAGCGACGCCGTTTTCATTTCCTAGAAAACCCAGTAAGTTACTCACATTGCAATCCCCAAATTAAGGTTATATCGAACACAATGACCGATGAACCTCTGTACTCGCCGGAGGTTGGAGATGTACATACCTGCGAAGATCGGTCCGGTGGTGCTTGACGGTGGTGCGTCGGGGACGGGGGAGAACTCGGCGGGGAGAATGGTGGCGCGGCCCAAGACGGCGGCGCGGAGAGGGGCGACGGTGCGGTCATCGAACCTCGGCAGACAGTATTTTGTATATATATATGAGAAGAAGAATAAAGTCTGGTCGAATGAGGCAGCGCGACCGGCAGAGTACAACCGAAGGCTACTAGTGCTACCTTGGAGTATTGTAGTAATATAACATAATAAAAATAATGGCCTTGTTTAAACCACTCTTGTCAGTGTGGCATCGCGTCCAAATTTAATGCATTCTGTGGAAATCGGAATAATGCTGTAAAAACTCTCATACTAGTGTGGTATATAGCATGCACCGACACTTTTCAACAAAATGTCGTCTCCATTTCATAGGAGACTGCTTGCACACTGGGATACGATGCTGACATGACGAAGGGCGCAGAAGTATTTTGGAGTATTTCATTCGAGCAGATCGGGGCGACGGTGCGTCTTTGGAGGGAATACCGTGTGGTGTGTCTTTGGAGGGAATACCGTACGTACTTAGGAGTATTTCATTCGAGCAGACTGCTTGCACACTGGGATACGATGCTGACATGACGAAGGGCGCAGAAGTTTGCGAAAATGGTTGTACTACCATCCGACCATTAGTATAATCATTGCGCGATAGCTTACACGAGAAGGAAAAGAGCCGAACAGCTGTGGATAATAAAAGCATTTGGCTCTTCGAGGATCCTTCTTCTACTGCCTTCTCAAAGGAGTACTACTATTGTAATCTTTTTTTGTTTTTCTGGGACCTTCGGGTCCCTTCCCCGTTGAAAAGTGAAGTGTTTCGAATACATTCATATGCCTATGTTTCTATTTTTACAAGCAAATAAATAACAAAGGATGACTCAATGCACAAGTTGATCTCATTTTGAAATTTTTTTAAACTTCTTCTATTGTATTCAAATTTGATTAGAAGGAGTCGATCGATTGTACATGCCAATCGTATAGCTTGGTGGGTGGATTGGCATTTGAAGTTTGGTCATTGTGTTCTTGTTTGTTACCACCCTCGCAAGGCACGTCCAAGTATTTCCTGTCAGAATTTATGGCATGTATGTAGTTAAATAACCTACATTATTTCAATTATGAGTTTAATTACTAGGCAAAAGCTTAAAAATCCATATATAGTTGCAGATTAAGATGAACAAATCCTTGAACCTATATCTACAAAATTGATGGCACTAACACATCCTACCAAGCGGAAAGCATGTCTACCCTACTGCTTCCAAAAGGTGGAATTATGACAATAATGTGCAACTGTTAAAATTTGGTAGCCCTCCTTCACAAATAACACACATCTAGCCATTTTTGTACAGTAATAAAAAAGGGAAATCATTCTTTCATGCATGCATATAATTGTTAGAATCTCTTGTTTGTGAAGTTGCTTAAAATACGATCTCTTCCAAACTTGAGGTCATATGATAACTAAAAAGTTTTGTATGGCGGGATTTTGCATCAAAGTACATGCGCACAATACTCACTTGTGGGCAGAAAGCCAAACAAACTCATATTACTAGGTTTGTATTAATTTGTTCTAGAAATTTCACCATCACACATGATTTTGTGCTTGCGTTAATTTTACTTAAAAAACTTCTTCCAAATTCAAATTTTCTTCAAACATGCCAACGGTACATGTCTACCAATTAATAATTAAGGGTACACCACACGTACTGCCTCGTAGGGTACATAAAAAATTACTATATTTTATGGCATGTACTAATTTCACATAATCTACAACTCAATGTTGAGTTTAATGATCAGCCCAGAACTAGAAAACAAATATACATATAGTTGCAAATTAACCTAGAAAAGCTCTAGTATCCTTTAAAACCCTAGAAAATGGCCATGCATGCATGCATCCTACCCATAATAATTAATTAAGGTCTCGATCTCTATACTGCTCACGAAGTTTGGAATTCTGGCAAATATGCAACTTGTTTCATTAATTTACCATGGCGAGATAGATGCATGCACATCGATCTCTTAAAAAATATAAGGGCTCCTTTGATTCATAGGATTGATATAGGAATTATGTAGGAATTGGATCCTATAGGAAAATTTCTATACAAGTCATTTGATTCATAGGAACATATCCTATAGGAATTATTCCTATAGGAATCTTGTAGTACAAATCCTATAGGAAAAAAGCATTAGCTCATACCTCATGGAAAAATTCCTTTGCTACAATCAAAGACACACCATATTCCTATAGGATTCAACTTGGCATGACATTCCAATCCTACACCTTTCCTATTCCTACACTCTTCATATTCCTATGAATCAAAGGAGCCCTAAGTTTGTAAAGGATTTGGCATCCATATATGCTCACCGGATATATAGATAAGGCCAAGCAAACACATCGAATATTTGTGAAGAAATGTTTTTGCTAGAACCTTCAAATTTTTAGATTTACATCACACACAAAGAACACACCTTTAATTTCGCCAGGTTTGTGCACTAATAAAGTACTCCTACAGTACTAGAAATTGGATTGTTCTACTCCGGAGTGATATGCTCACCGGAGTATTTTTGGATCTTAGCTGGAGCGGCGTTTGGCGGTTGCACGAAGCCGTGCTGGATGTTAAGCCTGTCGAGGCACGCCTGGTGGAAAGCGTGCGCCACCTTAGCCTCATCGGCGCGCCGCTGCAATGCTGCGTCCCTGGGATTTGCAGCCGCCGCATTCTTAGCCTGCACGAAAGCTTGCAGAGCATCCCGGCATCTATAGAGTGCCGGGAACATCACGTTATATACGAGCTCCTTGGCGGTGTTGCTCCTGCAAAGGGCGTCGCCGTGATGCGCTTCGAAAGAACGGCCTGGCTCCACGGCCGGCACCGCCTGAAGTGCGGTCGGATTAGGCGGCTGGCCACGGGAGCTCCCTGCCTCCGCATCGTTCGCGCCGGCCGGGAAGGGGATCTCACCTGCTGGCAAAGAAAACCATGCGGCATGCGCGGGCGGAAAAGCCGGCCAGGGCCGAGCGGGCGTCGCATGCGGGGTTGCGTGGGAGATCCCTGCCTCTGCATCCATCGGCCCGCACGGGAAGCGGCTGGCGAGGGGCTCCACGGCCAGCGCCGCCGCCGCGGGCTGAACAACCGGCCAGTGCAGAGCGGGCGGGTTATGCCTTGGTGCGCGATGGACGAAGCGAAGGCGGCGCTGATGCTCCGCTTCCTCGTCGGTGGTAGGACTACGCGCGCGGCGACCAGAGCCAAGTCGGAAGGCCATAGCTATGTCGATTGGTCACTTAAGCTGGAGAGGTTCTCTTACCATTTCGGAGAAGCGGAGTAAGAGGAAGTTGTTGCTTATACGGGTTCACTGCCACGTTGGGTTAAGAGGGGCAAAGTTGGTCAATGCCTAGGAAGTTGGAATCGTTTTGGCCCCAATTTTTTAATTACCTTGCGGTTCATCTCTCGGTCTCTCCCACCTCTTCACTATCCCTCCCCTTGCCTCCTTTCATGCTTCATCGTAGTGCATCTTGTTTTTCTAGCACCTTCACAAAAATCATACACATTTGGCCGATTCTGTCATTGTGTGCACTAATAAAGTAAAAAATCCATTATATGTGAATAAACGTTTAATACACTAGCTCGCAAAGATGTTTCTCAAGGCGATATGCACAATGCCTGCTATAAAATGTTCCATGCTACTTTTATGATGATACTCACATGTTGTATACACATTATATGTCGTTATTATGCATTTTTCGGCACTAACCTATTAACAAGATGCCGAAGAGCCAGTTGCTGTTTTCTGCTGTTTTTGGTTTCAGAAATCCTAGTAAGGAAATATTCTCGGAATTGGACGAAATCAACGCCCAGGGTCCTATTTTTGCACAAAGTAAGACCGAGGGGGAAAGGAAGTGGGGCCACAGGCGCCGCCACACTAGGGCGGCGCCCGGTCTTGGCCGCGCGGCCTAGCTGGGCCCCGTGTGGCCCCCGCGCCCTTCCGCCTACTTAAAGTCTTCGTCGCGAAACCCCCAGTACGGAGAGCCACGATACGGAAACCTTTCCAGAGCCGCCGCCAATCCCATCTCGGGGGATTCAGGAGATCGCCTCCGGCACCCTGCCGAGAGGGGAATCATCTCCCGGAGGACTCTTCATCGCCATGATCGCCTCCGGAGTGATGAGTGAGTAGTTCACCCCTGGACTATGGGTCCATAGCAGTAGCTAGATGGTCGTCTTCTCCTTATGTGCTTCATTGTTGGATCTTGTGAGCTGCCTAACATGATCAAGATCATCTATCTGTAATACTATATGTTGTGTTTGTCGGGATCCGATGGATAGAGAATACTATGTTATGGTGATTATCAATCTATTACCTATGTGTTGTTTATGATCTTGCATGCTCTCCGTTATTAGTAGAGGCTCTGGCCAAGTTTTTGCTCTTCACTCCAAGAGGGAGTATTTATGCTCGATAGTGGGTTCATGCCTCCATTAAATCTGGGACAGTGACAGAAAGTTCTAAGGTTGTGGATGTGCTGTTGCCACTAGGGATAAAACATTGATGCTATGTCCAAGGATGTAGTTGTTGATTACATTACGCACCATACTTAATGCAATTGTCTGTTGTTTGCAACTTAATACTGGAAGGGGTTCGGATGATAACCTGAAGGTGGACTTTTTAGGCATAGATGCATGCTGGATAGCGGTCTATGTACTTTGTCGTAATGCCCGATTAAATCTCACTATATTTATCATATCATGTATGTGCATTGTCATGCCCTCTCTATTTGTCAATTGCCCGACTGTAATTTGTTCACCCAACATGCTATTTATCTTATGGGAGAGACACCTCTAGTGAACTGTGGACCCCGGTCCTATTCTTTACATCGTATACAATCTACTGCAATACTTGTTGTTTACTGTTTTCTGCAAACAATCATCTTCCACACAATACGGTTAATCCTTTGTTACAGCAAGCCGGTGAGATTGACAACCTCACTGTTTCGTTGGGGCAAAGTACTTTGGTTGTGTTGTGCAGGTTCCACGTTGGCGCCGGAATCCCTGGTGTTGCGCCGCACTATACTTCGCCGCCATCAACCTTCAACGTGCTTCTTGACTCCTACTGGTCCGATTAAACCTTGGTTTCTTACTGAGGGAAACTTGCTACTGTGCGCATCACACCTTCCTCTTGGGGTTCCCAACGGACGTGTCAACTACACGCATCAAGCAAATTTCTGGCGCCGTTGCCGGGGAGATCAAGACACGCTGCAAGGGAGTTTCCACAATCCAATCTCTTTACTTTGTTTTTTGTCTTGCTTTATTTTATTTACTACTTTGTTCGCTGCACTTAAACAAAACAAAAAAAAATTAGTTGCTAGCTTTACATTATTTACTGTCTTGTTCTCTATATCGAAAACACAAAAAAATTAGTTACTTGCATTTACTTTATCTAGTTTGCTTTATTTACTATTGCTAAAATGAGTAATCCTGAAGTTGAAGTCCGTTCGTTTAAGCAACAAGGTGGAGAAAGTTTTAAAGATGCTTGGTACAGAATTAGTGATGCTCATCATAGGTGCATTAAGAAACACTCCACTATTATCCTACTTAGGAATTTTTATGTTGGTATATCTAGTTGGAATAGGTATGTTCTTGATACTCTTTCGGGGGGTAATTTCCTAGGTACTCCTGCTTTAGAAGCTAGTTGCATCATTGAGAGTCTAGTTGGAATACCACCTGTTAATGAAACTAAAAGTGAAATCTCTCTTGAGGATGTTATGAAAAAATTGGAAACCATAGAGAAAAATTTTCCAAGTGTTGAAACTAAATTGGAAATATTATTTGATAATACTGATAAACTTGATAAAACCCTAGGAGGAATTAATGAAAGAATTTCTACTTTAGAAACTTGAAGAAGCTATGGGAAAATTGGGTTCAACTTTTTCTTCTCTTAAATTTAAGGAGAAAGCTTATGTGGGTAAGGAGCAAAAATTCATGTATGTCTCTAAGGTGCCTAAACCAAAGAATTATTATAGGCCTAAAATTGATAAAACTCCCAACACCCCTGGTAAAATGTTGATGATCTCTTGAAAATCTTGATTACACTTTCTGCGCCTAGCTGAAAGGCGTTAAAGAAAAGCGCTTATGGGAGACAACCCATGTTTTTACTACAGTACTTTGTTTTATATTTGAGTCTTGGAAGTTGTTTACTACTGTAGCAACCTCTCCTTATCATGTTTTTGTGCCAAGTAAAGTCTCTATGGTAAAGTTGATGCTAGATTTGGATTGCTGCGCAGAAACAGCATTGCTGTCTGTCACGAATTCGCAGAAGTCTCTGTAGGTAACTAAAATCTGAAATTTTACGAGCGATCCTCAGATATGTACGCAACTTTCATTAGTTTTGAGTTTTTCCGTTTGAGCAAGTCTAGTGCCCCTTTCAGGTTCGTCTTTACGGACTGTTCTGTTTTTGATAGATTCTGCCTTTTATTTCGCATTGCCGCTTTTGCTATGTTGGATGAATTTCTTTGATCCATTAATGTCCAGTAGCTTTGTGCAATGTCCAGAAGTGTTAAGAATGATTGTGTCACCTCTGAACATGTGAATTTTGATTGTGCACTAACCCTCTAATGAGTTTGCTTGAAGTTTGGTGTGAAGGAAGTTTTCAAGGGTCAAGAGAGGAGTATGATATACTATGATCAAGAGGAGTGAAAGCTCTAAGCTTGGGGATGCCCCGTGGTTCACCCCTGCATATTTTAAGAATACTCAAGCGTCTAAGCTTGGGGATGCCCAAGGCATCCCCTTCTTCATCGACAACATCATCAGGTTCCTCCCCTGAAACTATATTTTTATTCAGTCACATCTTATGTACTTTGCTTGGAGCGTCTGTTTGTTTTCGTTTTTGTTTTTGTTTGAATAAAATGGATCCTAGCATTCATTGTGTGGGAGAGAGACACGCTCCGCTGTTGCATATGGACAAATATGTCCTTAGGCTTTACTCATAATGTTCATGGCGAAGGTTGAAACTGCTTCGTTCATTGATATGGTTGGAAACGGAAAATGCCGCATGTGGTAATTGGTATAATGTCTTGAATAATGTGATACTTGGCAATTGTTGTGCTCATATAGATCTTGTTTAAGCTCTTGCATCATGTACCTTGTACCCATTAATGAATAATTACATAGAGCTTGTTAAAATTTGGTTTGCATGATTGGTCTCTCTAAGTCTAGATATTTTCTGGTTGAGGTGTTTGAACAACAAGGAGACGATGTAAAGTCTTATAATGCTTACAATATGTTTATATGTGAGTCTTGCTGCACCATTTCATACTTGAGTTTGCTTCAAACAACCTTGCTAGCCTAGCCTTGTATTGAGAGGAATTCTTCTCGTGCATCCAAATCCTTGAGCCAATATTCATGCCATTTGTGTCCACCATACCTACCTCTAACGTATCGATAATTTCTTATGTTCCATGCTACATTATTGATGATATCTACATGTTTTATGCACACTTTATGTCATATTCGTGCATTTTCTGGAACTAACCTATTAACAAGATGCCGAAGAGCCAGTTGCTGCTGTTTTTGGTTTCGAAATCCTAGTAAGGAAATATTCTCGGAATTGGACGAAATCAACGCCCGGTCCTATTTTGCCACGAGCTTCCAGAAGACCGAAGGAGAGTCGAAGTGGGGCCACGAGGTGGCGACACGGCGGCGCGGCCCAGGCCCTGGCCGCGCCGACCTATGGTGTGGGCCTCGTGCCGCCTCTTGACCTGCCCTTTCGCCTACAAATAGCCTCCGTCGCGAAACCCCAGTACCGAGAGCCACGATACGGAAACCTTCCAGAGCCGCCGCCGCCAATCCCATCTCGGGGGATTCAGGAGATCGCCTCCGGCACCCTGCCGGAGAGGGGATTCATCTCCCGGAGGACTCTACACCGCCATGGTCGCCTCCGGAGTGATGAGTGAGTAGTTCACCCCTGGACTATGGGTCCATAGCAGTAGCTAGATGGTTGTCTTCTCCTAATTATGCTTCATTGTTGGATCTTGTGAGCTGCCTAACATGATCAAGATCATCTATCTGTAATTCTATATGTTGTGTTTGTCGGGATCCGATGGATAGAGAGTACTATGTTATGGTGATTATCAATCTATTACCTATGTGTTGTTTATGATCTTGCATGCTCTCCGTTATTAGTAGAGGCTCTGGCCAAGTTTTTACTCTTAACTCCAAGAGGGAGTATTTATGCTCGATAGTGGGTTCATGCCTTCATTGATACCTGGGACAGTGACAGAAAGTTCTAAGGTTGTGTTGTGTTGTTGCCACTAGGGATAAAACATTGATGCTATGTCTAAGGATGTAGTTGTTGATTACATTACGCACCATACTTAATGCAATTGTCTGTTGCTTTGCAACTTAATACTGGAAGGGGTTCGGATGATAACCTGAAGGTGGACTTTTTAGGCATAGATGCAGTTGGATGGCGGTCTATGTACTTTGTCGTAATGCCCAATTAAATCTCACTATATTTATCATGTCATGTATGTGCATTGTTATGCCCTCTCTATTTGTCAATTGCCCGACTGTAATTTGTTCACCCAACATGCTTTTATCTTATGGGAGAGACACCTCTAGTGAACTGTGGACCCCGGTCCTATTCTTTACATCGCATACAATCTACTGCAATACTTGTTTTACTGTTTTCTTGCAAACAATCATCTTCCACACAATACGGTTAATCCTTTGTTACAGCAAGCCGGTGAGATTGACAACCTCACTGTTTCGTTGGGGCAAAGTACTTTGGTTGTGTTGTGCAGGTTCCACGTTGGCGCGGAATCCCTGGTGTTGCGCCGCACTACATTTCGCCACCATCAACCTTCAACGTGCTTCTTGGCTCCTCCTGGTTCGATAAACCTTGGTTTCTTTCTGAGGGAAAACTTGCTGCTGCGCATCATACCTTCCTCTTGGGGTTCCCAACGGACGTGTACATCCACGCGCATCAAGCACTTTTTCTGGCGCCGTTGCCGGGGAGATCAAGACATGCTGCAAGGGGAGTCCCCACTTCTCAATCTCTTTACTTTGTTTTTGTCTTGCTTTATTTTATTTACTACTTTGTTTGCTGCACCTAAACAAAACACAAAAAATTAGTTGCTAGTTTTACTTTATTTATTGTCTTGCTCTCTTTATCGAAAACACACAAAAATTAGTTACTTGCATTTACTTTATCTAGTTTGCTTTATTTACTATTGCTAAAATGAATACTCCTGAAAATACTAAGTTGTGTGACTTCACAACCACTAATAATAATGATTTCCTATGCACACCTATTGCTCCACCTGCTACTACAGCAGAATTCTTTGAAATTAAACCTGCTTTACTAAATCTTGTCATGAGAGATCAATTTTCTGGTATTAGTTCTGATGATGCTGCTGCCCATCTTAATAATTTTGTTGAACTTTGTGAAATGCAAAAGTATAAGGATGTAGATGGTGATATTATTAAATTGAAATTGTTTCCTTTCTCATTAAGAGGAAGAGCTAAAGATTGGTTGCTATCTTTGCCTAAGAATAGTATTGATTCATGGACTAAATGCAAGGATGCTTTTATTGGTAGATATTATCCTCCCGCTAAAATTATATCTTTGAGAAGTAGCATAATGAATTTCAAGCAATTAGATAATGAACATGTTGCTCAAGCATGGGAGAGAATGAAATCTTTGGTAAAGAATTGCCCAACCCATGGACTGACTACTTGGATGATCATCCAAACTTTCTATGCAGGACTGAATTTTTCTTCGCGGAATTTATTGGATTCAGCTGCTGGAGGTACCTTTATGTCCATCACTTTGGGGGCGGCTACAAAACTTCTTGATGATATGATGATAAATTACTCTGAATGGCACACGGAAAGAGCTCCACAAGGTAAGAAGGTAAATTCTGTTGAAGAAACCTCCTCCTTGAGTGATAAAATTGATGTGATTATGTCTATGCTTGTGAATGGTAGATCTAATGTTGATCCAAATAATGTTCCTTTAGCTTCATTGGTTGCTCAAGAAGAAAATGTTGATGTGAATTTCATTAAAAATAATAATTTCAACAACAATGCTTATAGGAACAATTCTGGTAATAACTATAGGCCATATCCTTCTGCTAATGGTAATGGTTATGGTAATTCTTATGGGAATTCTTACAACAATAATAGGAGTGTACCCCCTGGTCTTGAAGCTATGCTTAAAGAATTTATTAGTACACAAACTGCTTTTAACAAATCTGTTGAGGAAAAGCTTGATAAAATTGATATTCTTGCTTCTAGAGTTGATAGACTTGCCTCTGATGTTGATCTTTTAAAATTGAAAGTTATGCCTAATAATGATATTTATAATAAGATTACTACTACAGCAAATGCCATCCAAGTTAGAATTAATGAGAATATAAGATTAATGGCTGAATTGCGTGCTAGGTGGGATAGAGAAGAAAATGAAAAACTAGCTAAAGAGAATAATGTAGCTAAAGTTTGGACTATTACCACCAAAAGTAATGTTGATTCCTCACATGTTGCTGCACCTCCTACTATCAATGGTAAAATAATTGGTGTTGGCAATGTTTCTACTCCTAGTGCAAAGCGTACAAAACTGCCTGAAATTGCTAAAACTGCTGAAACTGCTTGTGATAAAACTGCTGAAATTTTTTCCAACCTTGGGAACAATGATCCCATTGCTGTAGCTCATAATGATTTAGACTTTGATGATTGTCACATCTCTGAAGTTATAAAGTTCTTACAAAAACTTGCTAAAAGTCCTAATGCTAGTACTATAAATTTGGCCTTTACAAAACATATTACAAATGCTCTCATAAAAGCTAGAGAAGAGAAACTAAAACTTGAAACTTCTATTCCTAGGAAGTTAGAAGATGGTTGGGAGCCCATCATTAAGATGAGGGTCAATGATTTTGATTGTAATGCTTTATGTGATCTTGGTGCAAGTATTTCTGTTATGCCTAAGAAAGTCTATGATATGCTTGACTTGCCACCATTGAAAAATTGTTATTTGGATGTTAATCTCGCTGATAATGCTAAAAAGAAACCTTTGGGGAGAGTTGATAATGTTCATATTATGGTTAACAATAACCTTGTCCCCGTTGATTTTGTTGTCTTGGATATTGAATGCAATGCATCTTGTCCCATTATATTGGGAAGACCTTTTCTTCGAACCGTTGGTGCTACTATTGATATGAAGGAAGGTAATATTAAATATCAATTTCCTCTCAAGAAAGGTATGGAACACTTCCCTAGAAAAAGAATGAAGTTACCTTATGATTCTATTATTAGAGCAAATTATGATGTTGATGCTTCATCTCTTGATAATACTTGATATACACTTTCTGCGCCTAGCTGAAAGGCGTTAAAGAAAAGCGCTTATGGGAGACAACCCATATTTTTACTACAGCACTTTGTTTTATATTTGAGTCTTGGAAGTTGTTTACTACTGTAGCAACCTCTCCTTATCATGTTTTTGTGCCAAGTAAAGTCTCTATAGTAAGGTTCATACTAGATTTGGATTACTGCGCAGAGACAGATTTCTTTGCTGTCACGAATCTGGGCCTAATTCTCTGTAGGAAACTCAGAAAATTATGCCAATTTACGTGAGTGATCCTCAGATATGTACGCAACTTTCATTAGTTTTGAGTTTTTCCATTTGAGCAAGTCTGGTGCCATTTTAAAATTCGTCTTTACGAACTGTTCTGTTTTGACAGATTCTGCCTTTTATTTCGCATTGCCTCTTTTGCTATGTTGGATGAATTTATTTGATCCATTAATGTCCAGTAGCTTTATGCAATGTCCAGAAGTGTTAAGAATGATTGTGTCACCTCTGAACATGTAAATTTTTATTGTGCACTAACCCTCTAATGAGTTTGCTTGAAGTTTGGTGTGAAGGAAGTTTTCAAGGATCAAGAGAGGAGTATGATATACTATGATCAAGAGGAGTGAAAGCTCTAAGCTTGGGGATGCCCCCGTGGTTCACCCCTGCATATTCTAAGAAGACTCAAGCGTCTAAGCTTGGGGATGCCCAAGGCATCCCCTTCTTCATCGACAACATCATCAGGTTCCTCCCCTGAAACTACATTTTTATTCCGTCACATCTTATGCACTTTGCTTGGAGCGTCGGTTTGCTTTAGTTTTTGTTTTTGTTTGAATAAAGTTGGATCCTAGCATTCTTTGTGTGGGAGAGAGACACACTCCGCTGTTGCATATGGACAAATATGTCCTTAGGCTTTACTCATAATGTTCAAGGCGAAGTTTCTTCTTCGTTAAATTGTTATTCGGTTGGTTAAGGAAATGTTGCATGTGGTAGTGGTATAATGAAACACTTGCATAATCTTGTAGATCATTGAGCTTTGATAACTTGATTCTTTGCAAACGTTTTGAGGTATTTAGATGGTAAGGCTTGCTGGATAAATAAGTTAAAATTAGTAGTGGATTGTTGTCTTTAAGCTTGTGCCGTACTACAAACTCTATTTAAATAGTTGAAGGCGTAGTTGGACTTGATAGCTTTCCATGTCTAAAGGTTCATCGTAATGACTAAGTTGTGCTGAAGGTCGGTAAAATTTTAAATCATGCTCTTAATGTTGAACCTGCTAGATGTTTGCAATAAGCTTGTGAGTTCTTTTTGACTAATGTTAAGCTACGGTTTTTGGCACTTCCACCATCCATATTTGCTAGCCTCTTCGGTACTGTGCATTGCCTTTTGCTCACATTGAGAATTGTGCATACTTCGCCAGTACATCCAAACCCGTGGGAGGACTTTCTCTTGTTCTCCTACACATAAGCCCATACATCTCCTCAAAACAGCCACCATACCTACCTACCACAGCATTTCCATAGCTGTTCCGAGATATATTGCCATGCAACATCCATTTTACATTACATGCCATGTTGTCATTTATTATTTGTATATTGCTTTGCATGATTCTATACAGCTGATGTGTGGTTTACCCATGTTACGCTAGATCATTGCACATCCTGCTACACTGGCAGAGGCATACAGTTTCATACATCATGTTTTATTCATTATGAGTTATTTGTACCAAAAAGTGTGTTGTCATATTAGGATGTTGCCCCTAAAAGTGAAAAGAGCCATGGAGGCCATCAAAAAGAAAAGAAAGAAAAAAAATAGAAAAGAAAAAGAAAAGAAAGAAAGAAAAGAAAAAGAAAAAAAAGAGAATAAAGAAAAAGGGGGCAGCATTACTATCTTTTATCCACACTTGTGCTCATGTTTTAGCACCTGCATATTCATAGTCATCATTTGTGCTCATGTTTAGCACCTACACTCCATATGAGAGAGTTTTCATGTTTTACTAGTATAACTATGTGGGGAATTTACACTATAGAACTTGGGTTGTATATTCCAATGATGAGCCTCCTCAAAAGTGCTCTAGGTCTTCGTGAGCAACCAAGTTGGATGCACCCCCACTAGTTCCATTGGAGAGCTTTCATACACATATAGCTCTATGTGCATCCGTTGCATGGCAATCACTACTCCTTGCATAGCTTCGATTATAAGACTTCCTCTTGTCTAGTAATCACTTATAGCTTTGTAAGACTTTCTCTCATTGGCCTTCCAAACCCCCATTAACGTTCTTTATGCCATAACATCCTGGTGCTAATACCAAATGCTTGCGCTCACCGGTTGAGTAGACTTCGAAACAGTTGATTCATGACGTTCATGTTTATGTTTACTTGACTGAATCCTTCTTATGTTGTGAAAATTTACTTGATGCTTGGAATGAAGGATAGAACTTCTACGCTGAATACTTAACACATCTTTAATGAACTTTGTGCGGTTTCATGTCTTTGAAGCAATAGTTCATGAAAACTTCTAGCTTGTTTAACTCTTGCATTATCATCTCTTATATCAATATAGATATTTGCTTTGAGTGATTTGATCTCAGTTCACATGCTTTACAAATAGTATGATCAAGATTATGATGGCATGTCACTTCAGAAATTATCTTTGTTATCGTTTTACCTGCTCGGGACGAGCAGAACTAAGCTTGGGGATGCTGATACGTCTCCAACGTATCGATAATTTCTTATGTTCCATGCTACATTATTGATGATATCTACATGTTTTATGCACACTTTATGTCATATTCGTGCATTTTCTGGAACTAACCTATTAACAAGATGCCGAAGAGCCAGTTGCTGTTTTCTGCTGTTTTTGGTTTCAGAAATCCTAGTAAGGAAATATTCTCGGAATTGGACGAAATCAACGCCTAGGGTCCTATTTTGCCACGAGCTTCCGAAGACCGAAGGAGAGTCGAAGTGGGGCCACGAGGTGGCGACACCACAGGGCGGCGCGGCCCGGCCCTGGCGCGCCGACCTATGGTGTGGGCCCCTCGTGCCGCCTCTTGACCTGCTTCGCCTACAAATAGCCTCCGTCGCGAAACCCCCCACCGAGAGCCACGATACGGAAAACCTTCCGGAGACGCCGCCGCCGCCAATCCCATCTCGGGGGATTCAGGAGATCGCCTCCGGCACCCTGCCGGGAGAGGGGATTCATCTCCGGAGGACTCTACACCGCCATGGTCGCCTCCGGAGTGATGAGTGAGTAGTTCACCCCTGGACTATGGGTCCATAGCAGTAGCTAGATGGTTGTCTTCCTAATTATGCTTCATTGTTGGATCTTGTGAGCTGCCTAACATGATCAAGATCATCTATCTGTAATTCTATATGTTGTGTTTGTCGGGATCCGATGGATAGAGAATACTATGTTATGGTGATTATCAATCTATTACCTATGTGTTGTTTATGATCTTGCATGCTCTCCGTTATTAGTAGAGGCTCTGGCCAAGTTTTTACTCTTAACTC
The DNA here is from genome assembly GCA_030979885.1 of Lolium multiflorum. Taxonomy (NCBI): domain Eukaryota; kingdom Viridiplantae; phylum Streptophyta; class Magnoliopsida; order Poales; family Poaceae; genus Lolium; species Lolium multiflorum. The sequence goes on along the minus strand of CM061753.1, from coordinate 150,100,670 downwards.
CAAGAGGGAGTATTTATGCTCGATAGTGGGTTCATGCCTTCATTGATACCTGGGACAGTGATAGAAAGTTCTAAGGTTGTGTTGTTGTTGCCACTAGGGATAAAACATTGATGCTATGTCTAAGGATGTAGTTGTTGATTACATTACGCACCATACTTAATGCAATTGTCTGTTGCTTTGCAACTTAATACTGGAAGGGGTTCGGATGATAACCTGAAGGTGGACTTTTTAGGCATAGATGCAGTTGGATGGCGGTCTATGTACTTTGTCGTAATGCCCAATTAAATCTCACTATATTTATCATGTCATGTATGTGCATTGTTATGCCCTCTCTATTTGTCAATTGCCCGACTATAATTTGTTCACCCAACATGCTTTTATCTTATGGGAGAGACACCTCTAGTGAACTATGGACCCCGGTCCTATTCTTTACATCGCATACAATCTACTGCAATACTTGTTTTACTGTTTTCTTGCAAACAATCATCTTCCACACAATACGGTTAATCCTTTGTTACAGCAAGCCGGTGAGATTGACAACCTCACTGTTTCGTTGGGGCAAAGTACTTTGGTTGTGTTGTGCAGGTTCCACGTTGGCGCCGGAATCCCTGGTGTTGCGCCGCACTACATTTCGCCACCATCAACCTTCAACGTGCTTCTTGGCTCCTCCTGGTTCGATAAACCTTGGTTTCTTTCTGAGGGAAAACTTGCCGCTGTGCGCATCATACCTTCCTCTTGGGGTTCCCAACGGACGTGTACATCCACGCGCATCACATACCTACCTACTACATGGTATTTCTCCGCCATTCCAAAGTAAATTGCTTGAGTGCTACCTTTAAACCATTCAAAATTTATCACCTCTGATTTGTGTCAATGTTTTATAGCTCATGAGGAAGTATGTGGTGTTTATCTTTCAATCTTGTTGGGCAACTTTCACCAATGGACTAGTGGCTTCATCCGCTTATCCAATAATTTTGCAAAAAGAGCTGGCAATGGGATTCCCAGTCCCAAATTAATTAACAAAAATAGACACTCCTCCATGGTATGTGATTGTTGGACGGCACCCAAAGGATTCGGTTAGCCATGGCTTGAGAAAGCAAAGGTGGGGAGGAGTGTCATCATAATAAAACTAAAATAAAAAGGCACTCCTTCATGGTATGAGATTGTTGGCAGGCACCCGAGGATTCGGTTAGCCATGGTTTGTGAAAGCAAAGGTTGGAAGGAGTGCCACCCAAAAATAAAAATAAAATGGGAGCCGCTCTTTGAAGGTTTGTCTGGCAAGGGGGTTAGAGTGCCCACTACCATTCGTTGACAACAACAAACACCTCTCAAAACTTTACTTTTATGCTCTCTATATGTTTTCAAAATCAAAGCTCTAGCACAAATATAGCAATCAATGCTTTCCTCTTTGAAGGACCATTCTTTTACTTTATTGTTGAGTCAGTTTACCTATTCTTTCTATCTTAGAAGCAAACACTTGTGTAAACTGTGTGCATTGATTCTTACATGTTTACCTATTGCACTTGTTATATTACTTTGTGTTGACAATTATCCATGAGATATACATGTTAAAGTTGAAAGCAACCGCTGAAACTTATATCTTCCTTTGTGTTGTTTCAAAGCTTTCTACTAAGAATTTATTGCTTATGAGTTAACTCTTATGCAAGACTTATTGATGCTTGTCTTGAAAGTATTATTCATGAAAAGTCTTTGTTATATGATTCATTTGTTTACTCATTATCTTCATCATTGCTTCGAATCGCTGCATTCATCTCATGTGCTTTACAATAGTATGATCAAGATTATGATAGCATGTCACTTCAGAAATTATCTTTGTTATCGTTTACCTACTCGAGGGCGAGTAGGAACTAAGCTTGGGATGCTTGATACGTCTCAAACGTATCTATAATTTCTTATGTTCCATGCTACTTTTATGATGATACTCACATGTTTTATACACATTATATGTCGTTATTATGCATTTTCCGGCACTAACCTATTAACAAGATGCCGAAGAGCCATTGCTGTTTTCTGTTTTTGGTTTCAGAAATCCTAGTAAGGAAATATTCCCGGAATTGGACGAAATCAACGCCCAGGGTCATATTTTTGCACGAAGCTTCCAGAAGACCGAGGGGAAAGGAAGTGGGGCCACGAGGCGCCGCCACACTAGGCGGCGGCCCAGGTCTTGACCGCGCGGCCCTAGAGTGTGGGGCCCTCGTGTGGCCCCCTTGCCCTTCCGCCTACTTAAAGTCGCGAACCCCCAGTACGGAGAGCCACGACACGGAAAACCTTCCGAGACTCCGCCGCCGCCAATCCCATCTCGGGGGATTCAGGAGATCGCCTCCGGCACCCTGCCGGAGAGGGGAATCATCTCCCGGAGGACTCTTCATCGCCATGATCGCCTCCGGAGTGATGAGTGAGTAGTTCACCCCTGGACTATGGGTCCATAGCAGTAGCTAGATGGTCGTCTTCTCCTTATGTGCTTCATTGTTGGATCTTGTGAGCTGCCTAACATGATCAAGATCATCTATCTGTAATACTATATGTTGTGTTTGTTGGGATCCGATGGATAGAGAATACTATGTTATGGTGATTATCAATCTATTACCTATGTGTTGTTTATGATCTTGCATGCTCTCCGTTATTAGTAGAGGCTCTGGCCAAGTTTTTGCTCTTAACTCCAAGAGGGAGTATTTATGCTCGATAGTGGGTTCATGCCTCCATTAAATCTGGGACAGTGACAGTTCTAAGGTTGTGGATGTGCTGTTGCCACTAGGGATAAAACATTGATGCTATGTCCAAGGATGTAGTTGTTGATTACATTACGCACCATACTTAATGCAATTGTCTGTTGTTTGCAACTTAATACCGGAAGGGGTTCGGATGATAACCTGAAGGTGGACTTTTTAGGCATAGATGCATGCTGGATAGCGGTCTATGTACTTTGTCGTAATGCCCTGATTAAATCTCACTATATTTATCATATCATGTATGTGCATTGTCATGCCCTCTCTATTTGTCAATTGCCCGACTGTAATTTGTTCACCCAACATGCTATTTATCTTATGGGAGAGACACCTCTAGTGAACTGTGGACCCCGGTCCTATTCTTTACATCGCATACAATCCACTGCAATACTTGTTCTTTACATTTCGCAAACAATCATCTTCCACACAATACGGTTAATCCTTTGTTACAGCAAGCCGGTGAGATTGACAACCTCACTGCTTCGTTGGGGCAAAGTACTTTGGTTGTGTTGTGCAGGTTCCATGCGGAATCCCTGGTGTTGCGCCGCACTATACTTCGCCGCCATCAACCTTCAACGTGCTTCTTGACTCCTACTGGTCCGATTAAACCTTGGTTTCTTACTGAGGGAAACTTGCCGCGCATCACACCTTCCTCTTGGGGCTCGCAAAGATGTTTCTCAAGGCGATATGCACAATGCCTGCCAAAAATGGGTCATGATAACTAAATTTCGTGTTAATTTTTGCATGACATGTACTCACTTGTGTATGAAGCCAAGCAAACTCATAATCTATACCAAAAAAATGTGAAAGAGTTCTTTTTAGTATCCTTCATACATGGGGTTCCTATTTTTACTTTCTATTTTTACTAGTTACAAGTACTCATGCATGAAAACTTTTGAAAATATGTGCATTTTGGGCTGTGTGGAGACATGGTACAATAATATATTCAAGTTGATATACAAAGTCTAGACATATTCAAACTAGACAAATCATGTATCTAACCCCCTAACCCTAAACTCTGTCTTATGAAGTCAAGCATGCATGAAGAGAATTGGTTTTGGGTTTCAAACATGGAAATTTCAAAAACATCCCAAAAGCTTCATTTTAGAGCGACTAAGAAGGATCCAGGCTTACCTTTCCATTTTCATGTTTTAAACTTGTTTAAATCTTGGTCAAATCTAGGATTTGACCAAGATTCAAATGGGCATAAAATAAAAAAATAGAAAAATGAAAAACCAAAGCGCACATAGTCTTCTTATATGTCATATAGTAAGCATTAAAGTTGGTAAACAAGGTCTAGACATATTCAAACTAGACAAATCATGTATCTACCCCCTAACCCCTAAACTCTGTCTTATGAAGTCAAGCATGAAGATAAGTGGTTTTGGGTTTCAAACATGGAAATTTCAAAAACCTCCCAAAAACTTCATTTTAGGGTGACTAAGAAGGATACATGCTTCCCTTTTCATTTTCATGTTCTATACTTGTTTAAATCTTGGTCAAACCTAGGATTTGACCAAGATTCAAATGTGCATCAAAATTCCAAAAAAATCAGAAAAATGAAAAACCAAAGCACATAGTTTTCTTATGTCATATAGTAAGCATTAAAGTTGATAAACAAGGGTCTAGACATATTCAAACAAGAAAAATCATGTATCTACCCCCTAACCCTAAACTTTGTCTTATGTAGTCAAGCATGAAGAGAAGTGGTTTTGGGTTTCAAATATGGAAATTTCAAAAACCTATCAAAAGCTTCATTTTAGAGTGACTAAGAAGGATCCATGCTTACCTTTTCATTTTCATATTTGAAACTTGTTTAAATCATTGTCAAACCTAGGATTTGACCAAGATTTAAATGGGCATAAAATTAAAAAATCGGAAAAATGAAAAACAAAAGCACATAGTCTTCTTATGTCACATATATATATAGTAAGCATTCAAAAGTTGATAAACAAGGTCTAGCTAGACATATTCAAATAAGACAAATCATGTATCTACCCCTCTAACCCTAAACTCTGTCTTATGAAGTCAAGCATGAAGAGAAGTGGTTTTAGGTTTCAAACATGGAAATTTCAAAAACCTTCCAAAAACTTCATTTTAGAGTGACTAAGAAGGATACATGTTTCCCTTTTCATTTTCATGATTTAAACTTGTTTAAATCTTGGTCAAACCTAGGATTTGACCAAGATACAAATGGGCACAAAAAATGAAAAACAAAAAGCACATAGTGTTCTTATGTCATATCGTAAGCATTCAAGTTGATAAACAAGGTCTAGATATATCCAAACCAGACAAATCATGTATGTACCCCGTGTCGATCTTATGAAGTCTAGCATGAAGAAAAGTCGTTTTGGCCGGGTTTCAAACATGGAAATTTCAAGAACATCCCAAAAGCTTCATTTTAGAGCGACTAAGAAGGATCCAGGCTTACCTTTCCATTTTCATGATTTAAACTTGTTTAAATCTTGGTCAAATCTTGCTCAAGCATGAAGATAAGTGGTTTTGGTTTCAAACATGGAAATTTCAAAAACCTCCCAAAAACTTCATTTTAGGGTGACTAAGAAGGATACAGGCTTCCCTTTTCATTTTCATGTTCTATATATACTTGTTTAAATCTTGGTCAAACCTAGGATTTGACCAAGATTCAAATGTGCATCAAAATTCCAAAAAAATCAGAAAAATGAAAAACCAAAGCACATAGTCTTCTTATGTCATATAGTAAGCATTAAAGTTGATAAACATGCTCTAGCTAGACATATTCAAACCATACAAATCATGTATCTACCCCTAACCCCTAATCTATGTCTTATGAAGTCAAGCATGAAGAGAAGTGGTTTTGGGTTCAAACATGGAAATTTCAAAAACCGCCCAAAAACTTCATTTTAGAGTGACTAAGAAGGATACATGCTTCCCTTTTCATTTTCATGTTTTAAACTTGTTTAAATCTTGGTCAAACCTAGGATTTGATAAACAAGGTCTAGACATATTAAAACAAGACAAATCATGTATCTACCCCTATCGACCCTAAACTTCGTCTTATGAAGTCAAGCATGAAGAGAAGTGGTATTGGGTTTCAAACATGGAAATTTCAAAAACCTCCCAAAATTGCTTCATTTTAGAGCGACTAAGAAGGATCGATGCTTACCTTTTCATTTTCATGTTTTAAACTTATTTAAATCTTGGTCAAACCTAGGATTTGACCAAGATTCAAATGGGCATAAAAATTTAGACAAAAAATCTAAAGAATGAAAAACCAAAGCACATAGCCTTCTTAATTATGTCATATCGTAAGCATTCAAGTTGATAAACAAGGTCTAGATATATCCAAACCAGACAAATCATGTATGTACCCCGTGTCGATCTTATGAAGTCTAGCATGAAGAAAAGTCGTTTTGGCCGGGTTTCAAACATGGAAATTTCAAGAATATACCAAAAGCTTCATTTTAGAGCGACTAAGAAGGATCCAGGCTTACCTTTCCATTTTCATGATTTAAACTTGTTTAAATCTTGGTCAAATCTTGCTCAAGCATGAAGATAAGTGGTTTTGGGTTTCAAACATGGAAATTTCAAAAACCTCCCAAAAACTTCATTTTAGGGTGACTAAGAAGGATACAGGCTTCCCTTTTCATTTTCATGTTCTATATATACTTGTTTAAATCTTGGTCAAACCTAGGATTTGACCAAGATTCAAATGTGCATCAAAATTCCAAAAAAATCAGAAAAATGAAAAACCAAAGCACATAGTCTTCTTATGTCATATAGTAAGCATTAAAGTTGATAAACATGGTCTAGACATATTCAAACCATACAAATCATGTATCTACCCCCTAACCCCTAAACTATGTCTTATGAAGTCAAGCATGAAGAGAAGTGGTTTTGGGTTTCAAACATGGAAATTTCAAAAACCGCCCAAAAACTTCATTTTAGAGTGACTAAGAAGGATACATGCTTCCCTTTTCATTTTCATGTTTTAAACTTGTTTAAATCTTAGTCAAACCTAGGATTTGATAAACATGGTCTAGACATATTCAAACCAGACAAATCATGTATCTACCCCCTATCGACCCTAAACTCGTCTTATGAAGTCAAGCATGAAGAGAAGTGGTTTTGGGTTTCAAACATGGAAATTTCAAAAACCTCCCAAAATTAAAGCTTCATTTTAGAGTGACTAGTTAAGAAGGATCCAGGCTTACCTTTTCATTTTCATGTTTTAAACTTGTTTAAATCTTGGTCAAACCTAGGATTTGACCAATATTCAAATGGGCATAAAATAAAAAAATAAATAAAATAAAAAACCAAAGCACATAGTCTTCTTATGTCATATAGTAAGCATTCAAGTTCATAAACAAGGTCTAGACATATTCAAACCAGACAAATCATGTACCCCCTAACCCTAAACTTTGTCTTAATTATATATGAAGTCAAGCATGAAGCAGAGAAGTGTGGTTTTGGGTTTCAAACATGGAAATTTCAAAAACCTCCCAAAAAGCTTCATTTTAATTAGACTGACTGGTTAATTAAGAAGGATCCATGATTAATTACCTTTTCATTGTCATGTTTTAAACTTGTTTAAATCTTGGTCGAACCTAGGATTTGACCAAGATTCAAATGGGCATAAAAATTCAGAAAAAAATCGAAAGAATGAAAAACCAAAGCACATAGCCTTCTTATGTCATATAGTAAGCATTCAAATTGATAAACATGGTCTAGACATATTCAAACCAGAAAAATCATGTATCTACCCCTAACCCTAAACTCTGTCTTATGAAGTCAAGCATGAACAGAAGTGGTTTTGGGTTTCAAACATGGTAAATTCAAGAACCTCCCAAAAGCTTCATTTTAGAGTTACTAAGAGAAAGATCCAGACTTAATTACCTTATCATTTTCACATGTTAAACTTGTTTAAATATTGCTCAACAAACCTAGGATTTTACCAAGATTCTCAAATGGGCATAAAAATCAAAAAATGAAATACCAATGCACATAGTCCTCTTATGTCATATAGTAAGCATTCAAGTTGATAAACAAGGTCTAGACATATTCAAACAAGACAAATCATGTATCTACCCCCTATCGACCCTAAACTTCGTCTTATGAAGTCAAGCATGAAGAGAAGTGGTTTTGGGTTTCAAACATGGAAATTTCAAAAACCTCCCAAAATTCAGCTTCATTTTAGAGCGACTAAGAAGGATCGATGCTTACCTTTTCATTTCCATGTTTTAAACTTATTTAAATCTTGGTCAAACCTAGGATTTGACCAAGATTCAAATGGGCATAAAAATTCAGACAAAAAATCTAAAGAATGAAAAACCAAAGCACATAGCCTTCTTAATTATGTCATATAGTAAACACTCAAGTTGATAAACAAGGTCTAGACATATTCAAACCAGAAAAATCATGTGTATATCTACCCCTAACCCTAAACTCTGTCTTATGAAGTCAATCATGAAGAGAATTGGTTTTGGGTTTCAAACATGGAAATTTCAAGTACGTCCCAAAAGCTTCATATATTTTAGAGTGACTAATTAAGAAGGATCTTGGCTTACGTTTTCATTTTCATGCTTGAAACTTGTTTAAATCTTGGTTGAACCTAGGATTTGACCAGAATCAAATGTGCATAAAATTCTTTAAAAAAATAGAAAAATGAAAAACAAAAGCACATGGTCTTCTTATGTCATATAGTAAGCATTCAAGTTGATAAACAAGGTTTAGACATATTCAAACCAGACAAATCATGTATCTACCCCCTAACCCTAAACTCGGTCTTATGAAGTCTAGCATGAGGAGAAGTCGTTTTGGGTTTCAAACGTTTAAGCCAAAAGCCCCATTTCAAATATTTCAAACTTATTCAAATTTGGTTCAAATTTGAAAGACACACAAGTTATAGCACACATAGTGCATACATTCTCACACATACTGCACTAGATGCTAACCCGGCCTATAGTTTGAGGCCATTGGATGAGGTCGAAAAAATTCTTGGATTAGAAATGGGGTTGTTCGAACCCCGTAGTTGGATTTTTTGAACCTTGATCTGTAGTACTGGGCAAAACCCTAGTTTAACCTATTTAATTATAGATTCGTAGGTCGATTTTTCTACCTTTTTATTATTACTATGCAGCACATGTGTGTTTGCCCGTCGAGTGAAACTCGGAGGAAGAGGGATCACTCGGAAGGAGAGAAGAAGGGAGAGAATTATGGTGTCTCCCCTTTTTCGGGTGATGATGTTGACTTTTGTGCAGGGTTTGTCAGTGAGCAGGAGGTGCGAGCGAGCGAGCGAGCGAGTCGAGCGAGGCCGAGAATGAGAGAGATTTGTTTTTTTTGTGAGAGGGACAACCGAAGGATCCAGAAGGACCCACAGACTTCCAATACGCATCCTGATGCGTCTTCTCTTGACAAAGAAAATGGCTGGGAGTTTGCGTACCTATTGCACGTGACTTGTGCTCACTGAAGTGTGGGACCTCACGCATGGGCACCACACGTAAGTGACAGACCTGCTGGTGTAAAAGCTCGGTTGATTATTATAGTGCATTAGAACAAAGTTTCCTATGGATTCAAGGGTAGGAAATCCAAGTTAACTCATTTACATGACATTATTTTTTCCATGAAGCAAAGTTAACGCACCTATCAATTGGTACATTTTGGAGTGACTAAGAAGGATCCAGGCTTACTTATTCGTTTTCACGTGTAAAACTTGTCTAAATCTTGGTCAAACAAAATTGGCAGAAAATTCAAAAAAAACAGAAAAATGAAAAACCAAAGCACATAGTCTTCTTATGTCATATAGTAAGCATTAAAGTTGATAAACAAGGTCTAGACATATTCAAACCATACAAATCATGTATCTACCCGCTAACCCCTAAACTATGTCTTAAGAAGTCAAGCATGAAGAGAAGTGGTTTTGGGTTTCAAACATGGAAATTTCAAAAACCTCCCAAAAACTTCATTTTAGAGTGACTAAGAAGGATACATGCTTCCCTTTTCATTTTCATGTTTTAAACTTGTTTAAATCTTGGTCAAACCTAGGATTTGACCAAGATACAAATGGGCACAAAAAAAAAAAAAAAATGAAAAACAAAAGCACATAGTGTTCTTATGTCATATCGTAAGCATTCAAGTTGATAAACAAGGTCTAGATATATCCAAACCAGACAAATCATGTATCTACTCCCTGTCGATCTTATGAAGTCTAGCATGAAGAAAAGTCGTTTTGGGTTTCAAACATGGAAATTTCAAGAACATCCCAAAAGCTTCATTTTAGAGCGACTAAGAAGGATCAGGCTTACCTTTCCATTTTCATGTTTTAAACTTGTTTAAATCTTGGTCAAATCTAGGATTTGACCAAGATTCAAATGGGCATAAAATAAAAAAACAGAAAAATGAAAAACCAAAGCGCACATAGTCTTCTTATATGTCATATAGTAAGCATTAAAGTTGATAAACAAGGTCTGGACATATTCAAACTAGCTAGACAAATCATGTATCTACCCCCTAACCCCTAAACTCTGTCTTATGACGAAGTCAAGCATGAAGATAAGTGGTTTTGGGTTTCAAACATGGAAATTTCAAAAACCTCCCAAAAACTTCATTTTAGGGTGACTAAGAAGGATACAGGCTTCCCTTTTCATTTTCATGTTCTATACTTGTTTAAATCTTGGTCAAACCTAGGGATTTGACCAAGATTCAAATGTGCATCAAAATTCCAAAAAAATCAGAAAAATGAAAAACCAAAGCACATAGTTTTCTTATGTCATATAGTAAGCATTAAAGTTGATAAACAAGGGTCTAGACATATTCAAACAAGAAAAATCATGTATCTACCCCTAACCCTAAACTTTGTCTTATGTAGTCAAGCATGAAGAGAAGTGGTTTTGGGTTTCAAATATGGAAATTTCAAAAACCTATCAAAAGCTTCATTTTAGAGTGACTAAGAAGGATCCATGCTTACCTTTTCATTTTCATATTTTAAACTTGTTTAAATCTTGGTCAAACCTAGGATTTGACCAAGATTTAAATGGGCATAAAATTAAAAAAATCGGAAAAATGAAAAACAAAAGCACATAGTCTTCTTATGTCACATACATATATATAGTAAGCATTCAAAAGTTGATAAACAAGGTCTAGCTAGACATATTCAAATAAGACAAATCATGTATCTACCCATCTAAAACCATAAACTCTGTCTTATGAAGTCAAGCATGAAGAGAAGTGGTTTTTGGTTTCAAACATGGAAATTTCAAAAACCTCCCAAAATTAAAGCTTCATTTTAGAGTGACTAGTTAAGAAGGATCCAGGCTTACCTTTTCATTTTCATGTTTTAAACTTGTTTAAATCTTGGTCAAACCTAGGATTTGACCAATATTCAAATGGGCATAAAATAAAAAAATAAATAAAATAAAAAACCAAAGCACATAGTCTTCTTATGTCATATAGTAAGCATTCAAGTTCATAAACAAGGTCTAGACATATTCAAACCAGACAAATCATGTACCCCCTAACCCTAAACTTTGTCTTAATTATATATGAAGTCAAGCATGAAGCAGAGAAGTGTGGTTTTGGGTTTCAAACATGGAAATTTCAAAAACCTCCCAAAAAGCTTCATTTTAATTAGACTGACTGGTTAATTAAGAAGGATCCATGATTAATTACCTTTTCATTGTCATGTTTTAAACTTGTTTAAATCTTGGTCGAACCTAGGATTTGACCAAGATTCAAATGGGCATAAAAATTCAGAAAAAATCGAAAGAATGAAAAACCAAAGCACATAGCCTTCTTATGTCATATAGTAAGCATTCAAATTGATAAACATGGTCTAGACATATTCAAACCAGAAAAATCATGTATCTACCCCTAACCCTAAACTCTGTCTTATGAAGTCAAGCATGAACAGAAGTACGGTGGTTTTGGGTTTCAAACATGGTAAATTCAAGAACCTCCCAAAAGCTTCATTTTAGAGTTACTAAGAGAAAGATCCAGACTTAATTACCTTATCATTTTCACATGTTAAACTTGTTTAAATCTTGCTCAACAAACCTAGGATTTTACCAAGATTCTCAAATGGGCATAAAAATCAAAAAATGAAATACCAATGCACATAGTCCTCTTATGTCATATAGTAAGCATTCAAGTTGATAAACAAGGTCTAGACATATTCAAACAAGACAAATCATGTATCTACCCCCTATCGACCCTAAACTTCGTCTTATGAAGTCAAGCATGAAGAGAAGTGGTTTTGGGTTTCAAACATGGAAATTTCAAAAACCTCCCAAAATTCAGCTTCATTTTAGAGCGACTAAGAAGGATCGATGCTTACCTTTTCATTTCCATGTTTTAAACTTATTTAAATCTTGGTCAAACCTAGGATTTGACCAAGATTCAAATGGGCATAAAAATTCAGACAAAAAATCTAAAGAATGAAAAACCAAAGCACATAGCCTTCTTAATTATGTCATATAGTAAACACTCAAGTTGATAAACAAGGTCTAGACATATTCAAACCAGAAAAATCATGTGTATATCTACCCCTAACCCTAAACTCTGTCTTATGAAGTCAATCATGAAGAGAATTGGTTTTGGGTTTCAAACATGGAAATTTCAAGTACGTCCCAAAAGCTTCATATATTTTAGAGTGACTAATTAAGAAGGATCTTGGCTTACGTTTTCATTTTCATGCTTGAAACTTGTTTAAATCTTGGTTGAACCTAGGATTTGACCAGAATCAAATGTGCATAAAATTCTTTAAAAAAATAGAAAAATGAAAAACAAAAGCACATGGTCTTCTTATGTCATATAGTAAGCATTCAAGTTGATAAACAAGGTTTAGACATATTCAAACCAGACAAATCATGTATCTACCCCTAACCCTAAACTCGGTCTTATGAAGTCTAGCATGAGGAGAAGTCGTTTTGGGTTTCAAACGTTTAAGCCAAAAGCCCCATTTCAAATATTTCAAACTTATTCAAATTTGGTTCAAATTTGAAAGACACACAAGTTATAGCACACATAGTGCATACATTCTCACACATACTGCACTAGATGCTAACCCGGCCTATAGTTTGAGGCCATTGGATGAGGTCGAAAAAATTCTTGGATTAGAAATGGGGTTGTTCGAACCCCGTAGTTGGATTTTTTGAACCTTGATCTGTAGTACTGGGCAAAACCCTAGTTTAACCTATTTAATTATAGATTCGTAGGTCGATTTTTCTACCTTTTTATTATTACTATGCAGCACATGTGTGTTTGCCCGTCGAGTGAAACTCGGAGGAAGAGGGATCACTCGGAAGGAGAGAAGAAGGGAGAGAATTATGGTGTCTCCCCTTTTTCGGGTGATGATGTTGACTTTTGTGCAGGGTTTGTCAGTGAGCAGGAGGAGCGAGCGAGCGAGCGAGTCGAGGCCGAGAATGAGAGAGATTTGTTTTTTTGTGAGAGGGACAACCGAAGGATCCAGAAGGACCCACAGACTTCCAATACGCATCCTGATGCGTCTTCTCTTGACAAAGAAAATGGCTGGGAGTTTGCGTACCTATTGCACGTGACTTGTGCTCACTGAAGTGTGGGACCTCACGCATGGGCACCACACGTAAGTGACAGACCTGTTGGTGTAAAAGCTCGGTTGATTATTATAGTGCATTAGAACAAAGTTTCCTATGGATTCAAGGGTAGGAAATCCAAGTTAACTCATTTACATGACATTATTTTTTCCATGAAGCAAAGTTAACGCACCTATCAATTGGTACATTTTGGAGTGACTAAGAAGGATCCAGGCTTACTTATTCGTTTTCACGTGTAAAACTTGTCTAAATCTTGGTCAAACAAAATTGGCAGAAAATTCAAAAAAAACAGAAAAATGAAAAACCAAAGCACATAGTCTTCTTATGTCATATAGTAAGCATTAAAGTTGATAAACAAGGTCTAGACATATTCAAACCATACAAATCATGTATCTACCCGCTAACCCCTAAACTATGTCTTAAGAAGTCAAGCATGAAGAGAAGTGGTTTTGGGTTTCAAACATGGAAATTTCAAAAACCTCCCAAAAACTTCATTTTAGAGTGACTAAGAAGGATACATGCTTCCCTTTTCATTTTCATGTTTTAAACTTGTTTAAATCTTGGTCAAACCTAGGATTTGACCAAGATACAAATGGGCACAAAAATAAAAATGAAAAACAAAAGCACATAGTGTTCTTATGTCATATCGTAAGCATTCAAGTTGATAAACAAGGTCTAGATATATCCAAACCAGACAAATCATGTATCTACTCCCTGTCGATCTTATGAAGTCTAGCATGAAGAAAAGTCGTTTTGGGTTTCAAACATGGAAATTTCAAGAACATCCCAAAAGCTTCATTTTAGAGCGACTAAGAAGGATCCAGGCTTACCTTTCCATTTTCATGTTTTAAACTTGTTTAAATCTTGGTCAAATCTAGGATTTGACCAAGATTCAAATGGGCATAAAATAAAAAAACAGAAAAATGAAAAACCAAAGCGCACATAGTCTTCTTATATGTCATATAGTAAGCATTAAAGTTGATAAACAAGGTCTAGACATATTCAAACTAGCTAGACAAATCATGTATCTACCCCCTAACCCCTAAACTCTGTCTTATGACGAAGTCAAGCATGAAGATAAGTGGTTTTAGGTTTCAAACATGGAAATTTCAAAAACCTCCCAAAAACTTCATTTTAGGGTGACTAATTAAGAAGGATACATGCTTCCCTTTTCATTTTCATGTTCTATACTTGTTTAAATCTTGGTCAAACCTAGGATTTGACCAAGATTCAAATGTGCATCAAAATTCCAAAAAAAATCAGAAAAATGAAAAACCAAAGCACATAGTTTTCTTATGTCATATAGTAAGCATTAAAGTTGATAAACAAGGTCTAGACATATTCAAACAAGAAAAATCATGTATCTACCCCCTAACCCTAAACTTTGTCTTATGTAGTCAAGCATGAAGAGAAGTGGTTTTGGGTTTCAAATATGGAAATTTCAAAAACCTACCAAAAGCTTCATTTTAGAGTGACTAAGAAGGATCAATGCTTACCTTTTCATTTTCATATTTTAAACTTGTTTAAATCATTGTCAAACCAGGATTTGACCAAGATTTAAATGGGCATAAAATTAAAAAAATCAGAAAAATGAAAAACAAAAGCACATAGTCTTCTTATGTCACATATATATATATAGTAAGCATTCAAAAGTTGATAAACAAGGTCTATACATATTCAAATAAGACAAATCATGTATCTACCCCTAACCCTAAACTCTGTCTTATGAAGTCAAGCATGAAGAGAAGTGGTTTTGGTTTCAAACATGGAAATTTCAAAAACCTCCCAAAAGCTTCATTTTAGAGTGACTAAGAAGGATCCAGGCTTACCTTTTCATTTTCATGTTTTAAACTTGTTTAAATCTTGGTCAAACCTAGGATTTGACCAATATTAAAATGGGCATAAAAAAAAAAATAAAAAAAACCAAAGCACATAGTCTTCTTATGTCATATAGTAAGCATTCAAGTTCATAAACAAGGTCTAGACATATTCAAACCAGACAAATCATGTATCTACCCCCTATCGACCCTAAACTTCGTCTTATGAAGTCAAGCATGAAGAGAAGTGGTTTTGGGTTTCAAACATGGAAATTTCACAAACCTCCCAAAAGCTTCATTTTAGAGCGAGTAAGAAGGATCGATGCTTATCTTTTCATTTTCATGTTTTAAACTTATTTAAATCTTGGTCAAACCTAGGATTTGACCAAGATTCAAATGGGCATAAAAATTCAGACAAAAATCTAAAGAATGAAAAACCAAAGCACATAGCCTTCTTAATTATGTCATATAGTAAACATTCAAGTTGATAAACAAGGTCTAGACATATTCAAACCAGAAAAATCGTGTATCTACCCCTAACCCTAAACTCTGTCTTATGAAGTCAAGCATGAAGAAAAGTGGTTTTGAGTTTCAAGCATGCATGGAAATTTCGAGAACCTCCCAAAAGCTTCATTTTAGAGTGACTACGAAGGATCCATGCTTACACCTTTTCATTTTCATGTTTTAAACTTGTTTAAAACCTGGTCAAACCTGGGATTTGACCAAGATTCAAATGGGCATAAAATTCAAAAAAATAGATAAATGAAAAACCATAGCACATAGTCTTCTTATGTCATATAGTAAGCATTCAAGTGGATAAACAAGCTCTAGACATACTGAAACCAGACAAATCATGTATCTACCCCTATCCCTAAACTATGTCTTATGAAGTCTAGCATGAAAAGAAGTGGTTTTGGGTTTCAAACATGGAAATTTCAAAAACCTCCCAAAAGCTTCATTTTGGATTGACTAAGGAGGATCCAGGCTTACTTTTTCATTTTCATGTTTTAAACTTGTTTAAATCTAGGTCAAACCTAGGATTTGACCAAGATTCAAATGGACATAAAAAATCAACAGTTTACAACAGCACACAAAATAAACATGAAATTACATCTAAATCCCTAACTTTTACATGGAGGACCCCAGGCTGAAAGCAAGAAATGCGATCGGGTCTTGAATCTTGATGCGTCTTCTCTTGACAAAGAAGATCGCTGGGAGTTTGCGTACGTACAGCACGTCACTTGTGCTCACTGAAGTGTGGGACATGACGCATGCATGGGCAACACACGTAAGTGACATGGATTCAAGGGTAGGGAAGCCAAGAGAAAAAAACGAGAATTTGGACAAAAATAACCCAATCTTGCTAGTATGTCGAAAGTTTGTTTTTCCCAATCTTTTCGACTTTGGGTTATTTCTGTCTATTTTGCCGAAAAAACGAGGACAGAGACTGGAAACGGTGATGCATCTAGCTTCAGAGTACGTCAGATTAAGACTTCATGAGCAACACTAGTCTGACGTAAGTACAGTGTATACAGACAAGACAGGGACTAGACATTGCTACCCACGTCCCTCTGCGCCCCTTCAAAGAAATCATACTCCGTACTAGAATCTCGAAACGTAGGAATTAGTCTGACACGATTTCTGATTGTTTAATTCATAGGATTGCAATTTTCAGAATTCATTGACAATACATTTTTATACAAAAACAAAAAATCCTTCATTGTGTAACCGTATGTTACTACTAGTATTTCTTTTGGTTTTCACACGCAATCAAATGTTATTGGATCCAAATACCGTTGTTTCTCAATCCTATATATTTGGAGATGATCATCACTCTCTAATCATACAATTTTCATATTCCCGCACTTTGAAAATCTTGCGAATAATCAAAGCAGCCAAAATGTATGGTGTGTATTGTATATGTTTATGCCATGCTTAGTTTCATCGAATATTGTTTGGTTGCATCGCGGGGAAACCGCGTGAATTTAGATTAATTGTTGCATGTTTGTTTGTGGTGTGACCAACTGCTTTTGCAACGAAACAACCCCCCCCCCACCATGTACGCATTGTTTGGGTCGCATGCATGATGTGTACAAAATGTTAAAATAGAAATAATGTAGGAATTGAATATGATTGCATGTTGAATTAATCCTATATGAAAGAAATCACACAAATTTGAATTGCATGTTCTTTGGTTGTAGTGCTACACAAAAAACACGTGAATTAGTATGAATTATCATGTATTCAAGAATCAAAGGAGCCACTGAGATTTGAATCCCACAAAATTTCTATGAATTTTCTTCGAACCAAACAAGCCCAACAAGATTCCAAAGGAATATAATACAACGAATCAAACAACTTCCGTTGTTGGAATATTTCCTTAGGACATCAATCCAATAGAAACTATATGATCCAGTTTCAGCGACAATCTGGTCGGTGTAGGCTCGAGGAGGCCAATTGTATATATATGTTTGGACCCGGTTGGTTGAGTGATCATGCTCGTGACATCCAGCCTGAAAGGTAAAATTCGGGCAAGGCCAGCGTGACGCCACAATACTTTTGAAATATTCAAAAGCGCGTAATATTTGTGAAATTTTAATAATAGCTACTACTTATGTGAATTTTTTTCGTTCATACGCTTATTGGGGGGTAGGCTAACCCTAATGGCCTCCTCAAGATCCCTACCTCTACCAAGGTTTCCCGAGTTCATCCACCTCGACGGGTTCCTTGCCACTTTCGACCATGTTGTGGGCATCATTTCGGGTTCCCGTACCACGGCCAGTCCTTTTCAGGAGTCCCGAACCCGATGCCATAATATTTGTTTGAAAAAAATTCAAGACCGCACAATATTTGTTGAAATAAATGAATAAGCATTTTTAAATAGCTAAATAAAAGAAGTATGAATTTTGAAAAATTTATTTTTTCTAAAACATTAATTGGAGCATTGACATGTTGAACCCACTTGTCGATTTTGCTATCAACATGACTAACTAGCTGATTAGATAACCAAGTGGTGAAATTTGCAACATATTAGACCACCACATGGTGGAAACTGCAAAAAAAATGTCCAAGTGGTGGTTTGTGCAACATATAGAGCAGTACAGTATATGGTAGTACAAGATGAATGTGCACTGCCGTGGGCCCGTGGTAATATATCATGATGATGGCAAAGGATCTTTTCTCTGCTGAAACTGTCCAGAGCTGATTTGATGAGACAAAATACAGCTCCACGGCGTGCAAGGACAGTATACAGTACATTAGCTTCTTCTCGGGTCACACGCCTTCACGACAGGTGCAGTAGTGCAGCAGAGACCAGAGAGAGAAGGCACGCCCGTAGTACTCGTATTATTGATTTCAATTCAAATTGTTTTTTTTGCCTGCTTCTCCGTCTTCTTCATCTCCATCTTCTCTGGCGACCCCGCCTACACCAGCAGCCCCTGCACCACCGCCGCCATGCCTTTTTCGGATCATCTCGAGCCACCTGTTTGATGGTACTAGTAGGAGTTGTGGACTTTTATCCATATCGCTCTACCAGCTGCCGCTCGCACTGTCCTCCAATACCTCATACCCAAACGCCAGCGTCCCACTCCCACACCCCCACACCCACTTGACCGCATCCTTCCAATGGCGAGATCGATCAATGAGAGTGGCAGTTCTTGGGTGTTTCCTGATGGCCCCCTTGAAGAAATCGCATCCCGATGCGATGTCATCACCGCCGCGAGCCTCGTCGGTTCATGCAAGTTTTATCATGATTCAGCAACACAAAGTGTAGCTCTGCCTGCATCTCAGCCGTTTGGCATGCCCTGTGTTCTTCATACTCACCAAACTGAGGTACCGCCCGCGCACAATCCCTTCTCCCGCGTCCACAAGTTCAAGCAGCAGGGTGCGCAGAAGGACAAGCAGCATGATGCAAAAGATCGCAAGGGTACCTTGTGCCAACTGACGCCGCTGGACAGGATCTCTTCCGATGCCGTGATTCCAGATGGTGGTACGGGCATGTGGGCAGGCGCGAATGGAGATTGGATCGCCCTTCTTGGCTTCCCCTGGAATTGGGAGCTTGTCAATGTGTACACTGGTCGCCGGATTCCTCTACCACCAATAAGTGAGTTTAAATCCACCCCGGATAAACTTGTGTTCGAGTCTAATGATCAACATCTTCAACTGCTGAAGATAGCTATTTGCCGAGTTCCAACAGCTGCTTCAAATTATACTAGTTTCTCTGTTCTTGCCATCTTCAACGCGGCAATTGCAGTCCTTCACTGTGCTTCTAGCAGATGGACAGTTCTTGACAACCAGTTCTTAGCGTACGGCTACTCCGATGCAATCATCCACAAGGGTATTGTATTTGCTGTAACTCAGACAGGCGAAGTTTATGCATGGAATCAACTTTCTTGGGGTAATTTTTCTCATCTCATATGATGTGTTTTCGCTATTACCTGCTAGTTTCAGATTTAGCTTTAGCCTTTTTCTTTTTGTTGTGCAGTTTTCGTGTCATGCCTGTACCTTTCCCCCTCTATATTCAATCAAAATCAGCAGCGATATGCCTTTGAGTCAAAATAAAGTACTCCCTCCGATCCAAATCAAATTGACTCAGCTTTGTCTAGCCAGTGCATCTAGCTAGACAAACTTGAGTCAATTAATTTGTGCATATCTAGCTAGACACATCCAGTTGAGTCAATTAATTTGGATCGGAGGCAGTATTTTAGCTACATCATTATTCATGTATGTAATGAACTAATCAAGTTTTGCTGAACTGACTTCAAGCTGTGCTTTCCTTTGCAAGGTCCTTTGTTGATCAGCACGGCACCTATTCCGCCAGAACTTGATGAACAAGGTCGGTACAATCTTGGCTCCTGGTGGTTAGCACGATCTCCTGATGGTTCTAGACTTTTTCTGGTCCATACCTGGGGCGTTACTGACGGGCGGGATTATACTGGACTGGTTCGGATTTTACCTGCTGCTGCTACCTCTGAGGGTCGTCATGGTCGCACTATTCGCGGGTATGGTAAGGGTTTACTTGGCTGCGAGGTGTACAGCATGGACACCAGTCAGTTGATGCCACCGAGGCCATGGAGGAGGATTATTTCCCTTGGATCATATTCTCTCTTCCTTGGAGTGAACTATCCGATTATCATTCCAGTAGAAGACGGGGCAGAACATGACCGTCCAAATATGGCGAGAAGCAACTCTGTTTACACATCGCACCATGCAGTAGGCCTTGCATATCCTCCTTCTCCAGAAATTTGCCGCTTCAGTTTGAATTCTGAAGACTGTACTGTTGGTTTCCAAACCAACATTAGATGGACATGGCGGCAGGTTCCGTTGTGGCTCATCCCAAGCTTCGCCAACGCCCGGCAATGGAACCTGCCTTCGCGTCACAGGTCCAGAAAGAAGGGCTGATGTACTTTATGTAATACTCGTGTTGTAATGCAAGATTTGTATCTGTTGAACTATTTCATTTGCATGTTTATCTCTACCTAGGCTACTCCCTTTCCGTAGTTGTGTTGTACTATCTGTTGAACTATTTCCTTTGCCTGTTATCTCTACCTAGGCTACTCCTCCGTAGTTGTTAAATTGATGTAATGCTCCTACAATGCACGCTACACTGGGCGTGTGGCCTGTAATGTTATCAAACACCTTTTGTACTCGTTCTAGTAAGCATTTCACACTATAGCTCACATAATTAAAGTACTCCTACAACGTATTAGTTGAAAGATATCTCTCATAAGTAAGTACCCCTCTTTGAGCTTATGCGAAACATAAATGACTATTTTAGAAATATATACTCTCGACACAAGATTATATTAAAAACAATGGTACATAGTTCTATTAGAAAAAGAAAGTGTGAATAGTAGAATGATGGAGAAGTGTTTTTTGAGGTCTGTGCATAGCTAGTGTTCATGGTGCAAAAGCACTTAGACTAGTCACAATGGGAAGTATCGTAGACTGATACTAGTCTATGATACAACACCTTCAATGCATAGTATCATGAATTAGTATCATGCAATGTTGCGAAAAACCAATTATTCATTTCTTTCCAAATAGACTAGCTTTGCGAGGATGACAAAACATTTCTTTATTGCCCTCTCGTATGAATCACCTCCATACATCACCTCTCATACCGATTGAAAGCCATGCCAAATCGTTGGTTCAAGACCATGAATACCAAGCCAATTTTGTTAGCTAGTTGGACCACCCTCGGATTGAGAACCAACGGTTGAAAGAAAGGTGGGCGCCAACTCATATTTTTTTCTCGAGAGTCCGACACTTGATGTTGATTGCAAAGTTCACAAAGGCCAAAATTTTGACATCCTCTTTGTGCAAGTCTTGCCACCATCCAAACTCGGTTTTGAAGTACCAACCAAGAAAAAAAAGCTTGCACTTTGGAGGACCCCATGGACCATGAAAATTTTGAAAAACTTCCAGTAAATCATGCATATTTCGATTTATATTTTGGTGAAGTTTCATTCGATTTGAATCATAGGTTTGTGAGCAAATATATATTTAGTTTAAACTAGTGCTCGAGTACGTAAGAATCTATTTAATCACAAGCTAGTCATCCGAATGGGATGAAATATTCATAGATTTTAAAACAAGGAATCTACATATTACTGGATTTTTTTTCAAAATTTTCTGAATAGTTTTTCTTTTTTAGCTTCGAAATAAGAGATAGTTTGGAACGTTGGATCTCAAATGGATGGTAGATGGTGGGACACAGTCACAATGTATCTTGGAAGCATCAAGTCACTGAAGCTCTGTCCGGTTTCCAAACCAAGCTAGGAAAGGCATTGAAAATGAAGTTCTGCTCTAAAACATTTCTCATTCCATTTTGGTGCTCGCGCGGTTGCATGCTGCCCACGTGTTAAGGTACGTGTCTCTGGCATGTAGAGAACTACGATTATTGGCGAAAAATATATCGAAATGGAAACTGTAAAAAAAAGCCCTCTCTGGTCAACCTGATGTGACGAGACATCACTGCACCAAACGTCGTCGCAAATTTATAGATGGGTGGCGTGCTAGTCTACCAACAGTCAAATCGGCGCCCAGTCGCAGCAGCAGCCTAGAGTACTACCTAGTTTTTGCCCCTTGCATGTCTATCATCTTCTTCTTCACCCCGTTACAAAAAAAATAAAAAATCTTCTTCTTCACCCTCCCAGAATCACGCGCACGCGCAGGATCTCGATCCCCACCACGCCGCATCACTAGTACTACTCCGTATACCTTTCTCTCCTTACCCCGGCCGGCCGCGCGCCGCATCGTTCCTTCCATAGCGCTCGCCCTCTCCTCCGAAAACCCCAAGCGCAGTTGCATCCGCCATCCACCTAAATCCATCTTCACGTGATGGATTATTCTAGGCTTTGCCGGGGCGGCGGGGACGGCCACTTGGAGGCTCTCACCGGCGACAACATCGACCTCATCGCTGCGCATCTGGACGTTACCTACACCGTCCGACTTGCCGCATGTTCCAGGGAGCTCTACGACATGATCAGCAAGGATGAAGGTAAGATGCACCATTGGGATGAACCCTGCCTGCTGATGCCTCCGCCTGCTTATTGGTTCGATGAACACTGGGACCTGGCGACAGCATCTCGTCTGCATGATACCGTGTACGACCTGGTGCCCCTCGACCATCCTCGCCGTTCTGTCGCCCTGCCGTTCATGCACGACAGAAAATGGCTTGGCGCGAACGGCGACTGGATCGCCGCCGCCGATCATCATGGGTGGTGCCTCGTGAACGTCTACACCGAGCGACATATCCCCCTTCCATCCCTACCTGATTCGAAGATTCGTCATAGTATTGTTTCATATCGACCTGCATACTCTTTTAACTGGGGTCCAGCAATTTATTTGTTGAAGATTGTAATCTGCCAAGTGCCCACAAAAGGTGGGAGGTACGCAGATTACAAGCTCATCGCCTTGTTCGACAAAACGATTTTCTACCTTGAAGGGGGTGGCGACTGGAGAATGCTGGAGGCCCTTACACCTGCACCTGATTATCCAAATTACTGTGATGCCATTGAACTCCGTGGCCACGTTTTTGCGGTGGACGAAACTGACGGCTCCACGTACTTCTGGGACACCGCAAATGGTATTTTTTCAGTCCTTATGTTGCATTGCATGATACACTGCCTTAACCAATGAAGTTATTCATGAACTACCTTGTTTATATTTTACCTTTCTTATATGACTTAATGATCACACCCCCTTTTGCTGAATATGAATGAACCGTTGCTTGCAATGAATTAGTAGTACTAATTAGTCACCAACAAACATAGTATGCTCAGTATGTGATTGCATTCCTGAATTAGTAACTCTACGCCACTGCAGAATATGGGTGTAATTAACCAGTATCTCAAAAGATAACGTGGCACTATGAAGGCACCCTTTTTGATAACCTTTTACACCCATTGTTTCATATATAACTAATTGATTTTGCCTCCAAAAGGAGGACGAGAGACCCCCGCCATCTGCATCAGAGAGATGCATAAGGACTTTCATAAGTATATGACTTAACGATCACATCCTTTATCTGAATATGAATGAACCGTTGCTTGCAATGAATTAGTACTAGTCAGTCATCAGCAAACATAGTATACTCCGTATGTGAATGCATTCCTGAATTAGTAACTCTATGCAACTGCAGAATATGGATGTAATTAACAAGTATCTCAAATGTTAACGTAGAAACAGAAAAATAGAAGAAAATCGTTTGTAATTACATGCGTAGCTTATATTTTCTAGAGATCGGGGAAAAAGCCTTGATTGGATGTACCTACATGCAGATCAAACAGTTCTTTGTTTATATCGGTGAACAATCTGCAGAATGGTATAATTAATTTTGTTTTTGATACATTTTTTCTCCCATTTTCTTGAATAGATTTCAGTTTCCCACAATTATCTTTCATTAGTGATTGTGACGTCCCCTCATTCAAAATAACTCAGGTTATCTTTTTCCTAATTCAATGATATTTAAGTTTGAGTAAGTTTACGATTAATATCTACAACCTCATATATATATAAGATTTAGCACCTGCAGGCCTAACAAAGTTAGCTGCCTCTAGTCCCCTGTATAGTTCTTTCTTTTTGCTTTCTCAGTTTTTCGTAGCCTTGCTACAACCCTGTATGCTCTAATATATAATGATGCACGACTAGGCATGTGTTCGAGAAAAGAAAATCTAAATATCTTTTGTAATATATGAACCTATATTGATGTTTTAGATGTTGGTAGTATAATTTTCGATAAACTTGAACAGACTTAAATCAGTTTAACTTAGCACAACCATATAGCGTACCTTTTTTAGAACGCGAAAATGAGGTAAACAAATACCATGTGTACCCTTTACTATCAATAGTAGAGAAGAGATTATGAACCTTCAACTCTAAAATGCAAATTCTTCTACTGAATGGATAGCTGCATCTGATACCTATTTTGCAAATGTTACCAGACTTGGGGTTAGCTACAAAGAGCATTTCTTTCTTGTCAAGCTTCATGCACTACCAACACAACCAAAAGTCCGAACTGATCGCAAGGGCGGCAATCCACTTATACAATTCAACACCCCCCCTCACGTGTGATGGGAGACAAGTCAACATGTGGAAAGACTCAGAGGTATAGCTCAAGAGGCATATACGTGGACTCCGAGGGGGCAACAACAATTTTAGGATAAATTGCGAAAGCCAGGACTCGAACTCGAGACCCTGGCTCTGACACCATGTCAAGCTTCATCGACTAGCCAACGCAACCAAATTTTGGCCGATCGCTGGAACCGGCCTCCTCTTTCATTGCAATGTTCAATGATGGTTTACAACTTTTTGGTTCGCTACTATGGCTACGTGACAATCTTGAAGTGAGACCTTTGCTTTTATTTTTGGGGCCGATCGCAGGGATCGGCCTCGCCACGTACGTCCATTGCCTTGGACCTTGCTACTCTGTCAGGCCGGTGGATAAGACCAGCCTCACCCCGTTTTTTGAAGCTTCGATGCGCTCACAGCCGTCCAAACTGATTCCAGAGAGCGGCTCTTGGTCGTCTGCCTCCCAAATATTCATGGCAGCTAGTGATATCTCGATTGAGTCATCTGCCTGAACGACCTCCACTTCATCTCCATCCCACTGTATGATGCATTGGTGCATTGTGGATGGAATGCAACAGTTAGCGTGAATCCAATCCCTTCCTAGCAGGACAGCGTAATTGCTTTTGCTGTCGACGATGAAGAACGAGGTAGGTATGGTTTTTCGGCCTACGGTCAGATCTACATTCAGAACACCTTTTGCTTCTGATGCTTGGCCGTTGAAATCGCTTAATGTGACGTTGGTCTTGATCAGATCGTCATTGGAGTGTCCCAAACGTCGTAGCATGGAATACGGCATTATGTTGACTGCCGCTCCCGTGTCAACCAACATCTTGCTGACAGGCTGCCCATTGATATAACCTCTCAGGTATAGGGCTTTCAAATGCCTGTAGCTTCTCTCTCGTGGCTTCTCAAAGATAACTGGCCGTGGACCGCAGTCGAATTGAGCCACCGATACTTCCTCGTCCTTGGAGCGCGAAACTCTGACGGGAGTATGAACACCATGTTTGTATCAGCCGATGCCTCTGCATCGGCTTTTGTCTGTTTAGGGCGCCACACTTTCTTTGGCGGGCGCGCCTCCGTCTCCAATGTTTGCTGAATTTTCACGGCCAGATCGGGCCGTGCTTTCTCAATGTGTACAGGTACTGTGCCTCGGCTTCCTCCAGGTTTCGTAGCCGCTGCACCCTACGCTTCTGAGAATGGCTGAGTCCATCAGGGCACCACCTTGGTCGGTGATACCTATCTTCTTCTTCATCTGACTCCTCAAAGTCTTCCTCTTGAGACGACTCAGCTCGTTTGTTCTGAGGTGGGAGAGGCCCTAGACGTTTGAACACTGAAACCTCATTTGTTCTCTTCCTTTGCTGTCTGCATTCTGGGCAGTTCTCGATTGTTGGCAATCGGCTCATTCCTGAGTCCCAGCAGTGTTTAAAGAAAGGACAGTCCCAATGTCTATCCATGTCTTCTTGCTCCCTTGACCTCCCTCTAGCGTGACGGTCATACCTGTCGTTGACTCTATCATACCGACGGTATTTCTTGTCATCCGCATCGGACCGACGATATCTCTCATCATCTACGTCGTAGCGCCGATGTCGGTCATACTGTTGCTCATACTTTTTAAGGAGATGTGTGGAAAGTGGTCGTTGATACCGCACGCTTATCACCTCCTCCTCAGTCAGGTACCTTTTGTCCTCATACTGGGGCCGGTCGCGTGGAGCGGCCTCCTCTTTATCCTTGCCACGGGAGTGACTGCTCTGCTTTTTCCTTGCTATGGCGGTCTACAAGCCCTGCCATGTTGACATCAAAAGAGAAACCTGGCTCACGTCTAATGGAATGACTGAGATCCACCATGTTGACGCCAGGGAACGGATGTGTGTCAACTTTCATGGCAAACTGACCGAAGAGCAATCGGCCTTGTTATATCGCCATTTGAATCTGTCCGCGCAAAACTTTGCAGTCATTGGTGGCGTGTGTGAACGTGTGATGCCATTTGCAGTATGGCCTACCGTTCATTTCTTGTAACGTGGGGATTTTGTGGCCTTCGGGTAACTTCAGCTGTTTTTCCTTTAGCAGCAAATCAAAAATCTGCTCCGTTTTGCTTAAGTCAAAGTCAAACCCTTTTGCAGGCCCTGGTTGTCTCACCCATTTGCAGGGCACGGGTACTGCCCCCCGAGCCCATTCAGCTACGGCGACCTCCTGATCTTCTGCAGAGTCTTCATCTTCTTCCGTCTCGACCAGGGCGACGCGCTTGAACTTGTCCTGGTACATTCTGGGTGGCGCTGTTCATATGATGTCAATTTCTGAACCATGTGCGCCAGTGAATTGTAGTCTGCTTGGAAAGTCAGATCCTTGAGCGGCGCTGAGAGGCCTGCTATTGCCACTCGACTGCTTCCTTCTCAGATAAACGAACCGAATAACATCGGTTCTTGACAGTCCTGAAACGCTGGATGTATTCAGACACCGTCTCTCCTCGCCTTTGCCGAACCTGCGTCAGATCGGCAAGACCAGCTTCAGCTTTGAATGATATTGTATGTGAAACGCTCTTCCAGCTGCTTCCATGATCGAACTGAATCGCTGCAACGAGGTGTACCACCCAAAAGCTGGACCGGTGAGAGATTGCGCAAAGAACCTCACACGTAGCTGATCCGATGCTGAGACTATGCCTAACTGAGCCAAATATCGGCTCACGTGCTCAATTGAGCTAGATCCTTCTGATCCACTGAATTTTGTGAAGTCAGGGAGCCGATACTTAGGTGGTAGTGGGATCAGGTCATACTCGTTGGGATACGGCTTGGAATAGCCGATTGTTCTCTTCTTCGGCAGGATACCGAACTGGTCTCTCAAGATTGTGCTGATCTGATCCACGGTGGAAGCTGAGTTGAGCTTTCATGACCTCGGGTGGCATATTTAGTTAGCCACGCTGTTTCTCAGCATCTGCTCCCCCGCTGCTCCAGCAATCCCTCCTGCCGTAACAATCGCTCCTGCTCCGGCAATCCCTCCTGCTGGAGTCTGGATCGCTTCCGTCCAGTTGTTGCAGTCCGGCACGTATGTGTACACGTATCCATGTGGGATCTCCTTGGGCGGCTCATACAGGAATTGGTAATCGCCAGGATCTCCTCCAACCTTGTAAACGACATACGCCGGTGATCCTTGTTGCTGTGGAGCTGCCATCGTGTACGGCAGTGGTGGCCTGGTGTAGAACGGTATTTCTCCCTGGTGGGTTCCTAGAGTAGGTCCTGATGGAGAATACTGATGCTTCATGATTTCTTCTACCACGCGAAGCGCAACACGCTCCAGAGTATTCACCAGGCTCTCAGAATGCCGATGTAGAGAATGAGCCACAACGTAGTTGATTTCCTGACGCAGGGCTCTGGTACGTTCCTCCGAAGGGAGAGACAGATCCAAACCCTCGAGCGCGCCTTGGGGTGTGAATCCTTTGAACCTGATGCCGTGCGAACGGGTCTTCTCAAAGGAGCCGATGAGATCGGCTTCGAGGATGGCCTTCAGCTCATCGTATTTCTTCTTATGCTCTACAGGCAGATCCTCGTACTTGATCGGTTCGTCCGACATCTTGGCTGCCGATGTTGACGTAGTCGTTGCAGAAAGGTCCCACCGGGCGTGCCAGAATGTGTTGCCTGCCAAAACCCACCGGCGAGCAGTGGTTAAGCAACACGAAGAGCCGGGAGGCTGCCAAGACTGCTGGGTGGGCCCTGGTCCCTCGACGTCGTCCCGCAATGTTCCGGCACACGTCCTAGCGGTTGCAAGGGCGTGCCACCTGACCTATACCTGGTCAGGAAGGTGTTGGATTGCTTCGATTAGTTTCCTGCATGGTAGACACGTAAACATTAAATACGAGCCCGATCGGCTCTCAGGTTGCCCTGTGGATCGGCTCAAAGAGCCGATCGCCCCATGATTCACGTTGGGTTTACGATGACATGGGGCTCCTGCTTGATCAACACAAAGTTAAACCAATCCACGACAGTTTAGGGTTTTCACCGTATGATCGGAACATCCTACGCGTAGTTGAGCCTAATAGACACGAAAGATGATAGAAAGCTAACCCTAAAAGAGGCCTAAAAACCAACATTAAGTTAATTCCCGGAACAATCCCTCTTAGAGCTAACAAACTATACCTTACGCACTACCGGATCGTTCAACCCGTTTGCAAGGCCTAACCATACGGATATTAAACTAATCCTTGAATAACAAGGAACAACTATAACAGATTGGATCTACTAAACGAACGAACAAGCAAGATGCTGCCCCTACACCTGGATAGGTGTAAGGGCAGCTAGATATCGAGGGACGGCATAGCTAAGCAAATATGTGTAAGAAAAGCACCAATGCAAGCCCCAAAACATCTACGATAAGTAGTGCTACTCGCCATCAACAAAGCTTCAGTACGAGTAACACAGGATAAACGAATAAACGTACGCTGCCTAGATCGCAAGATGCGATCTAGGCAGCATGATTCTTACTCGGAAGAAACCCTCGAAACAAGGGGTGGCGATGCGCCTGATTTGTGTTTGTTGTGAACGTGATTGTCCTCCTTTTCAATAACCCTAGATACATATTTATAGTCCAAGGGACTTTCTAATTCGGGCGTGCACCTAACCGTGCACGGGTTAAACTCTAACTTTTACTTCTAAACTAAGATGCGATCTACTATAATGTACAGATACACGGGCAATCTAGCCCAAACTTTCGGTCAAAGGTAGTATATAACTGTGTATACACTAACTAGTGTCTAGTTTTGGCGAAGTTTAGACTAGTTTCGTGGGATGGATGCAGTATAACTGATATATTGGACACTCGATTTGAACACATGAATGACCAATGTCCTTAGCTTACATAGTCGTATTTATACTGTGAGCATGAACGATGAACAATGCTGCTGTTTGAATATGGTTGCCAGTAACACCCTATTCGTCTCCATTTCTAATATTGCAGAAAACCTGATGCTCCCGTTTGTAATCCCGCCACCGGTGGTGGATGATCAGCAGTACGCGTGGTTCCTCGCTCCATCTGCTGATGGCAAGCGATTGATGATCATCCTTACAGTAAACAAGATTGGGATTGCCAATGCTGAAGTACCTCCTGACATTCCCTATGCTGCTAATGGGCTTCAGCTACGGCAGTATCCTCCTGTTGCCACCTACGTCTTTGAGCTGGATCCCTTATCTACTGCACGTGCAGGGGACTTTCTTTGGAGGCAGGTTAACAGCCTCAGCGACCACTCTCTGTTCCTCGGACTCAATTACCCAATCATTGCCAACCTGAAGAAGCGTGAATCCAAAGCTCCTGATGGCACATTGGTTCCATTCATGAGGAAAAACTGCGTCTACACAGCATACCGGAATATTCGTTATAATCAATACCCTAAAATTTTGCGCTGCAACCTCCAGCCAGATGAAGGTGAGACTGTGGGAGTTATCAGCCTTCCCAAGGATGGTTGGGATAGTGTCCGACAAGCGGCTATGTGGTTTAAGCCTGCTTTAAACATTGCCCGTTCGGTGTTACCTTTAAAAAAACAGTGACACTTTTTTATTATGCTTGAAGTGTTGAGAAGTAGTACACTGTTTTTAGTATGTACTAGTTTGAATCAGTTTATTTGAACACTGCCCTGCTTTTGTATTTCGTGTTGCCTTCATATTATAACCCATGCATGGCTGTTTTAGGATTGACTTTATTTCAGCACTATAATTACAATGTGTGTACGTCCTTTATAATATAGCCACCTCTTGTTGATCATACTCATGAGAGGACCATTCCTATTTTTTCGCCGCTAAAGGGTAAAGTACATCCACTGGCACGGGGGTGTGTTCGGTTCCACCCCATCCCCAAACCGAACATGCATCAACTACGAGCAAGGAAGTAGATGTGCGACCTAGGTGACTGTGCGGACCCCACATGTGAACCAAAGAAAAAAACATGTCAATACGGAACTGATGTACATACGACAACTCCTATATGATATGCGTATGTACGATTGAGCATCTGGAGGTGTGCTGCCACCTGCTTCCTCACACGAAGGGTTGGATCTTGTGTTTCGTACACGGATCGGACTGAAATTGTCGTGTGCATAGCAAGGTTCATGTCAATAAGGCTGAGTTTGGCATCTAAGTCTAGGCAACAAATACTTTTGGGTTCCAACGGCCATCTACAAGGTATTTGCTATAGGCCTACTTGCTCCGGCTGTCGAAGCCCAATAACTACAAATGGGCCTTTCTGCTCATGCAATGTTGGCCCTTTTCTAAAGAACCACAGATCCTATGATTGGCAAAAAACAAAAACACGGAGATTCTACATAAAAGTTGTTTGTATTTATTTTGAATTATTGGGTTGCAATTTTTGAAACTGCTCATGGCCAATATGAAAATCCTTGATCGCTCCATACCCACATAGATCACGGTATTTTCAAAAATTCATAAAGTGGATTTGAAATTTAAAACATATCCTAATAATTCCATGATTTATTCTATTAACTTGCAAGATCTTGGAGCGAAAGAGCTTGTATTAGTCTGCGAAAATAATACTGATAAACCTGTCGTTAACAAGAAATGAAGGTTTATCGTTCAGAGAGGATGCCATGTGGGACCCATGAGACAGTAGCGTCCTCAACGTTTCAAAGAAAAAGGCAAGTAGCCCGAAAATAGGGGTAAAAAATAAATCCTACAAAGGAAACATTTATAGTTCATAGAGGCTGACATGTGGGACCGATCTGCCAGCTGCATCCTCATCATTTCGAAGTCGGCAGGGATCAGAAGAAAAAGGCAAATAGCCAGAAATTAGGGGTCAAAAATAAATCCAAAAAGGAAACTTTTATTCTTCATAGAGGATGACATGTGGGACCGACCTGCCAGCAGCGTCCTCATCGTTTCAAAGGCCGCAGGGGATCAAAAGAAAAAGGCAAATAGCCAGAAATTAGGGGTAAAAAATAAATCCAACAAAGGAAAGGTTTGTTGTTCATAGAGGCTGACATGTGGGACCCATGAGCCAGCGGCGACCTCAATTTCAAAGGCGGCATATGATCGAAAAGAAAAAGGCAAGTTAGCAAAAATCAGGGGGTAAAAAAATCTAAGAAAAGAAACTTTATTGTACATAGAGGATGACATGCGGGTCCCATGAGCCAGCACCTTACTCAACGTTTCAGAGGCGGCATGAGATCAAAAGAAAAAGGAAACTGACCAAATATCAGGAGCAAAAAATAATCCAAGAAAAGAAACTTTTATTGTACATAGAGGATGACATATGGGTCCCACTTATACAAGCTCTTTCGCTCCAAGATCTTGCAAGTTGATTGTACATAGAGGATGACATGCGGGGCCCTTGTGTCAGCAGCTTAATCAACGTTTCCAAGGCGGCAGGGGATCAAAAGAAAAAGGAAATAGCCAAAAATAAGAGGGTGAAAAAAATCCAAGAAAAGAAACTTTTATAGTATAGAGGATGACATGTGGGTCCCATGAGCCAGCAGCTTCCTCAACGTTTCAGAGGCTGCATGAGATCGAAAGAAAAAGGCAAGTGACCAAAAATAAGGGGGTAAAAAAATCCAAGAAAAGAGACTTGATTGTACATAGAGGATGACATGCGGGTCCCATCAGTCAGCAGCTTTCAACGTTTCCAAGGCGGCAGGGGATCAAAAGAAAATGGAAATAGCTAAAGATCAGAGGGTGAAAAAAATCCAAGAAAAGAAACTTTTATAGTACATAGAGGATGACATGCGGGTCCCATGAGCCAGCAGGTTCCGCAACATTTTCAAAGGCGGCATGAGATCGAAAGAAAAAGGCAAGTGACCAAAAATCAGAGGGTGAAAAATAATCGAAGAAAAGAAACTTTTATTGTACATAGAGGATGACATGCTGTCCCATTTTGCAGCAGAGGTCCCAACGTTTCAAATGCGGCTTGAGATCAAAAGAAAAAGAAAGTAGCCAGAAATTAGGGGGTAAAAAAACTCGAAGAAAAGAAAGTTGATTGTACATAGAGGATGACATGCGGGACCCACGAGTTAGCAGCTTACTCAACGTTTCCAAGGCGGCAGGGGATCAAAAGAAAAAGGAAATAGCCAAAAATCAGAGAGTGAAAAAAACC
The DNA here is from genome assembly GCA_030979885.1 of Lolium multiflorum. Taxonomy (NCBI): domain Eukaryota; kingdom Viridiplantae; phylum Streptophyta; class Magnoliopsida; order Poales; family Poaceae; genus Lolium; species Lolium multiflorum. The sequence continues at coordinate 150,067,904 of CM061753.1, read as the reverse complement.
CTAGAAAATAAACTTTTGTAGTACATAGAGGATGACATGCGGGTCCCATTTTGCAGCAGCGGTCCCAACGTTTCAAATGCGGCTTGAGATCAAAAGAAAAAGAAAGTAGCCAGAAATTAGGGGGTAAAAAAACTCCAAGAAAGGAAAGCTTTATCGTTCATACAGGCTGACATGTGGGACCTATGAGCCAGCAGCTTACTAAACGTTTCAAAGGCGGCAAGGGATCAAAAGAAAAAGGAAATAGCCAAAAATCAGAGGGTGAAAAAAATCCAAGAAATCAAACTTTTATTGTACATAGAGGATGACATGCGGGTCCCATGAGCCAGCAGATTCCTCAACATTTCAAACGTGGCATGAGATCGAAAGAAAAAGGCAAGTGACCAAATATCAGGAGCCAAAAATAATCCAAGAAAAGAAACTTTATTGTACATAGAGGATGACATGCGGGTCCCATTTTGCAGCAGAAGCGGTCTCAACGTTTCCAACGCGGCACAGACCAAAAGAAAAATGAAGTAGCCAGAAATCAGGGGGTGAAAAAAATCCAAGAAAAGAAAGATTTCAATTGGGCTGCATGTGGACATCTGGGCCTTCGAACTATCCTTCTGGGCCTTTTGATTCGTACAATTTCAGCCCACTCCAGAACATGAAAGTTCGGATTTTTCTCAAAAAAAAAACAGGAATGTCCTATGCTTCGCAAAAACAAAAAACAAGGAGATTCAAGATATAAGTTGTAAAAATAAAGATTTAATTTATCCGTTTGCAATAGCTCAGAGCGAAATACACTGTTTATTGTCTGCAAAATAATCAAGATATCACATGTTTCTTGTACGGGGAGGCTGACATCGGGACCCATGAGCCAGCAGCGTCGTCAACGTTTCAAAGGCGGCAGGGGATCGAAAATAAAATAAAAAACCAAAAATCAGTTGGTAAAAAATCCAAGAAAAGAAAACATTTATCGTTCTGAGAGGATGACATGCGGGACCGATGAGGCAGCAGCATCCTCAACGTTTCCAAGGCGGCAGGGGATCAAAAGAAAAAAAAGGAAATAGCCAGAAATTAATTAGGGGTCAAAAATAAATCCACCAAAGGAAACTTTTATTGTTCATAGAGGATGACATGTGGGACCGACCTGCCAACAGCGTCCTCATCGTTTCAAAGGGGGCAGGGGATCAAAATAAAAAGGCAAATAGCCAGAAATTAGGGGTCAAAAATAAATCCAAGAAAGGAAACTTTTATTGTTCGTAGAGGATGACATGCGGGACCCATGAGCCAGCAGCTTACTCAACATTTCAAAGGCGGCATGAGATCGAAAGAAAAAGGCAAGTGACCAAATATCAGGAGCCAAAAATAATCCAAGATTTATTGTACATAGAGGATGACATGTGGGTCCCATTTTGCAGCAGCGGTCTCAATGTTTGAAATGCGGCTTGAGATCAAAAGAAAAAGAAAGTAGCTAGTAATTAGGGGGTCAAAAAAATCCAAGAAAAGAAAGTTGATGGACATAGAGGATGACATGCGGGTCCCATGAGCCAGCAGGTTCCTCAACGTTTCAAACGTGGCATGAGATCGAAAGAAAAAGGCAAGTGACCAAATATCAGAGCCAAAAATAATTCAAGAAAAGAAACATGATTTACATAGAGGATGACATGCGGGCCCCATTTAGCAGCAGCGGTATCACCGTTTGAGAGGCGCAGGGATCGAAAGAAAAAGGCAAGTGACCAAATATGAGGTGTCAAAAAAATCCAAGAAAAGAAAGTTTTATAGTACATAGAGGATGACATGCGGGTCCCATTTAGCAGCAGCGGTATCACCGTTTGAGAGGCGGCAGGGGATCGAAAGAAAAGGCAAGTGACCAAATATGAGGTGCCAAAAAATCCAAGAAAAGAAAGTTTTATAGTACATAGAGGATGACATGCGGGTCCCATTTAGCATCAGCGGTATCACCGTTTGAGAGGCGGCAGGGGATTGAAAGAAAAAGGCAAGTGACCTAATATGAGGTGCCAAAAAAAATCCAAGAAAAGAAAGTTTTATAGTACATAGAGGATGACATGCGGGTCCCATTTAGCAGCAGCGGTATCACCGTTTGAGAGGCGGCAGGGGATCGAAAGAAAAAGGCAAGTGACCAAATATGAGGTGCCAAAAATAACTCCAAGAAAAGAAAGTTGATAGCTCATAGAGGATGACATGCGGGTCCCATTTAGCTGCAGCGGTCTCAACGTTTCCAAGGCGGCACGGGATCAAAAGAAAAAGGAAGTAGCCAGAAATCAGGGGGTCAAAAAAATCCAAGAAAAGAAGGAATTTTGGTTCATAGAGGATGACATGCGGGACCCATGATCCTGCATCGTAAACGGCTCGATCGGAGAGCGTTGAACGAGATGGCGCGATCGAGAAAAAAACAATGCTAGAGAGGCTGCCATCTGGGCCCTACATCCCTGGGCGGTGCGGATTTGCGTTGACTCGGCCGGCGAACCCGAGAATTCGCGATGCACCACGTCCCGGGCCACCATACGCGACGTTTTGGCCGCTTTCGTCGGGCTAGGTGGCCTCAAAAACGAGAAAAAAAAGTTTTGACATGCACCACGGAGGGACCAAAAATCGTCGGCCATGGTGCACCAGCAACCACGGCGCGACTTCAACTTCGTCGGCCATGGCAACTTTTCTTGTAGTGATTTGGTATTAGCACCAGGATGTTATGGCATAAAGAACGTTAATGGGGGTTTGGAAGGCCAAATGGAAGAAAGTCTCACAAAGCTATAAGTGATTACTAGACAAGAGGAAGTCTTATAATCGAAGCTATGCAAGGAGTAGTGATTGCCATGCAACGGATGCACATAGAGCTATATGTGTATGAAAGCTCTCCAATGGAACTAGTGGGGGTGCATCCAACTTGGTTGCTCACGAAGACCTAGAGCACTTTTGAGGAAGCTCATCATTGGAATATACAACCCAAGTTCTATAGTGTAAATTCCCCACATAGTTATACTAGTAAAACATGAAAACTCTCTCATATGGAGTGTAGGTGCTAAACATGAGCACAAATGATGACTATGAATACTGCAGGTGCTAAAACATGAGCACAAGTGTGGATAAAAGATAGTAATGTTGCCCCCTTTTTCTTTATTCCTTTTTTCTTTTTCTTTTTCTTTTCTATTTTTTTCTTTCTTTTCTTTTTCTCTTTTTGATGGCCTCCATGGCTCTTTTCACTTTTAGGGGCAACATCCTAATATGACAACACACTTTTTGGTACAAATAACTCATAATGAATAAAACATGATGTATAAAACTGTATGCCTCTGCCAGTGTAGCAGGATGTGCAATGATCTAGCGTAACATGGGTAAACCACACATCAGCTGTATAGAATCATGCAAAGCAATGACAACATGTAATGTAAAATGGAAGTTGCATGGCAATATATCTCGGAACAGCTATGGAAATGTTGTGGTAGGTAGGTATGGTGGCTGTTTTGAGGAGATGTATGGGCTTATGTGTAGGAGAACAAGAGAAAGTCCTCCCACGGGTTTGGATGTACCGGCGAAGTATGCACAATTCTCAATGTGAGCAAAAGGCAATGCACAGTACCGAAGAGGCTAGCAAATATGGATGGTGGAAGTGCCAAAAACCGTAGCTTAACATTAGTCAAAAAGAACTCACAAGCTTATTGCAAACATCTAGCAGGTTCAACATTAAGAGCATGATTAAAATTTCACTGACCTTCAGCACAACTTAGTTATTACGATGAACCTTTAGACATGGAAAGCTATCAAGTCCAACTACACCTTCAACTATTTAAATAGAGTTTGTAGTACGGCACAAGCTTAAAGACAACAATCCACTACTAATTTTAACTTATTCAAACAGCAAGCTTTACCATCTAAATACCTCAAAACGTTTGCAAAGAATCAAGTTATCAAAGCTCAATGATCTACAAGATTATGCAAGTATTTCATTATACCACTACCACATGCAACATTTCCTTAACCAACCGAATAACAATGAACGAAGCAGTTTCAACCTTCGCCATGAACATTAAAAGCTAAGAACACATGTGTTCATACGAACCAGCGGAGCGTGTCTCTCTCCCACACAAGGATGAACTTATTCAAACAAAACAAAAACAAACAGACGCTCCAAGTAAAGTACATAAGATGTGACGGAATAAAAATATAGTTTCACTAGAGGAACCTGATAATGTTGTCGATGAAGAAGGGGATGCCTTGGGCATCCCCAAGCTTAGATGCTTGAGTCTTCTTGAAATATGCAGGGATGAACCACGGGGGCATTCCCAAGCTTAGACTTTTCACTCTTCTTGATCATAGTATATCATCCTCCTCTCTTGACCCTTGAAAACTTCCTCCACACCAAACTCGAAACAAACTCATTAGAGGGTTAGTGCATAATCAAAAATTCACATGTTCAGAGATGACACAATCATTCTTAACACTTCTGGACATTGCCCAAAGCTTCTGAAAGTTAATGGAACAAAGAAATCCATTCAACATAGCAAAAGAGGCAATGCGAAATAAAAGGCAGAATCTGTCAAAAGCAGAAAATAGCTTGATGTCTACTCACGCTTCTTTTCCTGTAGATAGTGTTGGGCCTCCAAGAGCAGAGGTTTGTAGAACAGCAGCAAGTTTCCCTCAAGTGGATCACCCAAGGTTTATCGAACTCAGGGAGGAAGAGGTCAAAGATAGTCCTCTCAAGCAACCCTGCAATCACGATACAAGAAGTCTCTTGTGTCCCCAACACACCTAATACACTTGTCAGATGTATAGGTGCACTAGTTCGGCGAAGAGATAGTAAAACACAGGTGGTATAGATGGTGGTAATATTGCAGAAGTAAAGATGCAGTAAAACAGTAAACAAGCGGTGCCAGAAAATAGCTTGCTGGCGTGGGAAGTAATTCTTTGTGGTGGAAACAAGGCCTAGGGATCATACTTTCACTAGTGGACACTCTCAACAGTGATCACATAATAAATAAGTTCTCTTCCTTTGTGCTACATATACTCTTGTTTGATAATGAACACCATTCGTTGCGTAGGTGATGTCTACGGGTGCTTCTATTCTTGTAGACAGTGTTGGGCCTCCAAGAGCAGAGGTTTGTAGAACAGCAGCAAGTTTCCCTTAAGTGGATTACCCAAGGTTTATCGAATCAGGAGGAAGAGGTCAAAGATATCCCTCTCATGCAACCCTGCAACCACAAAGCAAGATGTCTCTTGTGTCCCCAACACACCTAATAGGTGTACTAGTTCGGCGAAGAGATAGTGAAATACAAGTGGTATGAATGAATATGAGCAGTAGTACGGCGCCAGAAATAGCTCTGGCGTGCAGTTGATGGTAGTGATATTGCAGAAGTAAACATGCAGAGTAACGCAGCAGTAGTAATAAGAAAACAAGAAACAAGCAGCGATAGCAGTATTTAGGAACAAGGCCTAGGGATTAGACTTTCACTAGTGGACACTCTCAACATTGATCACATAACAGAATAGATAAATGCATACTCTACACTCTCTTGTTGGATGATGAACACATTGCGTAGGATTACACGAACCCTCAATGCCGGAGTTAACAAGCTCCACAATTCAATGTTCATATTTAAATAACCTTAGAGTGTAAGATAGATCAATACGACTAAACCAAGTACTAACGTAGCATGCACACTGTCACCTTCATGCTTATGTAGGAGGAATAATACACATCAATACTATCATAGCAATAGTTAACTTCGCAATCTACAAGAGATCATGATCATAGCATAAACCAAGTACTAACACGGATGCACACACTGTCACCATTACATCGTGCAGGAGGAATAAAACTACTTTAATAACATTGCTAGAGTAGCACATAGATAAATTGTGATACAAAACACATTGCAATCATAAAGAGATATAAATAAGCACTTCACTATGCCATTCATAACAGTGAATAAGTATTCTGTGAAATATAGCCTAAGAGACCCACACGGTGCACACACTGTCACCTTTACACACGTGGGACAAGGAGTCTCCGGAGATCACATAAGTAAAACCCACTTGACTAGCATAATGACATCTAGATTACAAACATCATCATATGAATCTCAATCATGTAAGGCAGCTCATGAGATTATTGTATTGAAGTACATAGGAGAGAGATGAACCACATAGCTATCGGTACAGCCCGAGCCTCGATGGAGAACTACTCCCTCTTCATGGGAGCAGCAGCGGTGATGAAGATGGCGGTGGAGATGGCAGCGGTGTCGATGGAGGAGCTTCCGGGGGCACTTCCCGTCCGTGGTGCGGAACAGAGACTCCTGTCCCCCAGATCTTGGCTTCGCGATGGCGGCGGCTCTGGAAGGTTTCGCGTACCGTGGCTTCCTCCGTCGGGGTTTTTAGGTCAGGGACCTTATATAGGCGAAAGGGGAGCCTCGGAGGGGGCCTGGGGCCACCACACCATAGGGCGGCGCGGCCCCCCCGCCGCGCCGGTGTGGGTGGGGCCCAGGGTCCCTCGGCGGCTCTTGGGTGTTCTGGATGGTTCCGGGAAAAATAGGAACTGGGCGTTGATTTCGTCCGATTCGGAGAATATTTCGTTACTAGGATTTCTGAAACCAAAAACAGCAGAACAGAACTGGCACTTCGGCATCTCGTTAATAGGTTAGTTCAGAAAATGCACAAATATGACATAAAGTGTGCATAAAACATGTAGGTATCATCAATAAAGTAGCATGGAACATAAGAAATTATCGATACGTTGGAGACGTATCAGCATCCCCAAGCTTAGTTCTGCTCGTCCCGAGCAGGTAAAACGATAACAAAGATAATTTCTGAAGTGACATGCCATCATAATCTTGATCATACTATTTGTAAACATATGTAATGAATGCAGCGATCAAAACAAAAGTAATGACATGAGTAAACAAGTGAATCATATAGCAAAGACTTTTCATGAATAGTACTTCAAGACAAGCATAAATGAGTCTTGCATAAGAGTTAACTCATAAAGCAATAAATCAAAGTAAAGGTGTTGAAGCAACACAAAGGAAGATTAAGTTTCAGCGGTTGCTTTCAACTTATAACATATATATCTCATGGATAGTATCAATGTAAAGTAATATAACAAATGCAATAAGCAAGTATGTAAGAATCAATGCACAGTTCACACAAGTGTTTGCTTCTTGAGGTGGAGAGAAATAGGTGAACTGACTCAACATAAAAGTAAAAGAAAGGTCCTTCAAAGAGGAAAGCATCGATTGCTATATTTGTGCTAGAGCTTTGGTTTTGAAAACATAAAGAGAGCATAAAAGTAAAATTTTGAGAGGTGTTTGTTGTTGTCAACGAATGGTAGTGGGCACTCTAACTACCTCATCAACCAGACTTTCAAGAGCGGCTCCCATGAAGGACGTTATCTCTACCAGCAAGGTAGATCATCCCTCTTCTCTTTTGTTTACACATGTACTTTAGTTTAGTTTTTCTTTATTTATGGATGACACTCCTCCCAACCTTTTGCTTACACAAGCCATGGCTAACCGAATCCTCGGGTGCCTTCCAACATTCACATACCATGGAGGAGTGTCTATTTGCAAAATTAAGTTGCTTACTGATGAATCAGAGCAAAACATGTGAAGAGAATTATTAATGAAAGTTAATTAATTGGGGCTGGGAACCCCATTGCCAGCTCTTTTTGCAAAATTATTGGATAAGCGGATGTGCCACTAGTCCATTGTGAAAGTCTGTCAAAAGTAAATGACAAGATCGAAAGATAAAACACCACATACTTCCTCATGAGCTATAAAACATTGACACAAATAAGAGGTGATAAATTTTGAATTATTTAAAGGTAGCACTCAAGCAATTTACTTTGGAATGGCGGAGAAATACCATGTAGTAGGTAGGTATGGTGGACACAAATGGCATAGTGGTTGGCTCAAGGATTTGGATGCATGAGAAGTATTCCCTCTCGATACAAGATTTAGGCTAGCAAGGTTATTTGAAGCAAACTCAAGGATGAACCGGTGCAGCAAAACTCACATAAAAGACATATTGTAAACATTATAAGACTTTACACCATCTTCCTTGTTGTTCAAAACTCAATACTAGAAATTATCTAGACCTTAGAGAGACCAATTATGCAAACCAAATTTTAGCATGCTCTATGTATTTCTTCACTATAGGTGCAAAGTATATGATGCAAGAGCTTAAACATGAGCACAACAATTGCCAAGTATCACATTATCCAAGACATTTTACCAATTACTACATGTAGCATTTTTCAATTCCAACCATATAACAAATTAACGAAGAGGAAACTTCGCCATGAATATTATGAGCTAAGAACACATGTGTTCATACGAACCAGCGGAGCGTGTCTCTCTCCCACACAAGGATGAACTTATTCAGAGAACTAAGATAACAAAACAAAAATAAAAGCACACACAGACGCTCCAAGTAAAGTACATAAGATGTGACCGAATAAAAATATAGTTTCAAGAGAAGGAACCTGATACTTTGTCGATGAAGAAGGGGATGCCTTGGGCATCCCCAAGCTTAGACGCTTGAGTCTTCTTGAAATATGCAGGGATGAACAACGGGGCATCCCCAAGCTTAGAGCTTTCACTCCTCTTGATCATAGTATATCATACTCCTCTCTTGACCCTTGAAAACTTCCTTCACACCAAACTTCAAGCAAACTCATTAGAGGGTTAGTGCATAATCAAAAATTCACATGTTCAGAGGTGACACAATCATTCTTAACACTTCTGGACATTGCACAAAACTTCTGAAAGTTAATGGAACAAATAAACTCATTCAACTTAACAAAAGCGGCAATGCGAAATAAAAGGCAGAATCTGTCAAAAACAGAACAGTTCGTAAAGACGAATTTTAAAATGGCACCAGACTTGCTCAACTGGAAAAACTCAAAACTAATGAAAGTTGCGTACATATCTGAGGATCACGCTCGTAAATTGGCAGATTTTTTCGAATTTTATACAGAGACTTGTGCCAGAATTCGTGACAGACAGCAATGCTGTTTCTGCGCAGCGATCCCAAATATAACATCAACTTTAACATAGAAATTTTACTTGGCACAAAAACATGATAAGGAGAGGTTGCTACAGTAGTAAACAACTTCCAAGACACAAATATAAAACAAAGTACTGTAGTAAAAAAAACACATGGGTTATCTCCCAAGAAGTTCTTTCTTTATAGCCATTAAGATGGGCTCAACAGTTTTAATGATGCACTCGCAAGAAATAGAAGTTGAAGCAAAAGAGAGCATCAAGAGGCAAATTCAAAACACATTTAAGTCTAACATGCTTCCTATGCATAGGAATCTTGTAAATAAACAAGTTCATGAAGAGCAAAGTAACAAGCATAGGAAGATAAAACAAGTGTAGCTTCAAAAATTCAGCACATAGAGAGGTGTTTTAGTAACATGAAAATTTCTACAACCATATTTTCCTCTCTCATAATAACTTTCAGTAGCAACATGAGCAAACTCAACAATATAACTATCACATAAAGCATTCTTATCATGAGTCTCATGCATAAAATAATTACTACTCCCAACATAAGCATAGTCATTCTTATTAATTGTAGTGGGAGCAAATTCAACAAAGTAGCTATCAAATATAGGAGGTATATTGTAATCATAATCAAATTTATCCTCCATAACAGGTGGTAACAAAAGACTACTATCATTATAATCATCATAAATGGGAGGCAAAGTATCATCAAAGTAAATTTTCTCCTCAATGCTTGGGGGACTAAAAATATCATGCTCATCAAAGCCAGCTTCCCCAAGCTTAGAATTTTCCATAGCATTAGCAACAATAGTGTTCAAAGCATTCATATTAATATGTTTCATGGGTTTTTTAATTTTCGCATCAAACCATCCATGTCTTAAATCAGGAAATAGAATAAAAAGGTCATTGTTGTCCATTATGCCTAACTAGTGTAAACAAGAAACCAAATGTCGCAATTGCAGAGTCTAAAGGAAATAGCTTCGAGCACACACACAATGGCGCCAGAAAAGTACTGTTACCTGGAACCGAAGTATGAGTGCCTTTTACCTTTCCTCCCCGGCAACGGCGCCAGAAAAGTACTTGATGTCTACGGGTGCTTCTATTCTTGTAGACAGTGTTGGGCCTCCAAGAGCAGAGGTTTGTAGAACAGCAGCAAGTTTCCCTTAAGTGGATTACCCAAGGTTTATCGAACTCAGGGAGGAAGAGGTCAAAGATATCCCTCTCATGCAACCCTGCAACCACAAAGCAAGAAGTCTCTTGTGTCCCCAACACACCTAATAGGTGTACTAGTTCGGCGAAGAGATAGTGAAATACAAGTGGTATGAATGAATATGAGCTGTAGTACGGCGCCAGAAAATAGCTCGCTGGCGTGCAGTTGATGGTAGTGATATTGCAGGAAGTAAACATGCAGTAGTAACGCAGCAGTAGTAACGCAGTAAAACAAGTAAACAAGCAGCGATAGCATATTTAGGAACAAGGCCTAGGGATTAGACTTTCACTAGTGGACACTCTCAACATTGATCACATAAGAATAGATAAATGCATACTCTACACTCTCTTGTTGGATGATGAACACATTGCGTAGGATTACACGAACCCTCAATGTCGGAGTTAACAAGCTCCACAATTCAATGTTCATATTTAAATAACCTTAGAGTGTAAGATAGATCAATACGACTAAACCAAGTACTAACGTAGCATGCACACTGTCACCTTCATGCTTATGTAGGAGGAATAATACACATCAATACTATCATAGCAATAGTTAACTTCGCAATCTACAAGAGATCATGATCATAGCATAAACCAAGTACTAACACGGATGCACACACTGTCACCATTACATCGTGCAGGAGGAATAAAACTACTTTAATAACATTGCTAGAGTAGCACATAGATAAATTGTGATACAAAACACATTGCAATCATAAAGAGATATAAATAAGCACTTCACTATGCCATTCATAACAGTGAATAAGTATTCTGTGAAATATAGCCTAAGAGACCCACACGGTGCACACACTGTCACCTTTACACACGTGGGACAAGGAGTCTCCGGAGATCACATAAGTAAAACCCACTTGACTAGCATAATGACATCTAGATTACAAACATCATCATATGAATCTCAATCATGTAAGGCAGCTCATGAGATTATTGTATTGAAGTACATAGGAGAGAGATGAACCACATAGCTACCGGTACAGCCCCGAGCCTCGATGGAGAACTACTCCCTCTCATGGGAGCAGCGGTGATGAAGATGGCGGTGGAGATGGCAGCGGTGTCGATGGAGGAGCCTTCCGGGGCACTTCCCGTCCGGCAGGGTGCCGGAACAGAGACTCCTGTCCCCCAGATCTTGGCTTCGCGATGGCGGCGGCTCTGGAAGGTTTCGCGTACCGTGGCTTCCTCCGTCGGGGTTTTTAGGTCAGGGACCTTATATAGGCGAAAGGGGAGCCTCGGAGGGGGCCTGGGCCACCACACCAGGGCGGCGCGGCCCCCCTGGCCGCGCCAGGGTGTGGTGTGGGGCCCCCAGGGCTCCCTCTGGCGGCTCTCGGGTGTTCTGGATGGTTCCGGGAAAAATAGGAACCTGGGCGTTGATTTCGTCCGATTTCGAGAATATTTCGTTACTAGGATTTCTGAAACCAAAAACAGCAGAAAACAGGAACTGGCACTTCGGCATCTTGTTAATAGGTTAGTTCCAGAAAATGCACAAATATGACATAAAGTGTGCATAAAACATGTAGGTATCATCAATAAAGTAGCATGGAACATAAGAAATTATCGATACGTTGGAGACGTATCATAGGGCTACAAGAGCACCTCAATGTCGGAGTTAACAAGCTCCACAACATTCGATATTCATGTTTAAGTAACCTTAGATCATAATAGATCTTTGCAAAATAGCCCGAGTACTAACATAGCATACACACTGTCACCATTACACTATGAAGGGGGATAGATCACATCAATACTATCATAGCGATAATTAACTCCATAACCTACAAGAGATTATGATCATAATCTACGACAAGAACCACACGATGCACACACTGTCACCATTACACCATGCAGGAGGAATATACTATTTTAATAACATCACATGAGTAGCACATAGACTAGTAGCGATACAAAGCTCATCATATGGATCTCAATCATGCAAGCAATTCATGAGATCATTGTATTGGAGTACAGAGAGAGAGAGATTAACCACATAGCTACCGGTACAGCCCTTAGCCTCGAGGGAGAACTACCCTCCTCATCATAGGAGACAGCAGCGGCGATGAAGATGGCGGTGGTGTCGATGGAGATGCCTTCCGGGGGCACTTTCCCGTCCCGGTGGCGTGCCGGAACAGAGAATTTTGTCCCCCGAATCTTGGCTTCGCGATGGCGGTGGCTCTGGAACTTTTCTCGTATCGTGGTTTTTCCGTCTCGAAGATTTAGGTCAGGGACCCTTAAATAGGCGAAGAGGCGGAGTCGGAGGGGGTACGGAGCCGCCACACAATAGGGGGCGCGGGCCCTAGCCTGGCCGCGCCAGCCCCATGTGTGGGCCCCCTGGCTCTCCTCTGGTGGCTCTCGGGTGTTCTGGAAGCTTCGTGGAATTCTAAGATGCTGGGCGTTGATTTCGTCCAATTCCGAGAATATTTCCTTACTAGGATTTCTGAAACCAAAAACAGCAGAAAACAGGAACTGGCACTTCGGCATCTCGTTAATAGGTTAGTTCCGGAAAATGCATCAAAATGATATAAAGTATGAATAAAACATGTAAGTATTGTCATAAAACTAACATGAAACATAAGAAATTATAGATACGTTGGAGACGTATCAAACCCCATTCCTCCAAACAAAAACAGTAATAAATAATAAAACTAGGGATCGTGTGAGTAATTATATTGTTTAGACTAGCACTAGTGAGACCAGTTAACTACCTATAAGACAACCATGTTTTCCCATTCATTACCAACACCACTTTTTCTTGGGACAGAACACTTGATCCAGCACAAGTAATGAGTTGCGTTAGACATTGAACTACAATGAGCTTTGTAGAATACTTACAAGTTGGTGGAAATACGGACGACTAGACACGCTTTCTTCTTTGTGGCTTTGTAGAAGCTTGCTTTGCCTGATTCGAACAAGTTGGGAAAAAACTATGTGGTGAATCAACATTGACTAGTACATGATCTTAATAAGTTGAAATTTGCATCTACTACTAAGACAGAAAAATAGCAAGCATGGTTGTAGTTGTATAATAAAGATCACATGTATTGCAAATTTAAATGACAAGCATGCTAGCAATACATTTGTAGGAGTGAAACTTAAATCTATTTGACTACTACGTACAGATCTGTAATTGTACTAAAATTTAACTCCTCAACTATGTGGTGTCTATTAATACCATGAATCCACTTAACTCCTCATTTAGACAAGTACAAAAGAAGGTGATCATAAACCAAACACTGCTACAGTGGTTCTAACTTTCAGATTGGGCTGTAATTTTTAGAGATAGCATGGTTCGCTTCAATTCTATACTCCAGATTTAATTTAGACAATCATGCACATAAAACACTCATTAACATAGTCATACTCAATAACATAGTTTCATGATAAATCGTAGTAGTTTCAGCACATTGGTTTATATGATAGCATGCGTTTCTCCGTGTACATTTAAAAAAAATGTTGAACCACACAATTTAAGTTGGATTCTTGCTCTACTGCTGCATAATTCTTATAACTGATGGAATCTCTGTAATAGAGTTTGTCTTGAGATTCAGTATAACTAAGGATATATCATCATGGATGTATTTACTCATTACAAAATATATATCTCAGGCGTAGCCTGTTGTAACCATCTTATTCTGTGAAGTGCAACAAATGGAATCAAAGAATAATATAGTTAACAAACCTGCTGGCACTCCAAACAAAAGCAAATAAGAAGCAGACCTGTTGTACCCCCACAATCCCAGGTTGACTGACGGTGCTCGCGTCGATGACATTTTTGGAGCTAAAGTTGTCGAAGACAGTTGGAACATAATCATGTACGTCCCAAACAACATATACTAAGCCGCGAGTCGTAAATGCAAAAGTATATGCTAGACATGGTTATTAAATTATATTGACATATTGAGATATGCAGACAGCTGCCGCTGGATAAAATTCAAAGTGAAATAGAGAACTATGTTATTTTGTTTGGCTGGGAACAATAATCTATCTAGGGGTGACGGAGGGGAAGAAAAGAGATACTTGTGAGATTATACGATTTTTGTGTTTGGGAAGTCACGTGAAGGACATATAGATTGGAAATATATATAAAAAACACAGGCGATACTAAATAGTAAGACATGTATGCACATTGGCTGTCCTAAGCTCAGAGAAAATCAGGCAGATAATGAAGAAGCCACTAACTCTGTCAGTCACAGAAATTTCCATCCACATATATTGACATACTGCATAAAAACAGCTTCCTAATTTAGCCAATTAAGTATCAGTATAACTCAACCAGCTAGGAGCCCTCTCAGCGAACTGAGGATTTCAGCCGTTAGATCTTACTTGTGAAGGGTCTAGATCATGCGGGCGTGCTGAATCATCCCTTCGGCCTTGTTTGCTCCGTAAATTTGTGCTAGCTGACCGTTTTTTACGTGACTGGGATGCTACTCTGGGGATTGATCTCGGCCTCTCCTTATTCATTGGGCCAACACTTCATGGGCCGCATGACCTGGACAAGGTGGCTTTATTGTTTTGCAGGCCTGCTGCTCGGGCATTAAGTATCAGGGGCATGTCGGTCGAGCTCCCAATAATGGAGTCGCGTTGAATCAATGCCGGCGGAGGAGACGTAGAGATGGAGCTTCCCTTAATCACTTCAGTTTCTACATATGTTCATTGGTGAATTTTCCCTTCCGCTTCAATACTCGTTTCCCATGTTTTTGCATAGGAATAGTTCATGCAACGCATCAGGAGATGGCTCAGATCTTTGGCGGACAACACCTCTCTTGGCTCCTTCTGTGCACTGCCGCGATCTTCAACATGGAGCCCTTCCAGTGCCAGGCCTTTCTTCCTGGTAATGTCTCCCCGCCCCATGTCCTCGCCGCTGTTACCTCATGTGTTCTTTTCCCAGTGTTGTCGTCGGTCGTACCCAGCCCTCAAATCCGGATGGAATTTGATCTATTCAAACCACAACTGTATCCTCTAAATTGTTGTTGCTCTCACTATTGCTTCCTGAATCAAACAGTTAACCAATCTGAGTTTTAGACTGAGAGGTCCTTATGATCGCTCAAGGGTTTGTTGGGAACGATGGGGACTTCCATCGGTTACGTGTTAACTTATATAGGCCAACAACGGCAGAGCTAGATACATGGAAGGTTACAACAAATAGAGTAAAACAAGGGATTGATCTTGATCTTATAAACCGATCAGATCAATGGCATATTTGTTTGAACTGCCGTCTATCTCTATCTGTACTTCTGTCTAGGTTCATCTGAACTTCTCTGTCGTGAACACTAGATACTCTAACACCCCTCCTCAATCACAGCCTTCTTGAGGTTGAGATTGTACTTGAACTCTTCAAACTGCCGAACTGGTAAGGCCTTTGTGAAGCCATCTGCCACCTGATCTCTGGACGGAATAAATCTGATGTCCAGTTGTCTGTTTGCTACTCTTTCTCTTACAAAATGAAAATCAATTTCAATATGTTTAGTCCTAGCATGAAATATAGGATTAGCAGAAAGATATGTTGCACCCATATTATCACACCACAAGCATGAAGTTTCATGTCTTCGGATCCCAAGTTCTTTCAGCAGAGACTCAATCCATATAATTTCTGCTGTAGCATTTGCTAGAGATTTATACTCAGCTTCTGTACTTGACCTTGACACTGTTGCTTGTTTTCTAGCACTCCAGGAAATCAGATTAGGTCCAAAATATACAGCAAAACCTCCTGTAGATCTTCTGTCATCTACACAACTTGCCCAATCTGCATCTGAGAAGGCACTTACTAATGTAGAGGAAGATCTTCTAAAGGTTAGCCCAAGACTCACTGTACCACTTACATATCTCAATATTGTTTTTACAGCTGTCCAGTGTACAGTAGTGGGAGCATGAAGAAACTGGCATACCTTGTTGACAGAAAATGCTATATCTGGTCTAGTAAGAGTCAAGTACTGCAGTGCTCCAAAAATGATCCTGTACCTTGTACTGTCTTCTGGTCCCAGGAGTTCTCCTTCAGTGACAGAAAGCTTCTCTGATGCTGACAGTGGAGTGGAGAGTGTCTTGCACCCTTTAATCCAACTCTGTTGAGCAAATCTGAAGCATATTTCTCTTGGGTTAATATAATTCCTTGATTAAATTTCTTTACCTCAATTCCCAAGAAGAAGTGAAGGTCACCAAGATCCTTTAGTGCAAATGCTGAACCAAGATCTTGAAGGAGTGCAGTAATTGCTTTGTTGGAGGAGCTAGTAACAATAATATCATCAACATACACTAGTACAAAAATGATGATACCTGACTTATTGTATATAAAGAGTGATGTGTCTGCCTTTGATGCCAGAAAGCCAAGTTCTTATAACTTAGAGATTAACTTGGAGAACCATGCTCTTGGTGCTTGTTTTAGTCCATAAAGTGACTTGTCAAGCTTACATACATGATAGGGTGCATTGGGATTCTCATAACCAGGTGGCTGCTTCATGTATACCTCTTCTTCCAGAACACCATGAAGAAACGCGTTCTTCACATCTAGTTGCCTCAAACTCCATCCTCTTGATACTGAAATAGCTAGAACAAGTCTGATAGTAGCATCTTTAACAACAGGACTAAAAGTATCTTCATAGTCTATGCCATATCGTTGTTTAAAACCTTTTGCTACTAATCTAGCTTTATATCTATCAATAGTACCATCAGCTTTCCTTTTAATTTTGTAGACCCATTTACAATCTATTAAGTTATTCCCTTTTTTGTGTGGTACTAGATGCCATGTTTTATTCTCAATTAGAGCCTTATATTCATCATCCATGGCTTGTTTCCAATTTTTATTAGATAGAGCTACTTGTAGATTTTCAGGTTCATTAGACAAGCATGACAGCCCATACCTGACTGTACCATCATTGTAGACTTTTGGTTTGGCATTACCTATCCTTGACCGTGTTCTATAGGTAGGCGCCGCACGCTGGGCTGCAGATGGCTCAGGCACAGAAGACCCTGGTGCAGGGGATCCGCCTGTTGTCTCCGTATGGCGCGTGGCAGTGCTTGATTCGCCACTGTCGTGGCTGACAGTAGGAGCAGAAGATTCGCTGCCCCTCTGGCCTCTGGACGTCGCAGGAGACGCGCGCGTGGGCGTGGGCGTTGTCTCCGTGGGACCGCGCGACGTGGCGCCTGTTGGCTGGCGCGTCGAAGCCCGAGGCTGCCCTGCTGCACCTGATGGCCCTGTCGCGCCTGGGGATCCCGAGGCAGATCCGCTGCTGCGGCTGCTGTCGTCCGAGGATTGCCCGATCCAAGGCAGATTCGCCTCGTGTCTTGTGCCAGGAGCATGCGATGACGTGAACACTTCGTTTGGCCTCGTTTCTTCACTGTTTGGCACCAAATTTTCACCTGATTGCTGCTGAACCTGAGACGCATTAGTAGCACCAGGAATTACAGAGTCATTAGGTGTTAGCTCAGTACAATGTTGTTCCCCCTCATGAGATGACACCGGTTGATTTTGGAGATATTCGGGCAAGAGAAGGATTTCTTTGCGAAGGAGAGCACCGGCATTGGAATGAAGATTAGCAAAGGGAAACACCGTTTCATCAAAAACAACGTCACGAGATATATATACTCGACCGGTTTTGACATCAAGACATTTGACTCCTTTGTGCATGGGACTATACCCAAGGAATACACATTGTTGTGACCGAAAGGCAAGTTTTCTTTTGTTGAAAGGACGCAAATTCGGCCAGCATGCACAACCAAAGATGCGAAGAGATGCATAGTCTGGTGTTTTATGAAGGAGACGTTCCATTGGTGTTTCATGATTGATGACCTTGGTGGGTAGCATATTGATGAGATATGTGGCGGTCAAAAAGGCTTCATGATAGGGCAAAGGTGGCCGATCTTTCGATGAGAGTAAGATAGCGTCGATTTGTTGGTGGAGTTCGTGCTTGACGATCCGACTACACGTGCAAAGCTCGTGCGCCAATGCAATCGCTAGGACAATCTCCGGGAGTTACTGATCTTGCGGGAGCACGATCAGCCTGACCAGCAAGGGTCTTAATTCCTACCTGAAATCGAGAACAAGTAAGAACTAAAGATGCAATCAAAATATTGCGAATATAGTTGAAAGCTTGATTGATAATGGTGGGATTCCGAATAGTCGGTCTTGTTCTGGGCGTTGGCCTCAAAAGAAGTACACGTAGTTGCAGCAATTGGCTAACTTTTAATCTAATCAAAATCCAAGTTCTAATAACGGCTACAGAGGGATATATATGGGGGAAGTCAAGGGATTTTCGTCCAACCAGCTAGGGTTGGCAAAAAACACCCCTAAATGGGCCTTCCTCCACTTATATGGCCTCTTAAAATCCCCTAAAATACCTAATCCGAAAATACATGGGTCTAGCCCATTAAATAAGGTGACGCAGCACCAAAAATAACTCTTTGGACGAATTTTATGATGGAGTAACTTGTATAATTCATCCAAGCATCGTTGCTTCACTATGGTGGCTTCAATGTTCTGAAATCCTCGCTTGCAACGCCATCCTGAATCCTTGCAGGTCTGCTGCCATCTCCATGCACGTTCCTAATCCAATGCTTGACGTCCATGCTAGATCCATTCCTAAATAATATAAATACATTTGATTTAGGCAGCATCATATTCTCATATATATCAGGAAGGATTCCTAGTAACGAATGTACCTGAGATGTGGTTGTAGGAGTATTGGTTGTATCTATCATAGAGATATCCTCATCATCCTCCCCTACTTGAATTGAAGTCGTCCTCGACGTAGTCTCATCTTTTTCACCAAGATATGCCTTCAAATCGGAGGTTGGGATGTCCTCATCATCCTCCCTTTCTTGAAAGAAAAGCCGTCCTCGGCGATGTTTATTCTGTAAACATGCTAACAAAAGAGACAAGGTATATGCATGGTATATGTATATGTCATCCGTTTTAACAGCTCTGTCATGTCGCCCACTTAATTTTGTACATATTGCAGTATTGTAGTAGCTTAGAAGATCATTAGTCCCCATTAAACATTCATCACAACTCAGTTTGCAGATATAAGTGAAGCACATATTAACTCCTTTCAAATTATAATGCTCATCATTAAACCATCCCAAAGTTGGTAACCCAAAACGTAAGGTCTCAAATTTACTAGCCACGTCATGTTGAATTAAACAATTTTGCAGCAAGTTATTTGGCATAGAATGAATACCAACATTGGAGGTCATATCAAAATGAGAAAGCATATGCACAAATTCAGTTTTATTGGAACTATAAGAATCTTCACACATGATGCAAATCCTATGTACCATAAAAACATTGGTGCTGACATACTCCCCAACCAAATTAAATGTAACATCGGGGGCGTAGACACTCTTTAAACAAGGAAGTTCATCAATTTTATGTCTAACATGTGACAAAGATATAGGTGGATCCATCACAGCAGAAAACAAAGAATTAGCATGAGAAATCTTAGCCAACACTTCATTGTTCATAACCAGTTTTATATGATCCATACTAGAGGCAACTTTCAAATCACAAGGTGCATTATCAGGAGCAAGAATTTCAGTTTGTACACTCATAGATATGGAAGAATTAACTTGTACAGTAGATGTATTCAACATAGTTGGAATATCATTGACATAATTACCTACCACATAGTTATTCTCGATAATCAAATTCTCTGTTGGCACACTCATATCAATAGAGGAATGAAAATCAGAACATGGTACACACAAATCTGTAGGTCTCTCATAAATAGAGTCAACTAAAAGATTGCTAGTCATATCAATGATAATTTCAGTGGACACACACATAGGCAAAGACGAATTGAAATCACTACTAAGTGCGCTCAAAACAACATCCATCTCAGTGGTTTGATCAAATAAAACTTGCAACTCAACAGTATTATCCTCTAATATAGGTGGTGTGGCCAAATCATTAGCAAACTCAACACATGGCATATTAATATCAACATGGCATTGACCAATTTCATGTGGAGTAACAAAACTAGGAAGCATCTCCATTGCTTGATTAGAGAATTGTTTCAAAGCGACAACTCTATCCTCAATCAACTCAATAGACAAATCATCACATGACATATGTAGGTCATCATGGAATTCATCAGTCACATGTGGAAGGACAAAATCAATACCTTTATTTTTACCTTGTAACTCCAACATAGAAAATGTTCGCAGCGACGTGTCACAAGTCTGTGGCTGGGCGACTCGCACAACAATATTCATGCGTGGAACGTTGGAAGAAACAACCGGTGCTAGTGTGCATGACTTGAAGGAGTTGGAATGGTCCAACGTTTTCTCCTGTATGTGTTTCTCAAAAGCACAAGCTCGAACATATATACCAATAGTAGAACGAGGAATATACTTAAACATAACCTTAATATCAGGGTTCAAGCCGTTGAAAAACATGTTTCTAGTACTTTCCTCAAATTCATTTATATCACAACAGTACATGTAAAATTTAAATTCCTGATAGTAAACATGCACGGTGTTACTACCTTGTTCTAATCGTTCAAGTTTGCGGAGCATTTCACGTTGATGATAAAGAGGCACAAATCTACGTCTCAAAACAGATTTTAAATCTACCCAAGTAGTAGGTTTATTATCAACATTTTCTTTATAATTCCAGTCCCACCAAACGGAAGCAAGATCAATAAAAGTTTGGGCGGCAATTCTTACTTTCTCATGTTCAGTAAAATCATGGCATCCAAAAATATTGTCGACTTCAAACTCCCAATCAAAATAAGCATCCGTATTATATCTACCCTCATAAACTGGTAAAGAAATAACCTGATCATGATCTCTTGTAAATGGTCGCACATGCATCTCCGTAGTCGTCATGGTATTCGGGTCGATGGATTGGTCCTCAATTCCTGTCATGGTTAGTACCCGAAAATCACAAGTGTATATGCCTACAAGCTACGCAAATATGGTGGTATCGCGCGCAATTCGTCAAGCAAAATACAAAGCTCTTACAAGTTCTTACCAAACAGGAGGAAGGCGATATGGCAACCAGCAAAGTTCAGTGTCTCCCAAAATTGTCCATAGCGATTACCAGACGTCGACGCAATGCACGTGGAGAAATATGTAGAGTTGTAGGTAGGCTTAATATATATGGAACTATAACCACAATAGTTAATGTAAAGCTGAAAATCTGTTCAAAGTTTGTCAAGTGTTGGTTCTAGGCTAGATCATGCTAGAGACGCGAGCCTATGACACATATATGATCACGTATTCACTGAACAAATATTCAAGGGGTGATACAAGATGTAGCTGGGGGCGATGATACTGTATCCCGAAAGGCTGACACGGTGCTGGAAGAAAAGCCCGGCCAACTAGAAACACAACGGCGCGAGACTGAACTTAACTGATCATGCGCCTGAATCTCGGTGACCGTGTTGATAAGCAGCAGCGTGGGAAAGAGCGATGGCGCTTGGAAACACAGGCGAAGAATGGCAGCAGACAAGTAGTGCAGATGGCAGACTACACAGATCAATATGTTTTGAGGCGACGCGCAACAGCCGGTCAAAGTACGTAACGTGCTCCTCTGTATTCTTCGTTCAACAGGAACCGATATCAGAAGCAAAAGAAAGATCTGTCTTGCACCAAGTACACAAACCGATCAGGCTTTTTATATTTCATGTGTATTGCTCACGATTCCAAGGTGGGATGGAAAGACAACTTCCAAACGGACCGACGTTCTCTGTCGGCTCTTTTTCTTTCTCTCTTTCTCTCCCTTTTCACTATTTTTTTTTCTTTTTTTCACCTTTTTTTTTTACCCGATCTAAAGTTTCCAGGAAACTACTACACGAATCTCTTTTCTTGGAAGTTGAACCAGATCATGGAATATCTAAACTTTCCCTGAAGAAACAATGAGAACAAATCGCACTTTGTTTCTTCTTCTTATTTCTCTGCTTTCTCCGGCCAAAGTGAACGAGCAAAGCAAAGACACTAAATCTCTCTCGTGCAGAACAACTGATCGAAAATCTTCTTTTTTTCTCTCTTTTTTTTCTCACTTTTTTTTCTGGTTTTTTTTATCTCTATAACAGAGCACAGATATTCCAAACAGATTCGTTTTCCACAAGAGAAAAGCCGATCTCCTCTTTTTTTTTGTCAAATGCATATGGTAGTAGGAAACGGATCTGCCTTGTCTTGCTTTTATATATGGTACAAAATCTGATGTTCGTGGAAATCTCAAAGATACCAAAGCTCAAGATGGATCTAGACGGTTTCTTTTATTTTGACTGGACTCTATGGCCGTAGGGAATTGATGAAGGAAAAAGAAACTGAAGCGGTGGTGAACAGCGGAAAGGACAAAAAGCGTGATGAAAGGTGACTAGAACTCGTAACTCTAAAAATCTAGACACTAAAAACCAGCAACTGGACACACGATGCAACAAAAATTCAACAAAACAAAAAACAAAGTGGTGATAGCGAGAAGGCTAAGAATGGGGGGTTTTAGGCGAGGATGAACTAATCTAACTTCTTTTTGTGGGGCTTTTTCTGGGTTATAGGTAAAAACAAATCTACACTAGGAAAACTGTAAATTCTCACCGAGCAACCTGAAATCTGATACCACTTGATAGGGCAAAGGTGGCCGATCTTTCGATGAGAGTAAGATAGCGTCGATTTGTTGGTGGAGTTCGTGCTTGACGATCCGACTACACGTGCAAAGCTCGTGCGCCAATGCAATCGCTAGGACAATCTCCGGGAGTTACTGATCTTGCGGGAGCACGATCAGCCTGACCAGCAAGGGTCTTAATTCCTACCTGAAATCGAGAACAAGTAAGAACTAAAGATGCAATCAAAATATTGCGAATATAGTTGAAAGCTTGATTGATAATGGTGGGATTCCGAATAGTCGGTCTTGTTCTGGGCGTTGGCCTCAAAAGAAGTACACGTAGTTGCAGCAATTGGCTAACTTTTAATCTAATCAAAATCCAAGTTCTAATGACGGCTACAGAGGGATATATATGGGGAAGTCAAGGGATTTTCGTCCAACCAGCTAGGGTTGGCCAAAAACACCCCTAA
Source organism: Lolium multiflorum (assembly GCA_030979885.1). Lineage (NCBI taxonomy): Eukaryota > Viridiplantae > Streptophyta > Magnoliopsida > Poales > Poaceae > Lolium > Lolium multiflorum. The sequence continues at coordinate 150,044,673 of CM061753.1, read as the reverse complement.
ATGGGCCTTCCTCCACTTATATGGCCTCTTAAAATCCCCTAAAATACCTAATCCGAAAATACATGGGTCTGGCCCATTAAATAAGGTGACGCAGCACCAAAAATAACTCTTTGGACGAATTTTATGATGGAGTAACTTGTATAATTCATCCAAGCATCGTTGCTTCACTATGGTGGCTTCAATGTTCTGAAATCCTCGCTTGCAACGCCATCCTGAATCCTTGCAGGTTTGCTGCCATCTCCATGCACGTTCCTAATCCAATGCTTGACGTCCATGCTAGATCCATTCCTAAATAATATAAATGCATTTGATTTAGGCAGCATCATATTCTCATATATATCAGGAAGGATTCCTAGTAACGAATGTACCTGAGATGTGGTTGTAGGAGTATTGGTTGTATCTATCATAGAGATGTCCTCATCACTTCATCCCAAAACTTAAGTGGCATGGATGCATTTGCAAGTAGTGCGAGGCCTACTTCTACAATGTGACGGTGCTTGCGTTCAGCTGAGCCATTTTGCTGATGCGCATGTGGGCAAGATACATGATGTTCAATGCCAATCTTTTGAAAAAAGGAATTTAATTTTTCATATTCTCCACCCCAATCAGATTGTATGGCAAGGATTTTTGTGTTAAATTGACGTTCAACAAGTTGCTGGAATTGGTGAAAGACTTGAAACACATCAGATTTGTGCTTAAGAAGATAAATCCATGAAAATTTGCTAAAATCATCAATGAAGCTTACATAGTATGAAAATCTCCCTACTGAGGTAGGAGCTGGTCCCCATACATCGGAGAACACCAAGTTGTAGGGGAGAAGTGGATACACTAGTAGACCTCAAATAGGGGAGTTGATGGCTTTGAGCTCTTTGACAAGAGTCACAAACCGACTCATCATGCAATTTATTTGTATAAGGAAGATCATAATTGCTAAGAACTTGTTGAACTACTCGAAACGAAGGATGCCCTAAACGACTGTGCCACCTTGAAGCTGAAGGCTTTGTGACACTGAACACTTGTTTATTCTTGATTGGTGATGAAGAAATCAACGGGTAGAGGCCACGCAAACATCTACCTTTAAGAAGAACCTTCTTCGTTGCCTGATCCTTGACATAGAAATACCAAGGGTGAAATTCGATGAAGACATGGTTATCTTTAGTAAAACGATGGGCAGAAACGAGATTTTTTGTGACATGTGGAACATGAAGAACATTCTTAAGATGCAAGGATTTAGAGGGGGTACTAACAATTGCATGACCAACATGTCTAATGCTCATACCTTGTCCATTTGCCGCATGAATTTGCTCGCGGCCGGTGTACTTTTCCTTCATGGTGAGCTTGTTAAGCTCACCGGTGATGTGGTCGGTGGCGCCGGTGTCGCTGTACCAATTGGTGTCCACTCCATAGGACACTGCATTGGCACCTTTCTCCTCCTCTTCTTCATCGTCTTCAGAGTAGCGGTGCCAGCACTTCCACGCCTCATGCCCTTGTTTGCCACAGATCTGGCATGTGACGAGATCGCGGTCACGATCTTTGCCGTGCCTGCCTCCTCCGCGGCGTCCACCGCCGCCGCCGCCGCGACGACCATGGCCGCGGTTGTTGTTGATGTTTCCGCGGCCTCCCCTTCGTCCACCATAGTGCCCGCGTCCGCGTGGTCCACCGCGTCCACGCTGGGCCGAGTTGACGGAGGCGCCGCCGCTGATGCTGCCGTCGGTGAGCAGCTCCATGCGACTGTCATAGGCACAGACTTGAGCGTAGAGTTCGCTCACGGTCAGATCCTCCCCTCCATTGACGCCGATGGCGGCAAAGAGAGGATTGTAGGACTCATCTAGGCCCGTGAGAAGATACTCCACGAGCTCCTCTTCGTCGATGGGCTGGCCTGCTACAGCAAGCTCGTCGGCGAGGCCCTTCATCTTGGTGAAGAAGGCCGCCATTGTCATATTCTCCTTCCTCGTCTTGGCGAGGGCGACGCTGATGACCCACAAGTATAGGGGATCGCAACAGTCTTCGAGGGAAGTAAAACCCAAATTTATTGATTCGACACAAGGGGAGGTAAAGAATACTTATAAGCCTTAACAACTGAGTTGTCAATTCAGCTGCACCTGGAAAAGCACTAGCAATAGGGGTGATGTGAAAGTAGCAGTGATATGAGAGCAATAGTAACAGTAACACAGCAGCAGTAGTAGTAATATGAGAGCAATGGTACCAGAAAATAGTTGACATGTAGAACGAGTATATGATGATGAAAGATGGACCGGGGTTCCCAGCTATCTACACTAGTGGTAACTCTCCAATAACAAGTGTTGGGTGAACAAATTACAGTTGGGCAATTGATAGGATTGATAAGGCATTAAGAAAGAACATCAATTCATTAATCATGTAGGCATGTTTTCCATATTTAGTCGTACGTGCTCGCAATGAGAAACTTGCACAACATCTATTGTCCTACCAGCCGGTGGCAGCCGGGCCTCAAGGGAATCTACTGGATATTAAGGTACTCCTTTTAATAGAGCACCGGAGCAAAGCATTAACACTCCGTGAAAACATGTGTCCCTCACATCACCGCCATCCTCCGGTTGTCCCGATTCTGTCACTTCGGGGCCTTTGGTTCCGGACAGTGACATGTGCATACAACTTGTAGATACAATCTAAGCAATAATTATAGAGCTCAAATCTAAGATCATGCCACTCGGGCCCTAGTGACAAGCATTAAGCATAACAAGATTGCAGCAACAATAACTTCACAAACTTTATAGATAGACTAATCATAATGTATCATCCATCGGATCCCAACAAACACAACACCGATTACATCAGATGAATCTCAATCATGTAAGGCAGCTCATGAGATCATTGTATTGAAGTACATGGGGGAGAGAATACCAACTAGCTACAGCTAGAACCCGTAGTCCATGGGGGAACTACTCACGGAGCATGATGGAGGCGGTGGCATTGATGGAGATGGCTTCCGGGGGCACTTCCCCGTCCGGGCAGGGTGCCGGGACAGAGACTGTCCCCCGAATTGGAGTTTCGCGATGGTGGCGGCGCCCGGAGTCTTTCGGAGTTTCGTCAAGAGGTACGGTGTTTTTAGGTTGAAAGGGCTTATATAGGCGAAGAGGCGGCTCGGAGGGGCACCAGGGCCCTCCCATAGGCCGGCGCGGCCGGGGCCTGCCCGCGGCCCTATGGTGCGGGGCCCCGGCCTCCTCCGACTCCCCTTCGGTGTCCTGGTCCGTCCCGGTGAATTATGATGTTTGGTCTTCGTTTCGTCGAATTCCGAGAATATTGCCCGAACAGCCTTTCGGAACCAAAAGCAGAAAACAGGAACTGGCACTGTGGCATCTTGTTAATAGGTTAGTTCTGGAAAATGCATAAAAACATTATAAAGTGCGAGCAAAACATGTAAGTATTGTCATAAAACAAGCATGGAACATCAGAAATTATAGGTACGTTGGAGACGTATCAAGCATCCCCAAGCTTAGTTCCTGCTCGTCCTCGAGTAGGTAAACGATAAAAAGAGTAATTTCTGTAGTGACATGCTACTTACATAACCTTGATCATACTATTACAAAGCATATGAAATGAATGAAGTGACTCAAGGCAATGATCTATAGTTGCTAACAAATAGATAACATATAGCAAAACTTTTCATGAATAGTACTTTCAAGACAAGCATCAAAAGTCTTGCACAAGAGTTAACTCATAAAGCAATAAGTTCAAAGTAAAGGCATCGAAGCAACACAAGGGAAAATATAAGTTTCAGCGGTTGCTTTCAACTTGTAACATGCATATCTCATGGATAATTGTCAACACAAAGTAATATGATGAATGCAAATAAGCAAGTATGTAAGAATCAATGCACAGTTGACACAAGTGTTTGCTTCTAAGATGGAAGGAAGTAGGTAAACTGACTCAACATAAAGTAAAAGAATGGCCCTTCAAAGAGGAAAGCATCGATTGCTATATTTGTGCTAGAGCTTTGGTTTTGAAAACATAAAGAGAGCATAAAAGTAAAGTTTTGAGAGGTGTTTGTTGTTGTCAACGAATGGTAGTGGGCACTCTAACCCCCTTGCTAGACAAACCTTCAAGAGCGGCTCCCATGAATTATTTTTATTTTTGGGTGGCACTCCTTCCAACCTTTCTTTCACAAACCATGGCTAACCGAATCCTCGGGTGCCTGCCAACAATCTCATACCATGAAGGAGTGCCCTTTTATTTTAGTTTTATTATGATGACACTCCTCCCCACCTTTGCTTACACAAGCCATGGCTAACCGAATCCTCGGGTGCCGTCCAACAATCACATACCATGGAGGAGTGTCTATTTTTGTTAATTAATTTGGGACTGGGAATCCCATTGCCAGCTCTTTTTGCAAAATTATTGGATAAGCGGATGAAGCCACTAGTCCATTGGTAAAAGTTGCCCAACAAGATTGAAAGATAAACACCACATACTTCCTCATGAGCTATAAAACATTGACACAAATCAGAGGTAATAAATTTTGAATTGTTTAAAGGTAGCACTCAAGCAATTTACTTTGGAATGGCAGAAAATACCACATAGTAGGTAGGTATGGTGGACACAGATGGCATAGGTTTTGGCTCAAGGTTTTGGATGCACGAGAAGTATTCCCTCTCGATACAAGGCTTAGGCTAGCAAAGTTGTTTGAAGCAAACACAAGTATGAACCGGTACAGCAAAACTTACATAAGAACATATCGCAAGCATTATAATACTCTACACTGTCTTCCTTGTTGCTCAAACACTTTACCAGAAAATATCTAGACCTTAAGAGAGATCAATTATGCAAACCAATTTTAACAAGCTCTACGGTAGTTCTCCACTAATAGGTTTAAACTACATGAAAAAACTTAATCATGATCTACTTGAGAGCTCAAAACAATTTCCAAGTGTCAAATTATTAAAGACATTATGAGGCATTTTCTGTTTCCAACCAAATACCAATAAGTATTGTAGCTTCCAACTTTTATCATTGAACATTAAAAGTAAAACGAAGAACAAGTGTTCATATGAAAAAGCGGAGCGTGTCTCTCTCCCAAACAAGGATTGCTAGGATCCATCTTTATTCAAACACAAACAAAAATAAAAACACACAAACGCTCCAAGTAAAGCACATATGATGTGACCGAATAAAAATATAGTTTCAATAGAAGAAACCTGATAAGTTGATGAAGAAGGGGATGCCTTGGGCATCCCCAAGCTTAGACGCTTGAGTCTTCTTGAAATATACAGGGATGAACCACGGGGGCATCCCCAAGCTTAGACTTTTCACTCTTCTTAATCATATATCATCCTCCTCTCTTGACCCTTGAAAACTTCCTTCACACCAAACTTCTCATAAACTTCATTAGAGGGGTTAGTACTCAAAAAACTTGAATCCACCTTGGCCCTGTAGTGACACATTGCAAGAACTCAATAAAACATTAGCTACAGCTCTCCACGTCTAGAAAACCTCGCTTAAAGTCCACAAGAGACAATGCAAAAAACAGAGACAGAATCTGCCAAAACAGAACAGCCAGTAAACACGAATTTTAAAATGGTACTTCCGTTGCTCAAATCAGAAAACTCAAAACTAATGAAAGTTGCGTACATATCTGAGGATCACGCACGTAAATTGGCAGATTTTTCTGAGTTCCCTACAGAGAAATATGCCCAGATTCGTGACAGATAGAAATCTGTTTCTGTGCAGAAATCCAAATCTAGTATCAACCTTCGATTAGAGGCTTCACTTGGCACAACAAAACACAAAACTAAGATAAGGAGAGGTTGCTACAGTAGTAAACAACTTCCAAGACACAAATATAAAACAAATTACTGTAGCAAAATAACACATGGGTTATCTCCCAATAAGTTCTTTTCTTTATAGCCATTAAGATGGGCTCAGCAGTTTTAAATGATGCACTCGCAAGAAATAGTATTTGAGGCAAAAGAGAGCATCAAAAAGCAAATTCAAAACACATTTAAGTACTTCCTATGCATAGGAATCTTGTACACAAATAAATTCATGAAGAACAAAGTGATAAGCATAAGAAGATAAAACAAGAGTAACTTCAAAATTTTAAGCATATAGAGGGGTGTTTTAGCACCATGAAAATTTCTACTTCCATATTTTCCTCTCTCATAATAATTTTCAGTAGCTTCATCACTACTAGAAAAAGGTCTAGCCGTAAGATTGCTATCAGTGGCGCACACCTTTATTGGTGCGCCACTGCTAACTAGCAGTGGCGCACCAAAAAATGGTGCTCCACTGATACAAAGATAGCAGTGGCGCACTACTTTTGAGGTGCGCCACCACTAAAGTTCGGCCAGATCCCACCCCTCCCCAAAACTTAGCAGTGGCGCACCTCTTAGTGGTGCGCCATTGCTATCTCACATAGCAGTGGCGCACCTATAAGTAGTAGGCCATTTGTAAGTATGTGGCTACATTATAGATAAGGCCTAGAGTTAACAGTGGCGCACCACATATAGGTGCTCCACTACTAGTTTAAATAGCAGTGGAGCACACATATGTGATGCGCCACTGTGTGAACAAAATTCCCACTCACCCGCCGCACATGGTCTAGCAGGCCATCCCCCACCACACCACACGCAGGCACAAAACATTATAAGTAAACAAAAATCCACCGCATGAACCGCTGCTGTAGTGGTGGCCCCCGCGCATCAATCTCACCGAGGCTGCACTGCGCCCACGCCCATCCGAGCGCCCAAGGAAGTTTGGGCCCACGCTCGAGCCACACGGCGCACGGCGAGGCCGGTCTACAGAGGGAGAAAACCCATCCGAGCGCCCACGCCCATCCGTTCTTCCGCACCAACCCCCTTCGTCCCCAACCCGATCCCGATCCACTTTCTCTCTCCCCCGTCTCCTCGAAATGGCTATGGAGGACGCCCCACCCCGATTCCCTGCTCACTTCCTCGCACGCGCAGGCGGAGGCGACCAGGTGGCAGCAGCGGCGCCCGTCGGCCACGCACACGCGGGGCTGTGGAGGACGCGTAGGCGGCAGCGGCGGCGCCCGTCGGCCGCGAGGCTGTGGAGGAGGCGGAGTCTACCAGGCGGCCGCGGCGGCGCCCCTCGGCCACGCGCACGCGAGGCTGTGGAGGAGGCAGAGGCTACCAGGCGGCCGCGGCGGCGCCCGTCGGCCACGCGCACGCGAGGCTGTGGAGGACGCGGAGGTGACCAGGCGGTAGCGGCGGCGCCCGTCGGCCACGCGCACGCGGGGCTGTGGAGGACGCGGAGGCGACCAGGCGGCGACGCTCGTCGGCCACGCGCACGCGGGGCTGCGGAGGGACGCCAAAGCTCATGCATCCTCGTCTTCTTCGACGCGGGGAGCGCCTCGGCCTCAACGTCGTTAACGTCATGGACCTCTCCGGCGGTGCAAGGACATCCTCGCCTGCAGGGGCCTGCTCAGGTCCGACGAGGTCCAGCAGCAGGCGGCGGCAGCTCAGCGACGGGCTCTACGGGACTTGATTGCTTTTTGGTTTTTATGTTTAGGGTGTTTTCTACAAATTTGCTCTGTAATTTTATTTAAGTCCTCTGCAAGTTTATTTTAACAGCTCTGTAAATTAATTAATTAATTTAATTCAGTGGACGATTTGGACTGCATTTTTTTTTGTTTGCAAGGAAGGTTAGGTGTGGCGCACCTGAATGCTATTGTATGGCGCACATGCCTTGCTTTCGGTTTCCTGAGATGGTTAGGAGTGGCGCATGTGTATGGTAGGTATGACGCAGTAGTCTTCTTTTTGGTTTCTTGCGACGGCTATGGTGGCGCACGGGAATGCTAATTATGGCGCATCATGTAATGCGCTACTGCTACGTGTCTTACTGGTGGCGCACCACTAGTGCGCCACTGCTAACTGTTAGCAGTGGCGTGATAGTAGTGGCGCACCACTAGTGCGCCACTGATAGCAAAAACTGGTGCGCCACTGATAGCCTGTTTTCTAGTAGTGCATGAATAAACTCAACAATATAACTATCACATGCAGCATACTTTTCATGATTTCCAAACACATAATTTTTATCAAGTTCAAGAATAGTGGAATTAAAACTTTCAAACTTACTTTTATTAATAATATAACAAGGTAGGTGATCAATCTCAATAGATATGGGACTCATAGAATAAGTCAAGAACTCTCCAATCCCATTTTCATTAGTAGTACAATTAATATTATCAAGTAACATAGGACCATCATCTAGAGCTTTATCATAAACATTTGCCAAGCAAAATTCTTTAGTACCATGCATTTCGACATCAGGCACAAACAAAGCATTATCATAAGATTTATCAAAGTAGCATGGATTATCATAAATAACAGTAGCATAATCATTCTCACAAGTATTACTCATAGGTACTATTTCAAGAGAATCCACAGGAACATAACATTCAACCTCTTCTGGTAAGCATGGAGGACAATTAAATAGTGTAAGAGATAAAGAGTTACTCTCATTAGAAGGTTGACATGGGTAGCTAATCCATTCTTCCTCCTTTTGTTCGTCGCTCTCTTCTTCTTTTTCATCCAATGAGCTTTCAAGTTCATCAATTTCCTCCTCTTTTTCATCCAATGAGCTTTCAGGTTCATCAATTTCTTCTTCCACCGGTTCCTGCAAATTGTGAGTGCATTCTTGTGCATTAATGTGTCTCTCTTTATAATCAAGGATATAAGGATTCCTACTGTAGCATTCTATGCAAGAATTAAGGATAGTAGAGACATAATCTTTAAGGCCCTTACAAACAACACAAGTTTCATAATTCTCAACCATGAAGGATTCTATCTCGGAGGCTCCCATAAATAAGACAAATTGTTCTACCTCTTCGAACCCATAATGAATATAGCAATTCCGATTATAGTTCTTAATTAAAAATTCCTCACTAAAGCCACATTGAAATTTAAGATGTTTAGTATCCTGTTGAGAGCAACAGTTTATATTATGGCGTTCAAGCAAGATTTCAGCAATTGTATTCAATTTTTCTATCTAGCACTCATTATTTTACCAGTTCTTGATTCTCTATAATTATTATAACATTCTATAAGCTCCAAGTAGGTTGTTGGTTCTCCCATAACAGCAGTTTTTAATTTTTAGGTTTTTCAAATTTTTATGGATTTTCGGGTATATAGGGAAAATAAAACAAGACAAAAATAAACTAGACAAAAGTAAACTAAGCAAAGTAAAACTAGACAGAAATAAACTAGCAAGACAAAATAAGATAAAAGCAGAGAGAGAGGTAGAGTGTACTCCCCAGGTGAACTTATGAGTAGAGCTATGCCTCCCCGCAACGGCGCCAGAAAATAGTCTTGATGACCCACAAGTATAGGGGATCGCAACAGTCTTCGAGGGAAGTAAAACCCAAATTTATTGATTCGACACAAGGGGAGGTAAAGAATACTTATAAGCCTTAACAACTGAGTTGTCAATTCAGCTGCACCTGGAAAAGCACTAGCAACAGGGGTGATGTGAAAGTAGCAGTGATATGAGAGCAATAGTAACAGTAACACAACAGCAGTAGTAGTAATATGAGAGCAATGGTACCAGAAAATAGTTGACATGTAGAACGAGTATATGATGATGAAAGATGGACCGGGGTTCCCAGCTATCTACACTAGTGGTAACTCTCCAATAACAAGTGTTGGGTGAACAAATTACAGTTGGGCAATTGATAGGATTGATAAGGCATTAAGAAAGAACATCAATTCATTAATCATGTAGGCATGTTTTCCATATTTAGTCGTACGTGCTCGCAATGAGAAACTTGCACAACATCTATTGTCCTACCAGCCGGTGGCAGCCGGGCCTCAAGGGAATCTACTGGATATTAAGGTACTCCTTTTAATAGAGCACCGGAGCAAAGCATTAACACTCCGTGAAAACATGTGTCCCTCACATCACCGCCATCCCCTCCGGTTGTCCCGATTTCTGTCACTTCGGGGCCTTTGGTTCCGGACAGTGACATGTGCATACAACTTGTAGATACAATCTAAGCAATAATTATAGATCTCAAATCTAAGATCATGCCACTCGGGCCCTAGTGACAAGCATTAAGCATAACAAGATTGCAGCAACAATAACTTCACAAACTTTATAGATAGACTAATCATAATGTATCATCCATCGGATCCCAACAAACACAACACACATCAGATGAATCTCAATCATGTAAGGCAGCTCATGAGATCATTGTATTGAAGTACATGGGGGAGAGAATACCAACTAGCTACAGCTAGAACCCGTAGTCCATGGGGGAACTACTCACGGAGCATGATGGAGGCGGTGGCGTTGATGGAGATGGCTTCCGGGGGCACTTCCCCGTCCGGCAGGGTGCCGGGACAGAGACTTCTGTCCCCCGAATTGGAGTTTCGCGATGGTGGCGGGGCCCCTGGAGTCTTTCTGGAGTTTCGTCAAGAGGTACGGTGTTTTTAGGTCGAAAGGGCTTATATAGGCGAAGAGCGGCTCAGAGGGGCACCGGGCGCCCTCCCCATAGGCCGGCGCGACCAGGGCCTGCCCGCGCGACCCTATGGTCCGGGGCCCAGGCCTCCTCCGACTCCCCTTCGGTGTCCTGGTCCGTCCCGGTGAATTATGATGTTTGGTCTTCGTTTCGTCGAATTCCGAGAATATTGCCCGAACAGCCTTTCTGGAACCAAAAACAGCAGAAAACAGGAACTGGCACTGTGGCATCTTGTTAATAGGTTAGTTCTGGAAAATGCATAAAAACATTATAAAGTGCGAGCAAAACATGTAAGTATTGTCATAAAACAAGCATGGAACATCAGAAATTATAGGTACGTTGGAGACGTATCAGACGCGGAGGTTGGAGACCCGCGTTCTGGACTGGGAAGCAAACATCGCCTTGATTGCTCCCCAGACCTCTGCCGCCGTGTACATCCCAATGACTGAAACTAGGATGTCCGGCGTGAGGGAGCCGAGCAGGAAGGTGAGCACCTGCTGGTCCGTGGCCACCCATGCGTCGTAGGCAGGGTTGGGCTCCTTGGTGGTCTTGCCGTCTTTCTCGACGATGATGGATTCGGCCGGCGGCTCCATCTTGCTGTCGAGGAAACTCATGAGACGGGCTCCACGAATTGGGGGCAGAATCTGTGACTGCCATAGGAGGTGGTTTGTCCTCGTCAACTTCTCGCTCACATTGATGCCGGCTAAGGGATTGGTCATGGTGGCGAGAGAGGATGGAAAGAGATCGTAGATGTGTTTTAGGAAGTTGGCTCTGATACCATATGATCGCTCAAGGGTTTGTTGGGAACGATGGGGACTTCCATCGGTTACATGTTAACTTATATAGGCCAACAACGGCAGAGCTAGATACATGGAAGGTTACAACAAATAGAGTAAAACAAGGGATTGATCTTGATCTTATAAACCGATCAGATCAATGACATATTTGTTTGAACTGCCGTCTATCTCTATCTGTACTTCTGTCTAGGTTCATCTGAACTTCTCTGTCGTGAACACTAGATACTCTAACAGTCCTGAATGGAGGTGCTTATCATTCCAGTTTCACATGTTTGCTCTTTTTTTTAGTTGATATATTGTAAATTTCTAATGGTTTACTCTGCGTTTTGGATCTACATACGACTGAACAGGACAACGTCAAATTATAGTACTAATCTTTATGTTGTCAGTTTCCACATAAATACAATCCATTTCATTTTGATTTTAAATGCAGGTCATCCGATGCTGTCACACCTTCTATTTGGATTTTTGGATATGTAAAAGAGGCTTGCTTATAATAATCTATTGTTGATGCATGGTGACCTGAATCAACGTTCTTTTCTATTTCAGTGGTACCTTTTCTTACCCCTCACGTGTTTAGATCTATTATCCTTGATTACATGGGAAATCTTTGTTTTTTATCCCCAAGTTGTATCAGTAATGAAATTACCTGTGAGATGTGCCACAACAGCATCAGTGGTCTTGTATATATCCCCCCAACTGATATGCTTCATCAAACACAATATACACAATCGAACTCAGATGCAAAGTTGACTGGTCCTCCTACTGAAACCAATCCGATTAGCTCTCTCTCCTTTTATTATTTGTCATCACCATCTATTAATACTAGAGTTATGTATCTGATTTCGTACCAGGTCAAATCTGAAGTCAGGTAAAACCTCCAACTCCGTAGCTACAACTAAGAGTGCCTTGCTTTTTTTTTTTTAGAATGCTGAAGCACCTCTTCCTTCTAGACATTTATATCACGATGTATCTGTCGTCCCTATGTACTTCTATGTCATGTCCTTTCAATTTTTGGAAACTGTACACCGTTGTTGAACATTGGAAAGTAGCTAACGATGCTTGTTCCAACACAAACAAAATGGTTTTTAGAAAGGTCAGCTACTAAAACTTTATTGCTCGATATTGTGCCTCTCGATTGTGAATATGTTTTTTATGCTAGCATGTGACGGGAAGAAATAACTTCCACAAAATAAAATTTTCATCTAAGCAATAACGCTTTCTAAATCAAGTTTTGTGGTATCAAGATCAATAACACGAATTATTTGTCAAATGTTGGAACAATTGCTCATGAAATCTCATTTTGATGGCTGCAAATAAATTAAAAAAATGTGTTTGCATGCTTATGTGATTAGCAATAACTTGTTGTTTAGATAATTCATAGTACTTCTACTGATTAAGAAAAAAATATGTAACACGGCTGGCATTCGCAATAAGTTATGTAAAGCATGTAAAATCTCTATATCAGTCGGCCCAAATATCGAACAAACTCGATAAAATTTGTTGTATTTGTTTACCGTTTGAAATTTATTAGATAGTATCTTGTATTATTGTCCGGATTGGAAGGGCGCAGCAACGCGCGCACTCACGGTCTAGTATATTTTAAAAGATAGACCAACCTAGCTAAATATGCAGCACCCAAGTGTGATGTGTTATAAAGTGAAGTTTGGAAGCAATCTACTCTGAACGAAATATGCAAACTAAATTATAAAGTGAATCCACATATAAAACAAGTTTGGAAGCAATCTACTCTGAACGAAATATGCAAACTAAATTACAAAGTGAAGTCATAGAATTGCATAATTGCACTTGGTATTCACTGAGCAAACACATGAATATGCCAATTTGGAACTGTATGGTCGCACTTAAGTTTGTAAAAATTTCGTCGTGACCCATTTGATCAGACAAAAACATGAAAGATGTAGCTGTATCCTACAGAGTTTCAGTGACAAATATAATTAGATATCTAGGAGCTATGCAGTTCTTCAATAATTCACGGATACCCGCGGATGTAGTTGTACCACACCTCAGTCCCTTGGTTGAAATTGCCGGAAACTCTTCATTTTGTTTTAACCTGTTCCTACAGGCTGAAGTACTATACACAAACGTTGTGTTTTCTACACTATTAGATATTTGTGGACTTCATGCACTAAAATCAGTTCTGGTTAAAAGGAGAAACTATTAGCCCTCGCTTTATGCTGGGAGACAGAGCCTGTCCAGGGCGAGCACAGAAGAAGTGTTTGTGAAAGTTGAGGAAACTAAGACAGAGCTGCCTTTTGATGCTGCTATTATTAAAGAAAAAACCAATCGCCCGTCCTACTAAATTAACATAATTTTTAATTTTTCCGATCTAGTGGAACTCGGATCATTTAGCTCATACTCGTTTAAAGGCAAAAGTTAAAACTTAGTTCAACTCGTTATATGTCGAGTTCTGAGCCGAGGCGCGAGTTACTCGAGTTTTCTAACCATACATGTACAGTATGTGCACAGTTCGGTGATGTAAGCTGAGTTTAGCACTATGCGCCCTTTTGGCTACCTTTACGCGGAGGCGTTACTAATTTATCGTCAGGCTGTTGGCCTTTTATCTAAGAAAAAACTCTGCAACTACGCCACCGCGAAGGGAAATATAACCATGACATCCAATACGGGATTAGGATTCATTAGGAACCTTTCGCTGGCTGCACAAAAACACCATTCATAGATACTAGTAGTACAAATATACACGTGAAATATCAGTACAAAACTGCTACGAATTCATATGTCAAGCTGAGATACACCGCCACAGAAAGAATTGAGCACATAATACACCAGCTACTGGCCAGTAAAAGAAGTACCAGCTTTATCTGGCATTGTATCTGTGCACTGAATGTATAATTTTCAGCGACCGACGAAAAAAATGCAGGTCTTCCGTAGAGCCGCCAGGTCGGTTCACATCCCTTTTTAGCACAGTCAGACAAAGCACCTCCTCGCTCCTCAGCCCCGTACAACGTTGACGGAGAACTTGGACAGCAGATTCGGAACCCCAGATATGATCGGGCCATACACCTGCATAGTTACAACTTTTGATCACCTGAAGATGACGAGAACAGCTCTGTTTTGTTTGACAAAAGCATTCAACAAACCTGAGCATTGGCATGAACCTGGGACAGAGGCACGGCTAGGAGCTTGAGGTTCCTTGGCACGATGAACTGGCGAGAACTCGGCAGCCTAACCAAGAACAGCTTTATGCATTCCTTCACATATATAGCGGTACAAGATCCCACGGTTAGATTTACATTTAAAAGAGGAGCAACCATAGTAGACAAAATAATGCACGATGTAGTAGTAGTGAGGAACTGAGGATGCTCGCCTTTGGTGCGCGGGCGTTTGGAGGCAGATATGGTAACGGCCCGGCCTCGAAGTCGGATTTCCACCACATTCCGATGCCCTCCCCGATCTGAGGTGTAAGAGATGAGAATTATTCAACGGTTGATGCTCCGCAAACCAACTATCGTTACTCGTTAGCATCTTCCTGCACTGGTTAGTTAGTTAGTAGTGTAGGTTACCTGCCAGCCGCGGTCCTCGTTTGGATCGGCGCCCGATAGCTTGCCCGCAAGCTTGCGTCTGAGCCCTTGGACATCTGAAGCACACACGATTGTTGATAAGTTAACTTGTTACCCCAAATCCTAATCCAAATCATAGATTAAGGGCTTGTAGTATATGTGTACCTTGCTCGGCAGGCCTGAGGCGGCCTCCGGGGAGCAGGAAGGAGGAGTTCCTGACCTGCAGGAGCAGAAGGTGCGGGTGACCGGATAGTTCTACCAGCAAGACGCCATGGACGCAGGTCCGGAGCCCGTGAGCCTCGAAGCTGAAGCAAACGAAGCACGGCAAGGATTCATGGCATAAGAAGTATCTGCCGCTTTCTCCCCACGAATAATTACTATTACCAGTACTCACTTGGACTTGAGGCGGAGGGCGCGGTCGACGGCGGTCTCGGCGCCGTCTGACAGTGACCGGGCATCCCTGGCTCCGAAGTAGTAGCGGCTCAGCGGGTATATCTCCACCGCCTGCTGCTCCCGTGATCTCTCCCCCGCCGCCTCAGGCCCAGCCTCCGCCGGCAGCATCTCCAGCCCCATGTCCACGTACCAACTCTTACTCGCCAGCACACGGTGTTGCTCCGCTGATTTCTCGTTGGTGCTCTGCTCTGTGCTCTCTTCTCTGGTCGGTCGGGGAAGAGAAGGCGAGGGAAGTAAGCGGGAGACGCGCTACGTGGCGACGGGTCACAGCCACGTGGCGCGCCGGGATTTATCCGGCCGTACGTCCCCTTCTGGGTTCCGCCGTGACGGCGAAGTTTGTCTCTGCGTATTGGATTAGATTTTTCTTGGATCAGGCGTATTGGATTAGATGAGGGCCAACCCATTTTATCTTTGGGCCAGGCGCGGCGCTTCCGGGCACAGGTGGCTTGACTTGGGCGACCATTGGTCGTGGTGGTCGGTTCAATTGGGATGTTTGTTGTTTAGAACACAAACTTTGGGATGTTTGTTTCGGAGGCCAAGGACACCGGGGCCACTACCACGACTACTGTTTTGGTTGTCAATGTGGTGGTACGTATCTGATTTAAGAAAATTCTTCACTTTGTACCAAATGAAGGTTTTGACAAAAACATATTTCCAATAGTCTCATATAAAATGATCTTATCTAGAAAACAATTTCCAAGATAACTTTTTTTTTCAAAACGCAGTAGGCCAGTTGAACGCCAAACAAAAACAATATTGCATTGCAATGTAAAGTGTTTGACAGCCAGAGGAGCACCGTTCCGCCCTCGCGATGACGATTCGGGCCGCGACCCCTACCCTAGCATGCACCCACCCCTCCCTTCCCGTTGTCGGTCGACGACAGCGGCTGGGCTGCTCCTGCTAGGCTCCTCCTGGCGGTGCTTCGCTTCCCTGAGTGCGTCTGGGTGGTCATCTTCCCCGCAGCCATCTTTGTCTCCTTGGACGGCGTCCTTCGGCCTTTAACTGGTAGTGCTAGTCTCCCTTGCTGCCCTTCCTCCTCCGGCTGGCCACTCCAACGACCAATCCTTGCTCGGGTGCAGGTTCTCATATATGGTAGACGGATATGAGGATTGCGGATGGGTTGGGCTGGATGGTTGAGAGGTTTGAGCGCCCTTCCTCCATCGAGCGTTGTGGGGGCTTCGCTGGCGAGCTGATACGTCTCCAACGTATCGATAATTTCTATGTTCCATGCTACTTTATTGATGATACCTACATGTTTTATGCACATTATATGTCGTATTTACGCATTTTCTGGAACTAACCTATTAACAAGATGCCGAAGAGCCAGTTGCTGTTTTCTGCTGTTTTTGGTTTCAGAAATCCTAGTAAGGAAATATTCTCGGAATTGGACGAAATCACCGCCCAGGGTCCTATTTTTGCACGGAGCTTCCAGAAGACCGAAGGGGAGTCGAAGTGGGGCCACGAGGTGGCCAGGTGACAGGGCGGCGCGGCCCAGGCCCTGCCCCCTGGGCCCCTCGTGCCGCCTCTTGACCTGTCCTTCCGCCTACAAATAGCCTCCGTCGCGAAACCCCCAGTACCGGGAGCCACGATACGGAAAACCTTCCAGAGACGCCGCCGCGAATCCCATCTCGGGGATTCGGGAGCCTCCGGCACCCTGCCGAGAGGGGATTCATCTCCCGGAGGACTCTTCATCGCCATGATCGCCTCCGGAGTGATGAGTGAGTAGTTCACCCCTGGACTATGGGTCCATAGCAGTAGCTAGATGGTCGTCTTCTCCTAATTGTGCTTCATTGTTGGATCTTGTGAGCTGCCTAACATGATCAAGATCATCTATCTGTAATACTATATGTTGTGTTTGTCGGGATCCGATGGATAGAGAATACTATGTTATGGTGATTATCAATCTATTGTTTATGTGTTGTTTATGATCTTGCATGCTCTCCGTTATTAGTAGAGGCTCTGGCCAAGTTTTTACTCTTAACTCCAAGAGGGAGTATTTATGCTCGATAGTGGGTTCATGCCTTCATTGACACCTGGGACAGTGACAGAAAGTTCTAAGGTTGTGATGTGCTGTTGCCACTAGGGATAAAACATTGATTCTATGTCTAAGGATGTAGTTGTCGATTACATTACGCACCATACTTAATGCAATTGTCTGTTGCTTTGCAACTTAATACTGAATGGGGTTCGGATGATAACTGAAGGTGGACTTTTTAGGCATAGATGCAGTTGGATGGCGGTCTATGTACTTTGTCGTAATGCCCGGATTAAATCTCACTATATTTATCATATCATGTATATGCATTGTTATGCCTTCTCTATTTGTCAATTGCCCGACTGTAATTTGTTCACCCAACATGCTTTTATCTTATGGGAGAGACACCTCTAGTGAACTGTGGACCCCGGTCCTATTCTTTACATCGCATACAATCTACTGCAATACTTGTTTACGTTTTTGCAAACAATCATCTTCCACACAATACGTTTAATCCTTTGTTACAGCAAGCCGGTGAGATTGACAACCTCACTGTTTCGTTGGGGCAAAGTACTTGGGTTGTGTTATGCAGGTTCCACGTTGCGCGGAATCCCTGTTGTTGCGCCGCATCACATTTCGCCACCATCAACCTTCAACGTGCTTCTTGGCTCCTCCTGGTTCGATAAACCTTGGTTTCTTTCTGAGGGAAAACTTGCTGCTGTGCGCATCATACCTTCCTCTTGGGGTTCCCAACGAACGTGTGAGTTACACGCCATCACGAGCCTCCGCTCAGAGCTGGCGCCACAGGGGTGGTTGTTGGATATGAGCCAGGCTGGGTCGGGTGGGGTGATCACAACTCCACGGATGTTCCATTCACGCTAATAGTGTTCATGGTAGGGACCACATCACGGTTGCTCGCTCGGGTGTTGGATAGGTTGTGATGGAATTTCATCGACGTGTCCTCGTGGTGTCGGCCGGCTCCGGGAAGTGGATGGTGACTCGGCGAAAGCTTGGGTCAGCTGACAACCACCTAGTGATGGATAACATGTGGCTTAGTTCTCCTTCTTGAAGGCATCACCATGAGACCCATCTTATCTTGGTTGCTGGATCCTGGCTCTCCATCTCAGTTTTTGTTCAAGTTGTATCAGCTTTGTAGATGCCTCAGTAGTGTCTACGGAGTCTCCCTCTGATTTGTTCCTCGTTCTCGTTTGCCATCGACGTTGGCATGATTTTCTTGTACACAGTTAATCTCCCTATTTGGGCGGCCGCCTGGAATCCTAGGGGGTATCTCGGCCGGCGTCGTGCCATGGGTGATGTTGGTGGTTTCATACCAAAGCCTTTGGCTGATGTTTGTTGGTAGATCGGTGACCCATTCAAGTTTTAGGGATGGTATGGCGAAAGCTTTACATGACTTCTGCTAGTGCCTCGACGATGACGCCCATCGGCGCCATTTCCGTCCTTAGAGATGTCTAATGATGACCCTCCCTTTAGACTTTTATGACTTGTTAGGTACATGCCCCTGCTTTGGAACCTCGGCTGGTGGCAACAAATGTGATGCGAGTGAGGCGTGTTGGTTTTTGATTTTTCTCGGTGTCATTCCCATGCAACAGAAGAGAGAGCTCCCTCGATGCATTCAAGCGAACTTTGGTATAGTTTTTGCTTGTTTCTTTTCATCTTTTCGAGTATAGTGTGGTGTTGTTATATATGTGCTTGATTTGTAGCTGGTAACCCCATCAAATGTGTTGTAATGTACTTCATATATCTAGTTGATGGCTTTGTTAATTCAAAACCTTCCAGGCTCATTTCGAGCATTCCGTCTTAAAACGCCATGGGACAAGGAGCCATACTCTATAGCATGAAATTGTGGCCAACTGCGCCATGGTGTATGGTGCGATGGGCCAAAGATTCATGTTGTAGAGCATGTCGCTATGGGTTACGTTATTATGCTATAGAGCATGACTCCCTGAGGTTGGGCGTCATGCAAATAGGTTCGGATTATTTTATACTAACTTTTCGAAATTTTCATCATACCAGGTTTGGTTACGTCCATTACAAAAAAAAGAGGTTATATTTATAGGATTCACATAGAGATGATTAGGAATGACTGAATCGGTAGTTTCCACTCATCTAGCCTTGCGTGGGCCATTGGGTGGGCAAGTTTCCCGCTTTCCTAGTGTCTGGATGCATGCCCCTCTCACAGGTCATGAATGCTACCAAGCCCCACCGACCCCTTCTAGGAAACCAAACTATTTGTGCACGGTGTTTTTACCATTTTCCTCATGCAGTTCCACTAGAGCCAACACCGTTTCACGACATGAAACCTTTTAAAAAATAACCGCGAACAACCAAATTTGGTCTTAGATACTACCGGCAAATCCTAGTCTGTCCCAAGTTCTGGGTTGGGCTTGGTAAATCCCGACATAAAAGTTTCATGTCAAGGCTCGCAACTGTGGTGTGCTCCTACTGGTAGAGCAGATAAGAGAGTAGGGCACACGACTACTAGGTGGGCCTTGGCTGCACTTGGGGCTAGAAAGTACCCGCAACGAGCTCCAATGGGGGTACGCAAATTTTATGTCCATATTGATCACGTGTCCCTTTGTTAGCACGCTTCCAATATATTTGGCTGATAGGGCGCGGGTGAGCCAAAATGTTGGTAGCATGCCTCATTTCGGTATCTTACTACTAATAGAAGAAATTTGCACCCCCTGATCTTCAGTTTTGTAAAAAATAAAAGAAAATGATAGAAATGTCAAAATTCAAAATCCTTTGAGATGGCCAATATCTAGGAAAATTAACAAACATGATTTTCGACATATTTTGCAAAATGGCGCCATCTTTCGGTAAAATGGCTCTAGATTTTGCATACGACCTTCGATGAAAAAGTTTTTTATATGAAAGTATATCTACAGAAAAATTTACATCCGATTTCAACGCCCTACGGCCGTTCAACAATTTGTAGATTCCCCAAAGTACAATAGAGCTTTCGAGCGTTTTAGATTTCGATGCAGAAAAAATCCAAATATGAAAAGATCCACCTTTCTATCCTTTGAAACTTTTCTCTTCTCTGCCCCTTCTTCTCTCCTCTTCTTCCTCTTCTCCACCTTTGCCTCATCCTCTTCCATTTCTCCACCTTCTCCCTCCTCCTCTTCTCCTTCTCCACCTTCTTTCCCTCTTCCTATTCCATTTCTCCACCTTCTCCCCAAAGATAACCACCACCTCCGGCAACAAGTACACCTCCTATCCAGCGATGGTGACCACCTCCTCTCTGATGATGGCGACCACCTCCTCTTTGACGACGATGGCCACCTCCTCTTCGATGACAGCGACCTCCTCCGATGCCCTCTCCGACGCCCACCTCCGAGGGCCTACTCTGACGGCCTGCTACTAGTCCTATCCTCTCGTCAATGCCACAAGGAGGAGCCATGAAATTGATTGATTTCTTTTGGATTTTAGGGTGTTTTGTGTAAAATCATGTGGATAGCTAGGCGTTGGTCCCAGCTTTTTTTAAATTGCAAAAAATTTGCACACTAGCAGCGGAGCGGACCGAAAACATGCAGCGACAAGTATAGTAACGGTAGTGCCCCAACATCAACACGTGACTTGTACCTGGACTACCAGTCACTGTGAGGTTGGATTTTCACGCGAATGGTAGTGAATACTTTTGGTTTAGGGTTTAGGGTTTACCCAAAATTCACACGCGACTAGCAAGCTTTTCCCTACTAGTGTGAAGTTCAGTGAATATGATAAGCTAATTGTTTCTGGCAGGATATCTCTGACGGGCCCTAAGAAGTCCGTCTATGGTAGATTTCTTTGCATGCCTGAAGGTTGGACCAGAGTAAGTCGATGACGAGCGGCGTCAGTGGTAGCGCCTGTCATAGATAGCGCCCATCAGGGATAGGCTTAACTCTCACCTCCATGGTTGGTTTCTAGCAAGATTGACCATTGTTCAGACACTTTCTCCTGGTGTGTGGCTAATGAAACTTGTCACAGACCGCTATCAATGTTGACGCCTATCTCCGACGATCGTTATTTCTGACAGTGATTTGGCATGTGTGCGGCTATCGTGTCCTGGTTCACCATGTCCGGATGTGCCGGGATTTGACTGGCCCTTTGGCAAATTACAAGAGCAGTGGCGTCACCTTCCATCAGGTTGCACAAAATCTTAGCAGATCCCCCAGTTACCCTAATTGCTAGTACTACTCTTGCACTCCTCCTTTCCTATTTCGCTGCCATTTTCACCTTCGCGAGCCCGAAGCTTTTAAAGATTTCCGCCGTCGTCTGCTCCCTCCCCCAAGTCAAGGAACTCGATGCCATTAACCTGGTGTGACACCTTGCTATCATTTCCAATGCCTCCTCCGTAGGTAATTTCTTATATGTTTGCTCAATTTCTTGAATTCCTGCGTGTTTTTTTTTGCAGCCCGCTTGCTCGGTCTGCGGAAATGCTTTGGGGTCATGTTGTATCACAAACCAAAGAGACCATTTTTTTCCTACTCACTTTGACCGGTGATTATGTAGAGCCCATGGTATATATGTTCATTTTTTAGGTTTCATATATATATTTATTTAGATGTTTTTTTTCTTTTCTGCAAACCTATTTGACTAATATGATTGTTATTTTTGCAGTTTGTTCCTTCCAATGCGAGGAAGCAGTTACATGATATGAGTAATGATTTAGGCACCATGACCATAGAGACTCATGATGGACACCGTTATGATCTTAGGCTCTGCAAAAGCGGAAAAAATACGGAGCTTGCCGTTGAAGACTGGGAAAAACTTATGGGGCACTTCATTGTAACATACTATGATCATATTGTAGTGAACATAGATGGTGAAGGAGATATATTTTTGGCTACTGTATTTTACCGGTAAAATAGAGAAAGAAAATGTATCAATGAGCTAGGTAATCCATGTATTCATCATCATCCACTTGCTAGGCAAGGCAATTGAGTGTTGATTAGTTGTTTATGTCACATTTAATTGTTATATGATCCTGTCAATTGCTCTCGATACATATGACACATTGCTTTGTTTGCAGGAAGCCAGGACATTCTTAGCTCGTTGGTGTATGTAGGCGGCCAAAGAGAATTGACCAATAGACATAAGTCTAAAGTTGTCTCCGCTGCCAGAAGCCATATTCCTCGTAACAGGCCTATTATTGTCCATACACTTACATAGGACAACATTGAGAGAAAATCACTTGTAAGTTGTTTTCCAACAAAAAAAAATCTATTTCGCTATATTATATGCCAATTAGAATATGTTTCCTATATTATTCGTAAATAGTGTTTGCCGATAGTTGAATATCAAAGCTAACTTTATGAGATGGAACCAGACAAGACTGCTGATTTACGGTTTTCTGAAGATGAAGTCGCGAACTTAGTAGTGGATAAGGAAGACTATAGTAAATATGTTCATGCAGCAGAATTAAGGACTTGAGAAGTTCTTCTGATATGTTTTGAGTGACAAAAGTATACCTTTTTATTAGTGTTTATTTCTTGTAGTTGGGTTAAGTTTGAATTATGTATTCTTTCAGCTTAAGTTCTGTTATTTTTTCATAGGTGAACTGCATGCATCCTTACATTTGCGTTTGATCCTGAATTTTCTTTACGATGTAGCTGAAATAATAATATTTCAATTTAAACTATGCATGAGTGTGTAATTTTATGCTTTTCCCATGAACTATGAGTATATGTGAAGCTTTTATTAAGACACCGAAGTATGTTATGGTATGCCCACATTTCAGGTACTGACGGGTGCGTAATAATGACGGCCATAAGAGGCACAAACTCCGACAGGTAGCTAAAAGTGCACCCCTCATAGCATTATATCTTTCGTGGGTTGAGTTACCTATATTTGTTTACTTCGCATGTCTTTCAAATGTGCTAAGTTATATTTAGACAATAAAGTTTAATAATCTTAATATAATGATCGAGTGTGTCCTAATTCAACGAACACATGCTTATAGTTTCATTGTGCTATTCTGCTGAGGACCCAAAACCTGATAAGTTCAATACTACTTTTGATCATACACGACCAAATAAAAAACTTTAAAAACGTAAAAAAGAATATTTTAATCATAGTAATTGGTACATAATCCCTAAATAATGAACCCTAACACCTAAAAGAATACCAAATAATGTCAAAACGAAATAATAAAATCTTATCAACTTTTCGTTCTAACGGGTTCCTAACAATGCCCGTCAGAGCAGATATCAACACTGACGTGTCCTTATATGTGCCCGTTAGAACATGTTGTCAGTGGTGTGTTAAGTTACCTATATTTTTGTATTTTTATTGTATTTCAAACGTGTAAAGTTCTATTTAGACACTGAAGTAGTATGTAAATGTAAAGCTAGCGTGTGTGTTAATTCACTGAACACCTGGTCATAGTTTCGGTGTGCCTATTATGTTTAGAATCCTGGTGAGTTCAATACTACTTTTGAACATACGCAACCAAATGAAAAACTTTAAAACCTAAATAAAAAATTATAATCATAGAACAAGGTAGAAAATCCCTATATAATGATCCCTAACGCCTAAAAATATACAGAACGATCTAAATAACAAAATAGAAAAATCTTATCAAGCTTTTATCCTGACGAGTACCTAACAATGTGTGGTGACCCGGCATACCACTGCATGGTGTAGTATGCAAGTCTGATATAACACCAATGAAACACCGTTCCACTAGTATTATATCGCTCAGAGTGGTACAACAGAAACATATGCGGGTCCAATGCATGTCTATAGAATTACACACAGACTCTGTTACATAAGATCATCACAGCCTCCTACTTTACAATGAGGTAAAACTGCAAATAAACTCCAGGAGAACGACTTGTACTCTAATCCTAACACGAACTCTATTTGTAGAGTATTTAGCTAGCCACAGATGCTATGAATAGATTCTAACTAAATAGGAGCTAAGTTTAGGAAGCTAATTCCCTTCTATTGCTAATCTAGGTTTTCTCCATGTTGGATGTGGTGTTTGACTCCTCTGACAGGGTCCTGTCCCTTGAAGTAGTTATTGATTCTTCGGCCTTCGAGTTGCACTGTCGTACATCCTCCTTTGATGCCTCCAAATCTAAGCAGGGGATTTAAGAGTGGGATGAGTACGAGCGTACTCAACAAGTTCATTATAGGAAAGAGGTGTTTAATGCACTAGCTACAGCCATGGACCAGAAAGTCATAGGCAATGCAAGTTTTTGTAAACATTTCTTCAAAAGGTTGCATTTATTCTGAAGAGCTATGTCCGTCAACCTTCACCGATTGACTAGAACTTCATGGAGTTCCTTTCGGCAGCGTTCAGTTCCATATCCCGGAAGACAGGTCACAGTTCGTTACACTCTGCAGAGGTGTGTTGCTTTACCCATAAGAGATCTTAACCTTGGTGCCAACCGGGCGCGCAACCCGTCCACACTTCCTTTGGTGTGAGGCCCGGTATAAGGTCATAGCCGTTCATATTCCACCGCTACCTCGCACACCCACCCTTTGTTGCATACCCCGACCCTGGGTCCTCGCCGGTGCTCTTAAACCAATTAAGGACGGCCCCCGACCACGACAACAGTCTGGGATGAAACCAAACTCCTTCGCCGGTAGCTGCAAACCATCATAGACCACATTACCGTGGGGAATTAGAAGGGGATCCCCACCTCAAGTTGTTCCGCAAGCCGCAACCGCTACGGTAAGCACTGCATTACCGTGGGGAATTAGAAGGGGCTCCCACCCTCCAGTTGCTCCGCAAGACACAACCTACGGTAAGCGCATCCGTTGATGTACGAGAGGTGGAAATACAATTGGCTACTCCGTCCCACTCCAGATCTTATGGTTAACACGAGTTTTACGGCACAAGAATCACTGGACGACATTTGTTGTTTAATCCTAGATGGATATAAACCCTTGCAATGGAACCTCCACCATATCAACACATACCATGGTTCCATTGCCCACCACATAGTCATATTCATAGTTATGAAAATAGTTCTTTTGATTTTCATGCAAGAGTGGTAAATATTGTACTTTGCAAGTAATTTGGTAAAAATACTCAAATGACATGAGCAAGCGATGAACTTGCCTTTCTTGACTGCAAGATTATGCAGACAAGGTCTTCGATACGCAATAACTCCAACTTCTGAAATAGCATCATCGTCCGGTAAGGACGATGTTTAAAAGATTGGGATGCAATAATGCATAAGTATGAGATGCAATCGCTCTAAGTGTGACCTAACCCCGATGATTTAGGATTAGTGAGTTGTAATGATTAGTTCAGGGTGTGTTGCACTTTTAGAGTGATTTACAAACAAGGTTCTTATTAGGGCTTTGTTGTCTTAGAATCATAAAGAAGTGGTAAAATGCATAATAACAATCATATACACCAAGGAATAGTAGTTGTATAATAAGTAAAGAACAGTTGTTAATTTTAAGTCCTATAGTGCATTGTTGATAATTACTTAGTATATACTTCAAAAGAATAACTTTTGAAGAACATATTCTTTGATAAAGAACAAGTATGATAATTAAGTTTGTGGGGTTCTATGGTTTACTATGGTTCCAACTGGTTTCTGGAGTAAGGAGTTAATGGATCACAACAAAGTTGGATTCATCAGTAGCTAGGGTTTGTATGGTTTTACTTAAGCATAAGCAACTTAAGCAATGGTTATAAATGGTTGCCACTATGGTTGGTTATATCTTACTGGTGATAGTTAGCTAGGGTTTATAGGTACTATTAGGCAAGGTTGATGGCTACTCCTTGTTTTCTTCAAAAGCATAACTTTTGAAGAACATACTTCTTAAATAATAAGAAGTATCTTAATTAAGGTTGTGGTTGTCTAGGGTTTGCTATGGGGTCTACTAAGTAATGAACCATGGGTTCCTAAATAAGATGGTTCATAAATATCTAACACTATTAGGGTTTAGTGGAGTGAGTAATGCAAAATATTGGGCATAGATGCTACTGGGGTTCATCACAATGGTGTGATGCTAAATATGGATCATTAAGAATTATGACCTTGGGAATAGGAACTAGGGATTAGACTTGAGTGATCCTATTTAATCATCTTGGTTTGATGGATATACATACTCAGGATGCTAACTTATTAGTGATAGGACTCCTATATTTTATGTGGACATGAACATGTATTTAATTGATAATTATGGATCTATGGATGGAAATAAAGTACCATGATCACATGTTATAACTAGGTTTTGGGTGTAGAAGAAAATTGGAATCCACGTAAAATAATAGGATTGGGGTTTGGTGCCTAATTATTTTAGGGTTTTAGAGTTCACATGGGATGATGAAGTTATAATTTTTATTCATATGGGATCTAGGGTTTCTTAATTACCAAATATTTCCTAGGTTAATAACTTCATTATAAAGTTGAAGTTAATAATAACTTTGAAATAAAATAATATTGAATTTGTCCTTGTATTATTTTTAAAGAATTAATAATTAAGATAATTATTATTTAGTGTTTAAATCCTTCTAATAAGGATTTAATAAGATAATAAATAAAGAAAATTAGTTTTCGTGTTTTCTTTATTTACTTAATGGATTTTATTTATTTTAGAAACTTTTCTTAATTTCTGAATTTTAATTGAATTTAAAATTAAAGTAAAAGGCTTAATAATAAGTATTAAATAATTAAAAATAAATTAAAAATAAAAATTTCTTATTATATTTTTATTGTTAGATTTTATTTTATAAGAATTTTGATATCTCGTTTATATTTTTCTGAGTTAGAATGAATTTTCTATAATTTGTTAAAGTTTCAGATATTTTCTGGATTTTAAAGTAATTACAAATACTTAACCTACCGTTCTAATCCTACCCCCCAGACACAGACAGATGGGTCCAGTCCAGGTCAGCTGCCTCGTTGGCAGTTGACTGGGTCAAACCACACGTCAGGCCCCACCGCCACATCACCTCGCCGGTCAACTCGCCGTCGGCGAGTCAGCGGACGACAGCGCCGCCAATTTACGGCACCCCCAGGCGCGAAACTAACATCTACGCACTCCCCGTGACACGCGGAGTTCCTTGGTGGTGTTGGTTTCTCGCGTAGGTCACCGGAGCATCGCCGGAGAGCAAGGCCGCGACGGAGCAACTCCGGCGAGATTCGGAACTAGGGTTGCCGGGGATCCTAGGACACAGTAAGAGGTGCTGGAGACGCGTAGACGTACCCATGTTCCTCCTAGATGGTCGTTGGCGTCGATCGTGAGCGGAAACGAGCTCAATCTCTCTGAGACCGGAGATGAACTGCAAAAGGGAATCGACGAATTGGCCTCCCACCTTGCTCCCCTGGATGCGTGCTTCCGCAAAGAGGCTCTACGCGTCGAGGCGCATCTCCTGGACCTCCTCACGGATGTTGGGGCGGCTCCTATCGCCGGCTTCTTCCACGGCTCCGGCGGCCGTACTTGAAGATGGTGAGAGCTGGAGAGCGAGTGTTGTGGGTATACTTCATGGGTGTACCATCGACAGTGCCTAGATCCGGCAAGCCCGGGTGGCCCATAGACGGTGATGGTGGCATGTGGCCCATCGGGCGGCCCAGTTGCTGTTGATCATGAAGGATGAAGTCCGGCCCAGGATCAGTAAGCCGGATCCGAACCGACCTTCGGAGGAACCCGGATCCGTGGAGGCCCATTGGGAACCCGGATCCAGTACGACGTATATGGAAGGCGGATCCTTGACGTACACGGCAAGATATTGTACCGTAGTTTAGGCAATCTGTAATCCGGCTAGGACTCTCCATGTAAACCCTAGATCCGTGCGTCTATATAAGCCGGATCCCGGAGCCCTAGAGGCACAACCACAACCATTGTAACAACGCGCAAGCGCCGCATAATTTGACAAGCAGCAGTAGGCCCTGTCATCGTGCAAGTTTCCGGCTGTAACTCGCGTACTACCGTCCTGTGCACTCCGCCCTATGGCCCCTACTTCTTTCCCCTCGTGAGGATCCCTCCTCCGGGGTACCGTCGACAGGCAATGACGGTTGGCGCCACCGTGGGCTGAAGCTTCGGAGGCTGGAACCGGAGGGCTCCGCCATGGGAAACTACGACGACTCGATCGCTGTGGGCGTGTACTCTACGCCGGGAATTTTCCGATCGTCCCTCCGGACGAATTGGATTCCGGCTAGGTCAAACCCCGTCAAGCTCTCCATCGTCCCAATCGGCGGCATCCACATCTTCATCGGTGAGACCGTCGATTGCGACGGAACGCTCTGGTAAGTAACGCTGACGCGTCCGCTGCTGAGCTGGACGCCGTCGCGAAGATCCGATCTGAGTCGCGGGAGCTTCCTAAGGAAGATTCCGCCTTAGATCTGAAAAAATCAAAACCCACCCAATCCGCCCCTGAGCAGGAGAAACGGTGGAAGACCAATGCAGATCCGCCTGGGTCTCCCAGGTGTTAGAGAAGCAAAGGTGTCACTTCGTGCACTTCTTGGCCCATACCGCAGGAGACGCCCTCCATGAGGACAGCCGATCCCTTGCAGGTTGAGGCACCCGGAAACGACGCCGCTCCGGATCAGCAAGAGGCTGTCGGAGACAGCGACACTCCGGGACAAGAGGAAGCCGGAAACCCCGAGGAATCAATCCTCGGCAACCTAAGCCCAAATTCCGACGATGCCTCCTCAATAGGCACAGAGGAATACAACCGCTTGACGAAAGAGCTCCAGATCGGGGAAGAAGCTGACGGTGCCTCGTCCATGAACACGGAAGAGTTTAACCGCAAGCTAGAAGAGCTCGGAGGCGGAGAACAAGCTGACGCAGAATCCGCCCAGCCCATGCAGGTCCTCGCGACCGTGGCACCGCTGGATCAGCAGGAAACGGAAGATGAAGACTCCAACTCCGATCCAGGGCCATCCAACGTAAGGTCTCCGTTAACACGGGAACGACCGCGTAAGGAGGTCCTGTCCCCAGAAGAGATGGTCGAGCAAGCACGCATGGATTTAGTCGCGCAGTCGGATGTCCTCAACAAACCAATAACACCTGACAACGCCGCAGACCTAGAGGCCCTAGAAGCCACAAGGAAAGAAATGCTGGCTACTGCCAAGAAGTTTGCCAACACCGCAGCTGCGATGCTGGAAGAGAGGACAGAAGCTGCAAACTTTGTGGTCCACTTTCAGAAGAAGGATCGCGAGGTCGATGAATCTCTTGAAAAGGTCAGGCAACTCGAGAAGCACTGGGAGGCCAAGGTGAAATTTGTTCAGGAGGAAGAAGCTAGAATTAGGCGAGAAGCCATCCTTCCCCGCAAGATTACCTTTGCAACACCCACAGAGCAGCAGCCGCTCGCAACTCCAAAGGACAACATGAAGAAGGCTGCGAGCTCCTGAAAAAGAAGGACGAGGAGACTAACATCAACTACGTCCGGAAGCTCGTTGCTTCAGCAATGCAGCAACAGAGCAAGGCAGATACTTCGCGCAGGTTGGAATCCAATCCGGATCACTGCATATCCACCGCGCAGAAGGACGCCCCATCAAGTCAACATCGTGATGGCGAGTCGCGCACCGGATCCATGGAGCGCAGGAGGAAAGTCAGAGAACATCCGAATCCAATTCCGGTGCCCTCGGATTCAACCCCGAAAAACCCGGCAAAAGGAAAGGACCCGATGTATACTGGCAGAGACAAGTATCGTGTTCCATCACCACCACCCCGAGCTTCACGTCCTCCGCTACCCCTCGACGTCGCAGTCCGCCGGAAACACCAGGCCCCATGGGCCAGTGGAATCAACATCAGCGACAACATGCCGCCTCCTAGGAACAGGAGCGGGGAGCGTACGCCGGAGCCACGCAGAGCCGGAACCAAGACCGCGAGCCGAGCCTCGTCGGAATCAGAACGCGAGCTGAGCCTCGCGAAGCCAGGCGCGAGCCTGAACCTAGGAGGAGCCGAACGAAGAGCGCGCGCCGAGCCTCGCAGGAGCCGGAACGGAGACGACCACCACCAAGAGGAAGGGAGTCACTGGCCGAGCCAGCCGCGGGAGCAGCGCCGAGAGTCCGAAGGCGGAAGATCATCTTACAGGCCCCCTCGCAGATCTCCCTCGCCACCAAGTGGAGGCGGAGGTGGAGGCGGAGGCGGAGGCCGGAGATCCCGTCCCGCTCAAAGTCACCCGGCGGGGTCCTCGCGACGCCGGGAACGCCTCAACGAGTACAGATCCGACTATATTGGTCCAAAGTGCTTTGGCCGGATGATCCGAGAGGAACCAAAGCCAAGAAGCTTGAACCTTAAGCTACCCGGAAACCTGAAGCATTACGATGGCAGCGAGAGGCCGGATACCTGGATTG
The DNA here is from genome assembly GCA_030979885.1 of Lolium multiflorum. NCBI lineage: Eukaryota > Viridiplantae > Streptophyta > Magnoliopsida > Poales > Poaceae > Lolium > Lolium multiflorum. The sequence continues at coordinate 150,014,179 of CM061753.1, read as the reverse complement.
AGGATTACTACAATGCAGTAACCTTGCCGGAGGAACCCCGAATATAGCTTGCCGCATGCTCCAGTTGTACCTTATTGGTCCAGCTCGAGTTTGGCTCACCTCGAGGAAAACACCATCTTTTGCTGGTTTGACCTGAAGAAGGCTTTCGAGAACCACTTGAGGGGCACCTACAAGAGACCGGCCACCACCAGCGACCTTCAAGCTTGCATCCAGAAGAAGGGTGAAACATCCAGAAGTTTCCTCACCCGATGGTTGGCGACCAGAAACGAGTGCGAGAACGTAGATAACCGCACAGCAATGCACGCCTTCATTGGTGGTTTGCAGCGTGGGGGGCTGCTGCGCCACAAGCTTACTTGCCTGGTGAATGCGAACAAGCTCACTCTTGACGAGATGATAAACATCGCCAGTGATCACACTGCCGCCGATGACGACGCAGGCGGAGATCTCGCACTACAGCCATACCCCTGCACCAACAAAAGAAAACCGTGACGACGGCGTCAGCAACAGCAACAAGCGGAAGAACCCCCCTGAAGACCAGAAAGGCGGAGGATCCGACATGGTCGCCATGACGTTCCAACGCGGAGGTTCGGGAGGAGGAAGAGGCCGCGGACGTGGAGGCGGAGCAGGCAGGGGCCAGCAGCGCGCTGACGAGGTCACCGCAGATCCGCGCTCCCCAAACGTACGAAGAATACAGGGATATGCCGTGCCTGGATCATCTAGATCCGGCTACGGGCAAATCCACTCACACCAATCGCAACGCAAGTGGGTCAACGATCTGAAGAACGACCCGGCAGGATATAAGCGAGCCCGGAAGCACCGCCCACGCGGCAAAGGAGGCAAGGGCAAGAACAACGACAAAGAAGAGGATAGTTCCGAGGCTATGGACGAGGATGACGTTCGCCGGAACCCAAGGAGGGTACCGCAGCTAACAAATCCAACCCCTTCGGAAAAAGAGTGTCGGAGCCTACCACACCTTCCTCGGAACCCCGACAGTCCGCGCCAAGAAATCGGCGCTCCGGCTCTTGAACGCCACAGTTCCGGCTGTGCCGCAAGATGTCAAGTGGTCGGAGAAAGCATGTACCTTTGACAGTCGGATCACCCGGCCGTCATCCCCAAAGAGTGCTACGCTCTGGTTGTAAGTCCCCGCATAGACGGGTATGACTTCTCCAAGTGCCTTATGGACGGCGGAGCTAGCCTTAACATCATGTACCTGGAGACTCTGGAGAAGATGAACCTCACCAAGGAACAGCTCAAGCACAGCACCACTGAATTTCATGGTGTAGTTCCGGGTAAGAAGGCAAACTCCCTGGCAGCATCAAACTTCCCGTGGCCTTCGGCGATGTTAACAATTACCGCGAAGAGATGATCACGTTTGAAGTAGTGCCCTTCAAGAGCTCCTACCATGTAATCTTCGGCAGGCCCACTGATACGCGTAGATCCACACGTCCGTTGGGAACCCCAAGTGGAAGGTATGATGCGTATAGAAGCAAGTTTCCCTCAGTATGAAACCAAGGTTTATCGAACCAGTAGGAGCCAAGAAGCACGTTGAAGGTTGATGGTGGCGAAATGTAGTGCGGCGCAACACCAGGGATTCCGGCGCCAACGTGGAACCTGCACAACACAACCAAAGTACTTTGCCCCAATGAAACAGTGAGGTTGTCAATCTCACCGGCTTGCTGTAACAAAGGATTAACCGTATTGTGTGGAAGATGATTGTTTGCAAGAAAACAGTAAAACAAGTATTGCAGTAGATTGCGATGTAAAGAATAGGACCGGGGTCCACAGTTCACTAGAGGTGTCTCTCCCATAAGATAAAAGCATGTTGGGTGAACAAATTACAGTCGGGCAATTGACAAAATAGAGAAGGGCATAACAATGCATATACATGATATGATAAATATAGTGAGATTTAATTGGGCATTACGACAAAGTACATAGACCGCCATCCAACTGCATCTATGCCTAAAAAGTCCACCTTCAGGTTATCATCCGAACCCCATTCAGTATTAAGTTGCAAAGCAACAGACAATTGCATTAAGTATGGTGCGTAATGTAATCGACAACTACATCCTTAGATATAGAATCAATGTTTTATCCCTAGTGGCAACAGCACATCACAACCTTAGAACTTTCTGTCACTGTCCCAGTGTCAATGAAGGCATGAACCCACTATCGAGCATAAATACTCCCTCTTGGAGTTAAGAGCAAAAACTTGGCCAGAGCCTCTACTAGTAACGAGAGCATGCAAGATCATAAACAACACATAAGTAATAGATTGATAATCACCATAACATAGTATTCTCTATCCATCGGATCCCGACAAACACAACATATAGAATTACAGATAGATGATCTTGATCATGTTAGGCAGCTCACAAGATCCAACAATGAAGCACATGAGGAGAAGACGACCATCCAGCTACTGCTATGGACCCATAGTCCGAGGGTGAACTACTCACTCATCACTCCGAGGCGACCATGGCGGTGTAGAGTCCTCCGGGAGATGAATCCCCTCTCCGGCAGGGTGCCGGAGGCGATCTCCTGAATCCCCAGATGGGACGGCGGCGGCGGTGCCTCTCTGGAAGGTTTTCCGTATCGTGGCCTCGGAATGGGGTCTCGGGACGAGGCTTTAAGTAGGCGAAAGGGCAGCCTCGGAAGGGGTGGGGCCGACACTAGGGCGGCGCGGCCAGGGGCTCTGGCCGCGCCCGCCGCCATGGGCCCCACGTGGCCCCTCTCTCGGCTCTCGGGTGTTCGGATGCTTCGGGCAAATAGGAACCTGGGAGTTGATTTCGTCCAATTCGGAGAATATTTCTTACTAGGATTTCAACCAAAAACAGCAGAAAACAGCAAATGGCTCTTCGGCATCTTGTTAATAGGTTAGTTCCAGAAAATGCGTAAATACGACATATAATGTGCATAAAACATGTAGGTATCATCAATAAAGTAGCATGGAACATAAGAATTATAGATACATTTGAGACGTATCAGCATCCCCAAGCTTAGTCTGCTCGTCCCGAGCAGGTAAAACGATAACAAAGATAATTTCTGAAGTGACATGCCATCATAATCTTGATCATACTATTTGTAAACATATGTAATGAATGCAGCGATCAAAACAATGGTAATGACATGAGTAAACAAATGAATCATAAAGCAAAGACTTTTCATGAATAGTACTTCAAGACAAGCATCAATAAGTCTTGCATAAGAGTTAACTCATAAAGCAATAAATCAAAGTAAAGGTATTGAAGCAACACAAAGGAAGATTAAGTTTCAGCGGTTGCTTTCAACTTATAACATGTATATCTATGGATAGTGTCAATATAAAGTAATATAACAAGTGCAATATGCAAGTATGTAGGAATCAATGCAGTTCACACAAGTGTTTGCTTCTTGAGGTGGAGAGAGATAGGTAAACTGAGTCAACAATAAAAGTAAAAGAAAGGTCCTTCAAAGAGGAAAGCATCGATTGCTGTATTTGTGCTAGAGCTTTATTTTGAAAACATGAAACAATTTTGTCAACGGTAGTAATAAAGCATATGAGTTATGTAAATTATATCTTACAAGTTGCAAGCCTCATGCATAGTATACTAATAGTGCCCGCAACTTGTCCTACTTAGCTTGACTAGGATCTTCGCAATACACATGTTTCAACCCAGTGTCACAAAGGGGTACCTCCATGCCGCCTGTACAAAGGTCTAAGGAGAAAGCTCGCATTTTGGATTTCTCGCTTTTGATTATTCTCGACTTAGACATCCATACCGGGACAACATGGACAACAGATAGTGGACTCCTCTTAATGCATAAGCATGTAGCAACAATTATTATTCTCATATGAGATTGAGGATATATGTCCAAACTGAAACTTCCACCATGATTCATGGCTTTAGTTAGCGGCCCAATGTTCTTCTCTAACAATATGCATTCTCCAACCATTAAGGTGGTAGATCTCTCTTACTTCAGACAAGACGGACATGCATAGCAACTCACATGATATTCAACAAAGAGTAGTTGATGGCGTCCCAGAGCATGGTTATCGCACAACAAGCAACTTAATAAAAGATAAAGTGCATAAGTACATATTCAATACTACAATAGTTTTTAAGGCTATTTTGTCCCATGAGCTATATATTGCAAAGGTGAATGATGGAATTTTAAAGGTAGCACTCAAGCAATTTACTTTGGAATGGCGGAGAAATACCTTGTAGTAGGTAGGTATGGTGGACACAAATGGCATAGTGGTTGGCTCAGGATTTGGATGCATGAGAAGTATTCCCTCTCGATACAAGGTTTAGGCTAGCAAGGTTATTTGAAGCAAACTCAAGGATGAACCCAGCAAAACTCACATAAAAGACATATTGTAAACATTATAAGACTCTACAACGTCTTCCTTGTTGTTCAAAACTCAATACTAGAATTATCTAGACCTTAGAGAGACCAAATATGCAATTCAGATTTTAGCAAGCTCTATGTATTTCTTCATTAATGGGTGCAAAGTATATGATGCAAGAGCTTAAACATGAGCACAACAATTTCCAAGTATCACATTATCCAAGACATTTTAGAATTACTACATGTAGCATTTTCCAATTCCAACCATATAACAATTTAACGAAGAAGAAACTTCCCCATGAACATTATGAGTAAAGCCTAAGGACATATTTGTCCATATGCAACAGCGGAGCGTGTCTCTCTCCCACAAAGTGAATGCTAGGATCCATTTTATCCAAACAAAACAAAAACAAAAACAAACCGACGCTCCAAGCAAAGAACACAAGATTTGACTCAATAAAAATATAGTTTCAGGAGAGGAACCTGATGATGTTGTCGATGAAGAAGGGGATGCCTTGGGCATCCCCAAGCTTAGACGCTGAGTCTTCTTAGAATATGCAGGGGTGAACCACGGGGCATCCCCAAGCTTAGAGCTTCACTCCTCTTGATCATAGTATATCATACTCCTCTTGACCCTTGAAAACTTCCTTCACACCAAACTTCAAGCAAACTCATTAGAGGGTTAGTGCACAATTAATAATTCACATATTCAGAGGTAACACAAACATTCTTTACACTTCTGGACATTGCACAAAGCTACTGGACATTAATGGATCAAAGAAATTCATCCAACATAGCAAGAGGCAATGCGAAATAAAAGGCAGAATCTGTCAAAACAGAACAGTCCGTAAAGACGAATTTTAAATGGCACCAGACTTGCTCAAATGGAAAAACTCAAAACTAATGAAAGTTGCGTATATCTGAGGATCACGCTCGTAAATTGGCAGATTTTTTCGAATTTTCTACAGAGACTTAGGCCCAGATTCGTGATAGACAGCAATGCTGTTTCTGCGCAGCGATCCCAAATATAACATCAACTTTAACATAGAAACTTTACTTGGCACAAAAACATGATAAGGAGAGGTTGCTACAGTAGTAAACAACTTCCAAGACTCAAATATAAAACAAAGTACTGTAGTAAAAACATGGGTTGCTTTTCTTTAACGCCTTTCAGCTAGGCGCAGAAAGTGCAAATCAAGTAACATCAAGAGTAGAAGCATCAACATCATAACTTGTTATAATAATAGAATCAAAAGGCAACTTCATTCTCTTTCTAGGAAGTGTTCCATACCTTTCTTGAGAGGAAATTGATATTTAATATTACCTTCCCTCATATCAATAACAACACCAACGGTTCGAAGAAAAGGTCTTCCCAATACAATAGGACAAGATGCATTGCATTCGATATCCAAGACAACAAAATCAACGGGGACAAGGTTATTGTTAACCGTGAATGCGCACATTATCAATCCTCCCCAAAGGTTTCTTTTTAACATTATCGGCAAGATTAACATCCAACTAACAATTCTTCAATGGTGGCAAGTCAAGCATATCATAAATCTTTTTAGGCATCACAGATACTTGCACCAAGATCACATAAAGCATTACATTCAAAGTCATTGAATTTCATTTTAATGATGGGCTCCCAACCATCTTCTAACTTTCTAGGAATAGAAGTTTCAAGTTTTAGTTTCTCTTCTCTAGCTTTTATGAGAGCATTTGTAATATGTTTTGTAAAGGCTAAATTTATAGCATTAGGACTTTTAGCAAGTTTTTGTAAGAACTTTTTAACTTCAGAGATGTGGCAATCATCAAAGTCTAAATCATTATGAGCTACATCAATGGGATCATTGTCCCTAAGGTTGGAAAAAAATTCAGCAGTTTTATCACAAGTAGTTTCAGCAGTTTTAGCAATTTCAGGCAGTTTTGTACGCTTTGCACTAGGAGTAGAAACATTGCCAACACCAATTATTTTACCATTGATAGTAGGAGATGCAGCAACATGTGAAGAATTAACATTACTAGTGGTGGTAATAGTCCAAACTTTAGCTACATTATTCTCTTTAGCTAGTTTTTCATTTTCTTCTCTATCCCACCTAGCACGCAATTCAGCCATTAATCTTATATTCTCATTAATTCTAACTTGGATGGCATTTGCTGTAGTAGTAATCTTATTATCAATATCATTATTAGGCATAACTTTCAATTTTAAAAGATTAACATCGGAGGCAAGTCTATCAACTCTAGAAGCAATAATATCAATTTTATCAAGCTTTTCCTCAACAGATTTGTTAAAAGCAGTTTGTGTACTAATAAATTCTTTAAGCATAGCTTCAAGACCAGAGGGTACACTCCTATTATTGTTGTAAGAATTCTCATAAGAATTACCATAACCATTACCATTAGCAGAAGGATATGGCCTATAGTTATTACCAGAGTTGTTCCTATAAGCATTGTTGTTGAAATTATTATTTTTAATGAAATTCACATCAACATTTTCTTCTTGAGCAACCAATGAAGCTAAAGGAACATTATTTGGATCAACATTAGATCTACCATTCACAAGCATAGACATAATCACATCAATCTTATCACTCAAGGAAGAGGTTTTTTCAACAGAATTTACCTTCTTACCTTGTGGAGCTCTTTCCGTGTGCCATTCAGAGTAATTTATCATCATATCATCAAGAAGTTTTGTAGCCGCCCCAAAGTGATGGACATAAAGGCCTCCAGCAGCTGAATCCAATAAATTCTGCCAAGAAAAATTTAGTCCCGCATAGAAGGTTTGGATAATCATCCAAGTAGTCAGTTCATGGGTTGGGCAATTCTTTACCAAAGTTTTCATTCTCTTCCATGCTTGAGCAACATGTTCAGTATCTAATTGCTTAAAATTCATTATGCTACTTCTCAAAGATATAATTTTAGCGGGAGGATAATATCTACCAATAAAAGCATCCTTGCATTTAGTCCATGAATCAATACTATTCTTAGTCAAAGATAGCAACAAATCTTTAGCTCTTCCTCTTAATGAGAAAGGAAACACTTTCAATTTAATAATATCACCATCTACATCCTTATACTTTTGCATTTCACAAAGTTCAACAAAATTATTAAGATGGGCAGCAGCATCATCAGAACTAACACCAGAAAATTGATCTCTCATAACCAGGTTCAGTAAAGCAGGTATAATTTCAAAGAATTCTGCTGTAGTAGCAGGTGGAGCAATAGGTGTGCATAGGAAATCATTATTATTTGCATTTGTGAAGTCACACAACTTAGTATTTTCAGGGTATTCATTTTAGCAACAGTAAATAAAGCAAACTAGATAAAGTAAATGCAAGTAACTAATTTTTTTGTGTTTTTGATATGGAGAGCAAGACAGTAAATAAAGTAAAACTAGTAACTAATTTTTTTGTGTTTTGTTTAGGTGCAGCAAACAAAGTAGTAAATAAAATAAAGCAAGACAAAAACAAAGTAAAGAGATTGAGAAGTGGAGACTCCCCTTGCAGCGTGTCTTGATCTCCCCGGCAACGGCGCCAGAAATTTAGCTTGATACGCGTAGATGCACACACGTCCGTTGGGAACCCCAAGTGGAAGGTATGATGCGTATAGAAGCAAGCCTCAGTATGAAACCAAGGTTTATCGAACCAGTAGGAGCAAAGAAGCACGTTGAAGGTTGACGGTGGCGAAATGTAGTGCGGCGCAACACCAGGGATTCCGGCGCCAACGTGGAATCTGCACAACACAACCAAAGTACTTTGCCCCAACGAAACAAAGGAGGTTGTCAATCTCACCGGCTTGCTGTAACAAAGGATTAACCGTATTGTGTGGAAGATGATTGTTTGCAAGAAAACAGTAAACAAGTATTGCAGATTGTATGCGATGTAAAGAATAGGACCGGGTCCACAGCTCACTAGAGGTGTCTCCCATAAGATAAAAGCATGTTGGGTGAACAAATTACAGTGGGCAATTGACAAAATAGAGAAGGGCATAACAATGCATATACATGATATGATAAATATAGTGAGATTTAATTGGGCATTACGACAAAGTACATAGACCGCCATCCAACTGCATCTATGCCTAAAAGTCCACCTTCAGGTTATCATCCGAACCCCATTCAGTATTAAGCTGCAAAGCAACAGACAATTGCATTAAGTATGGTGCGTAATGTAAATAAACAACTACATCCTTAGACATAGAATCAATGTTTTATCCCTATGGCAACAACACATCACAACCTTAGAACTTTCTGTCACTGTCCCATGTGTCAATGAAGGCATGAACCCACTATCGAGCATAAATACTCCCTCTTGGAGTTAAGAGCAAAAACTTGGCCAGAGCCTCTACTAGTAACGGAGAGCATGCAAGATCATAAACAACACATAAGTAATAGATTGATAATCACCATAACATAGTATTCTCTATCCATCGGATCCCGACAAACACAACATATAGAATTACAGATAGATGATCTTGATCATGTTAGGCAGCTCACAAGATCCAACAATGAAGCACATGAGGAGAAGACGACCATCTAGCTACCGCTATGGACCCATAGTCCAGGGGTGAACTACTCACTCATCACTCCGAGGCGACCATGGCGGTGTAGAGTCCTCCCAGAGATGAATCCCCTCTCCCCAGGGTGCCGGCGATCTCCTGAATCCCCGAGATGGGATTCGCGGCGGCGGCGTCTCTGGAAGGTTTTCCGTATCGTGGCTCTCTGTCGGGGTTTCACGACGAGGCTTTAAGTAGGCGAAAGGGCAGCCTCGGGGGGCCGGGGGGCACACACCAGGCGGCGCGGCCAGGGCTGGGCCGCCGCCACCATGTGTGGGCCCCACGTGGCCCCTCTCTCCGGCTCTCGGGTGTTCTCGATGCTTCCGGCAAAATAGGAACCCGGCGTTGATTTCGTCCAATTCCGAGAATATTTCTTACTAGGATTTCTGAAACCAAAAACAACAGAACAGCTGGCTCTTCGGCATCTTGTTAATAGGTTAGTTCCAAAAATGCGTAAATACGATATATAATGTGCATAAAACATGTAGGTATCATCAATAAAGTAGCATGGAACATAAGAAATTATCGATACGTTGGAGACGTATCACCCACCTACCACAAGTTCCACGCCAGATGCTACATCTACAACAAGCTCAAGATTCCGGGTCCTAACGGTATGATCACCGTATCCGGAGACTACAAGAAAGCAAGGGACTGCGAGGAGGGCGAAGCCGCCTTTGCAGAATCCGTCATATCTGGAGAGGAGCTGCAAGGCTACAGAGCCGCGGTGGATCCGACTGAGATGTAGACCACCAAGAAGCAGATCTCCGAACAGAAGACCTCGTTCAAGGCCGCGATAGAAACCAAGAAGCATGACCTCGTTGAAGGTGACAGCTCCAAGCAGGTTTCAGTCGGAGCCAACATGGACCCCAAATAGGAAAGCGCGCTCGTCGAGTTCCTCCGAGCTAACATGGATATCTTCGCATGGCAACCTTCTGACATGTCCGGAGTACCAAGGGAACTCGCCGAGCACTACCTCAACATAAATCCGGGTGCAAAACCGGTGAAGCAAGCTATGCGACGCTTTGGAGATAAGAAGCGCCGCGCCATAGGAATGGAATTAGCAAAGTTACTAGATGCAGGTTTTGTAGTAGAAGTTATCCATACTGATTGGGTTGCAAACCCCGTCCTTGTACCCAAAAAAGATTTTGAAATACTAAGAATGTGCATCGATTACTCTGGCTTGAATAAGCATTGTCCGAAGGATCCGTTCCCTTTGCCGCGCATTGACCAAGTCATTGATTCGAACAGGCGGAACTTCTGTGTTTTCTTGACGCATATTCCGGGTATCATCGATCCGATGAAGGAGTCCGACCAAAGGCGACCTCATTCAACACACCCTTTGGCACATACTGCTATGTTACCATGCCTTTTGGCTTGAAAACGCAGGTGCCCCATACCAACGTACGATGCAGCGGTGCTGAAGGACCAGATTGGCCGGAACGTGCACGCTTACGTCGACGACATCGCGGTCATGACCCGGAAGGGATCCGACTTGCTCAGCGACCTCAAGGAAACCTTCGATAATCTCCGACGGTACAAGATGATGTTAAATCCGCTGAAGTGCGTCTTTGGCGTACCAGCAGGAAAACTCCTTGGCTTCATTGTTTCTCACAGGGGCATTGAAGTTAACCCGGAAAAAATCAAGGCTATCTTGAACATCAAGAGGCCAACTTGTCTCAAAGACGTGCAACGATTAACTGGTTGCGTTGCCGCAATCAGTCGGTTTGTTAGCCGTCTTGGCGAGAAAGCCTTACCTTTGTACAAGCTGCTGAAGAAAACAGACAAATTTGTCTGGGACGAAGAAGCAGATAAAGCACTTCAGGGACTGAAGAACATACTCTCCTCCCCACCCATATTGGCAGCTCCAGCTCGAGTCGAGCCTATGCTCCTCTACATGGCAGCTACCAACAAAGTCATCAGCCTCGTAATTGTGGTGGTGCGACAGGAAGAAGGACATGAACACGGAGTCCAGAGGCCACTATTACATTAGCGAAGTCCCGACGGAATCCAAACAGAGATATCCTCACTTTAAGCTAGCCTATGGAGTATTCCTAGGCAGCCGGAAGCTGAGACACTACTTCCAGGAGCACCCAATAACAGTGGTGAGCAAGGCTCCCCTGGCAACAATCATCAACAACTCCGATGCAACAGGGCGTAGCAAAATGGGGCATTGAATTATCTGCCTTTGACATCAACTACGAAGCGAACGCAATCAAGTCTCAAATTCTAGCAGATTTCATCGCGGATTGGACCTGAAGCGCCGTGAGGGCACGCCCGTGCCGGAACCAAGCTTGGGTCATGCACTTTGACGGATCCAAGCAACATCAAGGCTTCGGGGCTGGAGTTACCCTGAAGTCACCTACGGAGAAGAACTGCAGTATGTTCTGCAGATTCACTTCGAAGCTACCAACAACATGGCGGAATACGAGGCTTTACTACACGGTCTGTGCATCACAGAAATTGGGATCAAGCACATCATATGGCGGAGATTCCGACCTGGTGGCACAACAAGTAGCGGAACCTGGAACGCCAGAAACTCCGTCATGGCGGCTTACAGAGACGAAGTTGACGAGATCGCCAAGTGCTTCCTCGGATACGAAGTCAAGTACGTGAGGAGAGACGATAACACAGCAAGACATGCTGTCCAAGCTCGGATCCGGCAGAAGCCAATTCCGCCTGGAATTTTCCTTGAGCATCTACGAAACCCTCGTGAAGGGCGCAAACCCGAAAAATCCCGATATGGCAGTGTTCTGGCTAAGGAAGTGATGGCAGTCATTCCGGCCTGGACTCAGCCGTTCTGGATTACCTCATCGATCGAAAGTTGCCGGAGGACGAGGTCCACGCACGACAGATCATCAGGCGAGCAAGATCCTACACAATTGTTGATGGACAGCTCTACAAACGAAGTGCAAATGGGGTGTTTCTCAAATGCGTCTCTAATCAAGATGGCATTGAAATCCTCCGAGAGATCCACGCAGGGGATTGCGGGCATCATGCCGCCCTCAGGTCCCTCGTTGCAAAAGCTTTTCGGTTAGGATTTTACTGGCTAACAGCTAAAGAAGACGCTGAGAAGCGGTGAAAAGTTGTCGAGGTTGTCGCACACGCCACTCAACTAAACGTCCAGCTCAAGAGCTGAGGACCATACCTATCACCTGGCCGTTGCGGGGGCTCGATATGGTTGGTAAGTTAAAGAAATCATCTCCTGGTGGTCATGAATACCTCTTGGTCGCTATTGACAAGTTCAATAAGTGGATCGAGGCAAAGCCAGTGAGAAAAGCCGATGGTGCTACGGACTAAAATTTGTTTGTAGCCTCGTGACGAGATTCGGCATCCCACACAAGCATAATCACAGATAATGGCACAAACTTTGCGCAAGGAGAACTCAAGGATTATGCGATGAAGTTGGGATCCGGCTTGACCTTGCATTTGTGGCCCATCCACAATCTAACGGTCAGTCGAACGAGCCAATGGTCTTATACTAGCCGGAATCAAACTCGCCTTGAAGAACCGCTGCGTCGCGCAGCCGGAGCCTCTGATGAACTAGACTCGTTCCGTGGAGTTTGCGAACTACCCCTAACAGGTCAACCGGATTTACTCCTTTCTTCCTGGTATACGGATCCGAAGCTGTGCTCCCCACCGACATCATCCATGATTCACCGCGAGTTTCCGCCTACAATGAAGAAACTCGACAAGGCTCGATAGCCCATTCTGATCGAAGAAGCTTGGAATTTAGCCGACCAACGCTCCACCATTTATCGCAGAAGCTCCGGCGCTATCACAGCCGCTTGAGTTCGGAACCGCTCATTCATGGTCGGAGACTTAGTCCTCCGCCTTCGCCAGGTGAAAGATCACAAGTTGCAATCTCCATGGGAAGGACCTTTTGTCATCAGCAAAGTACTACACAACGGATCTTATTACCTTGTTGATTTCCGGGAACTAAAAGATAGACCTGCCAACCGGCACCGGAAACGAAACGAGAGGATCCGGGTGACATATATGATGAAACAGATCGTCCCTGGAACATAGCACAGCTACGTCATTTCCACACTTAGCGCTTTATGCATTACATACCTTGTAACAGTTATACATGATCAATGAAATAAAGCTTCGTTCACTCCTGAGTCTTTTACCTCCTTTACTTGTTCATTTTAGATCGTGTATGTTTTCCGACTAAAACCGCAGAGCTGGATGTTTCCGCCTAGGCGTGTATGCAAGTTGTGATTTTCAAAATCGTCCTTAGGACGTAAGCTTAAGTTTTTGGCGGAAATTTTTTTGTTGCAAACCCACGGATTCCTGGTAGCGACTTCCGGCACTTGCTGGGGGCTTGTTTCCGCGGTTATTGACGGATCGCCATTGGGCTTCGTCGCCGCTGGCGAGCGTTTCCGGCACAGGTTTTCCGGCTCGCGGAAGGTCAAGTGGGTAAGCCGGAAACTATAAAACCAGCACTTGCTTTCAAGAAACAACACATGCGAAATAATATTAAAACGGATAGCAGGATAAGTATCTTCCGCCCATGCATGATTGTTTCGTCCCTAACTACTTAAGAATTTAAGTTATATTACAAACCCACTCCGGGGCCAATATGATGCATCAGTTTTAACTGCCTCGCAGGTTCTACTCGGAGGATTGATCTTCATCCGAAGCAATATAAGCGGAGCCATCGCCCGAGTCGTCGCTGGAGCCCTCTTCGTCGTGATCCGCGCTGGACCCGGAGCCTTCCTCAGCAAAATCATCTTCGGGAAGCTCCTCCTCATCTTCATCTTCCGCGTCAGAGAACCCCGAGGGAAGATCATGCTTGTTGTACCAAAACGAGTGGTTAACTCGTCCGACAAAAAGCCGATCATATCCTTGGGTCTCCGCGAGAAGGGCCCTCATATTGGTGCCTTTGGGGATTCCGCGTGAGACGTCAGCGAAGTTCATGGTTGGGAAGTACGCCTTGCACGTCGCCAACACGAGGGAAGCAACTCCGCGAGCAGAAGACTCCTGCCAATCTTTGATAAGTTCCGGCACCTGCCTCATAAGCTTGGTCATGGTATCGATCACCGTCGTTCCGGCTCTCTTCAGAGATAGCGATTTGGCGACTCCGCGACATGCTTCGAAGAGGTTATCAATTGTGCTTTGCGCTTCCTCATATGCTTCAGTTCTCTTGAGGGCGACATCCTTCGTCCACTCAAACCCAAGACTCGCTGCGAAAAGTATAATTAGTTTTTTCCGCGAGCAGAAGCACAAGTCGGAAGAGGCCGGAGTCACAAAAGAAAAGAATAAAGAGGTCCTTACGAAAGATTATCTTATCAATGGCCTCCGCCTCCTCTTCGTACTTCTTGTTCTTTGCAGCCAAGGTCTGGATCCGCTGGTGACTTTTCTTCAGTTTCTCAGCGAGATCCGTCAGCTCTAGGGCATGTTTCTCCAAGAGTTCTTTTTTCTTCTTGGACTCCTCCTCGGAGGATTCCTTCAGGAATTTCTTGAGAGATTCATTTTCCGCCTGAAGAACTTCGATCTTGGCGGAAAGGGAGTCGATGGAGGGGCGCTTGGCAATATCATCTGGAACTCGGAATTTCAACAACTAAGTTAATATGGTTACATCGCCAAATCCTGGGGGCTTAGTCGGAGTCAATACCTTCAAAACTCTTGATGCGGGTCTCCAGCAGCGCGATGGCCTTCTGATTATCCGCGTCCCTAGATTGAAGCAGCTCAATTTCTTGTCTCTGCTCCAGTACATGGGTGCGCAGATCCTCGTGCAATTTCCGCGTGTGCTGTGAAGAGCGGTTACAGGATTAGACGGAAAATTCAAACTTATGGGGGCTGGATAGAAGCAAAAATCTTTAGCATGTGAAAACTTTGATTTTCCGCTACAATCTTCAGTTCAAGACATTGGCTCATACATGTTACTCGGAAAAATGCATTAACCAATGCCTGGGGGCTGGTGTTACCTGACGAACATTCTTGTGTTTGGCAAAAAACGCCTTGATTCCGCCCTCAAGCTCAATCAGCTCCTTCTCCTCCGTGTTTGCAGGTCCCCACACTTGCTCCATCATTTTGGAGACCTCCGCGTGGCGTTGAGAGAGGGAGATCTTTTCTAGAGTGGGGAAGAAGTGAGGATGAGTTTGAGGTGTGCCAGTGGCGCCGCTCAAGAGGAGTTTTCTCTCGGCTTTGTCAGCCGGAATGTCAGTTGAGGTAGCCGTGGGCTGCTCAGGAGGAGGTGCAGACGAGGAGGCGCCTTTGCCGGAATCACCCTTATCGATTGGATCCTCCGGAAGGTCATCAACGTTGATGACGTCCTTTGGATCCGACTTGGCGGCGGATGAGGCCTTGGGCGGAACCTCCACTTCTGGAGTAACTGGAATAGAAGCCGGAGACGGCTTGACCTTCTTCTTGGCAATCCGGGGGGCTTGGCTTCCGGAGCTTTTGCTGCAATAAAAGAGTAAGAAGCATAGAACAAGTTAGTATTTGTTAACTCACAGTAGCAGCAAGACCTTGTTACGGAAACCAAATGTTTACCTGGTTGGGATAAAAAATTGCTGGATGTTGGGTTGAGCACGGTTGCTGGTATCGATAAGTTTGAGGCGCTTTTTCTCCGCCTCCGCCTTACGGGTAGCCGCGATGCTAGGCGTCTCGCGGGCACGTTTGGCTGCAGGGCTGGAGGGGGCGGCCTTCTTCCTCTTGGTGAGACGCGGAGCTTCGGGGACTTCCGCCTCCGATGCGGCTTCCGGATCGTTGTTCCCCGAGTGAGGGACCCGGAGGAGAGTTCCGAGTTCGCCTTCCTCGAGGGCTTCGAGCTTCGTTACCAAGCCAAGACTTAGACAAAATTTAAGATATGAAGGAATTAACAGGCACGTCAAGATAGCGTACCGCGGTCCCGGAGCCGTTGGAGTGGATGTCTATGTTACACACATGAACATGAAGTTCACGCGGAATCTTGATGAGGAGCCGGATCCTCTTATCGATGGCGTCGGCGGAGAGGTTGTCTTTTGTGGCGCGCATTGGATCGTCGCGCCCCGTGTAGTGGAACATCAAGCGATCTCGATGCTGGAGTGGCTGGATCCGCTTGGTGAACCAAGACATAGTGAGATCTTTCCCCGACAGACCCTCCTCCGTGAGCTTGCAGATCCGCCTGACAGCGCGGGTCAGCTGAGGCGACTCGGAGAGGTGAGGGCATTGTGTCCATGCCGGAGTTTCGCTGGCGGGGCTGTTCTTGAATTCAGGTAATTTCCTGTCGCTCGCTGGGTCGGAGACGTCCTTCAGATAGAAGAAGCTTCCGGACCAGTACCGCGCGGATTCGTGGCGGTCGGTGTGGGGGTAGACGCGGCCGGGCCGGAGCATGAAGGTGATGGATCCGCAAGTTGCCAACTCGGAGGTTTGGCGGATTTTCTCCTTCTTGACGGTGAAATAATATTGGAAGAGAGGGAGTTCGGGAGTTACCCGGAGGTGGCCTTCACAGAGAGTGACATGGTTGCTGATCGCCAGGACGCTGTTTGGCGATATGTTGTGGGGTTGGAGCCCGTACGCCTTCAGGATCTCCGAGAAGAAATCCGATGGCGGAAAAGAGAAACCTCGCTCCACCAGCGCCTTGGTTATTACCATTTCACCATCTTGAGGGGCTGGAGCCAAGGAACCCGGAACTGTTCGCCAGCTTCCGGGAAGCAGGAAACCTTCCGCTTCCAAGTTCTTCAGTTCCGTGTCAGTTGTGGTGCAGGGCCACCATTTCTCTTTGGACTCTGAGTCTCGCTTGCGAGCCTTAGATTTCTTGGCGGCAACCTCTTCCGCCTTTTGTTCTGCCTGTTCCTCCCCGGAGGCTTTCTCCGGGTTAGCAGAGGTTCCTTCGGTGTCCTTGCCGGAGTCCTTGGTAGGATCCGGGTGGACCGGAGCAAAGAGTGGAGGGGCGGAGGAGAGGGGCGTTGCCATGATCGGCTCGGAAGTTGGAGGTGGAGTTGCAGAAGACATCTGAAGAAAAATACAATGGCGGAAAAACTAACTTAGTCGGATCCAGAGCTGAAACCCTAGACTCATCCCTACCAACTGCGGTGCAAAGACGAAGCTCAGGAGCTTACCGGAATGGTTTCCGCGGTGGTCGGAGTCGCCGGCGACGAGGTTTCGGCGCGGTGGTTCGCCGGAGTTAAGAACAGAAGAACACCGCACGGCGGTGAAGAGGCTCCGGCGCAACTCCGGCGAGATTCCGGCAGGACCAGACAATGAGGAAAGAGGAAGAGGAGCTCGAGAGGTGAATGGGGGTGAATGAAGTGATTAGGTTATACTTGATATTTATAGTCGGGAGGAGATTCGTGCTTCGCATCCTATGGTCGGAACGCAAGCGTCGCACCGCGGGATGATTGACACGTGTCGCGAGCCCTAACGGTGAAAATGGCTAAGGATAAGTTACCGCTCAAATCACGCGAAAATGGCGCCAGAATTGGCGGAACCGTTTGAATCTTTTAAGGTTCCGGGTAGCGAGAAGATAAACAAGCTCTTGTCCGCTGCAGGGGAGTAACCCGGAGACATGCTTTTTGATGTCGATGGATGAAGTCCCGCAGGATGGGGGATTTTCCGACTAGAAGTTGGGAAACGAGAAAATATGAAGTTGGAGTTCTTCAAGTTTCCCCATGTTACCAAGATTGACGGAAGCTTTCCGTTTTAGCAAGGCGGAAACAAGAGGTGAATCTCGAGAACTCGGGGCTACTGTTGTGGGTATATCATGGGTGTACCATCGACGTTGCCTAGATCCGGCAAGTTCCGGTGGCCCATAGACGGTGATGGTGGCATGTGGCCCATCGGCGCCCAGTTGCTGTTGATCATGAAGGATGAAGTCCGGCCCAGGATCAGTAAGCCGAATCCGAACCGACCTTCGGAGGAACCCGGATCCGTGGAGGCCCATTGGGAACCCGGATCCATTACGACGTATATGGAAGGCGGATCCTTGACGTACACGGCAAGATATTGTACCGTAGTTTAGGCAATCTGTAATCCGGCTAGGACTCTCCATGTAAACCCTAGATCCGTGCGTCTATATAAGTCGGATCCCGGAGCCCTAGAGGCACAACCACAACCATTGTAACAACGCGCAAGCGCCCAGATAATTGCATAAGCAGTAGGCCCTGTCATCGCGTGTTCCGAAGCCGGGTAACTCGCGTACTACCGTCCCGTGTGCACTCCGCCTATGGCTTCTTCTTTCCCCTCGTGAGGATCCCTCTCCGGTACCGTCGATTAGCAACGACGCCGAGCGAGGAAAATGGGATGGCGGAGATGAACAAGAGTAACGCGGCGGTCCTCCCGTGGTTTTATAGGGCTCGAGACGGCTGGAAACGACGTACGAGCATCGGCGACGGGCGGCCAATATACGGTGGATGGTTGGGCTAGGGTTTTGATGCCCAAATCTTGATGAATCGAGAGGTTCGGATAAGACGGACGCAGCGAACTTGTACTAGCCTCCGAGACGGTCGCCGCGTCCGCATTCGCCCTTATCGACGATGGTGAGGTGGCCGAAGTCCCTCACGCCGTCTCTGTCGTCCATGCGAGGAAGAAGAAAGAAGACGAGGGCCTCGTGAAGCATTACGCTGGGCTGGCTCTGGGCGGCTTGCCGTTGTTGGGCTGCTCCACTGCCGCACGACTGTAAGTCCCTTTCCCATTTTTTTCTATTTCCGTTTTTCATTTTCTGTTTACTTTTCTATTTTGAATTCTAGTTTTAATTCAGATTTGAATTCTATTTTTTCTTGCAGGTTTTTATTATGTTAATTCATTAAGATGTAGTGAAATGAATATTACACCACTCTTTTATTTAAAAAAAGTATTTTATATTTGATTACATTTCATACTTGTGTGTTTATTCAAAATATCAAATAGGCATGAGTTTATATTCTTATTTAATTTCCTTTTTCTTGTGAATCAAATCTGTTTTGAATTATTGGAGTTGCTAATTTCTACTCCAAGTGTTTTAGCACTACAAGAAAAGTTCTGATAGACAACGTCCCAAAATCGTCCACTAAGGGGTATTTTTCGTCGCCTATGGGCCTAACCCGACGATATGGGTTCTGTTGTCGAAACCGTCAACAAAGTCCAACGACGATTTTTTTCGGTCCGTCGCGTTTACGCCTGCCACGGAAAATCGGACCGCTGCGGAAGTGTTTCCGGAGCTCGTTGATCGCCGACGCCATGCAACCGACACGTGCGTGACGCGTTAATCGGGCAAGCAATCTGCCGTTAACCGGCCGAAACCCCGTGGTAGATGGTAACCACACGAGGCCCGCCACGTCTTAAGCTGGGCCGATGACATAGTTTGACCCGTCAACTATATAGCCGGGCTGGTCCATTAGTTACGTGGGCCGGGCCTAACCTCTAATGTTGACTGTCAAAACTTAAATGGGCCGCCCATTTAACATGTGGGGTCCCCCTCAAAGAATCGGGCCGGCCCAAGAAGCAAGCGGGCGCCAAAACACAGTGGGTCCCACTATCCCGTTAAAAGGCCGGCCCATTTAGGTGTGGGGTCCACCATATAAGAAGTGGGCCACCAACAAGCCAAAGGGGCCAAAACACAGTGGGTCCCACTATCCCGTTAAAGGGCTTCCCATTTAGTATGTGGGTCCACCATATAGCAAGTGGCCCCAAGATAGTGAGACGGCCAAAAACACAGTGGGTCCCACATTCCCGTTAATGGGGCCGGGCCATTTGTTATGTGGGGTCCACCATATAGGGTGGGCCGCCCAACAAGATAGTGGGCTAGGCCAAAACACAGTGTGGGTCCCACCTTCCTATTAAAGGGCTCGCCATTTACCATGTGGGACCACCATATAGCAAGTGGCCGCCCAACAAGATAGGGGCTCGCCAAAAGCACAGTGGCCCCACTTTAAAGGGCTGCCCAATTAGTATGTGGGGTCCACCATATTGCAAGGGGTCGCCCAACAAGATAGCGGTCGGGCCAAAACACAGGTGGGTCCCACTTTCTCTTGTCACTGGTTTAGTATGGGGTCCACCACAAAAGCAAAATGGGAAGGCCCATCCACCAGCGGGCCGCCCAAAGTGGGGGGTCCACCTTAGCAAGTGGGCCACCTAATTAGAGTGTGGGGTCCACCGTATCTCATGGCCGCTTAAGAAGTATGGCCACCGTTTAGTTGTCGTTTATATGCTAATAATATGCGCTTTAGGATTTTGCGTGCAGGCACATATGTGATTTCTTAATTGGGCCGATTAAGGGATGGGAATTCGTGATTTAGATATTGAGAATATTTACGCAGCATTGATTTCTTCGGATAGCCTCACTTACCACAAGCACCAAAGAAAAATGCGCCAAAGAACTATAAAAACTAACTAAATATTACATCAACTGCAAGGCATTGAAAAAAATTACAGAACCCAGAGAAATTGAATGGTAATTAAACCTAGCAATACAATGAAGCGATCCGCAATCTTTTAAGTTGTCCATGCAGCACCTATATCTGAAACAAAGACATTACAAGTTAAGACAGCAACAATGGAAAGGCAAAGACACTACAATATTGTTTGCCAAAGAATTTGGAACTCATCATTTCGTCGTTATAACAAGATCATTGTAATGCGAACAATAAGCAAACAAAGAGTGCATGCCGCATACCAACAGCCAATATAACAGAGCATGTTAGAATGAAACAGCAGACTTACTGTCGAGTCCCATGCAAACCAACATGTTCAAGGAGTACAAAATTGGCATGAACAACATAATAGCAGGGCTATAAATTTTGTAACAACGACTCAGCAAGATGAAGTTATGATGGCTACATCTACAGAAAGCAGTGAATGTAAACCAAAAATAGAAGTTAATGACATGGCAAAAGCTAAAGAGAGGGAATGTGAACCAACATGTGCCAAGTGCAATTATCATTTTGGCCGTGAACTAAATAATACTCCTGAACTTATAGTGAAGGGGATGCAAATCAAGATGTTTCGGGATATAAACTTGTAATGAGCAACACATAGAGGATAGTTAATGTTGGAGCTTAGGATGGACCAGATACAGAATATAGTGGGATCACCTGTGAACTTGTATAAGAGGGAATGCAAACCAATATGTTCAGCTTTCCATATGTGAGCGTCATGCCAAGTCAGAGAAACAAGTCAATAATGCAGCTTTTGAAGAACAAGATGGCACGCAAAATTATTATCTAGTAGTATGACAAGTTTATTTGTACTACAGGCTAGATAGCAGAGTGATAGCATGCCAAACTAAGTCCTTACTTTGTTAGCTTACAATGAACTAGATACAAAACAATGGCATCACCTGTAGTACAGGGAATGCAAGCCAACATGTTCATGGAGTAAAAAATTGGCACAAACAACATAGTAGCAGGCCATAATTTTTGTAACAACGACGAGCAAGATAAAGTTATGATGGCTAGATCCACAGAGCAGGGAATGTAAACCAAATATAGAAGTTACGATGCCAAAAGCTATAGAGCAGGGAATGCGAACTAACATGTGCAATTACTTAAAATTGGCCATGAACTAAATAATAGCAGGATGTTACTATAATACCTATAATTTTTGTAACAACGACTAGCAAGATAGAAGTTATGATGGCTACATCTACAGAGCAGGAATGCAAACCAAAATGTTCAATCGCTTAAAGTTAGCAATGAAGTAGAAAATAGCAACGTGTTACGGTCATAGCTAGAATGAACTAAAAGAGCTTCGACAAACAAGATCTGAACCCCACATGGCGCTAAAACAAGGGACTTACATTAGGAGAAGCACTCTGTGGGAGTCACAGCAGATCTTCCTGGGGTTGATAGATCCGGTGATGAAGTACGCTACATGTGCTACTTGGGGTTGGAGAGACGGCCATTACACTTCATGGTTACTCATCTCATCTCGCAAAACGTAACGCGCGTCGTTAGCACAAACAGTGTTCCCCAAGATTAAACAAGAACTTGCAGCAAGCAATAGCGACCGTAGAAGAGTTTAGATCATGCATGCGCCGGTGAAGCAGATCCGGTTCATGCACGGTGTCTGTGAGCAAGATCCGATGCGGTGGGACGACGGATCCGGCGGCGGCCCGCGGGTGGGACGATACCGCAGCTGAAGCGACTGCGGTAGACCGCTGGATGAGCATATGGTTTCGAGGTTCGCGGGGATGATCCGGTCCTGGCTTGATGACCTGCCGATGAAGCTGCCCGCAGTGTGATGACGAGGATCGCGAGGCTCGGTAGGCCAGGGAAGTCCGGTGATGTTGTCGGTGGTCGTGGAGGTGGAGAGAGGGACTTGGGAAGTTCCGTGGGTGGTCTGAGGGAAATGAATTTTGGGAGGGTTTCCTGGGCTAGGGAGGTGGTGATCCAAAAATGACGGGCAGATTCCCCCACCAATGAGAGACTCCCATCGCCATCTCCATGCTGTGGGGTAGAATGGGAATTCTGGGAAGCGTGTGAAATTTGCATTTTTGTATGGAAAGTTTTGCCGTTATGAGATTTTGAATTTGGCCACCATCCAAGTATAATGATAAAAATTGTGAGACCGTACTAGTACCTCTGGTTCAAGGCCGAGTGCAAAATCAAATCATCATCACGCTGAAAATTTGTTACCATGATCTACCATGATCATGATCTACCTCTGAAAATGGGCATCCACTAAAACTTGCAAAGTATAATGATAAATAAATTGTGACGTACTAGTACTTATGTTCAAGGTCGAGTGCAACATCAAATCATCATTATATTGAAAATTGTGTTACCATGATCATGATATTTCTCTGAATTTGGCGCATCCGCTAAATCTCGCAAAGGATAATGATAAAAAGGTGAGATTGTACTAGTTCTTATGTTCAAGGCCGAGTACAAGATCAAATCATCATCACGCTGAAATTTGTTACAATGATCATGACATATCTCTAAAATTAGTGCATCCGCTAAATCTTGCACGTGGCGCATCTCGGTGCGGAGCAACAAGTCGGTGCTACAAGGTTGAGGCGTCGGTAGCGTCATCGGGCTCTCCTCTCTTGATAGATCTTCTACATGGCGCGGCGCACCACCCGCCGATAAGCAGTCACATGTGAGACCGAGGTGGAGACGTCCCCGGCATCCTCGAGGCGCGGCCGCCCTTCTACGAGCTAGCGTCGACTCAAGGTATGAATCCATGTGGTGTCTTAGATTTATTGTTCTTCTCTTATGATTATTTTGAGCCAAACATGTGTGCTCTTTCTCTGAATATATTGCTTGAAAAGATTACCAAGTTACTTAAATTCACTTCGTTCTTAATCTTGCGAGCTAATATTGTTATTTTTAATGAACGGTGGTGTGCGCAAGCAGAGTTATTTGTGGATGTGTTGAGCTGTTAGGCATAAGTCGAAATCCTCATCTAAACGAGGCCTCAGATTAACACATAAAAAGGTGTTCAATCTCGCCCACAATACCCTCTTCTTTCCTCTCCCTTTATTGGAACTTGTTTTGCAGACACGGAAAGTGGCACGTGTAATATGAGTAAAACCCTCTTAGCCAAAATCATCTACGAGCAAGATTTTCTATATTGTAGATGCCCCAATTGACTCTCATCCCCAAAGTAGTTTTTTATGTCAGTATAGACTTCTTTACTGGATGTATACTATCGTACATGGCATGCATTTGCCTAATGAGCAACACTGTATTCTAGCCAACCTGATCGATATGTCAAGCTTCATGCACGAGATGCCATGTTTAATTTACTCCCTCGCTCCGATCCATATTTCTTGATGTGAAATGAATGTGAATCGGAGGGAGTACTTTTCTTAGATAGTACTATATCATTTCAAAAAAAGTACTACTACATCACAAATGCATCAAAAGAGTACTACATCACAAGACCACCACGGTTATACTAGTAGAGTTTAATGCTGAACTTCCAAAGGGATTAAGATTACACATATGAACTTTAAACATGACCAGGAGCATGAGGGCCAGCAGCAGGGCGTTGACGTGGAGCAAGCTAGGCAAGACGTAATTCTGGAGGAAGAGGCCATATGATGCGTACTTGGCCTTGGTTGCAGGGCGGTGTTTCCCCTATGTACTTAGGCCTACACCCATCGCATGTTGGATCAGGCTGTGGATGTCCTTCTAGAGAAATTTGCCACATAATGGGCAAAATAGCTCCCCGCGCATGCAGAAACGAATTTCCATCACCCTTCAGCCGCTTGAGAACATAGCGGCTTTTCCGGTCCCTGCGCACCTTGTTGTTGTCCATGTCATCAGAATACTCCTATGAATTATTAAGTACTACATAATCAGGTTTTTTATGACAGATCGAATAAATACTCCACTAACATAATCAAACCTTAGAAACCCTAAAATTAAATGTGTAGAACAAGTAAATGGCAGAAGAAATCGTAATAAATCATGAGAAACCCTATGAACAACCATGAACATTAGCCACAACAATTGCAAGTCCACTAAGTATGAACACATAAATTGATTATATGACTACATGGCAGATTAGTCGAAATTAAACTAGAATCTGATCTTACGAATCGTAGAATCAATTACATCTACAAGAACAAGGTAGGATATCAAATCAATCAAGAACCAGGCTCGTGCAAACCATGTGAACAACAATATGACACAAAGAGGGTTGGGACAGTTTCGGTAGAAGTACCTCCTCGTCATCACCCTCAACATCCTCCTGGAACTGAACGTTTGGGCCGAAATCGTCGAAGGGGTCGAGGTTCGCGTCCAGCATCGGGCCTAGGAAGGACCTCGCCGTGGTGGCCTGCAACGCCGTGCACATCTTCGGCGGGATAAACAACGTTGGTATCCACCTTCTGCTCGACGGCCAGGACGCCCGTTTTGAGGTCGAAGAACCAGACAAGCAGAGGAGACGAGCGACATGGGTGCCCGGTGAAGCCTCACCCGTCGTGACGGCCAGGATGCCCATTTCGACCGAGGTCGAAGAATCCGACAAGCAGAGGAGACGAGCGGCTTGGGTGCCCGGTGAAGCCTCACCCACCACGACGGCCACTACCGTAGAGGCATCCTCTGCGTGGGCGGTCGCCTATTGCTCCGCCTCGTATGCAATACCTATCTTCATGCTGTTGTGGTTGGAAACGGGAAAGTCGATGCCTCAGAGGTGCGGTGAGTGGATGGGGGTTTTCACAGTGGGGGGGAGGCAAGTTGGGGGAGTGGAGAGGACGAGCTCGCGAGAGATGATGAGGCCGATTATGTTATAGCCTCTGACTCTCTGTATCCAGTAGTGGACGCGTGAAGTCATGCATGTACTCGACTTTCCACTTTCTGGGAGACGTGTACGAAACTTTTTTTTTTGACCATTTAACTTCATGTGGGACTCATGTATACCAATACTTCCAAACGTCATAAGTAATTCAAAATCATTCAGAATAATATGAGACCTTAACATTTTATTGTTTGTGTCAGATATTGTCCATGAAAAATAACATCCTTCAAAAAATAAATCCCCTATGCCAATCCGGTCATGCCTGTCTACTCCAACTAGCTTCCTCGAGTAATTTGTCACCTTACATTCTTAAAATGAACCAAAATTTGGCACAGGGGTGCATCATCACATGGAAAATGATGTTACCATTCTGTCTTCCCATTTTTTTTTGAATTTTTCAAAATTGTCATGCCCTAACGGAAAAATGTACTCCTTCTAAGAAGCATGTATCAGAATGGCATTACCAAAACCTAGGGGTGGGGTGGGGGGAGGGGGGCATGGTGGTGTGATGATACATCACATTTGGACCACACAACACCATTTGGACCAACCAAAACAAAACCACCCAAACCCTGGTCAAAACTAGTTTGACCAATATTACAAAAGTTGTACGGAGTACATAATTCAGAAACCGTCAGAAATATACGAAGCATTCAGGAGTCCCCAAAGTCAGTGACTTTGAGTCACTTACAACTGTGGTCCACATATCAGTCACCCAAAGTCATGGCAAAGTCAGCTTGGCAAAGTCACCGACAGACAAAGCAAGCAGTGAACAGACAACTCCGTAGCACTGAAAAGACATCTCACTGAAAAGGCTAGTACTACCTTTTCTTCCCGGATAAGCAAAAATAGCTGATCGGTACTGACGAAATGCACCAGGTCCGCAATGTACTCCAGCTATAAGTGAAGCATGCCTACCACTGAAGAGGAAATTCAAGATTCCACCAGATCCCCATATCACTCTTTTGCATAAAACACGGACATATCTTTTGCACAATTCACCACTTGTTGGTCTAATCTATCGTAGCTTCCATCAGTTGGTCATCCAATTAACGATTTAACGGATTAGAAAAATAAGCGGTGGAATTAGAAGTACTAGTAGCGAAATGTACAAAATATACTGTCCTTCCCGAGGGGGTTTGTCCAGAAGAGGGCCGGATGACAATGTCCCGGGTGCATCCAGAAACGAGAGGGGTAGTTTCTAATACATGTAAGAAATTATTTTACAAAAAGGTAGATATTAAGTAGTACAACTATTAGTACAATACTACTATTTCGAGGGAAAATGCCATGTCGTGCGACCTCTAATCAATGAGTAGAAGTTGTAGGTGCGCCTAACATGCATTGCTGAAAGCTGGTTCCACTGGAATTTGAGCTCAGCCGGGGCGGATTCTGCGAAGTTCGCCCGACGTCACTCATGTATCCCACCAAACTGCTCACTTCTTTCAATGTCTCTTCTCTTTCACTGCATCTCTCCAACATCAGGTGCATCAACTTATCTTGTGCCTTCTGCCTCTCGAGAAGGGCAAGGATGGCGATGTCAGCATATTCAAGGTTCAACTTTTGGAGCTGTACTTTATCCCGAAGAAGGATTTTGTACTCTATATCAGACTTGTCTCTGTCGAGGCACACAGTCTTGAGTATGCTGCTGGCTTTCTCCGCTATGCAATGTTCCTCTCTTTCTGCTTAATCAGCTCGTTCTTCAACATATCACGCTCATTTCGAAGGCTGCAAATGAGCTCCACAAGAGTTTTCGAATTCTTCTTCTTGGCAGCCAAATCGTCTCGGAGGCGATCACACTCTAAGCTGAGCTCCTCGTTTTTTTTCCATCAAGATGGCGACAGTGGTGTCGATAGTCGGCGCCGCTTCCTTCAGGGCGAAATCATCGGTAGCAAGTAAGCGCAAAGTAAGAAGAAGAAGAAGAAGAAGAAGAAGGAGAAGAAGAAGAAGAAGATAACTACACAGTGCTTGGTGCTACCTCATTTCGCCGGGGTAGGGCCGGGTTGAAATCATCGGACGACGATGATTCCTTGGTCGTGGAAGTTGGTGCAGTAGGGGCGTCGTTGGAACTTCCAACCCTTTAAGATGTATAACCATAGAGACTCTTAAAGAGCTTGAGCCCGGGCAAGAAGAAACGAAAGTACATGGCTAAGGAAACTAACCCTGGAGCACAAGACGGACGCGTTTCTCGGCGGCGGCGGCAACAAGGTGCGACGGCGAGCCCACTTGGTTTCTGGAACCGTCTCTCGAAATTTCGAGCTGGCGTTTTTTATCCGCGTACTTGACCGCCGGCGACCTGAAGTTTGAACACATTAATTGCTGGAGGAGAGAGCGACGAAAGAAACGAAAGTACATGGCGAAGGAAACTAACCCGGTGAGCACAACACGGACGCGTTTCTCGGCGGCGGCGGCGGCGACGGCGGGCCCACTTGGTTTCTGGAAGCGTCTCTCGAAATTTCGAGCCGGCGTTTTTTCTCCGCGTACTTGACCGCCGACGACCTGAATTTTGAAGACATTGCTGGAGGAGAGAGCGACGAACAAATGTTTGTTAGGTGGAGAGAGGAAGAAAGTGAATGGAACGAGAGAGTTTAGCGTTTTGCCCTTATAGTCATAGTCGCTAACCGTGACGCGGGAAGGTTGGTCGGCGGCGTTTAATGGTCTCCCGCGTGGAAACCGAGGCGGCCACGAGGCAGCGGCTGGCCACGCGGCGTCCAGTCGCCTACGCCACCGTAAATGAGGGTAGTTGCCTACCACCACCAGGTGACATGCACCTTTTGCATGTCACCGTGTGACATGC